>CM060887.1:47628652-48828652 GCA_030762935.1 Hymenopus coronatus
TTTGATCTTCTCAAAAATGGCTCTAACGATTTTGATTAAAATTTCGAATATTAAACATATTTACTGGACAAATAAAATGTATATCTTGAATTTTCTGGGAATAGCCTCTGAAGAGTAGTTTATTCTGGATGAATTTTAATGAATTTTGAATAACTGCTAAACTGTAAGACATGGACAAAAACTTACTACACAAAAAATGTAGAGCACATTAAAAAACACAATTTATGTTATATACATTTTTTCGTGGAGTTCGTCGTTTTTGTGACATTCCTTATTTTTGGTTTCTGCTATGAAAAAGGTATACTTTTCTCATACAGGAACTTGTCAACTCCTATCCATATAAACAAAGGAACTTCATTGACATAACAACTAGCTTTTGACTATCACTTTAACCTGTAGTTGTCCCTTATTTCGCTTCTACTTACAAGGAAGCGACTATTTCTGCTAATTTTTTCTGATTAGCATAAAGTAAATAGAAGTATAAGCTTTTTAAGAATTATTTGTTGCAGGGATATGGAGAAAGTCATGTGAATGGTACACATCAGATTTTTTCTATCTCTTACGGTTTTCCAGTTATGCAAGATTTAACATTTATTCAGAATAAAGAGGTCTTCAGAGGATGTTCACAGAAAAATCAAGATATACATTTAATTTGCCATGTTAATATATATAATATATGATATTTTAATTAAATTCGTTAGAGCCAGTTTTGAGAAAATACTTTTTTTCTCGAAAATGTTAGTAAAGGATGGGAAGGGGTTCGAGAAAATCTTCGTGTCGCATCCTTGAAAAATACTTTACTTCAGTACCAAAGAGAGAGAGAGAAGGGGAGAGAGAGAGAAGGGGAGAGAGAGAGAGATAGACAGGCAAGCACACACTGATCTCTTTCTAAAAAGAATTCTTTTTGATTCAGGGAGTCTCAAATTAGGATGTATTTCGAGTGAAAACTCAGCATCGAATTTTTTGATGGAATACAATACCTTCTCTACACATTATATACATACTGCGTGTAGAGAATATAAGAATATAATTATCGATTTAACCTTCTGTATTCTTATTTCTACCGAAATGTGTAAATATGTTTTGAAATGTTATCCATGTTAACAGGAAGTAGATAGAGAAATACACTTTTGTAAGAGCTGTTTGTGGAACAATAGAAATAGTCTTGTGAATGTAAAAGGGCATTGTTATCTCTCTTCCTCAAATGAAGGAAGTGCCGGAAATGCCTGACCAGGGAGTGTTTTATCTGCGGAAGAATGACTGATGTAAATTTTGTTCTGTTCATGACCAAAAAGTGCACAGTAATGGTGGCTTGATTTGTTAGTAAATCGGTGGAAAAGAAATTCTGATGTGCCACATTCACATAACTTTCTCTACCAATGCTGCAGAAAAGTATTCTTACAAAAGCTTATTTTTCTATATACTTCATACTTATCAAGATATAGATTAGCAGAAATTGTCTTATAGCGATATTATTCCCTTATCCAAGGGGAAGAAGGAAATATATCTTTCAACAAGTGTCCTATCTTTGTACTTAATTAAAACACATTCTATAAATGGTAGAGCTTTATTTTTACTTTCCCTACACGAACTATGTACAGTGTATAGAGAAGTTATTGTATTGCACCCAAAAATTCGATACCGAGATTTCACCGGAAATACATGTTTTGGGTCCCCCTGAATCCAAAAAAAAACATTTTTGGAAAAAGGTCAGTGTGTGTGTGTACCTGTGTATCTGTGGACAGCATAGCTCAAAAACGTTAAATACTCAAACTTATCTTCCGAGGATGCGACACGAAGATTTTCAAGAAAATCCCCCCACCCCCAACTACCCTTTATATGGAACTTTTTTCGAAAATGTTGATTTTCTCAAAAATGGCTCTAACGATTTTGATTAAAATATCGTATATTAAAGATATTTACCTGACAAATGATATGTATATCTTGAATTTTCTGGGAATAGCCTCTGAAGACTACTTTATTCTGGATGAATTTTACGAAATTTTGCATAACTGCTAAACTGTAAGAAATAGACAAAAACTTACCACACAAAAAATGTAGATCATATTAAAACACACAATTTATGTGATATAACTTTTTTTCGAGGAGTTGATCGTTTTTGAGATATTCCTTGTTTTGAAACTCCTGTACTTTTCTCATACAGGAATTTGTCAACTCATGTCTATACAAACAAATGAACTTCAGTCACCTAGTAACCAGCTTTTAATTTCACTTTAACCTATGATACTCCCATATTTCGCTTCTACTTACAAGGAAGGAAGTAATAAGGCTATTTCTGCTAATTTTTTCTCGAGAAACATGAAGTAAATAATTAGAATAAGCTTATTAAAAATAATTTGTTATACATAAGTAGAGAAAGTAATGTGAATGGAATACATCAGATTTTTTTTTTTTTTTATTTTGGAACATAATTAATGCCATTGCGTGTGGAAGAGAGCATCAGTTAGGTGACCGCCGCGACTTCGTTGGGTTGCGCGTATACGGTTGGCCCAATTTTCAATTCAGAAGAACGTAAATGATGTTCAACTTCTCGAATAACATGTGTGATGCTATTCAAAAGATCATTTACTTTTTCTTGTTGACATAAACTCAAGATTTAGCATAACCCCACAAGAAGTAATCCAACGATGTTAAATCACATAGCCCCGGGGATCAGTTCCCATCACCACCACGGGAAAAGTTGAACTTCTCCTTCAAAAGATCGATTGTTTCGAGAGCAGCATGACATGTGGCACCATCTTGCTGGAACCAAATGTTTTTTATGTCCATACCATCCAATTGATGCCAAAAATAGTTCCCTATAAGAGCCAGCTCTTTATCCTGAACGAGTTTTGCAGAATGTTTGCATAAGGTTAAACCGTAAGAGATAGAAAATAACTTACTACACAAAAAATGGATCTCGCTAAAACACATAATTTATGGCATGTACATTTTTCTTGTGGAGTTGACCTATAGGTATTCATTGTTATTGGTTTCAATTGTAAACTAGCTAACTTTCTTCAAACGGGACCATGCAAGGCTATCCAAACCTCAATTATTTTACATAGCGACCAGCTTTTAAATGATTTAACTATCGCTATAGTCAAAAATGGCTATAACAAAATAGCTATAACTATGTTCGTATTTTACGACGTTTGCAGAGAGCCATTCAAAACAAACGAAGAGGAATGCTGACTTCAGGAATTGTGTTGATCCATGAAACGTTCCTCCACACACTGCTGGCACAACCCATCGGCTCCTTGAAGAATTTCAATGGGACATTTTCGAGCACCCGCCGTACAGTCCTGACCTGGCACCCAGTGACTTTCACCTTTTCCCTGAACTGAAGACTTGGCTAGGAGGGCAGCACTTTCAAACCAACGAAGATCTTCAAAACAACGTCAATGTTTATTTGAAATCATTGGCGGCAACTTTTCTTGATGCGGGTACTACAAAGCTTATGCACAGGTGTGACAAATGTCTCAATCTTTTCCGTGATTATATTGAAAAGTAACCATAAGTGTATAAAACTTTTAGTAATAAAATAATTGTTTTCTATGAACTTGTCTTTTATTTATAGCCTATCGGAGGTCGAAAAAACAAACGGCCCTCATAAATTCCACTACAGAGATGGTTTAATTAAATTAGGACACCGATACGACAAATGTATTAGCCTTTCTGGAGATTATGTTGAGAAATAAAGCAAAAAAAAAAAAAAAAACAAACAAACTAAATGCTGTTTTCGTTGAGAGGCCCGGGACTTATCAGCTGATCCTCATAATGGTACTTTCAGTTCATTAATTACATTGCAGTTATTAGGTAGAAGATGTTAGACGTTGGACGTTTTAATAGGTCGCTGTTAATGTTATAAAATGTTATGTTTTAATGGATTAATTTCAAACATATAATGCATGTCATACATATCAGAGTGCGATGTCATGCATTCACTTCTAGGATTATGTACAATGGAAAGTTGGAGCTCCAAGTATTCCTATAATTGTGAAGATAAAGTGTGTGTAGAACTTGAAATAATATTTGTGTCGAGTGATAGTGCTTCGGGTCAGAATACAGACATTGATATTACGGAAGTATTGTTCTCCACTCTTTGTTCTTAATTAGAAATGAAAGGTATCTCTGGAGATAAGTAATTCTGTGCTGGATGATCTCTTTTGATAGTAACTGTCGTTGGTCATTTCTTTGTTTGCCAGCTGGCTAAATATGTGAGCAAAGGAGCAGTTATAAGGTGTAAATATAGGTCATCAGATATAAATGTCAAACTGTTATAAAGAATATATAATATGGCAGTTAAAGCTAAAATGCTATATGGAGCTGAAATATGGGGACTAGATGGTGTATGAGAATGCATAGAATGCTTTGTAGAGACGTTTTAGGCTTACTAAATGCAACAATAAAGGAATTTGTTCAAATTGAAGCGGGAAGGTTGGGAAGGAAAGGTATGATAATTCAGAGAGCCCTTATATACAAGAATATATAGAATCTAAATTTAAATGAAAGTCATTTATTAAAGCAATACTTAAAAATTCGGGAAAAGCATTTAAGGAAAAGTGGATGGAGTTACAGTACGGAGGAGAAATTTGGAGGAGGGAAAAAATGTAGATGGGTTTTGGAAAGGTGCTAGGAGGAGATTTGAAGATATAGAAATACAGAAATGTTTAGGAACATATGGGATAAATATCTTTAGAATTGTATGTACAAATAAAAATACATGGCAAAGAGAAGGAGATGTTAAATTAAACAAGAGATAAATAGAGTATTCCATGGGTTTGAGGGAAGTGTGGATATTAAAAGGGATGAGGAAAGGCTGCTAACAGAATCGAGTCCAATAATGTGGAGGAAAGGAAGATGTGGAGAACATAGTTTTCGAAAGTAAAGGGCAGAGCTTTGGAGGAAAAGGTATATGATAAGGAAATGGATGAAATTAGACAGAAAGGTAGCCTTAATTAAACATGTTAGCAAAAATAGTAACAAGGTAAAGGAATTCTTGTCCAGAGTTAGAAAGAAATTGTTGAGGTTTATAAAAGGGAGGCAAAAGAAGCATATAGTAAATTTATGGGATGTTAAAATACAAGTTTAATAAGTATTATGATCTTAAAAAAGTACAAGTTCTAAATCCTCTAGTCGCCCTCTGTGTTGTGATGGTTACCATGCTAACTTCATATAACCAAGGTCGGGGGTTCAAACCCAGCGGTGCACGATGGATTTTTTTCGGGCGTAAAAATCTTTAGCATGGCTTCCTTCGGAAGGGAAGTAAAGCCGTTGGTCCCGTGTAATAGATTTACGGCACGTAAAAGAACCTCAAGCCTGATAAAAGGACCTCTGAGCAAAATTAAGTGGTCTTTCACGCCCAATTTAGAATGGGACGCTGAGAACCACAGTAGTTAAAGAGCGTCCATAAATAATACATCATTTTTCCTAAAGCCTCATTGTTATCATTATTCATATTATTGGGACAAGTATGTATTATTATTATTGTTATTATTGTTATTTATTACTATTAATGGTGGTGGTGGTGGTGGTGGTGGTGGTGGTGGTGGTGGTGGTGGTGGTGGTAAGAAAATAAAGGTGTACTAGATACAAATGAAAACAACAGCCTGGAGCGATGATGTTCTTTGTATAGGTACTTAGTACAAATAAATAAATAAAATAAATAAGAACATTAACTCTTGTTAAAGAGTGCGAGATAACAGGTTTGGCAATTACATACATAAATAATACCCCGATATTTCCAATAAAATGTACAACTTGAATTTATTACTGCAGTTCAGTAATTCACTGGAACAACAATTTACGTTTAACTTGTTAGCATGGACAAAATATCGGCACTTAAATTGCACTTTAATTTCCCAAGTACTTAAGTTAAAACTCCTAGAATGTGTACTTATGATCCCAACTTCTAATACAATCGCGGACTTGGCAATTAATACTTTAGCTATTTAATATAATAAAAGCACACTAACATGCATAATGGTTAATTTTAATTAGTCACATAGAGATTTTGTGTTTTTGTTTACATCTGTGAAGTTTCTCTTAGTGTTTGCCGCACAACGAGCACATTCATTTTTTGCTAGGGTCGTGGTATCTGTATTAATGCATATCTTGTATTGCCAGTTTTACTGTTGCGTGCTTTAGCTTCTGGTTCGCGTTGAGTCACTTCCGGTACGTCATAGCCTCTCTGTCATTGAAGTTAGCCGTCCTCCTTACTTTAAGAATAAACAAGACATGTACATAATAATTATAATAGATTTTGTAATACTTACAGCTTAGTTAGATTGTTATACAACGTAAAATTAATATCGTATTAAATGAGACTAATACACCGTTTCAATAATATTAAATAATGTGAAACTGTTGCTAAAGATATTTGTAGTATATAATGTATGCAGGAGTTTAGCTGTCAGAAGTGGAATAAAGTTATTTATGTTATGCAACTATGTAAAATTATGTTGTGTTATCCAGACAGTCGAATAAGTAACAATTGTGCAATTATTCCCATTTTTCTGTCAAAATTCACATGTTAGTTGTTTGCAAGTTCACAAAACTTTGAGGTAATTTAAGGGCTAAGGATTTTCCTATGGAGAATGCAGAAAAAAATCCTATGTGACATTCACTTTCTCTACATATTCGTAACAAATTATTGTTAAAAAGCTTATGCTTCTATTTACTGCATGCTAAATAGCAGAAATAGTCTTATTACTTGCTTCCATGCATGTAGAAGGGAAATAAGGGAGTAGCATAGCTTAAAGTGATAGTCAAAAGCTGGTTGCTGTGTGATGAAGTTCCTTTATTTCTATGGACAGGTGTATGTTTTTTAAAGCTGAATAACAAGGAATATCTAAAAAAAAAAAAAGATGAACTTAACGAAAAAAAGTATATATTATAAATTGTATGCTTTAACGTGCTCTACATTTTTATGTGGTAAGTTTTTTTTAAATCTCTTATGGCTTAGCTGTTATGTAAAATTCCGTAAACTTCATCCAGAATAAAGTAGTTTTCAAACGCTATTCCTATAAAATTCAATATATATATATATATATACATATTATTGGTCAGGTAAATATCTTGAAAATACGATATTCTAATCAAAATCGTAAGAGCCATTTTTGAGAAAATCAAAATTTTCAAAAAAAGTTTCATGTAAAGGGTAGTTGGGGGTGGGGGTATTTTCTTGAAAATCTTCGTGTCGCTTCCTTGGAAGATACCAAACGTAAATACCAAGTATGGGTTTTAATGATCTTTTCGTTTTTGGCCTATGCTGCCCACAGACACACATACATAGACACACGGACATTTTTCTAAAAATGCTTTTTTTGGATTCATGGGGACCCAAAACATGTATTTCCGGTGAAATCTCGGTATCGAATTTTTGGGTACATTATAATATCTTCTCTATATACTATGTACTTAGTACGTGTAGAGAAAGTCATTATTGCAAGGTGCTTAAACTTTTAGTCAGTCTCAAAATATTAGATGTGATACATTCCTAATAACAGCATTAGTAACCGGAACAAGTAACCTTTGAAAAACTCGTTAATATATCATGAAAGTAATTTATGTACCGACTATTGGACTCTTTAAATTAAAAATCTGATGTGTTCCATTCATATGACTTTCTCTACATCTCTGTTATAAATTATTGTTAAAAAGCTTATGCTTCTATTTACTTCATGCTAATCGAGAAAAAATTAGCAGAAATACTTACTTATTACTTGCTTCAATGTAAGTAGAAGCTGAATAACGAAGTACCATAGGTTCAAGTGATAGTCAAAAGCTGGCTGCTATGTGACTGAAGTTCCTTTGTTTGTATGGACAGGAGTTGACAAATTCCTGTATGAGAAAAGTATTAGTTTTTCAAAGCTGAAACCAATAAAAAGGAATATCCCAGAAACGTTCAACTCCACGAAAAAAGTGTATGTAACATAAATTGTGTGTTTTAACGTGCTCTACATTTTTTGTGTGGTAAGTTTTTGTCCATGTATTACGGTTCAGCCGTTATGCAAAATTCCGTAAAAGTCATCCAGAATAAAGAAATCTTCAGAGGCTATTCCCAGAAAATTCAAAATATACATTTTATTTGTCAGATAAATATCTTTAATATGTGATATTTTAATCAAAATCGTTATAGCCATATTTTAGAAAATCAAAATATTCGAAAACGTTCCATGTAAAGGTTAGTTGTGGATTGGGGTATTTTCTTTAAAATCTGTGTGCCACATCTTTGGAAGATACCAAACCTAAATACCAAGTTTGGCTTTTAACGGACTTTTCGTTTTTGAGGTATGCTGCCTACGGACACACGCATACACACACAGACAGACAGATTTACATACACGCTAAAAATGCTTTTTTTGGATTCAGGGGGTCTCAAAACATGGATTTCCAGCGAAATCTCGGTATCGAATTTTTGGGTGCCTTACAATATCTTCTCTATACACTACGTACATAGTACATGTAGAGAAAGTAAAAATCTGATGTGTTCCATTCACATGACTTTCTCTAGCTGTTCTGCAACAGATAATTCTTACAAAAGCCTATGCCTCTCTCTTCTTCATGTTAATCAAGATAAACAGAAGATAGCAGCAATGATCGTATAATAATTACTTCCTTATAAGTAGAAGGGAAATAATGGAGTACACTAAGGTAAAACGATAGTCAAATCTTTTAAAAACTGTTACTATGTAATTAAAATTCGTTTCTTTGCATGGCCAGAAGTTGAAAGTATTTTAAAGCTGGAACCGATAACAAGAAATATCTCGGAAATGGTCAACTCCACAAAAAAACCATATATGACATATATTGTGTGCTTTAACGAGCTTTACATTTTTTGTGTAGTAAGTTTTTATCGATCTCTTACGGTTTACCATTTATTCAGTATGAAGAGGCCATCAAAGACTATTCCCAGAAAATTAAAGATGTAGATTATTATCATGTGAATATATTTAATATACGATATTTTAATTAAAATCGTTACAGTCATTTTTGAGAAAATCAACATTTTCGAATTGTTTTCCATGTAAATGATAGTGGTGGGAGATTTGCTTGAAAATATTAAAAGTTGAAATACATGAAAAGTTAATATACATGTTGGATAGTGGAGTCAGACTGAAAAAGTCAATGCCATATATATTTTGAGATCACCTTGTAGTTTACCGGGAAACATGCGAATCAGCTGAGGAATATAACGCCGTATCTGTACGCTAACAAGGTAGTTCAGTGATCAGAGCTAGCGACTAGAGATCGCAAGATATGTAGTTGAAATCCCAGCTATGGCATTTAATGTTTCAGTCTGGCTTGTCCTACACACGGCTTTTGTGAGAAAAAATAAATTAACACCATTTGACCTAATAGGGAGTGCCACAATGCAGCTTATTGTGCGCCATATCTAAAGGTTAAGATGATATGAGAGTACCCTAAGCGCAGCCGAAACCGACCGCGGGAAAAGAGTCACTATGGTGGGTCCCTAATATAGTCCAAGCAGTTCATCTCAAAGCGGGGAGCGCTAGAAGCTTGCTTCCTTTGTTTCTAGGACTCGGGAATTCAGTCAGATCTGGGATACAAGCTCCTAGCGCTCCCCGTGTTGAAATGAACTGCACATCAGTAAGCATCCACTACCATGGAGGGGCGCCACAACCGCAGTCTCGCCGCCACCTACAACCGTGAAAAAGATTAGCTGGATTGAAATGGGACTTGAAATGAAGGGGCAGGAAAATCGGGAGAATGAAGAAACCTCACCAGCATTCGCCTGGAACCCGGCCTAACCCCGAAAAACCCCAAGGATCAGAGAGGTCAGTCGCGGGAATGGAATCCACGACCTCCAGAATGCCAGTTCCAAATGAAACGCCTGAGCCACCGGCTCGGTATAAATAATTAAATTATAAAATTTTACTAATCAATTATCCGACGATTGATTAAAACTTTTAATGCTAGGAGCACCTGATATGGTAAAAATATCATTAATTAAAGAGTTGAGAATGTAATGGAAGTATAGGATTTCTAAATATTAAACATCCATTACATATCAGTAATAAGTTTGTTGTTCAGGATAAAATTATATAAACATTATTACATTTCGAGCTAGAAATTGAATCGCAATTCATTTTGAAAAAAAAAAAAACAAACTAGAAATGGAACTATTCAATCACCTATAAAACGCATACTCTCCTTATTTAAATAAAAATCCTGCTAAATTTATAGAACCAGACCAGTAAGTCGCTGTTAGCGCTGCAACATTTTTCCTGTCAAAAATATGAATCATTATTTTCTCTGCCTCAAAATTGTCAAAATAATGTAGCATCACGTGTGGCATTACGTCACCTTATAGTTAAAGAATTAGAGGGCAATGTAGCAAAGGTCTTTTCTTATTGCGAAAGAGAAAAAAATGCAATAAAATAATAAACATTTCCTAAAAGATAACAGAAGATGCTAAACTTATATACTAAATTTGGCACTTAAACGGTATTTTCGTTTTTGAGCTATGCTGCCACCCTCACAGACAGGAACTCTCAAAGCATCAATTTCCGGTAATTTCGACGCCGAAATTTTGGGTGGAATACAATACCTTCTCTACCTACTTCACGTAAAAAGAAAGTAGAAAAGTCAAGACTCAAAGCTGTATATTACTTAGAAAAGTTTCCCCATTGTTGCCCTTAACCTGCGACTTATCTTATAAAGGAAAAAAATGCTATCAGCAAGGGCGTTCGCAGAAATGGTGACTTTAAAACAACTTAGGTGTTTTAATTTATTTACTTTATCGTTGCACTATGAGTAATGGTTACTCTGTTATCATGAACAAGAACATAAAAATGTGTTTCATTTTTAGATGGTAATATATAAGCGGTCGAGGAAATTGCATTGCAAAAATACTGAAGTTGCATATAATTAGAAATTAGAATATTAAGCATTAAATCCTGAAACTTGAAGCACTTAAAATAGGACACAATATAAATTGAGCTCAACCCTAAATAAGACAAGGCTTTTATTCATACACTGACGTATTTTATTACTTTACCTACACGTACAATGTACATAGTGTATAGAGAAGGTATTGCACTCCAACAAAAAATTCGATACCGAGATTTCACCGGAAATATATGTTTTAGGGTCTCCTGTATCCAAAAAAAAGTATTTTCAGAAAAAGGTCCGTGTGTGTCCGTGTGTCAGTGTGTCCGTGTGTGATAACTCAAAAACGAAAAGTCGGTAAAATACCAAACTTGGTATTTAAGTTTAGTATCTTCCAGGATGCGACACGAAGGTTTTGAGGAAAATCCCCCCTCCACAAACTACCCTTTACATGGAACCTTTTTCGAAAATTTCGATTTTCTCAAAAATGGCTCTAACGATTTTGATTAAAATATCATGTATTAAAGGCATTTACCTGTCAAATAAAATGTATATCTTGAATTTTCTGGGAATAGCCTCTGAAGAGTAGCTTATTCTGGATGAATTTTACTTAATTTTGAATAATTGCTAAACCGTAAGAGATGGACAAAAAATGTAGACCACATTAAAACACACAATTTATGTTATATACATTTTTTTCGTGGAGTTCGTCGTTTTTGAGACATTCCTTATTATTGGTTTCTGCTATGAAAAACGTATACTTTTCTCATACAGGAACTTGTCAACTCATATCCATATAAACAAAGGAACTTCATTGACATAGCAACCAGCTTTCGACTATCACTTTAACCCATGGTAGTCCCCTATTTCGCTTCTACTTACAAGGAAGCAAGTAATAAGACTATTTCTGATAATTTTTTCTGATTAGCATAAAGTAAATAGAAGTATAAGCTTTTTAAGAATAATTTGTTGCAGGGATATAGAGAAAGTCATGAGAATGGTAAACATCAGATTTTTATAAAAAGGTCCGTTGTGTGTGTGTCTGTGAACCCGATAACTCAAAAACGAAAAGTCGGTAAAATACTATACTTGGTTTTTTAGTTTAGTATCTTCCAGGGATGCGACACGAAGATTTTGAGAAAAATCCCCCCACACCAAACTACCCTTTATATGAAACCTTTTTTCGAAAATTTTGATTTTCTTAAAAATGGCTCTAACGGTTTTGATTAAAATAGCGTATATTAAAGATATTTACCTGATAAATAAAATGTATATCTTGAATTTTCTGGGAATAACCTCTTAAGACTACTTTATTCTGGACTAATTTTACGGAATTTTGCATAACTGCTAAACTGTAAGAAATGGACAAAAACTTATCACACAAAAATGTAGAGCATGTTAAAACACACAATTTATGCAATATACATTTTTTTTCCTGGAGTTTATTGCTTTTAAGATATTTCCTGTTTTTAGTTTCGGCTTTGAAAATCATACAGGAATTTCTCAACTTCTGTCCATACAAACAAAGTAATTTCAGTCACATAGCAACCAGCTTTTGCCATCACTTTAACCTATGGTACTCCCTTATTTCGCTTCTACTTACAAGTAAACAAGTAATAAAAATGTTTCGGCTATTTTTTTTCTCTCGATGAGCATGAAGTAAACAGAGGCATAAACTTTTTAAGAATAAGCTGTTGCAGAGATGTAGAGAAAGTTATGTGAATGGAACACATCAGATTTTTTTCCAGTTTCCTACGTTTCCGTTGTTTACGTATTTAACGTTTCCTTTTTACTCAAACGTTCACATTGACAAACACACAAACACCCATGCTCAAGGTGCGACTCGAACCCACGCTCCCCTACACAAAAGCAAAGCACTTTAGCGAGCGCGGCCACGGCCCCTCTTCAGCTGTTCAGGTGTGGACCCCGAGCACCCGTGGTACTTTTGACGTTTACTAGAAGTACGCCGGACCGAACATGAGCCTCTCGGATTGTGTAGGACTCTGTTTTAGTGCACCTGGGGGACATTACGAGATGCTTCAATGTCCTCCGGCCACTAACCTAGCCGGTCCCCAAGGCCACGCTCGCTAAGGCGTCTCGCTTTGGTGCTTCGTGGACAGGGGATCGTGGGTTCGAGTCCGGCCTTGGGCATGGGTGTTATATGTTTGTGTAAAGGAACAGCAAAACCAGTAATCATATAGGGGGAATGTAAATAGGATATACAGCGCCGGAGTCCTGACCAGACTCAGGTAATGTTTAAAAAAAAAACTTGAGTATTTGTAGACTAGGTAGCTATCGCCCCCACCTAGGTCTTCGGTAGTCTTCCCCAAGGGGTGGACGCGAGTAAGTGGCATATCCACTAGGGGGCTGGTTTATAAAATACAGAGTGTATGATATATGTCTCCCTAGTTTTAAACTGTTATAAATTCCTTAATTATGAACCAATATTTTGGAGCAGTTTTTGTTAGAAATAGCACTCCTCGAAGTTGTGTTTTACATGTTTTTGTATATGACTCCAGTAGTATTACATACGGATTAGCAAGGTCGACTAACGATAATCCTGCCACCAGGGGGGATTAAGCGCTAGTTTCGCGTTAATCCGACGGATTAAGGAAATGGCGGGAAATTTGAAAAAAAATCCGAGGTGTGGTTCATCGGATTATCTCTTAATCCGTTGAAGAAGGGGACAATGGAATAAGAGATAATCCGCTGATCCATACCTTTGCAATTTTCAAATTTCCCGCCATTTTCTTAATGCGGTGGATTAACGCTACTGCACGCGTAGAAAAAAAGGCAGCATTATCGATAATCCTACTTGCCAATCCGTATGCAAAACCTAATAAACAACAAGAAGTTCATATCACAGATGTATTTATTACATATTCTTATGCAATACAATATTGAATACATGCAAAAAACTGATTTTTTTTTAAGAAACCACATGCACAATTGTTTATATATATATTTTTGTCTTTAGCTTGCTTTGAATATCACACGCTCACTGGTCTTCACACGAAGAATGTTACTGGAGGTTGCCATGACGAGTTACAGACTGTGGTGAAATCGACCCATGCTGTGGTATAAGTGCTGGAACGGGGAGAAGGAGGGAGGGATAAGAAATGGAGGGGGAAAATGGAGGGTTATCACCAGACGTTGATTTTTTCATATGAGATGCTTTTGAAAGTGGTGCCCTACGGTTTAGCAAGATGGAATAACGATAATCCTGCCACCAGGGGGGATTAAGCGCTAGTATCGCGTTAATCCGCCGGATTAAGAAAATGGCGGGAAATTTGAAAATTGCAAAGGTTTGGTTCATCGGATTATCTTTTAATCCGTTGAAGAAGGGGACAATGGATTAAGAGTTAATCCGCTGATCCATACCTTTGCAATTTTCAAATTTCCCGCCATTTTCTTAATGCGGTGGATTAACGCGACACTAGCGCTTAAACTCCTGGTTGCAGGATTTTGGATAAGGATAATCCTACTTGCCAATACGTATGCAAAACCTAATAAACAACAAGTTCATATCACAGATATATTTATTACATATTCTCATTCAATACAATATTGAATAGCGTAAAAGAACGGGACGAGAAGGCAATGTGAGCGTAAAAGAAGAACGGGACGATAAGGCAATGCGAGCATAAAAGAAGAACGGGACGATAAGGCAATGCGAGCGTAAAGAACGGTACGAGAATGCAATGCGAGCGTAAAAGAACGGGACGATAAGGCAATGTGAGCGTAAAGAAGAACGGTACGAGAAGGCGATTGAAGTGTAAAAGAACGGGCCGTGAAGGCGATGTCAGCGTAAATGAGCGGGACGAGAAGGTGATGTGAGTGTAAAAGAAGAACGGGCCGAGAAGGCGATGTGAGCGTAAAAGAAGAACGGCACGAGAAGGTGATGTGTGTAAAAGAAGAACGTGCAGAGAAAGTGATGTGAATGTTAAAGAAGAACGGGCCGAGAAGGTGATGTGATTGTTAAATAAGAACGGGCCAAGATGGTGATGTGGTGTAGAGGAAGAACGGGCCGAGATGGCGATGTGAGTGTTAAGGAAGAACGGACCGAGAAGGCGATGTGAGTGTAGAGGAAGAGCGGACCGAGAAGGAGATGTGAGTGTAGAGGAAGAACGGGCCGAGATGGCGATGTGAGATTACAAGAAGAACGGGACGAGAAAGCGATGCGAGCGTAAAGTAGAACGGGCCGAGAAAGCGATGCGAGCGTAAAAGAAGAACGGGCCGAGAAGGCTATGTGAGCGTAAAAGAATAACGGAAGCTGGAGAACTCTGCTGCTGAATACTGCCAATGCTGCAATTATATGCAGCAGAGAAAGGCAAGAAGGCGGTGGGTGGGTGGAGCTGTTCACACTGGATAGAAAGCGATGTCAGCACTCCGACCGGATACGGTGCAACATTGCGCAAGCCAGACATCCACTAGGTAGGTTGTGCAATAAGCTGAGCTAATGACTCCGGTTACAGCAGTGAAAACAAGAACAAATCTCTATGAGAAAGAAATATTTGCACAGAATAAGTATGGTATTCATTCTTTAGAGAATACATTGCTTGTACAACGAATAATATAACATATTGAGAGAAAAACACACATTCTTTCCTAATAGTATTTGAGCCTGAAAATTTAACATACACAAACACATATACACTATACACATTAGTGGGTTGTTAAAACATTCATTAAACATGGTAATTTACTCAGTACTAGCACAATGGTGGCCAGGAGATAGATCCGACAGATGCTCGAAATTACAGAGCATAGGCAGAGAAATCTTGCAAAGTATTATACAGGATTTTCTGAGACAGAAACTAATGTTAGGCAAATACCACACGATGCAGACCCACAGTTATGGATCCAAAGCATGTTTAATGACCTAATAGTCATTTTGTAAAAACTGAGCTATTGGAAAATGAACCTGGGTATGCAGGATTGACCATTCATGATACACATAATGCGTTTACTCCATTTAGTATGAGTGTGCGTAGGATCGATCAGGTGAATTCAAATGTATTCTTTCAAAGCATTGAAAAGGTTATGCAAAGCAAGAGGGAATTTATAACGGGAGGACCACTTAAATTAAATTGTGTATGGACAAAGGATATTTCTGGACAGTGATATAAACCATGCCAATTATGCTACAGCAATAAAGGCATTATAGAAATTAAAAATAGGGATGATGTATGCTTGCCTAGAGCGCTAATAGTAGGAAAGGCCAAGGCTGACAAAGATATTAATTACAAAACACTAACTAATTCCGATTACTTGCAAATAGAAAGGGCTCTAGCGCTCTTTAGAAGTGTAGGAGGCAGAATAAATGATGTTAAAAAGTGTGATGAATATTTGCAGGCATACGACATTACTGTGTTTGGCGATCATACAGGAAAATCTGTTTCATTCAAATAAAAAAAATGCTTAGAAAAGCACATTGATGTTATATTGCATGATGGGCATTTCAATGCTATTGTTAACCAAAACATGGCGTTTAGGTGCAAGTACTATTGCCGCAATTGTAACTTCCCATTTTCCAATCCTAGGGAAATGCATAGATGTGACACATTGTGTACAAAATGTCACATGCTGTGCAATCTTCCATTTTCACAGTATGTACGGTGTAACAGTGCAACCGCGACTTTAACGGACCTCATTGTTTTGAAAACCATCTCAAGAAGGGAGGGTTTTATCCTAAAGGACAAACAGTTTGCGAAGTGGAAAAGTTTTGTCTAAGCTGTAATAATATGTTTAGCATTAGGAATAGGAAGGCGACTCACACCTGTGGAGAAATATTCTGCTCAAATTGCAAAAGACACGTTGATGCCAATCACATACGCTATATGCAGCCCTTTCAGTCTAGGAAGCTGAAAAATGACTTTATTTTTATGTTTATAGATTTTGAATGCACGCAGAATACGCTTTTTAAAGGTAGAGCAACCGTGTTTGAGCGCATTCCAAATCTGTGCGTGCTCCACCAGGTATGTCCGCTCTGTATAGACGATGAACACCAAATGAGCTATTGTACACAGTGTGGCATCAAGGAGTGGGAGTTTGCGCCCGAACCACCAATAAAAACCTTTAAAATGGTTGTAACAAAGCGAGCTATGGTAGACGGGTACGATACTCTGCCCTATGGGTATAAGAGACGGCGATAGAGGACATGGCCACAAAAATAAAACTCCCCATCCTCCAAACATTCGAACCCGAGACCCTAAGCAAACCATGACAAAATCCTCCTCCGCCCTAAAATGTCCAAACAGGCTTTCATTTCCATGCACAATGCTTGTTGCAGGACCATCGAGGTGTGGGAAGTCCACCTTTGTTAAGAAGCTAATTAGCAATGCAAGAGAAATGTTCGATAAACCGTTGAATAAGGCACTTTGGTGTCACCCGGAGGAATACACGCCAGACCCACAAGATTTCCCTTCGATTTGCAAAACGCATGCAGGCATTCCCGATCTAAGCATGGTGAGGGAAAACTACCTTGTAATCCTAGACGACCTAATGTTTGACGGGGACTGTCTTAACGTTTCAAACTTCTTTACTAGAGATTCCCATCATAAGCACTTTGGGGTTATATATATTTTGCAAAATGTTCTGCCACAGGGAAGAAAATTTCGGACGATATCACTTAATGCAAACTATATTGTCGTGTTTAAAAACAATAGGGACAAAATGCAAATAGAAAGATTGTGCCAGCAGCTCGAACCCCGGCGGTCGAGGTTTCTATTGGAGGCATTCGAAAAGGCAACGGAACAACCACATAGATACCTCCTGCTCGACTGCTCACAGTATACTCCAAACGATTTTAGATATCGAACCGGAGTTCTTCCAGGAGAGCAACTGTCTTGTTTCATTGCCAACGAGGGGCTTTAGAATTGGAACATGGCGCACATCGGGAGGGGATATTAAATACAGGTGTTTTAAGCTATAGGGTTTATTGTGGCTGAAGAATGGGTAGGAAAAGGACAACCATCGCTAAAGTGAGCAGTCCGCTTAAAGCGAGGCAACACCAAACTTGGCGGTGTTAGCAAAGTCAAAACCTGCATTGCGCAAAACGCTGATTCAGAATGCCAGCCCCGAGTTGGTGAAGGCTGTTTCGGAATGCATGCTTAACGTTGGCAAGGGCAATGTAAGCTTACCCCCAAGATGCCTTAAACGCTTAAAAAGGCACCAGAGCTGCTGTAGAAAGTTAGTCGACAAGAAGCTTTCGCTTAAGAAAAGGAAACGCATTCTCGTTCAAAAAGGAAGATTTCTTCCCGCATTTCTGTTGCCAGTTCTTGCCTCCCTGGGAAGTGCCCTTGTGACAAAGTTTGTGAAATGAAGTACGGGCGCCAGGTTCTTGTAGCTCCCCAGCCCAAAGCAGTTGACGACCTTCACGTCATATACAAGAGCTTAACGAGTTTGGTGAAGGAAATCAATATAGTTAAACGTGCCAATATGGCCGCTCCCGAAAAGTGGCGATTGCTAAAATATAAATTAGGAAACTACCTAGGGCTCATGGCACAAGTGAGGAAACCATTCATGCAATCGGATGACGACGACGACGATGCCTTTGAGGACGTTCCGGAAGCCCCTAAACCAAAGACCCGGAGCAAAGAGGCGGTCGGAGAGGTAGAGGCGACCCCCTTAATTAAAAAAGTAAAAATCAAACGAGAGCCAATGTCAGAAAAGGGTCTTCGAAAGCATAAGGTAAAGCGGCTAGATTCGGGAAAGACATTTAAAAGAAGGCCCAGGGAAGTATAGGTGATTCGCTTCACGTCGCCAAACAAATATGTCTATCCGTATTTCTTTAGGAGGCGCCTGTGGTAACCTCTGTACAAGGAGTAAATCATGAAAGAATGAGCAACGCTTAAGCGGTATTTTTACGATCCCGAACATTCCGCAGGGTTTTCCACTCCGGCAAAGCTGAACAAGGCCACGGGCATTTCCAAATCTAAGATTAAATCCTTTCTTGAAACTCAGGACAGCAACACCTATCACAAACCGGTGAGAAAGCGATACCCCACGAGGTACTATCACGTGACTAACATTGACGATGTTTGGGAGGCCGATCTCAACGTGTTGCCCAGCATAAAGGAGCATAACAAACCGTTTGTATATATCCTAACAGTATCGATATTTTTTCAAAGTTTGCTTGGGTCGTTCCGCTAAAGACAAAGCATGAGGCAGAGCTGGTGGCCGCGTTTAAGCCCATATTTTGAGAGCGCTCTTCCAGGGTTCTGCAAACGGACCAAGGGACCGAGTTTACCAACCAAACGTTTCGCACGTTTCTAAAGAGGCACGGTGAGAGCCACTACACTACCAACAGCAATGTCAAGGCCAGTGTGGTTGAACGCTTTAACCGTACTCTAAAGTCCAAAATGTGGAAGTACTTCACGCACAAAAATAGTTACAGATTTGTAGAGGTTCTTCCAGCTCTTGTGAAGAGCTATAATAGCTCCTATCATAAGTCCATAAAAATGGCCCCAAAGGATGTAAGCGAATCTAACATCTTGCAGGAGTATCACAATTTGTACGCCTCCAAACGACTTCACCTTAGAAGAGGAGGCATAGCCTTTAAAAAGGGGGTCACGTGCTAATATCCAAACACAAGGTAAGGTTCGACAAGGGCTACGAACAGAGCTGGACCGACGAGATTTTCGAAATTTTTGACGTGGTGCTAGGTAGTCCTGTGGCTCGCTGGGGATGCCATAGACGGCGGTTTCTACGCCGAGGAGCTGTAGAAGGTTGCGCTTCCAGAGACGTTTAAGATTGATGCCATTCAAAGACAAAGGTCGCAACAAGCAGTATTTGGTGAAGTGGAGGGGATATCCTGCAAAGTTTAACTCGTGGGTCAAGGCCTCCGCCGTTCATTCGCTATGATCAGAACAAGACCATTTTCGATAAACCTCGTTAGCAATGCATCTTTGGAGCACCTTACCGATAATACCAAAGCCAAGTTCTCCAACATTCTGCCCGAGAGAATCGTATTGCAGGGCGAATGGGAGGTGATATTGCAAAAGGTCCGGTACCCCGTTAAATTCTATAACGTTTCCAAGCAAGATGGGCAAATCGTAGGTATCAAAGTACACCTTGTCCCTCAATCCGACTCAATCGAAATCTAGCTTGCAATTGTCACCAGCCATCGTTTACAATCCAAACGAACTGGTGGCCAGTGTAAATTCCGTCATTAACGAATATTTGCAAGTCGGCGATGTATTACACCTCGATGTTACCAGAACCGTTAAGCTAAATGCAGATGTCATCCACCGAGAGCAGTTCCCAAATCTCTCATTTGACGGTTACGTGGAAAACGCCTTGCCCTTTTAGGCTCTTCGCCCTATAGAGGACGATGAATTCATGTCGGATGCTCCAAGGGCAACGCAAAAGCCTAAGCCAGGCACCTCTTTGAACTCCCGACCTAAAAAAACCTACGGATACGAGCGCGCTGGCAACACCGGGCGGTGCGGGCGCCGCAGCTCCCGCCGGGGGCTCCACCGCGCCGCCCGGGGGGGCGCCTCAGCGCCCGCCGGGGGCTCCTCCGCGTCGAACGGGGCGGACGCCGCAGCGCCCGCTGGGGGCTCCTCCGCGTCGGCCGAAGGAACCGATTCGATGGTGCCCATCCCCAAAATTCGTGAAGGAAGTGTGCACCGCATTCACAGTCTAATGTGTCTCCTGCGCTGGCAAGCATGCTCGAATTCGAACCCTTCACCAATATCGTTCTTCAGAAGCAGGGAAAGCATCCTGTAGACCCGTACATGGGGTTTCCATACGAAATATTTATCTATTGCAATCTGGGCGTCCCTCAGTTAGTAGGCGACACCTTTGCACAGGTCATCGAAAGCGTGGCCGTGGAATATGAAAAAAGCATCAACACGTACATGACAGATGAAAAGTCTTTCTTTCCCCCCCAATTGGGTTCCCCTTGTCCAGCACGATTTCAAGACGGTGAACATAGATTTAAGAAACGGATTCGGCGAACTTTTGCCATTTGCAGACGTTTAGACCGAAACCTCGGTCATAATTATGGATGTGAACACGGTTACTCGGTATTAACCCAATCAAGCCGGCGGAGCGCTAGACGATCGCGATTTCATTCTCTTCAGAGGGAACCGATATCAAAAGGGTAGTGGGCTATTCTCCGCTCTTGGAGGTCTCTTTAGAACTGAACTGCCCTTTCTAAAAAGTGGCACCAAAGCGATTGGAAAGGAGGCGTTGAAGGTGGGAGCAAACGTACTGTCTGACGTTGTAGCATCCGGCAGATCTCCAAAAGAGGCATTCAGGTCTATGCTAAAAGAGGCGGGATCTAACCTTAAGAGAAAAGCAGACGAAAAGATATTCCATGTTCGGCTCCGGATTGCGGCGTCTAAAAGGAATAAAATGTGCAAAAATCACAAGAAGAAAACAGTCTAAGCACGTTCGCAAGAGGCGCAAGGTTCAAGACATCTTTTCATAATGGCCGAGACAGCCGTGAACATGAGCTCCGAATTAGATCTTTTTAAGGATCTTCCCGTTCAAATGAACGTAGAAGAGTCCCGATTCATAGCTCTAAGTCCTCAGAACACGCTCATGAAAAATGCTCCAATCACGTTTCACTACTCGGGCAATGCCGACGATTATCTGGATCTCACCTATGTGGTGCTCGAGCTAAAACTTCGCATTGTAGATGCCGATGGCGAACCGATCAAAGCCGATGTGAACGCTAACCTGGTGAACAATGCCCTCAATGCGTTGTTTCAACAGGTAGAGGTTTCCCTCAACAATGTTATTGTTTCTGTCCCGCAACCTGGTTACCCCTACAGAACGTACCTTGAAACTCTCTTAAATTACGCCGAGGATGCAATGAATACCAGACTTCAGGCGGGCCTATGGCGTAAGGACATCGCAGGTATCATGGATACGAGGGAGGCCAATGCAGGGTTTCAATGGCGAAACAGATTTACGAAGGAGTGGAGGGTGGTGCAAATCATGGGCTGTCTTTCCAACGCACTCTTTCGCCAAGATAACCTGCTGTTAAACAATGTCAGTGTGACCGTCAAACTCAGCCCATCATCATTCCAGTTTCACCTTTTCTCGACCGTTAAAGGTTTCAAAGGATCCACCGATATTAAATCGCCAACGTTGCATTTGAAAACGGTGAGACCTCCCATTATTAAAATTGCCCATCATGCTGTTCTCGCAAAGAGCAACGCAAAGTACCACCTCAAGGATGTCAGCTTTCACTCTCTCAGCATTCCAAAGGGGTCTAGTGGAATGTCCTTTAATGACGTGTTTATTGGGCAAGTTCCTCGAAGGGTTGTCGTCGCCATGGTCACCGACAAGGCCTACAATGGGAGCTATTCCTCCAACCCATTTAACCTTCAACACTTTAAAATGAATTCGTTTCAAATGAATGTAAATGGCCAACCTATTCCGTCGCAACCACTACAACCCGATTTTGACGGCGGGCACTTCATGCAATGCTTTCAAACTCTTCAGGATGGACTTGGCATTAACTTTAGGGACGAGGGTCATTCCATCTTTAGACAGCAATACCCTCATGGTTACACCATTTTGGTGTTCCATCTCACTGCCGGCATGAGCGCCAACGCCTGCTACATTTCTGGACAGCGCCATGGCAATGTATCTTTAAGTGTTGGATTTTCTAAACCCTTATCAGAACCCGTTGTGCTAGTGGAGATCCACCGTACCATTGAAATAGACGCTAACAGATCCATTCTAGCGTCATGAACACGTCCCATCTTCAGCGATTTCTTTCTGTGTTCCCCGCTACGCGCCCGTTCTTTTTAGATGTTTTTGCTAGCAATCAGTTGTCTCGTGCTGCCTCTCGCCTAGGCTTTCCTTGTGCCATTGTCATTAATACCGACCCCGACACAAAACCGGGAAAGCATTGGGTCTGCATCTATGTCGGCCCCGGGGGAGGAGGGGAGTATTTCGACAGTTACGATCTAAGCCCATTTGTTCCACACATTCTAAACTGGTTAAAGAATTCCTGCGGCACCAATTGGTCACACAACTCCATCAGGCTTCAGGGTGATGACAGTTCTACCTGCGGTCATTTCGTCATTGATTACCTTTCAACCCATTTTTTTCAAAATTTCGCGCCAAAGATTACCATTATAACGATCGAGTCATTCTTCGTTCCTACAACCATGTATGTCTCGCATCATGCTCAAATCCGCGACAGTCCTGCCAACCATTGCGGGTAAGTATAGTTACAAATTGATTCGACCTCTCTCTCTCCCTCATCACCAGCGCTATTGTGTTTTCAGAATTCGCTTCGGCCCATATAAGCCCTGCGCTTTTGAGGACGCTACCCAGAGTCACAGTGCATCATGGGCAGAGAGACCGACAGCTCCTCCGTTGGGTAAGTTCCTCTTCTAAGTTTTTTTAAAACATTTGCCATAACCATTCTCAATTTCTCCTATCTAATGCTTTGTGTTTTTCTGATTTTTGTTGCAGTGGAGAGGAAATGAAGCGGGCATCAGAGGTGGACGATTCCTGCAAGCCTTCATCTGTTATTCGACCGTTTTCCGACATCTTCTTTCTCAATGTTGCGCAATCCAAATTTGTATGCGTCGGGTTCTCGCCTCTGGCACCTTTCCAACTACAGGTGGCCATTGCAAGATGTGGAGCCCGCCCAGCCGTGGTCCTAGATGTGGAGGAGTGGCAACAGCTCGTCAATGTCAAAGCCGCTATTCAATACCGCCTTCACAACCCCCAGGAGAACCTGCATCAGCTCCAAATCTCGTGCCGCATCTCCGCCAGATTCAAGACCGTCTTCGGCAAACTCATTGTCGATCTCACAGACCAGGAGGGGCACTCCATTTCTCTAAACCGAGAAGAATGGGACGTATTGGACGGTCTGCATAAGCTCATTTCAGACATCTTGTTTCACAAGAAGAAAGAGGAGCCGACATTCATAACCAAATCTCGGCTTTCCAAAAGTATATGCTTCACATCTTTAATTCCGGGGTACCCTACGGCTCCATGAATTTCACGGCCTTCACAAAATACATCCGAACCGAAAACTTTAGAACCTTCCTAGAGGTGGATCGTTATCTTAAAAACTCCCTCGGCCATTATATCCTACGTCACCACCATCCTTAAATTATTTTCTCCTTTCCCCACCTTTTTCCCTCTCAGTCTTCCATCACATCACATCAAGTATGGGATATAGAAACGTCGTGTCAGTGTACTGCGATGGAACAAAGGTGTTCAAGAATTATGAGCTAAAGGATCATCCAAAGAAGTATGCCCCGTATGCTCTAAGATTCATCGACGGAAATGCCATAGCTGTGAGGACGGCATCCACTTCGTCTTTTCCAACATGGACCTCATCGAAAGGCAGTTTAAAGCAGACCTTTGGCGTCCTGAACAAGTGCAGGACAGAGATTTCACCGATCATCTTTTTCAATTTGTTCCTAAAAAGGTCTTTACATCGTTTTTCTCGAGCAGCAATATGTGTCACCGAAAGGAATGCTTAGCCTTAAAAAGAAATGGGCACCTTTGTTTTGATCGTTGCCTGACAGTGCACCTCGGAAGAATAACACCGTACATTATTCCTGATCTCGTGCACGGGGATTGCATATACAGCGTAAGGAAGGCCATTTTTCTACAAGAAGAAGAAGAAGAAGAGGGCACCACTTTCCAAAGCATCTCGTATGAAAAAAGCAACGTCTGGTGATAACCCTCCATTTCTTATCCCTCACTCCTTCTCCCCGTTCCAGCACTTATACCACAGCATGGGTCGATTTCACCATAGTCTGCAACTCGTCATGGCAACCTCCAGTAACATTCTTCGTGTGAAGACCAGTGAGCGTGTGACATTCAAAGCAAGCTAAAGACAAAAATATATATATAAACAATTGTGCATGTGGTTTCTTAAAAAAAAATCAGTTTTTTGCATGTATTCAATATTGTATTGCATAGGAATATGTAATAAATATATCTGTGATATGAACTTCTTGTTGTTGTTTATTAGGTATTGCATACGGATTGGCAAGTAGGATTATCGATAATGCTGCCTTTTTTTTCTACGCGTGCAGTAGCGTTAATCCACCGCATTAAGAAAATGGCGGGAAATTTGAAAATTGCAAAGGTATGGATCAGCGGATTATCTCTTACTCCATTGTCCCCTTCTTCGACGGATTAAGAGATAATCCGATGAACCACACCTCGGATTTTTTTTTCAAATTTCCCGCCATTTTCTTAATCCGTCGGATTAACGCGACACTAGCGCTTAATCCCCCCTGGTGTCAGGATTATCGTTAGTAGGCCTTGCTAATCCGTATGTAATACTAATGACTCCCTAACTTATTGTTTAATTATGAACCAAATTTTTAGAACATTTTTTTGTTAGAAAGCGCACTCCTCGAGGTTACGTTTAACATACTTTTATATGTGACTCCCTATTTTTAAACTGTTATAAATTCTCATGAACCAATTTTTACTTTCTCTACACTATGTGCATAGTGTATAGAGAAGGCATTGCATTCCACCCAAAAATTCGATACCGAGATTTCACCGGAAATACATTTTTGGGTTCCCCTGAATCCAAAAAAAAAAAGCATTTTCAGAAAAAGGTCCGTGTGTGTCTGTGGACAGCATAGCTCAAAAACGAAAAGACGGTTGAATACCAAACTTGGTATTTAAGTTTGGTATTTTTCAAGGATGCAACACGAAGATTTTCAAGAAAATCCCCCCATCTCCAACTTACCTTTACATAGAACCTTTTTCGAAAATTTTGATTTTCTTAAGGATGGCTCCAATGATTTTGATTAAAATATCGTATATTAAAGATATTTACCTGACAAATAAAACGTATATATTGAATTTTCTGGGAATAACCTCTGAAGACTACTTTATACTGGACCAATTTTACGGAATTTTGCATAATGCTAAACCGTAAGAGATGGACAAAAACTTACCAAACAAAAATGTAGAGCACTTTAAAACACACATTTTATATTATATACATTATTTTCGTGGAGTTAATAGTTTCTTTAGATATTCCTTGTTTTTCGTTTCAGCTTGGAAAAACTTATACTTTTCTCATACAGGTAGTTGTCAACTCGTGTCCATACAAACAAAGGAACTTCAGTCACAAAGCAACCAGCTTCTATCACTTTAACCTATGGTACTCCCTTATTTCGCTTCTACTTACAAGGAAGCAAGTAATAAGACTATATATGCTAATTTTTTCTCGATTATGAAGTAAATAGAAGCATAAGCTTTTTAACAATAATTTGTTGTAGAGATGTAGAGAAAATATGTGAATGGAACACATCAGATTTTTTTAGAACGTTTTTAAAGACAGCGTTCCTCGAGGTTGCATTTTAACACATTTTCCTTTTGTTTTAGTTGAGAAATGCCACCAGTCTTTAGTTTGAGTGTGAAAGGTTTGAGGTGTGGAACTCAGTGGTCTTGGTACAACGTTGATGGAGGAGGAGTCGTGGTATTCATACGATACTTGATCCCATGACAATTAAAAACTGACATCATAAATTGATGACAACTGATTCTGTAAAGGACGTTCACAGATCTAGACGTCGTTCAACATCCCGGACTCCAGAAAACTTGTAATGGTCAATGAAATGTTCACCAAAAGTCCATCAAAATCGGTGTGTGCTGCTGCTAGAGAAAGTGGTCCAACTCATTATGCAATTCAAACAAGTTTGAAGAATATATTCAAGAAATTATCCCTTAAGACTGATAGACGAATGGAATTGCCGAGATCATGTTGTCTTGGTAGGTACATTGGCCGGAACTGTAACAATATCTACATGCTCATGCCTACCTATGGACCGGTCACTCGTTCCAGGTTCTCCATTCTGTATGTTCGTGCTATTGGCTCCCCTAAAGGCTTCTGACCCCTAGGCATCCGTCTATAAGTCCTAAATACGGGGCGGGTAAGCCAACTATAAAGCGAAACGAAGCAAATGTAACATTCATTCTTAATGATGCGGACCTGTAGGTTATCCATAATGGAGATATTTTAGTTTTGCAAATATATTCAATTTTACTTAATCAAAACTATTACAACCGTGTTTAAACAAATAAAAAATAAGTTTACAACGCAAAGGGTTGTATGGAGAGAGGGACTTTCTTGTTAAATCTTTGTGTTGCATCCTTGGAAGACATTAAACTTAAAAACCAGGTTTGATATTGATCCTATATTATATTTTTGAGTTATGCTGCATGCACATGCACAAAAACATGCATACGCACACCCACAAAACACTCCCTTCAATATGGAAAAGGTATAGGAGGAAGGGTAAGCAATATTGTAGTCAAACATCTTATAAACTCTTTCCTAACAGAAAATTAAAATGCTAGTGGATCTGGTATTTATTAATCTGCAGTTTTTTTTTTTTTGTATATTTATTTTAGAAAATGCTATAAACATGCGTGCCATATATATGTCTACGTTAAAAAAGCAATGTTGAAATTGAAAATTTTTTGTGATTTACTAAGGTATAAATAAAAAGCGGGGGGGGGGTACTTTCAAACATGTAGACGCCCTCCATTATACAATGGTCACCATGCAGGCTTCATATATCCAAACTCGCGGGTTCAAACCTGCCGGAGGGCAATGGATTATTTCGAGTGAGAAAATCCTTAGGAAGTAAAGCCGTTGGTTCCGTGACATAGATTTAAGTCTGATAAAGAGGACTCTAAGCAAAATTAATCGATCTTTCACGCCCAATATAGTTTGGGATGCTGAAAACCACAGTATTTAAAGAACGTCCATAAATAAAACTCCATTTCCATTTCGAACTGTAATGCAAGGGGGGCGAGCAAGTCACGTGTTCGAAAGATGAGCCCAGTTTAAGTGTACATGGGAATGACTATTTAGTTTTATGAACAGGCTGATTCATAATGCATTAAATAAGATATAGTGCAATATTTACAACAGAAAGGATATACATATTTTATGAGAATGTCATAACTAGGGCTTTAAAGTTGAAGGCTATAAATTGTTCAAAAATGCCTAAAGGTATGCTGAAAAATACCCATAATTTGCACAAAAATACACAAATGTGACAAAACTGAATTACGGTTTTAATAATTTTTAGTTTAATTGCAATTTTAAAATTTGATGTATTCCATTCACATGCCTTTCTCTATAAATTGTTACAAAAGATTATTCCTTTATCTATATCAGTAATAGGTAAGTATTAGCAAAAATGGTTGTATTAGTTCCTTCTAAACAGAAGAGAAATAAGGTAATACACCAGGCTAAAGCAATAGTCAAATCTTTTAAAAAGTCCATTGTTATGTGTAGTTATTGAAATTTGGTTTTCGCTTTGTACCGCAAGTAAACAAAAGAGAGAGAAACAGAAAGATTACCTCCCATTTGAGATAATTTACAGTATTTAAAACTGAATCCAACAAGGAAAATCTTGGAAACGGTTAACTCTAGAAAAACAATGCATATATCATAAATTGTGTGTTTTAATGAGATCTATATTTTTTGTGCAGTAAGTTTTTGTTTTCTCTTACGGATTACCAACTACACAAAAGTCATTAGAATGAAGAGGTCTTCAAAGAATATCCCACAAAATTCAAAGTATGTATTTCGTTTGTTATGAAAATATCATAAAGATAAGGTATTTTAATAAAAATTGTTTGGGAAAATAACAATTTTCGTAAAAATGTTCCATGTAAAGGATAGTTGGGGTGAGGTGGATTTTCTTGAAAATCTTCCAAGTTGCATTCTTGGAACATATTGAATTTAAATACCAAGTCTGGTGTCTTTTGGTTACATACACCCAGGGGAACAGGGGGTCTCAAAACATGCATTTCAAGTGAAATATTGGTATCAAATGTTTGGATGGAATACAGTACCTTCTCTATCTAATGTACATTGTACATATGTGATAAAGTAAAAATAAATGTACTTGACATTAAGCATCTACATCATACATCATTGTTAAAACGGATTTCCACTAATTGTGCTATTTACAGACTCTTGATATACATTAAAGGTTCCAACAGAATTAACAGCATATTTTGAATCACACAACACAATGTCACTGCATCTGTGCAAACTAAGTATATGTGCCATATTGACAAAGGACTATCATTTGTTATTATGACCTTGTAGAGTTCAAACCATTGCGCATTTGCCATCAATGTTTTTTTCAGAAATAACGAGTCTCCATCACAGTTAAACAATATTTTTGTCACCAATTTGGGTTGGAATGATGTGATAAGGTTCCAAATGATATGGAAAATTGGTGAAATTTAACAATTTTGGACTACTGCATCATCACCAATTTGGAATGAATGACAGGTCCCTAATTATTGGACAATTTGCATGGTGGATTTAGCAATTCTGGAACTACTGTATCGTCATCAATTTGGGTTGGAATGACATAAGTTCCCAAATCATAGAACAATTGTATGGTAGATGTATATTTATACTCTTGATATACATTAAAGTTTCCAACAGAATTAACAGCATATTTTGAATAACACAACACAATGTCACTGCATCTATGCAAACTAAGTATATGTGCCATATTGACAAAGGACTATCATTTGTTATTATGACCTTGTAGAGTTCAAACCATTGTGCATTTGCCATCGAGGCTTTTTTCAGAAATAAAGAGTCTCCATCACAGTTAAACAATATTTTTGTCACCAATTTGGGTTGGAATGATGTGATAAGGTTCCAAATGATTGGAAAATTGGTGAAATTTAACAATTTTGGACCACTGCATCATCACCAATTTGGAATGAATGACAGGTCCCTAATTATTGGACAATTTGCATGGTGGATTTAGCAATTCTGGAACTACTGTATCGTCATCAATTTGGGTTGGAATGACATAAGTTCCCAAATCATAGAACAATTGTATGGTAGATGTATATTTATACTCTTGATATACATTAAAGTTTCCAACAGAATTAACAGCATATTTTGAATAACACAACACAATGTCACTGCATCTATGCAAACTAAGTATATGTGCCATATTGACAAAGGACTATCATTTGTTATTATGACCTTGTAGAGTTCAAACCATTGTGCATTTGCCATCGAGGCTTTTTTCAGAAATAAAGAGTCTCCATCACAGTTAAACAATATTTTTGTCACCAATTTGAGTTGGAATGATGTGATAAGGTTCCAAATGAATGGAAAATTGGTGAAATTTAACAATGTTGGACTACTGCATCATCACCAATTTGGAATTAATGACAGGTCCCTAATTATTGGACACTTTGCATGGTGGATTTAGCAATTCCGGAACTACTGTATCATCATCAATTTGGATTGGAATGACATAAGGCCCCAAATCATAGAACAACTGTATGATGGGTTAACAATTTTGGCCTACTGCATCTTCTGCAAAGAAGAAAAACACAGGGCATTCAAAGACACAGCAGACAGACACTGGAGCACTTGGAGGAGGCTGAGGCAAAGAGATTTCACTCCTGATCCTATGCAATGCTTTATTTATTAAATACTTGTGAATTCCAGTAATTATTATATTAGTGTAATCCTGAAGGAGTTAGGAATATATGAAGCAGAAGATGCTCTGACGAAGGCATTGTCCCCACCCACCTTTCTCTCTGACCTCATACAGTAAAGTATCAACTTTATGAACCACAATATATGCAAAGAGCGCCAAAAATAGCAGTAAATCAATGTTGCCAATCTATGAAAATATGGCTAAATCAGTGTTTTGATCATCTGGGTGGGTTTAGACCTCACACACCCCTTGGCTACATGGAATATATTGGAGTTTGCTCTTCACAGATCCCTTGGCTGTAATCTTTTTTCTCTGTTTTGGTCGTTGGCTGCATTGAGTAATGTCCACAATGTTCAGATTGTAAATATTGGTAGCTTGCAGAGAGACAGGGACAGAAAAAGCAATACACCGATGTGGACTGGCGGGACATGCATCATTTTCCTGTGTTTTTATTTTATTTTAATAGTGTTTAACACCCACTTTCACTACTTTGGCACTGCAGGCAATGACACTGATGGTACATGGAATGAAGATGGAATGTGATGTGATGATGGGGGAAACCAAAAAACTTGGAAAAAACTTGCCCCTGAGCTGCTTTGTCCACTACTAATTCCACATGTAGTTGCCTGGGCCACCTTGGTGAGAGGCAAGAGGTCTAACCTCTTTAGTTTAACCTGGAGATCATATCAGATGAAGAATGAAATCAATTAAATGATGCTAAAATGAGCTTGCGTTCTAAAGAGCTTAAAGTTATTCAACATTGTCTTCTTAGTATAAGGGAAAACCCTAAAGAGAACCTTATGTGGGTATAACTCGTCCTAACCAATATTCAAACTTTGGACTTCTTGAATGTTAGGCAGATGTGCTACCCTCACATTACACAGATGGGCTAATGTAGTATTGTTCATTGAGCAGTAAAGAATTGGTGCACTTAATTTATCTTACAACACCCAGATGTTTTCTTGAAATAAAGTTATATATTGTTTTTTTCAAAAATAAAAAAGTTGATGTTATGAAAATGTAGCCAGAAAAATTTGATGATTAAATGCTGCTTCTTACAGCCATATTTGCTCAATGTTTTGTTATTCTGATAAATCACTTATCTGTTTGAATGAAAAAGAGTGGTAAAAGTGTAGTTAAAAGACGAAGTTATAAACACAGTTACTAAAAAATAAAACCGGATCAATGATCAAAGTATCTGATGTGTTTCATTCACATGACTTTATCTATCTGCTCTTCAAAAAAACAATTCTTATAAGAAATTCTTTTATCTACATCATGCTAATTGAGATAAACATTAACAGAAATTAATTGTATTACTCGCTTCCTCTAAGTAGAAGGGAAATAAAAGAATACAGTAGGTAAATTGATAGATCTTTTAGAAGCTGGCCACTATGTGAAAAATTGAAGTATGGTGCTTATTGCAAAGCCAGGAGTAAAACAAAAGAGAAATGAAACAAAAGATGACTTCTTGTATGAGAAAAGTTCAAATGGTTTAAAACTGAAACAAGTAACAAGGAATATGTAGAAAATTAATAATACAAGAGAAATGTGTATGACATTAATTGTGTTCCTCAGTTTTTGTCTCTCTCTTTCAGTTTACCAGTTTTGTATCCAGAATGAAGGTCTTCAGACTATTCCCAGAATATTCAAAATATACAGTTTGTTTGCCATGAAAATGTTTTAAACATGAGGCATGTTAATCAAAATCATTAACCACTTTTGAAAAAAAATCAACATTTTTGAAAAATGTTCCATGTAAAAGTTAGTTTGGAGTGGGGGATTTTCATGAAAACATTTTTGTTGCATCCTTGAAAGATATTAAACATAAATATCAAATTTGGTATTTAACCCCCCACACACACACAAGCACGTATGCAGAACTTTTTTACTACAAATGCTTTTATTTTTATTCAGAGGACCTCAAAATATATTTCTGGAGAAATCTTGATATCAAATTTTTGGATGGAATACAATACCTTCTCTACCTACTATGTGTAGAGAAAGTAAAAAATACCAACAAATATAAATAATGAAAAAATGAAACCTTGCCTTTGGACACTAAATAGAAAGGATTTTTCTAAACGTCAGTAAACTTAGTTATGACTTTTAAGATATGAATGAAATGTAAGGTTTCCAATTCTTGAAACGTTATTAATGCATACAATAAAAATAAATAATTTGACAGCTACTGCCACCAAATGATTTCTCTCTATTGAAGTGCAATGTTGAGTGTTTGTTAACACAAACTATTTGGTACAATGATAAATAAAATAATATCTTGAAAATTAGATTTAATCCTGTATTTTATTCTCTAGAAAACAATGGCTATGGATACATCTCTCGTGCATTACATGCATACTAATCCTTTTCCAAACAGTACAGCAAGAGGATGCAAGGAAACAACTTATGGCAAAAATAAGAGCTATAAATGTTATGTAAAAATATGTAAAAGATTATCTATTGCAACTAATTACTTATAGTTAGTTATTCTCTAGAGTTATTGTGACATTTTATAAAACTCTACTACTTAACTGTTCTACCATGTAAAAAGTATTTTTATTATATTGCAAAAGGAGAATATGATTCCACTTATAATGTTATGACACATCACAATGTTGTTAAGCTTCTGTGACAATGAACTTCATACTATGCCTCTCACAAATATATATTTTCCTTATAATAACAGTATAATTAGAGAACATAACATAAATGTATATGTACATATCACATTGTATTATAAATATAATAGATAAGGCAATATATTTTGTTGCTGATGAAGGCAACCTTATAACTCAATGAGATCAATGATTTTTGTTCTTTGTACCAGGGTTAGTTTGCACAAGGTTCTCCTGGGGCACTTCATAGTTAAGCATTTTATTCACTCTACATGATTATTAACCCATTAATATGTAGAACTTTATTACATGCCACATGCTCTTTTTTGCATCCAGACTTACTTATACAAATAGTTATGCTGCTTTAATGAAAACCACTGATATTTTTCACTAGGAATAGGAGAGTTAAGCAGTTTGAAAACATCAAGTCACAGGTATAAAAGAATTAAAGAACTTATATTATTATCCATATATTAGGTACCTAGAGCTTAGTATTAAAAAGTCTGATTTCTTGCGCTTGGAAGTCTTTCTCTACATCTATAATTTGTTTTTCTATAGTGTGACTATGCCCTGCAGCCATATTCCCAAACATGTGTGTATGGTTTGCTCTGTAAGTCATAGCTCATTGTTGGCACCCATCGTTACAATGTGCATTAGTGAACATTTGTGCTGCTGTTATGTTCTTTTGACATTCTAGGTGTGATGAGCAAGTCGACACATGTTCTTTTGGAAATTTCTTTGACATTGAAGCCATACATTGTTAAGCCTAAGTGAGTTTGTGAATATCAGTAGTGTACTGCACATATGGCAGCTTCTGAAAGTTTCCAGTGATGTGGCCAACAAATATAAAAAAAAAGGCAATGACCCTTGCCATGTGCAGTTTTCACTGCAAATACATCGTGTGACAGTGAGCGAGTTTGATTGACTGTATCGTCGCCACAACAAAAATCAAAAAGAAACTATATGACAGAATTTTTATCAAAGACAGTTAATTGTGAGCAGATAAAGTTGTGAAAAAATAAAGAGGTATTTATTAAAGTAAAAAAAAATGTTTTTTTTTCAATAATTTCTAGATACTATTCTTACACAAGCTTATTTTTCATCTACTTTATCTTAATTTGAATGAAATAGGTATTTGCAGATATAGTCATATTACATATTTTGTTGATAATACAATAGATGGTCAGAAACTAAGGTTACTAAACCTGCAGTGAAATGATTATATTTTATTTCATAAACCATTACAGCCATCTGATAGTACACACATTAGGTTATTTTTACAATAGTCTCCAAATTGGTTAAGGCACTTGCTGCTTCGTGGGATGAGTTTGAATATTCTCTCCAGGTAAAAATTCTGTCCTGCATGTTCAGCTACGTTGTCGTGAAGTGTTGCAACTCCTCTTCTGAAGCAAATTGTCAGCCAGCTAGGTGTTCCTTCAAGTAAGGTAAAAGGTGTACATTGCTTGGAACGAGATCCAGGCTATAGGGAGGGTGGTTGATGATATCCCAATGAAACTGTTTCCACAGCATGGTAGTCTTATGGGCTTATGAGGTCGTGCAATGTTGTTAAGGAAGATGACAGCCTCGGTAAGGAGTCATGTATGTTTCCTCCTGATTACTTTGTGCAATCATGTCATGGTCTTGCAGAATCGGTCAGCAGTCACTGTGTACCCTCTTTCCAAAAACTTCATGAGCAGATTTCTTTGCAAGACCAGTTTTCCAAATGAGTCAACATTTGTGTTTACCTTGCAGTAGCACTGTATGTGGCAGTTGACCAAAACTCTGCAGTTGCCATCTGCATGTTGGAATTACAGCACACTAGTAAGTTCACTGAGAAAGATGAAACACCAAGAATGTCGGCCTTGTAACCTTAGTTTCTGATCATCCCTCATATATGGGTATAGAGGAAACAGAAAAAATAGTCAGATATTTAAAAGTGTCTCACTATGCCTTTAAAACTGCATGTTGTTGAATCACTATTGAAGAAGGCTGGTTTACCACAAAATGTATCTATGTACTATGCACGTTTTTTTGGGCACTCAACTCCCTATTCAGCAGATTTCACACAGTTTCAGAAGAGCAGGGTGACCACATTGAGACATGAAGTACACTATATACCCTAACACTGGCTTCAATTCTAAGGTTTCTCTCTGTCTGTAGATTCCAGAGTTCAGTACATGCTGTGCACATTGTTTCATTTCATAATTCAGCTAGTTGGCAATAAATTAGATAACCTATTCACTATAATGGCTGAGGGCCTCAGAGAAAAACATTTTTAGTTGACAACACCATGGTACGATAGACAGGCAAGCTCTCGTTTCTTCACCCTGGCCCTCACTTCCCCATAAAAACAGCACCCAAGAAAAGGTGTGCACATAGTATGTATATATGAGGAGAAGAGAGAGAGAGAGAGAGAGAGAGAGAGAGAGAGAGAGAGAGAGAGAGAGAGAGAGAGAGAGAGAGAGAGAGAGAGACAGTGTGATAGATTTACAGCACATAAAAGATCATCAATCCTGGTAAGAGGCCTCAAGCAAAATTAAAGTCTTTCACACCAACCATGAAAATGCTGATAACCACAATAAAAGTCATTGATAACTACTTATGTCTCACTGGCAATAAAATGAGTATGGGCATTACAGTTTAATTTTACATAATTATACCTTTCTAAGCATTTAGTAAATCAGACTATGTAGCTCTATAATTTGAAAACAATGAGATTCTTCTTTCTTGTTATGTGATTTCTCATTTTCAACATTAAAAGCGAGTCTTTTTCCACCTTTTTGTTTGCTTTTTTTCAATTGATAGCTTAAATTGCTCAGTCTATGTTTTATTTAAGTACTTCTTACAAAGTTCCGGTCTAAAATCATACAGTAATCTATCTCAAAAAAAAATAACCACTAAAAATTTCAAATTTTAAATACTTTCAAATAGGTACAGGAAAACAAATCCTTACATTTGAAGCTTCCTGAAACATCTGTCTGTGCTGTTTTGGTACGCTCAATGATGATCACTTAATGGTTATTTTTACCACACTCATTATACTAACATACCTTCATACCAAAACTTAACTTCAAGGTGTATAAAATAGCAGACACCATAGACATATTTGAAGAACAATTACAGTACATACTACATGAATAATTACACTATGTGGGTGTGTCATTCTCTGAATGCTGACCAAAAGCAATTGCAAATATGACTTTCGCAGCAAAGTTTGGACCATTTTAAAAAGAATGTAACTGATTTTGTGTGCCAATCTGTTACTCTGGATGAGACATAGGTTCATCACTGCATGCCAGAAATGAAACAGCATTCAAGGCAGTGGGTGGAAGCTGGCTGCACCAAAGAAGGTGAAGTGGATTGCTTCTGCTGAAAAGTTCATGTCAAGTGTTTTTTTGGGATGCAAAATGGATTCTTCTTATTAATTACCTTCAACAGGGAAAAACAATAACTGATGAATATTATTTGAGTCTCCTGGACCAATTGGATGAAAAACTATGCAAGAAGAGGTCTGGGTTGCATAAGAAAAGGATCATCCTTCATCAGGACAATGTATTTGCTCACATAGGTGCTTTGGTAATGGAAAAGCTGAGGGACTAGAAGTACATGGTTACTACAAACGACTAATTTGTTTTCAAAATGCTATATCTTCCACAGTATTTTATCTACAACAATGATTAATACATCAAAATAGCTGTAAACTTCCCTTGTTCACATTGTTTGCATCAGTTGGTAGCACGAGTGTAGTGCCTTCACAAAATAGTGACTAAACAACAAAAGAATAACAGAATGATAATACAATGTGTATGGAATGACTGGGTTACTGTTTAGACATATGTTGTGTTAACCAAGGGAAACGCATAGAAAATGTGTAGAGTGCAAGGAGAAACTTGGCAAGATTATAGTTTATATACATATCAATCATAGTTGTATGTATAATACTTTGGAAAATATAGATTTTGTAAATGAATGAATCATTTGTAGTAACCTTTCATAATTACAATTCAGCAGATTTGACTTCCACCTATTCCCACATTTTTTCCAAAACATTTGTCACTGGAAAACATTTTGCATCCAATGAGTACCTTATGGCAGCCATAGATGGATATTTGGCAAACCTTACAGCACCACATTTCAGGGATAGAATCTATTCACTGGAAAAATGTTGAATAACATGCATAAACCTAAATGGGGACTACATACAGTACATTTTTCCCTACAAAATGTAGTTTCACTGCAAGGTCGAGAGCTTTCCCCATTATATAAATAGCAAGTTAATTGCATGCAATGTGAGTAAGAATGGGTGAGAAAGAAATTTTGCGGAAATGTCTTATCTGCAGTTACAAAAGGAAGTAAATTTAATATTTTATCATCATTAATGTGGTACAGGATAGATATAGAGAGCTCTAATTAAGAAAAACATTTCTTTCCTTCGGAACAAAGTTGGAATTAATTTATGGTAGCTCAAATGGTGATGATATTAGGTGCATAAAGCCTATGACCAGCATTGAAATCTCGGCACTGGAAATTATTTTTCCTAATAATTTTCATTAGTTTTATTTTTTGAGAAAGTGAGTGTGTGTGTCTGTGTGCATGCGTGCGTGCGTGCGTGCGTGCGTGTTTGTGCAGGGGGGGGCTGCAAGATTACAATGCAATGAAATGCCCACGTTTTCTTTCTCTTTTTTTTTTTTTTTTCCTAATTAGAGTGATAACCCTTATTAACTATTAAGTGTTTTATATTTAACATTCTAAGTCAGAAGGGCATAGTAATAAATCTCTAATGTAATCTTTTTGTACATGTTAAAATAATAAAAATAATATTGCAAATGAAATATGTTATTTGTTTCAATCAAATATGTTGTTTTTTTCTATTTAAAATTGGCATGCTTTGTTTATTTTTCCTTTCTTAGACAAATCACATATTTTAAAAAAATGGTTATTTACTATTTAACAAATAAGCCAACATTATCATTGAAAATTACAATTAATCATGAAAAGATGGCAGAAAAAGCAGAATCAGGCAGAGCGCTACTTACTGTGTAACATTTTTCCTAGAAATTATCTGAAAATAATTTGTATTATTCTTAACACACCAAATGGATGTTTTTAATTTTTTGAACAAAATGTTCTACAAACATTATTTTATTTATATAAATAAATATGAGATTAATAATAATTATGTGCAATTTTATGCACTTATGCATTATGCTTAAGAGAGCATTTCATTTCTTAAGAATTCTTAGAAATTATGTCCTGGAAATGACTTCCTTCAGTGCAAGAAAAACAAAGATATTTAGTTGAAGAACAGACAGATATTAGAGCAAATGTGTCAATTTCAAATGTAGTAACAAAGTTTACCCAAGATGTGAAATAAGGTTCAAATGATCAGAAGAGAATGTTAGCCTTCTTTGTGGACTTCAATAGGCACATATGATACAGTATGGGGACCAAAACTTACCAATACGCTAAAAAACTCTAGAGTAAAAAGAACAAATTAAATTGGTTTGAAACAATTAAAAACCAGAGGTGGATAAAAACAAGATGGGAAGATACAGAATCATGCTATAAAATAGGATTACCACAAGTGCATACTACCACCACTACTTTTAATATTTATATTAATGATTTACAAAAAAAATGTAATAAAATCAAAGATATTAAGGTCAGTAAGGTCAGCTGATGTTATCTGGACTTCAGTCAGTAATAGAAGCAAGAAACAGAAAGAAAGAAAGAAAGAAAGAATAGAAGAAATTATGAATGCAGCTCTAAAGAAACTTATCAAATGGACAATTGGGAAAACATGCTTGTATGAAAGACAAATACTGTGTATCAGTTCTTCTCCCTGAACATGGAAACACAGTTCAATCCCACATTGAAAGATAATCCAATAGAAAAGAGTAAAAACCACAAAATATCTCCGTGTAACTCTAGATAGCACAGTGGCCCCAATCTTTACATTTTAAGCACAAGGAAAAATCTTTGCATAGACAATGCGCTCTTCTCCCACCACTATACAAAAAAGGTGGGTGGAGCTGCAAATCACACGATTCTCTAGTGCGCAACAGCAACTTGATTACATTATCAGTTCAGGTCTCAGTCTGCCTCTGGTATTTGCTGTACAGCGATTTGTTTGCTGTGTATTTTCATCCAATTTTTAATTTGAGTGCTGTTTTTGAAGGAGTGTATTTCTGCATCTGCATCTAATACACAATGGGGTGCAAGAAGCTCACTTCTGAGGAGAAGACTCTGCTTTAACTCACCTCTGTAATTTGTGTAGCTGCTGATCTAAAGATTTTCAAGACAAGCTATTTACAACCTAAAAAAGCAGGAGCACCTTTGCCATGTGGCACCACACCAAATCGATAAACAGGCTCAGGTTATGATGACAGGAAGGGGCAAAGAGGAGAGGAGGGTGAGACAGCCTTCGCCAGAGAAGCCAGCAGCAGCCCCCATGGTGCCCTTAGGCTGACCACAGCTTGACAAAGATTCAGCCAAGTATTAGGAAGAACAGCAAGGAAACAATAAGATCCAAACCCTTCTCTGAGGATTGTCACATGGAATATCGAAGGCTGCAAAAAAAAGTTGGGTAGCGAGAATTTCTTGTATTTCCTTAATGATTTTGACATGCTATGTTTAACAGAAACTTGGTTGAAACATGGGAAAAATTTAACACTTGCTAACTTCCATAATTTTAGTAGGGGAAGGGGGAAGGAGGGGAAGGTGGCCAGGGGGGGTATAAGTTTCATTCAAATCTGAGCTGGAGGTCGAGATATTAAATTAGAAATCAATCTGGCAGGGGGGGGGGAGAGGGAAATACACATAATAGTTATAGGATTATACAACCAGCCAGCAATGTCCAAGTATGCACACAGGAATTTTTTCAGTGACTTAGCTGAAACATTAGTGCAGCTATAGGAAAATTTTCCAGGTACTGAATTAATTCTCTTAAGAGATTTTAATGCAAGATTAGGAGGGGAGAATATTTCTCTGATAGGGGGTCATGAATGGGGGGAGGAATTCCGTGTTGATCAACAAAGTTGATAGGAAGGATAGTTTTAATAATGAGGAGGAAAGACAATTACTTGCTTTCTGTGATGCCTTATCTTTAGAAATAACGAATGGTAAATACAGTAAGGATCAAGAGGGGGAACTTACTTTCATAAATGAAAATGATGGTAGTGTAATAGATTTTATTTTAATAAGTCAGGGTTTAATTGGCAGCATTAGAAATTTTTGGGTGGGGGATTGTATCAAGTCGCATCTTGGTCTGCATGCACCCAAAGAGGGACAGATTAGGGTGGGAAGGGGGTGAAGGGATATTAATTAGTAAATTTATGTGGAAACTGGTAAAAACCGAAGCATTTTTTGATAAATTGGAAAGAAGTTTAAGGGAAAGGAACGTAGAAACAGCGGAGGAACTAACTGATATAATGGCAACGGCTGCGGGGACAATGAAAATCCAAATGAATGGTAAGATAAAACAATTCAATGGTTGGTATGACCAGCAATGCAGAGTCGTAAAAGAATAAGCAGAGGAGGCTCTGTCAAAATTCAGAAGGGAGATGACATTAGGAGAATTTTTACAAAAAAGCGAAGGGAGTATAAACAGCTCATACAGGAAGGAGAACGACATGGCAAGACAAAATGACTCAGAAAATTAGTAACATTAGTAACATGGGGGAAAAGCTGAGATGTGGCAAGTAGTAAAGCATTTAAGAGGCCACTGTCAGGTGCCCAACAAAATTTCTCCCAGGAAATGGGCAATGGATTTTATGGGAATATTGGGGAAGGGATTTTTATAAGGGAAGTACAAATCCTGGGAAATCTTGAGATCGCAATACTGGACGATGATATACCAGCACGAGAAATAGTACAAGAGCTGAAGAGCCTGAAGGGAGGCAAAGCTCCAGGGTTGGACGGGTTGCCGCCAGAAATGTTTAAAGCCACAGTCAATGTTAATGAGTTTGGTAGGAGTATGCTCCAAATATGTAACAGATTGTTTCTTGAGGGGAATTACCCTACCTGTTGGGGAAAGGGCATTATTCATTCCATTTATAAAGGGAAGGTAGCTATTGCAAATCCAGATAACTAGAGGGGGAAACATTTATTGCAGAGTATAATATAACCGGATAAAGGACTGGGAATCTAAATTTAGCAAACTTTCAAAATTTCAAATGGGTTTCAGAGAAGGACATAGTACCATAGACACTGCTTTTGTATTAGACACTTTAAGGACAAAACAAATGTTAATTAAGCAAGGAAAGCTTCATTGTGCATTTGTGGACTTTAAGAAGATATTTGACTCTGTCAATTGAAATGTATTATGCCATACACTAGGCAGAAAGGAATTATTAAGTAAAATGATTAGAGCATTGCAGGCAATCTATCAAAATGTTGAATTCTGAGTAAAGTACAACAGAAACGTGTATCAGAGAGCTGCCTAAGCTATAAAGTGAAGCAGGGTTGTATTTTATCTCCCTTGTTATTTAATCTCTTTGTGGATGATATTACTGATGTAATGATAGCAGAGAATATCGAAGGACCAGTAGTAGCGGATTTGCAGATCCCAGCACTTTTATATGAAGACGATTTAGTATTGTGCTCTAAGACAGTTAATGGATTGCAACGAGGACTGGACAAACTTAAGAATTATTACGATGAATGCTACTTACAGTTAATGTGAATAACACTAAGACAATGACTTTCAAAAATGGTTCTGTTTATAACAGGGAGGAGACTTGGACAAATGCAGGATAGATACTGGACAATGTTAAATCTTTTGTATACTTAGCACTCACATTTACAATGAACGGAAAATGGACAAATCACATTGACATCATGAAACACAAGGCAAGGGTGAAAGCGGCAGAAGCTCTTCGGATACGCTGCAGAATTCCAAATATATCCATAAACTTAATGGAAACTGTATATGGAGTGACAGATCCATGATGACATATTGAGGAGAAATATGGGTGTGGGAACAATAAGGGAATTTGGATCAAGTGAGAACTCAATTTTTAAAAGGAATTCTGGGTGTAGGGACGGGTATGGCAAACTGCGGAATAATGGAATTCGGTGCACATAGTGAAATGATAGAGATCCTTGAATCATCCAGAATTCACAACAACAAATGCCTAACAATAATATAGTCATCTAAAGAAAAACAAACTTTTACAATAGACCCCTGCTCATGCGGAAGTAGAAGACAACAAACTGACAGTAAATTAGCCAATAAGGCACTACAATACACATGAGAACCAAGCCTCTGGCAAACCAAATTCCCTTCAGTTTAGGGAATACAAATTATTTACATACATCTCTTCAAGCTTCAGTGTGCTGCCTAATTGCTACAATCACAAATTCTTGGGAATCATAATTGATCATAAGCTAACATGGTCTCAACATATTCATGATATATGTAGGAAGATTAGCAAATCATTATACCTACTTGGGCATTTCATCAATCTGTTAGGAGAAAAACATTTAAAAATGATATACCTTGGGGTCATATTTCTGGATTTGCTATATGGGCTTGAAATCTAGAAATGTGCTATAAGAACCTACATGGAAAGTGTCTTTATACTGCAGAAGAAAGTGATAAGAATATGTACCATTTAAAACCTAGAGATTCAAGCAGGCAAGTATTTAAAGAAAAGCAGATCTTGACAGTATTTTCATTATATGTATATAAAGTAATAATCTATGCACTGCAGAACGAAAATCTAAGAAACAGTACTGTTCATCACTATAATACAAGACATAACAAGGAGTTCTATAAGCAAGGTTTTAAAATCAGTATTTGCAACATTAGTGTAATGGGTTTGTTTCTGCACAATAAATTACCAGAATTCATAGAGCAACTTAGTGGAACTCGTACATTTAAATGTAAACTTAAATTGTATTTAACAAGTAAGGCTCTTTATAATTTAAATGGCTGTAGAATAGCAGTATACTTGTAAATATTTTAAATGTATACTCTAAATACTGTATGTACTTTTGACAATGTCAGAAACTGTGTACGAGTCTATTGACAATAAATGCAATAATTAATTATTATTATTATTATTATTATTATTATTATTATTATTATTATTATTATTATATTATTATTATTATTATTATTAATTAACTTAACCAAAAAGATAAACAATTAGAATCTTCAAAATATGGAAGAAGGAAACTATTTAAGAAGTATCCATGCATTGAAGTAGAGAAAAATAAATGAGCTATGGGACAAAAACATAAACAACTTCAGAATGGAAACCTTCTAGCTGGAATTAAGATATACCAGACAGAAGAGGGAACCATCTGCAGGGAAACTGGATCTGTAAAGGACTCAAATCACTACTTCAATGCACAGGATTCAATTAAACCAAATAATGCAAGACAACTTATCCTTAAATTTTTTTTTTCTTCTTTTTAGTCTTTATGCCCACTTTTACTACTTGTGGCACCACAGGCGATGACTCAGGTGATACATGGAATGAAGATGGAGCATCGGTGGAATGCGATGGCAGGGGAAACCAGAGTGTCTGGAGAAAACCCGCCCCTGCGCCGCTTTGTCCACCACAAATCTCACATGCAGTCGCTTGGGATCGAACCCCAGCTGTCTAGGTGAGAGGCTAGTGGTCTAACCACTCAGCTACAGTGCAGCCTTTACATGAATTTTTTTTTTTTTTGGTAGTGTTTAACGCCCACTTTAACTACTAATGGCACCGCAGGCGGTGACACTGATGATACATGAATGATGATGGAGCACCGGTGGAATGCGATGGCGGGGGAAACCGGAGTACCCGGAGAAAACCCGCCCCAGCGCCGTTTTGTCCACCACAAATCTCACATGCGGTCGCTTGGGATCGAACCCCGGCCGTCTAGGTGAGAGTCGAGTGGTCTAACCACTCGGCCACGGCGCGGCCCTTTACATGAATGAAAACGTCTACTGGCATGCTCCTAATAAGCACAGAAATCCAAGTAGCTATTGGTTGCAGAGGAGTGATGTGTGTCATACTGGGGACGCTTATTCAAAGTTCAAACATAAAATATTTGAAAACATTTAGCATTAATGGGCATGTAATAATTAGAGCATATTAAATAAATTTGGACTAATTATTTCTTAATTTTTCTTTCTCTGGCATGTTTGTATAATGTACATAGTGGATAGAAAAGGTATTATATTTCACTCAAAAATTTGATACCGAGTCGTGTTATAACACCCCTTGAATAAACAAAAAATCAAGTTTAGAAACATATCATGTGTGTGGTTATGTGCGCAGCATGGCTCAAACAAGAAAAGTTGATTAAATACCACGCTTGGTATTTATGTTCATATCTTCCAAAGATGTGACACAAAGATTTTCAAGAAAATTGCCGCACCCTCAACCCCACTTTACATGGAAAATTTTTAGAAAAAAATGACTAACGATTTTGATTAAAATACCATATGTTTAAAATATATATTTCGTTTGTTATGAGAATATGTTGAATTTTCTGGGAATAGGCTCTGAAGATCTCTTCATTCTGGATGACTACTATAACTGTTTTAAAACTGGTAAACTGCAAGAGATAGACAAAAACTTACTACACGAAATATAGATCTCATTAAAACATACAATTTATGTCATAAACATTTTTTTCGTAGAGTCAAGATATTCCGAGTTATTGGTTTCAGTTTTAAGGTACTTAAAATTTTCTCAAACAGGATGCATCTTTCCTTTTGTTTATTCCTAGCAAGTTAAGAGAACTGAATTTCAATTGTTTCACATAGTGACTGGCTTTTAAGAGATTTCACAATTGCTTTAACCTTATTTACTTTCTACTTACAAAGAAGCAAACAATAAGACAATTCTGCCAATGTATATCATGATGTAGATAAAGAATAATGTTTCATAAGAAGAATTTGTTTCCGGAACAGCTAGAGAAAGTATTGTGAATTGAACACATCAGATTTTTTTGTGTAGACTCAGCCTTAGAATCTTAATGGATGCTTTGCCCTTATTTGCAAGTTAAAATACTCTGCTAAAGAAGTAATAGCTTTTTTCTCTTTATCAGCTAGTATTCATATGAATCCTTATGAGTTAAAATTATTAAGTATTCTGGTTAACATAAAACCAAATTAGGAAGTACACAGGATTTCCACTGCACAACTTAAACGGTTATCAAGATCACATGTTGCATCAGATTAAGAATAAAAGTATGTCAAGAGCAATTACTTAAATAAAATTAGTATACATATTACAGTATTGTATACAACTCAAATGTTTTACGCAGAAAGTATAACACAATTTATAGTTCCACTCAGTGAATATATGACAACAAAACCAGATTATATTTTGGTTTTAAAGAGAGTGTTTACCCCAGGAGAACCATGCAAACATAAGTTCACACATTCCATTTTTTTTTACATATTTCTTTCACTAATTTATTCTTTACACATCTACATACACTAAGAACAATTTACAATGTATGTTGTTGCCTTGCACTATATTTCAAACTGCTTGCTTTCTGTATTAAAGGCAGAATTTTGTTATATCCTTTTCTGCATTAATTTTTCTTCAGTTTATTAAGTATCATTTATTACACCTTATTGTCTACTACATCACAACAGTAGTTTTAATGAAATTAAATATTGTCATTATTGAGTTCATCAAATGAATGCATATGAAATTTGTATTGTTATATGACCATATGTCACACTCCATATGGAATGTTCATTAGAAACAGAAAGAGAGCAAACTTTTTACAGATCAGATATTGTAACCATAATATCAAATACCTCTTTTTAATCCACCAACATATTTATATAACATTATAAAATTACTGCTTTACAATTGCTGCAACTATGAATATTCCTGCAAAAAAAATTAAAAGTAAGTATAATGCAAAGGAAGTATCAGTAAAGATTAAAACTCCATTGAAAAATTCTATGGAAAACATGTCCCATTAAATGGGAATATTTATAAGACTTGTTTGGACTTAGTAAGTACTTATAGACATTGTCAGAATTCAGTAAAATACAGGTGAATTCTCTTTCTTGGCACGGACTTGACACATTTAAACTTCACGTTCTCATATTTATGATAGCAACTCCTATAAAAGCAATTGTTGATGCACAAAGCAATATAACTGCACTTACACAGTAATTATATAAATATATGCATTGGAGAGTTGAATCAAACTTGAAAACTGTAATGCCTTGATTTGAGTCTCAAACAATGAATCTTCAGCATTCTGATGCTCTATTACTGAGCTAATATGATGAGATGCTTAATGTACATAAGGCACCTCATCTAATTCATTGTAAGCCTTCAAAGCAATATGAAATACTCTTAGATTCCTTATCTTAACTTACTTGACGAGCATTATGTACAAGTAAATAGAGAAGTCTGCTGTTGCATGTCACTTTTGGTCTGAGAATCATAGCATAAAGGAAGAAACAGAGTTGATAAAATATGAAAAGAAACTTTTGTAACTGCAAATTTGTGAAAGCATTTTCATCACCAAGAAAGAAGATACTTTATGAATTTTGAAGTTCTTGCTGTGGATGATGTCATCGTACTGACCAGATGGGTAGGGGGCAGCTCAACACTGAGCTGGGTAACACCAACTGTTGTAGCATCATCAAACTGAAGATAGGGTATACCCTGAAATTAGTCTTCTCAAATGAATGGGAAGTGTAGCTAAAAGTGTAAAAATGTGACTCAATTTTATCAAAGCTCAAAACAATGGTGTTTCACTGTATTATTACTTTCTCTGCGTGTACTATGTATATAGTGTATAAAGAAGGTATTACATTCCACCAAAAAACTTGATGCCAAGATTTCAGCAAAAATACACATTTTAGGGTCTCCTGTATAAAAAAATAGCATTTTTAGAAAAAGGTCCATGTGTGTGTGAACATAATAACTCAAAAACGAAAAGTCTGTAGAATACCAAACTTGGTATTTAAGTTTAGTATCTTCCAGGGTTGCAGCAAAAATATTTTTAGAAAAATCCTCCCAACCCATACTACCCTTTACACGGAAAAAATTTCAAAAATTTTGATTACTCAAAAATGGTTCTAACAATTTTGATTAAAATACTGTATTAATGTACATGGCAAATAAAATGTATATCTTGAATTTTCTGGGAATATCCTCTAAAGACCTCTTTATTTTGGATGAATTTAGCTGAATTTTGTGTAACAGGTAAACTATAAGAAATGGACAAAAACTTTAATATTGTTAAAACAATTTATGACATGTACATTTTTAGTTTCTCTATACGTACTATGTACATAGTGTATAGAGAAGGTATTGCATTGTACCCAAAAATTTGATACCGAGATTTCACCAGAAATACAAGTTTTGGTTCCACCTGAATCCAAAAAAAGCATTTTTAGAAAATGTGTGTGTGTGTGTGTCTTTGGGCAGCATAGCTCAAAAATGAAAAGACCGTTAAATACCAAACTTGGTATTTAAGTCCAGTATCTTCCAAGGATGCGACACAAAGATTTTCAAGAAAATCCCCCCAGCCCTAACTACCCTGGAAAAAATTTCGAAAATGTTGATTTTCTAAAAAATGGCTCTAATGATTTTGATAAAAATATCATATACTAAAGGTATATACTTGACAAATAATATGTATATCTTGAATTTTCTGGGAATAGCCTCTGAAGATCACTTTATTCTGGATGAATTTTATGGAATTTTGTGTAACTGGTAAACTGTAAGAGATAGACCAAAACTTACCACACAGAAAATGTAGAGCACATTAAAACACACAATTTATGTTATATACCTTTTTTTTTTTTGTGGAGTTGATCATTTTTTAGGTATTCCTTGTTTTTTGTTACAGCCTTAAATAACATACTTTTCTCATACAGGAATTTCTCAACTACTGTCCATATAAACAAAGGAACTTCAGTCACATAGCAACCATCTTTTGCTATCACTTTAACTTATGTTACTCCCTTATTTCGATTCTACTTACAGGGAAACAAGTAATAAGACTATCTCTGCTAATTTTTTCTAACTTAGCATGAAGTAAATAGAAGCATAATCTTTTAAACAAAAAATTGTTGCAGAGATATAGAGAAAGTCATGTGAATGTAACACATCAGATTTTTTTTTTTTTCTTCTTTTTCTCCTGGAGTTGGCCATTTCATAAATATTCCTTGTTATTTGTTTCAGATTTAAAATACTTAAACTTTTTCTCACACAAAAATTTGTAAATTCCTGACCATGCATAGAAATGGATATCAACCGCTTTTGAAAGATTTGACTATGGTTTTAGCCTAGTGTATTCCCTTACTTCCCTTCTACTTATAAGGAAGTAATAAAGACCATTTCTGCTAATGTTTATCTTGATTAACATACAGTACATCTGTTTAACAATAATTTGTTACAGCGATGTAGAGAAAGGCATATGAATGGAACACATCAGATTTTTTTTAATATATCTCAAATATGCTTTGAAGTCAATACTGATAAGCTAGTGCTTGTGCTACACAGTCAAGTTGGCCCAGGAAGATGAAGAGCTCATCTTTGCAAAAATTAATTGAACATTTCACAAATTAGAACTAAGCTCCCTAACTTTTCAGAACCAAGAAACACTCTATTAAAGGCAAGAGGTAGCAACTTGGCAAGACAGCTTCACAGATAAGCAGAAATGGTTTTCTTCTTTACCAGGAGAAAACCATAAAAAAATGGCAGCATTGTTACTTTCCACCACTGCTTAATGTTAACTTTCCTTTAGGTGCACACTTTGGTAGAACACCAGTCACATAGGGCCTAATAGATTTGTGGTTATATTTATTTTTCTTTTTTTCTACATTTTGCTTTATTTAGGTTAAATGTGCATGACTTCTATAAGTATTAAAATATTAGCTTAAATATAATATGGATATATTATACATTATAATTTCTATTCAACAAACATGTAAAGAAAATGTACTGACATTTTCAGATACTCAGCTTGTACCTATTTGAATCATGCCCTGACTCTGTTGTATGTGTTACATTTATCACATTATCATGAAGTAGTTTTGCAGTTCTTTCTGTCTTTATTGCAGGATTTACATAATTTCCTTTTCAAAGTGGATGGTGTGCATTCGGCAAATCATCAATGCCACTGATAAACACTCTGTCTATAAAAAGTGTGTAGTAACCTCACAACTTTTTAAGAACTTTAGTTGTGTAGTTAATTATGTAAATGAGCCTCTCCTTCAGATGGCCATTCTCTCAGTAAATATTACCTTGGACATCATCACGTATACACCTGACCTTGGTTATTGCATAAGGCTATACAAAAATAAGGAAATTACTCACTTGTTACCACGGTATGCATTACATTGCAATCTGTGGATCTTGTTTTGAGATTAGACACAAAGTCCAACTCTTAGAATGTAGATAAAGTCAGAAATTAGTTTTATGATTACTCTCGATAATTATTAATGCATTTATTTACAAATATTAACTCTTGTTATTGAATTTTTCAGATGTCAGTTTTGCATAATTTACAGTTGCATGCCTGTTTCCAAGAATCAATTCGTACAGTACCTATGCATTCTTAGAATATTCATATATATTATATTTACAACACTGCATTAATTATTAATAGTATTTTTTGATTGAATGATTCTCAATATAGAAAGTGTGAGTAGTGAGGTTTCTTTATATAATTCTGACCTAAATTTATTTTTGTTCATTCCTCTTTAGGAGATGGAGGTGAATTAAATAAAACTATACCATTGTAGTAAATCCCTTTTTGGAATGTCTGCAAATTATTTGATGGTATTTGTAAGTCCTGTCTGTGTTTGGTCTCTTTGTAATGTATATTAGCATTTTTTGTAAACTTTTCTGGATTATTTATTAAAACATATGTCTTGTCGAAGTAATGAAAATGGTTCAGAAATATATAGATAGTGATACTTTACCAAACATAACTAACCTTGCGATATATAAGTAGTGCAAATTAAATAGCTAACATATTTTATTGTGAAGGTATGATGAAAATGAAAACAAAACAATTATTATTATTATTTTAAATATAGTTCCTGATTTACCAAGAATATGACGACTTGGTGAGAACAGTGCGTGCGAACAGCAATTTATACTTCACTTGTAAATAACCACCTAAATTACTCATTTGTTGCTAATAATTTAAAGTATAATTGCAAAACTGATTTACTTTGGAGTTCCACAATTGCTTTGCAAGTAATTTGAATATTTTTAATTTTAAAATAATCTAAATAAAAATATTTGTTTAAGTCTTGTGTCAATCTAATTCGGTACTGCTTAATATGTTGTTAATATATCTATAAGATTGGACACTGAGATGGATAGCACAAGTCATGAAGCTATATAGTAATTGATTGGACAATTACAGAAATGGGCTAACCATAGTTATTTTAAAAATAAATTACATGCTTTAGTTAGCTGCAGAAATTGAAATCCAAACCTCCCATGGTTGGCTAACCATAAGGAAATCTGTATGACACGATAATTTTTGAAACTTTATTGAATATCTGACATTTTATTTGTGCAGCAAAAAAAGTGTACTCTTGGCACTATGTATAGGAGAGTATGTAGATGACGTGATTGTGTAAGATGGCTATATCACTATTTTATTCCTGTATAGGTTTGAACTTGTGGGATATTTATCTTATTGGCATTTACAACAGTTGACTTTCCTTACTTCTGATAAAATGATGCTCAACCTATTTTTGTGAGCATTCATGCAATTCAGAAAATGAAAGGACATAAACTTAAACAGTGTCCTGCCTGCAGCAGCATTCAGGGTCACCTCTTATAAGAGGGAAAAGAGGGATTAGCATAATTTTAGTGCCCAGAAAATATTATTTGTAGATATAAACCATTATCATCATTTTCGATTAGGGAAGAATTAACAGGTTTTTGAAGAATGTTAACTAGTGGTTTGTTGCAGGCACAGCATAAACCCATAAATTCAGTATAATACACTGCTAAGGAGATGAATCTATAGAAGCAAAAAGATAAATTTAAAACATTATGAGAAATAAAATATTGAAGACCTTCATTTAGACATATAAATTTGCAAACTTCAAATAAAATTATACTGGTTTATCACAAAATACAGAATAGGAATGGTCTATTTCCCTAACTGTCAAATAGTTTATATTTTCCAAAGAAAATTTCAAAAGCACATTTCATTTATTATGTTTGTTATAGTGTTTAACCCTACTGCACTACAGGGGGGAGGGTGTTACATTGTTACTAAACCTTCGTAAATTGTACTACTTAGGTTATGCACTACAGTGACTTTCAAATGGGATTGAGATTTGTGCTTGAGCACCACCAGGCCAGCAGCCAATTGAAGTGCTGCTGTATTGAGGAGTAATGCGCTAAGTGATTCCGTCTCTCATAAATATTACTTGCGTTAAGGCTAAATATTAAAATTTTGCAAAATATAATTCATGAGGAAGATAAGGAGTAATGTTCGTAGCAGTAACGTAAAAACCACAGATTTTTAGCTCAAATAGTTTTCATACTACACATGAATAAACATTAGTCGCCAGGTAGATTTATTTGTATGCTCAGTGTGCGAGTGAGAGGGAAATAGGAAAAGAGTGGCGATAATGACCTGGCAATGCAGAGCATGATATAACATTCCTTCACTGCAGTGTAGAACTCTTCCCATTTGAAAAACATTATAGTTAGTTATAATTACTATACAGTATGTTGCAAATTAATCATAACAACATTTTTCATGCTTTCGGGAATTTAATCATAAATTAATCTCAATTAAAATGTATTAATACTTAATATATTCTTTCTTTTCTATAAGTTCCATTACACGATTAGGCATGACTCCACAAGACTGAAACACACATTTTTGAGATCATCATGAAACCATACTATTATTATTGAATTAAAGCTAATATCAAAAATTCTTTTGTAAAACAGTCAAATTTTGTAACTCTCTTTTTGCAATTTTCTGTGGAGTTAATGTCAGACGATTTCCCTGGCCATTCAAGCACATGAACATTGCTTCTTTTGTCAAATTTCTTCAATTTCTTAGAACTGTGGCAGGGAGCTAACTCTTGCTGTAAACCTTTTCTGGAGCTCACCAACAGCTCTCACCAGTCCTGTGATGTACTGATCATTTTCCATCATGCCTTCAACTGACATTAAAGGTCTTAGTCCTTCATAGGTGAAACAGCCCCAAAACATTTTCTTCTCAGGATGTTTTGCAGTGTGTTGAATTTTCAGGTACATTATTTGCTTGGCGCACATACTGAATCTCAGAAATTCTTCAAAGATAATCTAGTTTCACTTAGGTTTATTTCTGTTTGTTAATTTTGTGGAAAACTACCTATATCATTCTTTTAATCTGCTGAATTTGTAACATTTTAAACTGATCTAATTGCTTCTAGGGAACTAAAGCATGACATAAACCAAATGAAAGCTGTAAGAGACATATAGCTTTGTTACTGTATTTATCCAGTACAAGACAACTTCCTCTTTTTTAGGACTTAATTTTGGAATTTAGTGGGTTATCTATATAAAAAGAAGACATGACAACTTAATTTTTAAATGAAATGTAAAGTTTTGCCATTTTGAACCAACTAAGGGACACTTAAGTTGATTAAGTCCCTTTTCAGTTTTTTTACTTAATTTTAATTTGAACAGAAATTTGCATGGTGGATAGGAGAGAGGGAGGAGAACCAAAATGATTACCACTATGTGATAATCAGAGAAAGTGATAGTTGCAAGGGCAGTGCATGTATAACAATGATAATGGATAAGATTTTCTATTTAGATAACAAGCTTTACATAAATTAATAATTTGAATTAACATGGAAATTCATAAATGTAAAAAAAAAGCTAGTAACAGTGAAGTAACACAAATATTAATATTAATTGATAATTGTAAAAAATCTTCACTTATTTTTTGGAATCCAAGAACTAGTTTTGCAATAAATTGGTCTATTGCATCCTCAGGTTAGTTTCTTTTTGGTCTAAGTTTCTTTTTGATCTTGTTTATTTACATTGTTATGGTTACTGCTAACCTCTCTCCGTCTACTTGACTCCTGGTTCCTAATGTACCATTATGCGCAACCACAAATGTTAAAGGAAGTCTTCCTTTTTTTTTTTTAATTTTAGTCTTGGTGAGAAATGCTTTTTTTTTCTAAAAAGAATGCCTTTAGGCTTGTTAATATCTAACTTTATCATTTCCCCCTGGTTTTGCCACCATATATTGCAAATGCAAATCAGCCCCCAATTTTCAACAATATTTTGATAAAAAACATTGTCTTGCATTTGGATAAATGTGGTAATATATAAGGTACCAGAGAGCACTGAAATAAAGCTTTATGAAAGCTGTAGAAAGTAATTCCTGCAACAATGATCATTAATTACTTCTGTCATTTAGACTTTACTGTGCTGCTGTGTTGTTGATGCCAACAACAATGTCATCATCTGATCTAACTTATTCCTCATGAGAGCCATATTTTGCTCAACCTGCTCAAAACGTTTCTCCAGCTGTAACACTTGAGAAGAATGCCTTTCCATTGCCTGCTCATTAGTACGTAAGAGATCTTGGAATTTTCTTTCCTGTTGAAGTGCTGCTTGTTCCCACATTCTTGACGTTTCTGTTAAGACTTTCTCAATTTCTTTCTCTAAATGTTCCAATCTGCCTTCATGACGTTCTCTTAATTCTTTCATTTCACTTCCTAATTGTTCACACAGCTCTTTCAGTTTCTTGGATACTGATCCAGCTGAGTTAACCAAATCATTTGTTGATCTACCCCCTTTACTTTCTTTCAGGCTCTCAAAGCCCCCACGCCAATTTGCCATACTATTTCGCTTTGCAATTAATGTTACTGCACTTTTGATAATACTTCTACCCATTGGTACATTCAGTCTTGGCTCCATGTCATCCATAAAAATTTTACCCTTTGTTCGGTTTGGAAGAATATGAATTTCTTTCTTAGGATAATACCTAAACACAGAGCAAAGGTTTGGAGTCACTATTTTAATTAGACGGGGTAATATGAGTTTGCTATGGGCTGCACCTATTACAAGATGTTCAATACTTGAAATTAAATGCACTCTAGCAATAAGGCTCAAAATTTCAGCATTGTCCTTGATGCTCTGAGTATCACTGACTGCAAGTCCACTCAAGAGATTCAACAAAATAACAGTTATTATTAGTACAAAAAGAATCATTATGAGGTGGCTTGTGTAAGGCACTGCACTAAAGTCCAGCTCGGAGGCTTCAAACTCGCCAGCAAGCATCAAAATTGATTTCATTATAGAACTCCAGGGTAGCTCAAAGAATTTTATGCTATGATCCTCAGATGCTTCACATTCACTCTTTTCTGTACCATGAAACAAAATATAAAAGCTAAAACTAAAGGCGAGCATTAAGGGAGAGTAACAAGACATATACTTAACAAATGTCCAAGAAACAGTTCTTAACATTGCAAGTTGCACAGAGAGTGCAGGAAGACAACCTATTAACAAAAGGAACTCCATCCAAGATAGCAACACTGCGATGGCTGCACAATGGCGCCATGCATTTGATGGCCAGTCTAGACAGACTATCGCACTAGTGACTATTATGGCCCAGTGCAACAATGAAGATGGAGATAACAAATACTGCTTGGTGGCAGAAATCAGTTGGAACATTTGTTTCATTATAAGATGTATCACTAACACTATAAGTATTATTTCAACGGCCTTTAAGGTAGCTGACCAGTCCTCACTTGCTGCAGTAATTCTACTGTACCGAGATGCACTATCTTCTGAAGCAGCACTTAAGTCATCAGCATCATCAAAGACATGCACGTCATGATCTGAAGCTTCAGGAGCTGCTTCAGAAGTGTCTGTTGTATCAATGGATTCTGATGTTGTAGTATCAAAGCCTAAAATGGAAGAAATGGTGTCTGTGTCATCTGCAATTGTATTGTCTATACTGGTGATGTCTGCATGGACTGGATCTTCTGGAAGCACTGTGGTAACACTGGCATTGGTTTCTGCAATTGTCATATTTACATGTGCAAAATCCCTAAAAATTACATGAAGTGTGAGAAATGTAAGAAAGAGGCAGTAGAAGAAGAGATTTATGTAGAATATGTGACGAGTCAAATTCCATTTAAGATACAAGAAACTAGTAATCACTGGGTGCTTCAAAAGATGCTTCAGTCGTCGATCACCACTCATGTACAACAAAGGTGGCATCTCTCCTTCTTGGTTACCCAGAAGCTTGTTTCTACGTCCTGGTGTTAAAAAATCATACTTGAATGTGAATCTAAAGTCTTGATGCTGAGGCACTCTTCCATTTGTTTCAATACACTCGTCTAGGTATCGTCGAAAAGTAACTCGATCAATTTGAGCTAGAGGTGGCTCACGGAATTTTGTGAACATAACATCTGCTCCATGTTTCAGCAGCTGAATCACAGTTTCAGGGTTTCCCTCCCTTCCAGCTACATGTAAAGCAGTCTCACCACTACCATCTGTGGCATTAACATCTGCATCATGAGAGAGCAATGTTGCTACTGTATCGCTGTGGCCATGGCGAGCAGCAACATGTAGGGCAGCATTACCCCACTCATCTGCGGCATCAATGTCCACCCGATGGCTGTTACCACTGTAGTCCAATATCAGAGCAAGACACTGCTGCACTACCTGCACTCCAAAAAAGAAAATATGTTATTACAATTGAATACAATTATTAAATTCTAAATGACATGCAAGAAAATAAAAATATGTTATGTGACAGTATGGTAATAACTCCAGCTAAAACTAAAACAATCACCCTCCATGGTGTAATGGTTACCATGCTGAATTCATATACCCAAGATCGCGGGTTCAAACCCGGCCGAGGATGATGGATTTTTTGGGTGTAAAAATCCTTAGCATGGCATCCTTCGGAAGGGAAGTAAAGCTGTTGGTCCCGTGTCATAGATTTATGGCACGTAAAAGAACCTCAAGCCCGATAGAGAGGCCTCTGAGCAAAATTAAACGGTCTTTCATGCCCATGACGAAGATGATAATGATAATGACGATGATGATGATGATGATTATGATGATGATGATGATGATAATAATAATAATAATAATAATAATAATAATAATAATAATAATAATAATAATAATAATAATAAAAGTGCAGTAATTTTGACCGATCAGACAAATAAAGATATTTGTAGAACAAAAATATAAAAAAATATATAAATATATTTAAATTTCTTTAAGAAAATACCTCGAAAATCAGATAGCCATACAGCTTTCTCTACCTCATTCACAGATTCTTTGTATAAATCAGTATAAAAAGTTCACTCTTCTCTGCACTTTATTTCTTAATGCAATAAATATCTAAGAGATGTCTTGAATTAGACATTATGACTTTCTTATATGTATGTATCACGTATGTACACATACATATTTCTTTATCATGAGTGTATATGGAGAAAAGAAAAACACTTTGTATACTGTATGTCAGACAAGAACAACCCTTTTCTGAACAATAAGATGGGAGTATACTCAAATTGCCATATTTTATGCTACAGTGTGCAGATAACTTCACTATTTGTAGCAGCCCTAACTTCTTGACAATTGATTAACATATTGGCCAACAACTATTAAATGTAAGAGTTATAGGTTTATGGGAAGTATCAAGAAAGCAAAGAGCAATTTTTCATAATTAAATAAAATGGATGATATCAAGAGAAAGTTCTACTTACAAAGTACAGTATCTTATAAGGTGTTTTAAATATCAGAAGTATCTTCATACAATAAACATCAGCATTCACGTTGAGAACTTCTTTGTTCTTAGAGTGGTATAGGTGTACAACTTACTACATAACCGAGTTATAGTAATACAAAATAAGACTACATATTAATTAATATATTAATTAACACCAATATATTAATAGTGTATAACTGCACTTATCTTCAGTTTAATCCATATTTCTATTCTTATACAGAGTGATTATGAAGTCTTATTCCTTTTTCGAGTTATAATTGCAATTTGGTTTTTGTTTCAGGCTGATATACTAGTATGTTAACTATTGAAAATGAGTCGCTGTTAATACCTAGCTGTACCATTTAATGTAAAGAGAAATTTAACTGCAAAATCCACAAACCAGCACCTATGCAAGTATGAAATTCACAAGAACTCAGGAATAATATTTTAGCAGCTTGTGCAGCAATTGCAGGTGAATGCTGATAAATGTCTTTAGGGTGAATGTGGACAATGCTATGAAATCCATGGTGGACATGTTGAATTATGATGAATTTCAAAGGCACCTACCATTGCAATAACCCCATATCAATTGTATGTCACCCAGTATATTATTTCCACAAAATGAATTGAAACTTTATGATCATCCTATATTATATAAGAAACATTCTTTTCAGCATTCACAAGCCTAAAATTGCATTTGTGGTCTACGTGCAGGATAGAGGGAAGTGAACCTTAATATTTGTATTCTTTTCTCTCCTGAAAATTAATTTCTGCTGAGCACTAATTAGAAAACTATGTACAGGCCTGTACTTCTTATAGCTGGTTACTGCACAATAGCAAACAAAGCAAAGCACCCACAAAGTTTGCTTTGTCATTCAGGGGTCTAACAGTTTCTCATTATTCTATCTCTTTCCTTCTTCCCTCCACTATGTTTACAACAGGATTGTCTTTGTTTGATACAGATTATAGCATATAAGAACAAATGGCAATCAGCTGTTAGAAAAAATAATCAGTACATGTTAATTCAAAATCATAAGAAACAAAAGAATGGATAGTTAATGCTTCAAAATAAGCAAGAGTCAACATGTGGAATAATTCAAATTTATAATAATACATATTTTGGATGTGCCTAGTGCAATTTGACATAATTTGTACTTTTTAATGTAGACCTTTATTTTTTGCCCATGATTTGTATTTTTTGATAATGTAGACCACAGGTTTCAGTTAATTTTTAACTACATTTTTGTATAAATTCCCTAGTTGTGTAAAAGTGATTGATATGGTAAATAACAAACTATTTCTATAAAATGCATTATATTTTGTATTCTGTCAATATCCCAAATGACATTTTAATCAAAACTTTAGAATAATTTACAAGCAAATAGGAAACTTAGAAGATGTTTGATTTAAATTAGAACATTATATTTGACTTTTTTTTTTTATCCAGATGGTCTCAAAAATGCATTTATGGTAAAAGCTTACTATCAAATTTATTTTAGACTAAAAATGCAACACTTTTTCTATCTTAGGAAATCAATAGAAAAATTTATAAGGTCCTAAAGAAAATAAGCAGTCTATTGGCTTGGAAACAACAAGGAACCAAATACATTTCCATTTCCAACATTTTACATCAAGAAGATCAAGAAAAACTTAGGTATTCTAGTTGTATGCTACTGAAAAAAGCTCGCGAAGACTGTGGGGAAGTAATCCAATTTTCGTGTGACCAGCAGCAGCCAGGGTTTGAAAAGAAGCAAGGGCCAGTGAGCTACTGCCCCTCTCCTCTCCCCCGCAACTGGTACTCTAAAAAAGCATAAAATGTTTTGCTGATGGGAAAGGAATTGCTGAAAAACAGGTACAAAAATAACTGTACTGTGACCATGGAAACACTTCCAATGGTTTCTCTTTTTCAACAGAGTTATAAGGTGTTCACCAATTACAATTAAGCAATTACTGCACATGGAAAATGTAATCATAATTAACTTGTTGCTTTTTCAGGGTTTTTTTGTTTTGCAAAATACACTGGCACAATTTACAGAAGTGATTCAAATGGCCGTGAGCATTAAGGTGGAAGGTAAAGACTGGACATCATTTCAAAGTAAATTCATTTCAAAGTAAGTGATTTTGAATGTGACAAAAAGGAGGAGGGCTCAAGTGAAATAATTAATTTGAAGGCACACTTGGATGATGGGGCAATGTGACTGCAGCTGCATGGATTTTGCTTTAGGTTCTTATAATAAAAAATTTAAAAACATTAGCTTTTATTGATTGTAGTTGGCTTAGCTTCCCTATATTTAGGACTGACACCCTCTAGGACTTACAAGCTGCTGCCTAGGGGGTCAGAAGCTGTCAGAGAGCCAACAGAATAAAACCGCAGAACAGAGAACCTGGAATGAGTGATCGGCTCATAGCTAGGCATAAATGTGAGGAAGTGGTTGATATGAAATGATAGCGAAATGAATGATAGTGATGATGGAGCAATTGGTGGAATGAGTGGTAGGGGAAACCAGAGGATCTGGAGAGAACTCACCCAGACACCACTTCTTCCACCACAAATCTCACATGAGGGCACTTGGGATTGTACCTGGACTGCCTAGATGCGAGGCAAGCAATCTAACCACTCGGCTATGGCACTGCATAACCTTTATTAACTCCTTGACACGACAGCCTACAGGGAACCTTGGCCTACTGCCTAGCCGCTGCATCCCCCATCTCGGTGAGGGTGAGACGTGGTCAGCACCTCGAACCCCCCTGGCCAGTTGATGCAGTCCTCATGACCTGGAGCCACTACTTCTCAATCAAGTAGCTCCTCAATTGACCCCCCAGGGACCTCACAAGCCTGAGTGTACCCTGGTCCAGGTCTCCAAGGAGGGGAAAAGTCCCCATGCCGGTACTGGGAATCGAACCCAGGTTTCCTGTTTGGCAAGCAGCAACACTACCACTGTGCTAAGGAGATGACCATAACCTTTATTAGAAAAAATGAATATATAATATAAAATACAACTATAAATACTTGTATTTTATTTTTGAGAGTTACTATAATTACAGATTAAAAACCAAAGCCATTAACGAAGTTAAACCCTTAACATAACACCTTTGTATAAAATGATGCTACATCAGTGCTAAAGGGTTAAGGAGTCATTAGAATCAGTCAACGATTACAAAATATCTATGTGCCACAACAGATATAAAAGTCATGGTAAAGGAAAAATATATAGACAAGGTTAAGAGGAATGAGAGATCATTGAATGGTTAACACATTGAAGCCCAATCCCAAGTATGGCTCGGGCCATGTGAAACGTTCATGAGACCCATGCCCAAGTATAGCTCAGACAGGTATTTCTAACGCTTTTAATGCAATTCCACGACCTTAACTTGGTCTTGGGCTATGCAGCAAAGCACATACATCAGTTATCGTTTGGTTGTCTGATTTGTGCTACCATCTGTCCTTACTTTAGTGAACTATTAGGAAATTTAGAAGAGTTAGTAATATTGGTTGCTCGCGGGTAGTCCACCATTTTCTTCTATTTGTTACGTTTTGTGTTCTTAAATGTTAAAATGCTTCATTTTTCTTGACTTCTGTGAACTGAAGCTGAAATTCAGTATACAAATGAAGCTCTGGAAAATTCCGATTTTGAGGTAGAGTTTTTTGAACTTTCAAAACATGGAGTGTAAACTGCTTTACGCAGATTCTTTCAAACTCATATTTGATTCTTGTTGTAAATTTGAAATAAAATATTAATACGGAAGTTATGACTATTTTCTTACTTGTTGAGAAATCCTTGAATACCATTCTTTTAGATTATCCCAATACTTTTTGGCAGATTTGATTGATGTACTGTAAATAATAACTCAAAGTAGGCATAAAAACCCTGGGTTTCTTGGCCTTTCAACTAAAGAAATGCCTGGGCTTCAATGTGTTAAGAACTGGTGTGTGGAAATAAGAGTTTAGAAATGGTGTATTGCAGAAACAATGACCCAAATGTAGTGATAGCAAGGATATTGAACATGTTATGTTTAAAATAAGAACTGAAGCTTTCCTGGCGACGTGTTAATTCAAAATCTTCTCGGGCTTCTAGCCAGGTAAAAACTTGGCTTGACACCAACGTTTCGAAGAAGTGCATCTTCCGCGTCTTCAGGGTGAACTGATGTTATGTTTGACTGTAAAGGGACTAGTATATGGAGAAAAGCTCATCTTTAAGAAAAATGGTTCATAATTAGCAAGAAAAATGCCACATATCGACTGCTCAGCAAAGATAACAAGGAAAGATCAGTTTTTAAATAAGTTGAAAGGAGGTGGAATTGGACAGTGAAGAGAGAGAACACAAATAGTACTTACAACACAGTGTAGATCTTAATAACTGAAAATTGTACAAGACACAATGTTAATAGAATATGACTGGCAAAGAGCCTGGGCTAATTGGCATGTGATATTCAAATTTAATTCACTTAGCAAGAAATAAATAAATGAAATGTACCACAAAATACAGTTTGTTTTCTATAACATGAATCTATTACCTGCATTTCATCCTCACGCATCACGTCAATCCTTGCCAAACAATGCAACACAGTACGTTGACAGCAGTCTTTAATGTTGAGGTTAATAGTATCAGATGTTAGAAGTATTCCGAGATTCTCGAGGTTACCACGCTTGGCAGTCATATGTAGTAGTGGTACGTCGGAGACTGGGTTTACTGTGTTAACATTGGCACCTGAATGTATGATAAGTTTCACAAATTCGTGCCTGTCCTCGAGAGAACATGACATTTCAAGAGGAGTGCAATAATATGGCTCATCATACCTAACAAACACACAAGAGAAAGGATAAAATTATACATATGAACAAAATTCATAACACCTCATGATAAGCAGAGGTAAATATTTTTACTATATGCACATATTTTCTTGGGCTTCTTAGTCTTCATTCAGTAGGTTTCACAAAATGTTGGATAAAGAACAGGGTAATCACATTGAGACATGTATAGTGGCTTCATTACTAAGGTTTCAATCTGTCTATAGATCCCAGAGTTCACACACATACATGTGCGCTATTTTTACTTTCTCTATGCATAATATGTACATAGTGTATAGAGAAGGTATTGCACTGCAACCAAAAGTTCAATACCAAGATTTCACCGGATATACATGTTTTAGGGTCTCCTGTATCCAAAAAAAAAAGCATTTTCAGAAAAAGGTCCATGTGTGCGAGTGCCCGTGTGTCTGTGAACATGATAACTAAAAAACGAAAAGTCTATTAAATACCAAACTTAATATTTAAGCTTAGTAACTTCCAGGGATGCGACACAAAGTTTTTGAGAAAAATCCCCCCACCCCAAACTACCCTTTACATTTAACTTCTTTGTCGTCCTCCGTGGTGTAATGGTTACCATGCTAACTTCATATACCTAAGGTTGCGGGTTCAAATCCGGCAGAGGACGATGGATTTTTTTGGATGTAAAAATCCTTAGTATGGCTTCCTTCAGAAGGGAAGTAAAGCCGTTGGTCCCGTGTCATAGATTTACGGCACGTAAAATAACCTCAAGCCTGATAGAGAGGCCTCTGAGCAAAATTAAGTGGTCTTTCATGCCCAGTTTAGAATGGGACGCTGAGAACCACAGCAGTTAAAGAGCGTCCATAAATAACACGCCATTTCCATTTCCATTGAACTTCTTTCAAAAATTTTGATTTTCTCAAAAATGGCTCCAACAATTTTGATTAAAATATTGTATATTAAAGATATTTACCTGATAAATAAATACTTTGAATTTTCTGGGAATAGCCTCTGAAGACTACTTTATTCAGGATGAATTTTACGGAATTTTGCATAACTGCTAAACCGTAAGAGATGGACAAAAACTTGCCACACAAAAAATGCAGAGCACGTTAAAACACACAATTTATGTTATATACATTTTTCTCATGGAGTAGGTCGTTTTTGAGATATTCCTTGTTTTTGGTTTCAGCTATGAAAAACTTATACTTTTCTCACACAGGAATTTGTCAACTCCTGTCCATATAAATAAAGGAGTTTCAGTCACAGAGCAACCATCTTTTGACTATTACTTTAAGCTATGGTACTCCCTTATTTCCCTTCTACTTACAAGGAAGCAAGTAATAAGACTATTTCTGCTAATTTTTTTCTAGACCAGCAGAAGCTTTTTAACAATATTTTGTTGCAGAGATATAGAGAAAGTCATGTGAATGAAACACATGAGATTTTTTGTTTGTTAATTCAGCTATTTTGTGGTAAATAAGATAATCTTTCTTTGGTTGTAACACTGTATAAGATAGACAAGCAGGCTGTTTCTTCTTTCCCCTGATCCTTGCTTCCCCTTAAATCAAAGCCCAACAAAATGTGCACATATAGTATTTTGCTTTTTATTACCTTTGCTCTCTATACTTTGGCACCTTTAATTAATTATATTATAAATAATATTTAATGATCTGTATAACCTTTTAAATACTTCTGAATACAATAATGCACTGCACATTCCAATTTTAACTATTTTTCTCAAATCTTTTTTTCTCAGAAATTTTTCATTGGGTACTTAAAATACTCCACAAAAGTTAATGAATGATTACATGCCATATATTCTACTAGTGTTAAAAGATAACCGGTATATAAAGTAATGAACGATAATGGGTTATATGTATGTGTTTATCATTTTTAGTATTTTGAAATAGGTGTTAATGAAATTACAGAGACAGGAAAACGAATGGGCAAGTTATGCAAAATAATGAAAGCTTTCAAAAATATATTGATTTCTTAGTCCTTGAATCATGTAGGCAACTTTAGTGTTCTTCCTAATTTGGTCATTTTTAAATTTAAGGTGGAATTCCTTTATACTGATTTATCTTTTAGTGCATTTTCTGCTCTCTTCTTTTGTAATAAATTGCTGCTTCTGTTATTGCTGGTATATGAAGGGCTATCCCACCAAGCTCGGAAATTTTTATTTATGTATTTTCATGGCAAAATATCCTTTCGCCACTACCTATTGTGTTGAGTATGATTTCTAAGGGCTTTAACAATCGCTCAGCACCACAATTTTCATTGTAGAAGATTGTGTCTAAGAACAGTAAGGGAGATGTTAAGTCCTTAAATTGTGGTAAGATACCTTGAGGCAAGGTGCTGTTTTGGCAGACCAAATCTGCAATAATCCATTGGTTAGGTATCTGGCAACTTCACAGGCTTCTATTTAAATGGTATCATGTTGATACCTGTTTCCACAGTTTTCCAAAGCAAATTATGCTTGGAAGATCAAGAAATGTGATTAGATGCTTTATCCATGTGGATCTAAACATTTGGGGAATCGTCACCATGCAACTAGGGAATCTCTTTTTCAAAAGTTAGGTCCATAACATTCCTTTGATTAAAGACTGCATTAAGGTTTACATTTTTGGCAACTCTGTGAATGCCAAGTTTTGTCCAAGAGCAGCAACCTACAACTAGCATGTATCCCTTGAGAAACTTTTCCTTGTTCTCTCAAAAGAAGTTGGAGTGTCACTTTTGCCTACTTGGTAGCAATAAATTACCCAAGATTTGTTTGTTGTCATCTTCATATAAAGAAGCCATCCATTGCCATTTTTCATCTGCCAGATGGTGTTCATAGAATTTTTGTTGGCGAAGTGTTGTCTGATATGCTGCTCTTTCAAGGCATGTCCATGTGCTTGATGGTACTGTTCTAGACCCAAATTGCTGTGTACTAACTGACAAACAGCCCCTTTAGATGTTCCATTGCTTCTTTATGTTGGTGGGTTTTCTTGAGTCATTGCTGCCCTGGCTATTACACCTCTTAGTTGCACTGTACGTGCCAGTTTTCTTGCTATTTTTTTCCAGTTGAGCCTCACACAGCCCACACACAACTTACTTATGGCAAGACCTTTTTGTTTGCACCTTTTCATTATCACTGAAAAGCGGTAGCCAGCAAAGCCCAACAATGAACCCCTGCCACAAATCAGCAACTATTGACGACATTGCAGAGTAAACCTTGCCTAGACTGGCCCAGCAGACTGCAGGCAGATGCAGTGAGCTGTAGCTACAACAAATGCAAGTGTTTTGAACAATGACATTAGTGGGAGGGCAATCCAAAGTCATCCAAGCTTAAGTAGGGTAATCTCGATATAAGTTTAAATTTGTCATTGATATATTGACTTATTTGCCTTTGATGCTGAGAGTAAAATATTCGCTTATTTTTACAATAAGATATGACTCATCATAACAGGGTTCCAGAGGTTTTATAACTCTCGCAATTAATACTAGAGCTTGGTTTTGAGTTCTGAAGTGCGCACAGTTACAAACACAGAGTGTCAGCAGTATAAAGAGAGAGTGGGTAGGGGTTTGTAGCATAAATATGCACATGCAATCTGTTACAAAATATGACAATATATATTGTTCAAATCCATAAGGTAACACAATAAAGTAATTATTTCATAATATAATTAGTAAATAAAATGTTTTGTACTTTTACAAATAAAAGTATAAAGCTTGATAGACACAATTTGGGATGATAATGTACAGAGCTTTGAAAAGACAATGAACATAAATCAACCAAACTTGCTCAGAATTTATTGCAGTGAATTAAATATACATCTTTATTGTATCAAAAGAAAAGGCTCTCCTCCTGTCACTCAAAATATGTTTGAATCATCCACAAGTTTGTTCGGTGTTGAACGCCTACCTTTTTGTATTTTCAACATGTTTCAAATTGCACTCTTTTTCAGTGTTCAGTGGTTTATCTACTAGCAGCAAAGTGCACTAATGAGCACCCTTAAACAACAACTATAATCATCATACTAACAGGAACTGAAAGAGGCCAGGCAGTGAGTAGTGTTAGATGGTGCAACACATTTTGAAACGGGCTGTAGAGACCATCCCTACTCCTTCACGTCATAGTTATATTTTATGAACACAGAACCTCAATCTCGCAATTTCGTGACCCCAGACTGAGCTCTAATTATTACCAAGACAGAAGAACATGACATTAAGTCTTTGGGGTAAAAAGTATGAGCTCTTTGGGTGTCTAGAATTTAATGGCTTCATTAACTTTTTATTTTCCCCCAGCTTTGAGGCAAATGATCCTGGTTCACTATTTGTTCAAAAGTTCACCTGGTAACTGAATAACTTATCCATATACCATTTGAACAACTGAAGAATTTGTAATCTCCTATAGGTAGTACTCCACATAGATAGCATAACAGCTGGTAGTTTATCAACCCCTTGTATGTAGTTGTGAGCTCAAGGTTTTAAGGTTCTATGTAGACATTCTATTTAGCCATTACACTGTGGATGATAAGATGATGCATGTCTTACTTCAACTCCACATATGTTAACAAGATTTATTCTTCTCAGCAGATTAACAATATGCCACATATTTTCTACATTTTTGCTTCCAGTTTTAATTTTGTTTCATTTTGTAATTGGCTTACTCTCCCTGTATTCAAAGAACTGACACCCCCCTAGGACTTACAAGTCAATGCCTAGGGGATCCAACGGCATGAAACCACAGAATTGAGAACCTGTTACGAGGTTCGGCCCATAGCCAGGCATGAATATAAGGAAATGGATGATATGAAATGTAGCAAAATTGATGATTGGAAAGGTGATGATGGAGCAATTGGTGGAATGAGAAGCGGGAGAAACCAGAGGACTCAGAGAAAACCTGCCCAGATGCTGCTTTGTTCACCACAAATCCCACATGCAGGCGCTTGGAATCGAACCTGGGCCACCTAAATGGGAGGCAAGCCACCTTCCAGTTTCAATATTAGACAATTAAACTTGGTTTCCTCTGTTGCGATTTGGTTAATTTGAAACTGAGCTTCAAGTTGACAGGATCACATTGCCAGATTTTCATTCCAGAATGGTAGAATCTTAATATTGGTATGCATTTCTGCCTTACTTTCATCATTTGCCACTACCATATATTTTGCTCTTCTCTGTGCCATCAGGTCATCAAATGTAGCTGCTACTAATTAATGACACAATATTTATTTTGTACAAAATTTTGTATTTATCTTTTAGGCTTAGTACTAATATCAACAACAAAAAAAGAAAGTGCCACAAATAAAAAACAGACAAATAATATTTGCCAACTGCTTCAAAATATAACTGACTCCATAATATAGACTACAGATAATTGCATGACGAATTCTTGACAGTTAAATTACCATGGCTTCCTCCCTAACATGTATCTAATTCTTTGTGTGGTGTGCTAAGGCAACATATATTTTGTAAAGACAATCTGAACTGAAATTCACGTATATTTACTTAAATTCCAGTTATAAATTTAATTTTTAAAACGTTAATTTCCAATCTTTACTATTATTTTCTTTGCTGAAAGCACAACATGTAACATTTTGAAACAAAGTAGATTTCCTCAGATTCTCATTTGAGAATTTTAATTGGAAAAGGTCATTATTTCAGATAATTATAACTGATGACAAATTTGAGATTGTCTTTATCATTATTTTGTGTGTGGTCTCATTGATACCCAATAAATTCATTCACTGTTAATTACACAAAAAGTATATTGACTGCCACTCTTTTATGCAGATCTTATATGAATATATTACCTACTCTAAAAAATCAGGGTTTTCTGAAAAAAGAAGCATAATTCAGATTTTTATTTCAGACAGGGATATATTTCAAAAATCAATACATAGAAGACTCTTTAAGTAGGTATTCTAAACCCATTCAGTGGGTATAATGCAATAATGGTTGTTTAGACAGAAATGCTACAGACAGAAAATAGTTAATGTGGTACAAGTCTTAAACACAAGAGTGTTATAAATGTAAAAAGAAACTAGTAACAGTGAAGTAACACAATATTAATATAATAGATAATAATTAATAATTGTCACAAATCTTCAGTTATCTTTTGGGATCCAAGGACTAGTTTTGCATGTATTGGTCTATTGCATCCTCAGCTTGGAGAAAGTATTTATATTAAGGTATAAAAATCATGCAATGATTTTTGATATACCACCAATTTACTCTCTCACCAAATTTGTTTTGATTCCAATAGTTAGCAATACCTTAGTACGCAATCCACCTAGTAGCAGTAACCATAACCATTTAAATAAACAACAAGAGCAAAAAGAAACTGAGACCAAAAAGAAACTAAGCTGAGGATGCAAAAGAACAATTTATTGCGAAACTAGTCCTTGGATTCCAAAAGATAAGTGAAGATTTGTTACAATTATTAATTATTATATTAATACAGAGTATTATATTGCAGGTAGAAGTGCTTCTGGAGTGCTTATATAAACAAAATAAAAATCGCTTTTAACATTTGTTGTAATATTCCTGAAGATTAAATATAAAGCTGTAATTTATGTGGAAACAGCAGTATACATTCAGACAAGCACATTGTGAGTTCTAGTCTTATTGTTATTCAGCCTTCATTGGTGTTTGACCTTCACAGCACACATGCTGAAACTGGATCACTTATACAATCATAACATTCTATAATAATATCCTATAGAAGGTTTCGCTAAAAATAAACCAACAATAAGTTAGCAAAACTCACTTACCACTCTTTAGCACACCCAAAAAGTTTCAAAAAATGGAACATCAAGTTAGCCACAGTTTAGTAACCTCCTCCATATGAACACAAAAGACAAAATCCCCTCATTGATACAATCACAGGTATATGAAATCAGATGCAAGGAATGTGAAAAGGTGTATATAGTAAAAAAGAAAACTTAGGACAACATTTTAAAGAACACGTGAGGAATATAAATCATAAATAGACACATAAGTCAGCTGTAACACACCATTTTTGGACTCAAAACCATAATTTTAACAGTGAATCTAAGTCACTAAAATCAGTGCAGAATCCAATTGGATTAACAGTTTGGGAAAATCTATTAATTCCAAGAAACAAAAAATGTCAAATTTTGATATGCTGCAAACAAATGGTCCCAATTCAAAATTCATCTATCCAGAAGAGAGATTACTGGCTGCTGCCACGAGTTCATAAATAAATCTCTGCTGAAGATGGTGGCAATAACCAAAACATGTCTGAAGTAAATTACCTACTTAATTCAACTAGTGAAGTTTTAGTGTGATACTGTGTTTTTACTCTTAATTAAAAGTTATCAATACCAGCGGCGGCTGCTGTGCAGGAGCACAAGAGCACGTGAACCTCCAAAATTTCTTAGTGGATCTCCTTTTTCTCTTTCAGGAAACATTTAATAAAATGCGCTATCCGGTGCCACTTATTTAATTATACCGTGCTCTGCTCTTCAGATTGAACACAGCCGAGAACCTGAGTATGTGACAACAACGCTTGTAGCACAGGCCTCCTGTGCTAGCGTATTACTAACGTTTAGCAGCTCTGCGCTTGCACGGCCAACAAAAGAGCTTGGAATTTTACAGCCAGAAATGAGCACAGTGCGACCGTACACATTAACACCTCCAGGGTTCTGTTTATCAGCAGGAGGTGCTGCTATCTTTGAGATGTAGTTGAAACTATCCGGAAGTGCAACTGCAGTCTTTGTGAGAAATGTTATTTTTCTTAGTAATTTGCATTTTATGCGAGAGTTAAGCTTAAGAGAGAGTTAAGCAGTTCAAAACAGAAAACAACCTCAACGAAGGAACTTTTCCGCAACTAACCGAGCTACTGTAGATTATTACCATTACGACCATAACTATATCAGAACCAGAAATATGCTTTTCCACAATAAAAAGAATTAAAATCTTTACTGGGAGTACAATGGGTGAAGACCGACTTTCAGGACTGGCAGTGCTTGCTATTGAGAAGAAACTGGTCAATAGCATAAAATGCTTTAATCACCGAGTGATAGAAAAGTTTGCACATTTGAAAAACCGGCGCGTGGAATTTTTGTTCAAATAAATTTGATGTTAATTGCTTAATTTAAGCAATATAAATATTATTCACTGTAAATATCATTCTTCACATGAACTGCATCAAAGGAGTTCATCCCTTCATCACCTCATATTGCTGTTAACTCTCGGAGACTAAGAAATTTAACATCTTTGCAATACTGGGTGGGTGACTATTTGTGTATTCTTGTTATTAGGCACTATCATTGTTTCTAATATTACTAGATTTGATGTTGCAGTGACGGCGGTAGCAGTAGCGGCAGTGGTAAATTGCTGATTTTGTGAACACCTAAATTTTTAATCCACGAGCCGCCACTGATCAATACTTATTTTATTTATTATCATTACTAATTCTTTGATGTTATTGTGATGTTGATTGTACAATTGCTGCAGTTTATAAAATGCTTGTGTAGATCATCTGCTGAATCCATTTCCAATTCATTCAAATAATCCACTATTATATTAATTGATACCAGCCTCTGCTTAATATACATATAAACTACACAGTAAGAAACAAGTGTGATAGCAATGGATTATTATTCCATTGAGAATTATAATATTCAATTTTTAATATGAGTAGCTAATGTTAAAAGATGTACTTTTACTGCTAACTGTCTAAAAATAAAATTGTGTAATACTGTGACTTCATTGTTCAAGTGAAAGTGATTTCTGCAGTAGATTTAACTGAACAAGCTGTAGGTTGGCTCTTGGCTATTAGAAAAAGAAGGAAATACTTACCGTTTCTTTCTTTATATGCCATCCCTCTTTTATGACAAAACAGGCAGGATTAAAACACCAATGGTGGGTGGTTCTTCTTCATCCTATTTTCATCTTACTTCACTTGCAAGAATTGCTACACCATTGATGCTTTCTTACCCTCATATCACCACAGGTAATTAGAGAACACAATAGGGTTTTTAAATGACTGATCTTCTAAATGAAAAAAAATTGATTGGGTTTTCCATAGCTATGTAATATCAGTAGAAAAAATGCCAACCTAAAGCTTGTGGAGTTTAAATGCTACCTCAACATATGCAAAATTACATGTGGAACAGACCGTTTAACTAAGAATCAGTTGATTTATTTGTGGCAAGAAATGCACTGCTATTTTTAAGTTTTCATGTGACAACTGCTATTTAATCTTTATAGTATGCAGCTCTAATAATCAAAATTAATAATCAAAAATTAGAAACTTGAGTTTTCCTCAATCTGTTTCTGTTTTTCATAGTTTCTTTGATATAAAAGATTGATATCTGCTTGTTCTTTTTGTATTAACCTCTACATTTTCATCATATCTTACATGAAATACACTTGTTCACACAGTTGATAATGATATTCATTAGTAATTCCATGATAGATTCAAAAGTTTATTAAGAATATTCTTATCCTAGTAATTGTGATAACGCTTACCAGTAATTGATATCAATATTTGGCCGCTTAAGAAGATCACAAAAAAGTTCGAAGTCACCATGCTGAATTGATGCTAATAACCGTTGCTGAGGACTTGGGGAATCTAATCGTTCCATCAGAGGAAGTGGAAGAATGGGTTTAAATTCTGGAAACCTGTCCAAGATAGTTTCTCGCACAGACCTCATCTCATCTGCAGCAGCAGTGTCAAGGTTAAGTCTGTTGGGAGCCTTACAGTGTTGAATGATGACTCGTAATGTCTCTTTACATCCATGTCTAACTGCATGGCTGAGAGCAGTGTGTCCAAACATATCTGGTTTGTTTACCTGCAACAGTACACACATTAATTATTAAGATTATTTGCAGAAATCAAGACATTTGTAAATATGTTTCATAATAAGTTTATCAGTTGTAGAGTTACAGGTAGCAGGGTGTTTCACAAGTGATAAGCTTTCATAACTGCCAACTTAATCATGATCATGACAATTTCTTCCTCCCTAAAGTTGGTATGATTTAGCGACATTACATGGAGTCTGGATGCAAAGGTTGCAGCAGTACCAGAGGGTAGAAAGTGTATATTAAAGCAAATAATGATGTTCAAGTTTTCTTTAAGTTCAACAGAATCTTTACCACTTATAAACAGGCTTGTGTCATCTACGAAAAGGGTAACCTTAACACCAGTTGTATCCTTTAAACATATTGGCAGATCATTTATATACAACAAAAATAGAAGAGGTCCTAAGATGGATCCTTGAGGGACAAGATGGATCCTTGTGGGACTCCCAGTGATATACTTCTATCTGAGGTACCTTTATTATTGAATTTTTGTTTTCATCTTTAAACTCAAGTTCAACTAATTGTTCCCCTTCTTCTGAATAACTTGCAAATCCCCTTACTCCACAGTTTGACAATTTATCTAGCAGTATCTTGTGATGAACCATGTTAAAAGCTTTGGAAAGATCTAAAAAGATGCTCATTCCTAGTTCACTATTGTCTAAAATATCATAATTGCTGTCAACAAAGTTCATTATTTCTAAGTCAGTTGCCATAATGACACTTGTTAATTATATTGCATTTATTCAGAAATTTAATTTTACATAAGTTACTTTTTCCAGTATTTTGGAAAATGCTAACAGGGCTATAGATCTATAATTATTTACTTTTTCCTCCTCATCCTCGTTAAAAATTGATTTAATTTTGGCTATCTTTAATATTTTGGGAAATACTCCATTTTCCAGAGAACTGTTGTTTAAATGATAGAGGTTTAATTAGGAAATTGCTACATTTAATTATATAATTGATCTGCCATCCAAAACACAGGATTTCTTATTTTTCAGCTCTTTAATTATTTGTACGAACTCATCTTTGTAAACAGGGCCCAAGAACAGTGATTTTTCATTTATGATCTTATATAGCTTTGGCTGGGGTTCAGATGATGTGTTAGATTTTTGTAAAATTTTTCCAAGCTCTGCAAAGTGGTTGTTAAATATATTTACTATTCCCTTTGGATTTGTAATTCATGACCATGTTTAAGACAAATGTTTCCCATAGTACTCTTAGTATTTATATTTGTTTCTTTCTTGATCACATCCCACATAGCCTTTTGTTTGCTGTCAGAACTCATAATAATTCTGTTACTAGATAACCTTTTAGCTGTCTGGATTATTTGTTTATTTATATTTTTGACATATGGCTGAAATTCCTCTGATGTATTTCCATTACTAGATAATATAAAGCCTTTATATTATGAAACATATCCAAACTTTAAGGTTAGTTTAATATTGCAGAATTGCATGCGGTTATTATTTTAATAGCTATTTCAGGTTATATGGCAAATGTATTAGCAATATTTCAACACCTATACAAAGGGCCCTCGTTTCTTCTGTAATGGAATACACAGTTCAGTTGCCACCTGGTAGGCTGATGGTGAGCCTAGATGCTGTTGCTATGTACCTGTCCTTGTTAGGGTTTAGCCACGGAAATGATTTGGATGGTTGTTGTGGATTTAATGTTGAGGGTGTTAAGGAGGTAGTACTATTGTCAATTCCTCAATGCAGTTATCCAATCAGTGCCTCATTCACCTGTTACGGAAGCTATGCATATATGATACTAACTGATGTAAATGACATCAGCTTGAAATTCTGCTAGATTTAGTTTTCTTAGGTTGGCTCTCTGATGTAATGCAGCTCTGGATGCAAATGTGCAACATTACCAGAGACCTATATGTGATGCAGTTGATAGAAAACCCAAACAATAACTTACAATAATTATAAACATTTGATTTGAAGCATTATTGAAAGTCATACCTTCTCTATATACATGATAATGAAACAATTCTTAAGAAAAATAAGAAATAATAGACTGGGACAAGAAGATTCTATAGAGTTTAATAAATGTATAAATTATTTGGGTTAATATGTAATTTAAATTACTGTAAAATGTATTTGATTGGGGTGATTAAAAGATAAATAAAACTCTTTTTAAGATTTAATATCATGATTAGTTACGTGGTCCATCTTAATGCTAATTTTTCAGAATATTATCAGTATTTCTAGGCATACTCTTAATGTCTTTGAATGGTCATTACATGCTAGAGAGAGTAATAACATAATAAATAAATAAACTAATAATAAATTACATTAATGTGCAAGACAAACAATCTCTTAATACAGCTATAAACTAGTCTAGAGTTTAACCAGCTAACGTATTAAATATACATAGAGGATGAGTCAGAATTACACATTATAATTTTAAATCAAGATTCCGGGGTTATAATTGAGTATTCGCTTATCAGGAATGTATGTCCGCAAATGTCTGGTTATCCAGCTAGGGGGCATTAACATTTTTGAAAAATTGTGTTGGGTTAGATGAAATTCTGTCAAAAAGGCTGTCACAATTTGTCACACAATTTGCCACGAGGCATTGTGAGAGTTCTGAAATAAGAGTGGCTGGTATCTTTAATTTTAAATAACACAATATAAAAGTATCTTGTAAATCTTCATTTAATAATTCTTTTCATAGTCTGCTTAACCTCCCCGTGTTTAGGGCTGACATCCCCTAGGACTTAAAGTGAATGCCTAGGGGTCAGAAGCCTGTCGGGGAGCCAACGGTACGGAACCACAAAATGAAGAACCTGGAACGAGTGGTCGGCCCGTAGCCAGGCATCAGTATGAGGAAGTAGATTATATGAAATGCAAGCGAAATGGATGTTATGAAAGGTAATGAAGGAGAAACTGGTAGACAGGGGAACCCGGAGGAGCCGGAGAAGACCCAACCAGATGCTGCTTCGTCCACCACAAATCCCACATATGGGCACTTGGGATCGAACCCGGGCCACCTAGATGGGAGTGATCAGTCTAACCACTCAGCCACGGAGTCACATCCTTGATTTAATAATATTGAAACTAAATTCTAAAATAGGTCAAACCTTTTAACCAATCCACAATACATATACCATGTATTGTGGATTGGTTAAAAGGTTTGACCTAATGCAAAACTACTACTTCTGTTGGTCTAATTTTCCACACTTTTATACAACTTACTTCAAAAGTTAAGACAGTGCTAAATGATGCAAATACATATGTGTTTTTAAAAGACCTCAAATGTAATTAAATTATGAAGAAAAGAAGAACTGAAAAAGTGCGTAAATATTTATAAAAGATGTTCAAAATGTCGACCGTGGACTTCGGAGCATAGTTGATAACACCGTAGTAATGATTGTGAGTTCTTTCAGAAATGCCTGGCACATCACGAATAGCATTAATGCTAGAAAAATCCTAGTCATTGGCTCCGCTTCACTGGTGCCTCGTACGCAACAGTCTGAACATGTCCTCAAAGAAAATAATCCAAAGGAATTAGATCTGGTGAAATGCTGGCCATGATTTATGTGTTCCTCTACTGATCCGACGATTAGGATACGTTACCCTTAGGAAATCCCTTTAATCACCGGAATAATGCGCAGGTGCCCCTTGCCTTGGAACCACATTAATTGGTGTATTCCTAAAGGGACATCTTCCAAAATTTGTGGGAGAGTATGTTGAAATACTGTAAATTTGTGGGAGAGTATGTTGAAATACTGTAAATGTGGCCCGTCAAACGTGGAGGTAGTAAATACGGTCCTAAGTGTGTCATTCACAATCCAGCTCAAATGTGCAGTGAGCACACCGTTGTTGGTAATTTGTAACTCTAATAGCTCTATAGTTTTCCTGCGCCCAAGTGTGACCTATGTGTGTTAAACATGCCCTCTTGTGTAAAAATCTTCTCGTCCATGCACAGTATGGTTATAGGAAATCTTGATTGATGAATGTGTTTGTGAAGAAACCACTGGATAAAATGTAGTCGGAATGGAAAGTCATCTGGCCCCAGTGGTTGAACTCGGGTGAAATGATAAGGATGCAATTCTTGTAACCGCAGAATTCTTGTAACCGAAGACTGGCTTGTATGCAGGGCGTGCGCTGTTGTTTTGTGCTTGTGGACGGAGTATAATGGATCCGCTCAAGAACCTCCTCTAGAGCCACTGTTCTTATATTTCTTTGGACTCCCGAGCGATTCTCTTGCTTTTGGAAAGTTCCTATCTCTAGCCAATGATGTATGGCAGTAAAGGTGCTATGATGAGGCAAATATCTCCTTGGGTGAAGCTCAGCATAAAGATCTCATGCGCTTTTGGCATTTCCCCAAGCAGCACCATAAACATAATGTATGCCTGCTAGTTCTGCATAAGTAAAGTGGAACATTTTTACAATAGGCTGTAAAAATAAACATCCTTCCAACAAGCACTCTTAATATATGCTGATATTTGAGCAGAACTACAAAGTGCAGTTTAACATGAGACGGAGCCCCTTACTATTTAAATTACAAAATGCAGATTTTAGGTTAATGGTGACATAAACAATGCTAAATACAGAATACAAGCAAAATTCCTAAGTGCAAAGAAAAAACATAAGCGATATTCCAATGCTGAAAGGGGAACAAGAATCAGTGTGACAGAATTTCATCTAACACACGCAACGTTTGGTAAACTTTTATGTCCTTCATAGCGATAATAAGACCTTTACGGCCATATGTGACATATAAGGACACCTAGTAATTAAACTGACAAAGCGCTATGCACAGTGTACTTCTATGTTATAGAAATGTCAACCCACACTCCAGCTGACAGCCAGAATGCAGCAACTATTTGCCAAAAATTCTTCTGCATCAAAGCTTTACCCTTCTTCCTCTTACCATATATCTGCATACCACCACAAAGTCCTGATCTGGGTTCAACGCCAAGTCCAGGTTCTAGGCAAATGCCTGCCTGAGTTACTCTCTTGTGTCACAGGCATCTTTATGTAGTCACCCACAAATCTCAGGTTGTTATGGTGGTACTTGACTTAACCATCACTAGCTTCCTACCCATCCCCTAGACAGAAGTTCTAGTGTAGAAGGTAATGTAGATCCCTTTCAGAAGATTGCCACTGGGGGTGGCGAATTTGGAGCCACCCCAATACTCCCTTTGGGGGTATGTAAAAATGATATAACACGTTAACATTACCAATATTTAAGGACTGTTTTGTTTTTCTTTGTTTTTTGTCATCTTTATTTTGGAAATTTAAGTCTCCCCTAAGTTTGAAATCACAAGCCACGCCTGGGCTTCAACAAAAGAAAAACGAATAAGAAAAAGTTCAAGAGTACGATGTTATATTAATTAGAATAACTATGCACTTACATTAAGTCCAGGATGCTCCACCAACGCCCGAATGCATCTTGCCACTCGCCTGTCGACTCCATGTCTCTTGCACGACTCCTTCGTGCTGACATGGAGAGCTGTGCATCCATCCTTCTCAACAGCGTTCGCATTGACAGTAGCATGCTGCAACAAAATGCGGAGTATGTCGAAATTGCCCAGTTTGGCAGCCAGATGTAAGGCCGTACATCCTATGAAACCTCCTCCTAAGTTGACGTTGGTGCGTGGATCCACCAGAAATAGCTTCACCACATCTGCATGGCCAGACTTCACCGCTCTGTGGAGGCTGCTCCAGCCTTCCCCATCCACCGCGTTAACATCCGTCTTGTCGTTAGCCAGCAGCGCCGTGACGGCATCCAGGTCGCCCTGGCTAGCTGCGCCATGCAGCGGGGTGCAACCGAAGGCTACCACTTCCGTCGTGCTATTGGCCCAAGTACCCGCCAGCGGGATGGACTCCAGAGATGTGGACGGAGCAGGGTTCTTACGGCGGGGGCCACTGATCGTTCCCAGGTGGCTACGCCGTCCGCTTTCGATCTGCACCGTGGCGCTTGGAATGTCGTTGTGGGGCAGTTTTACATTGTTGGCGGAGGCGCCCACCATGACTGATGGTCAAGATTTCCTCTGCAAGCAAGAAAGAACACGTTATTTTTTTGGTTATTGTAAGAAAACAATTATAAAAACTGTTACATTAACATACTTTTCTCTACCCACTATTCCTATTCAAACTTATTTTTCTATCTATTTTCATACTAATCAAAATAAAATTTATTTATGGACGCTCTTTAACTGCTAAGGTTCTTAAGTGTCCCATTCTACAACATTAGGACCGGAAATTTTGTTCAGAGGCCTTTATCATGCCCGAGGTTCTTTTGAGGACGATGATGGTGATCAGATTCGGCACCGGTTACAAACGACGTTCGGTTGAGAGCTACTGTGCTGTACTCGTTTGTTTTTCGTGTTTGTTTACAGAAGAGGTAAGGAAGGTTAGGGAAACACACTGGACAGTCCGGTCAAAGTGGCTAGCTAATGCTGATAGAACACTTGGATTTATTTTCCCGTTGTTTCTTAGACATGTTACTTCCATATAGGTAAATGTAGTAATATTTTCTACGTAAGCATAAATTTCACTAAAATAAAACAAACCTTCCACCCGCGATAATGTATATATTGCAGTGGAATCAGTCATAGAACCATAATTAGAACAAGATTAATTAATAGAAAATAAAAATGTTTCCCATGTACATAGCTCACTTTAAAAATTGCATTGAGTAACGGCATATTGTGTTAGTGCATGACGTGAAAAATGCTTCCTGTTATAGTAAAGGTTTTGTATTTCGAAAAGCTTCTCTCAACGTCACATGTGCGACTCGTATAAGTCGGAAGGGACATCATCAATGTTTATTCTTGGGGATTTTTTCCCACTGCCCAAAATCACGTCCCTTGTATCACACCCAGTTGCATATCTAAAATTTTTATGCAGAATATTTTCTAATTTTATTCTCACTTTTGTAGTAACTGAATCTGGTGGCGCTTCTTTCACTGTCTATGTTTCTAAATTTGTAGACTAAAGTATTGTTATTTATTTAAATAGATATGTAAAGTCATTTTTAATGTATACCAGAGGTTCCTTTAGTTCTTATGATATTAGTAATTTTGATACGTTCATTGCTGCACAGCCTTCGCTGTCTAACGAATTTAGTATCAAATATTTTATCATAGTGACTTGCTAGTATGTTTCTATCACTCAATGAAAACTTCTGAAGGCGCTGCCAATAGAAATACTAACGCAACGTTCCTCTAATAGCAACGGTTTTGTACGACGGCACGACTGTACCGCCCCTACCCGACGTGCGAGACGTTACAAAACTTCCATACAACCCTAACTGAATTTTCGACCACTTGCAACCGGCGCCGAAGTCTAGAGATGATGATGATGATAGGTAAACAACCTGAAGATTGGTTAGAATCATGGGAGAGGCCTAATCACGGCACCAGGCAAGATGAAACCGCGTGTTCTGCCAGAGCCTCCACTGGATGGAGATGAACCCAGACTAGACGCAATGGAGAATAATACTGATCGAGAAAAACATTCCTGAGCCCCACCGGGAATCGAATCTGGGTTTCCCGTGTCTAAGGCAGGAGTGCTAACACTAAGCTACAGCAGTGTTTTTACATGCCATAAATCTATGACGTGGTACTACTTTCTTCAGAACTTCTGTACATATCCTTGGCAAGTTGTTAATATAGTTAATTTTATTAGGTCTACTTTTGGCACCGTCGCCGAGGATATCATTTTGACTGAGCATATAGAAGTACACGTATAATGCGCCTGTTATATTAACAGCTACGGTTCGCGATATATCCATTTTTAATAAGCAAACCAGTTTGTAAAGAGAAGAGTTCGACCTTGCTTAAAGAAAAAGTGAGGAAATGTCGGCAGCTGTTTCCTATTCCTCCTCCTTCCTCTCCCGCACCTCGCGATATGCTTCCGCAAGCCCACTTCGCTACCACCTCTCTCAGCTGGTTATCTCCATACACCTTGGTCTTTTTGTCGTGCCGCCATTAACAGCTAACGTTACTTTTTATTGTTAGTATAGATGGTAATCTCCAGGAATACACATATTATGCAAATATTAACATTTTCTTCTATTGTTAGCATTTCGGTAGCAAATGAAAAGACAGCTGAGCTTAAACATTTATCTTGCAACTTTGTTTACCGAATAAACAACAGTGAGACACAATATCTCTAGTAGCATACTGCTGCAACACGACTTTCTCAATCACTAGCGTTTATTATTATTATTATTATTATTATTATTATTATTATTATTATTATTATTATTATTATTATTATTATTATTATATAAAAGCCTCCAATCTAGTAGACAGACGTGGTATTACACTTCACCCCCAAAAATTCTATTTTACCAGAAATACGTGTTTTGAAACACCTGAATCCAAAAGGTTCGTGTGTGTCTGGCCAGCATAACTCAGAAAGGAAATGTTAAATAAATACCAAATACCTCTGATAAAATTTACTCAAACTACCCTTTAATGGAATGTTTTTCACAATTTTCGATTTTATCAATAAAAAATAAAGGCTCTAGATATTATACTGCTATAGCTTGGATTCCTAAACAAAAACCAATATAAAATGTACAAATATTCGAGATAAAACATATGAGAAATTTGATTAAAATACCATAAACACTAAAAATATTTACATGACAAATAAATGACATTTCTAGGAATATTCGACTGGTTTGGTTATATTAATGGTTTACAAAAGTAAATACTTACCTGTTTGTGCTCTTAATAAATGTTAAAAAAAAAAAAATTACATGGAACATAGAAAGTTTTCTCCCCCCCCTCCCCCCTATACTAAGCTTTATCCATTTAAGTCCGTATTTTCTCATCAACAGCCTTCTACACTTATGAAATGACATCATTTTTCCGAGACATCAGAACATGTCGAATATGATATAAATTCTTTCACCTCAAAGTAAACGAAAATGGCTTAATTTTATTTAGCATGTTTCTGCCTTTTCCGGCATTCTATTGTCTGCTGCTTATCTTTTAGGAATTTTTATTTTATTTCACTTGTTTTTCTCCTTTTGCCTTCAGAATAGACCATTCTATCATTACAGGTATCTCCTACTTCCTTAGGGACACTTGCAGAAAATTTCGAATTTTTTTATTTTGTGAAGATTTTTATGAAAATTGCATTACTCCATTCAAATTGGAGAAATTCTTTGCAAGACACAAATTATTGCACAATCAAAATGTTTAATGTTCCTCAAAGGTTGATTTATATATTATATATATATATTTTAAGTGGAGTTTTGAACCAGACACAAAAACTTTACGTGGTAATGTTTAATTAGTGAATTATGATCGTCTTTAAAACAGATCTTTTAATCTCCAACATTAATAATTTTTTGCAAAAATAGTATTTCTGTTAGAATATCTTTATCGTCAGTAATATTACTATAGTTACTTATCCACATTCTTTGAAAATTTAGTTGTATTTAAATAAAAACTGTGACGCTTGGGACATGTTGAAAGTGTGAAAAGTAATTTTGAGAAAAAAATCTATTTTATAATATAGCATAGTGGAAACAGGTGCATGTTGTACGACATTTAAATGGCTGTAGAGCCCGAAGTAAGAGGGCCCGACTAAACTGTCTATGGTTAAAAAATCAATTTTTGGGGTTTAGACCGATTGTAGTCAAAATTTCACTCAGTATCCTTTAACTATCACGTGGCGTAAAAATTTGTGATATTACCTTTAGCTGCAACATTGACTTAGGTCTTATACATTGTTCCGACAAGTTTGATGTAGTGAAATCAGTTATTGTCATTTCTGACAAGAAAAATGCTGCAGGAATAAAAATTTGTAGAACTTGCGGATTGTTTTTGAGTTTTTTGCCGATTGTTTTAGCATGCATTTATATTACGACACCAATAACGTGGCTAGAAAATACACACGAGAGCATACACTCAGTTCCCAGAAGATACAAAGGAATCGAACAGAATTTGGGGCATTGTGCGGGAAAAGTTGGTCCACAAAATTAACAATCTGATGTGTTTCATTCACATGTCCTTCTCTAGTTGTTCTGCAATCTTTTCTTACAAAATATTATTCGTTTATCTACATCGTAATAAACATTAGCAGAATTGTATATTGCTTGCTGCTTCGTAAGAAGAAGGAAAATAAGGGAATGCATAGGCTAAAGCGATAATGGACTCTCTTAAAAGTCGATCGCTGTCAGAAACAATTGAAATTCAGTTATCTTAGCTTGCAAGAATAACAAAGGAAATGAAATAAAGATACTTCCCGTTTGAGAAAAGTTCAAGTATGTTGAAGCTAAAACTCGGAATAACTCGAAAACAGTTAACGCTACAAAAAATTTGACGTGTTCCATTCACATGACTTTCTCTACATCTGCCAACAAATTATTGTTAAAAAGCCCATGCTTCTTTTTACATCAGGCTAATCGAGAAAAAATAGTAGAAATAGTCTTATTACTTGCCTCCATGCAAGTAGAAGGGAATAAGGGAGTAGCATAGGCCAAAGTATTAGTCAAAAGCTGGTTGCTATGTGACTGAGGTTCCTTTGTTTCTATGGACAGAAGTTGACAAATTCCTGCATGAGAAAAGTAAGTTTTTCAAAGCTGAAACCAATAACAAGGAATGTCTCAAAAACGATCCACTCCATGAAAAAATGTATATAAGATAAATTGTGTGTTTTAATGAGCTATACATTTTCTGTAGTAAGACTATTTCTGCTAATTTTTTCTGATTAGCATGAAGTAAATAGAAGGATAAACTTTTTAAGCATAATTTGTTGCAGGGATATAGAGAAAGTCATGTGAATGTAACACATTTTTTTTCTTCATTTTTATGTTACATTTTTAATTATAACGCCGTTTTGTAGACATTTTCAGTAATGTTAGATCAGACTTCTAATGTAATTATATTGATCACTTTTCAGTAATTTTTTTTTCTTTCTCTATGCGTATACTATGTACATAGTGTATAGAGAAGATACTGTATTGCACCCAAAAATTCAGTCGAGATTTCACTTGAATTATGTTTTGAGATCCACCAACAAAATAAATCCGTGTGTGCATGTCTGTCCGTGAATACAAAAATTCAAAGAACGAATTATTTCACCGGAAATACATGTTTTGGGATCCCCTGAGCCCCCCCAAAAAAAGCAATCTTAGAAAAATTAGGCGCGTGTGTATATGTGAGCAAACGAAACGGTCGTTAAATAACAAACTCCAAGGTTGTTCAAGATAATCCCACCACCACAAACTACACTTTACCTGGAAAATATTTTGAAAATTTTGATTTTCTCAAAAATATCTAACGATTTTGTTTAAAATATCGCATATTAAAGATGTTTGCATCAAAAATATAATGTATATTTTAGTTTTCTGGGAATATCCTCTGAAGACCTCTTCATTCTGAATGAGCTTTGCTGAATTTTTAGAAGCGGTTAAACCGTAAAAGATAAAAAAAAAAAAAAAAAAAAAAACTTACTGTACAACAAATTTTAGATCTCATTAAAACACACAATTTATGTCGTATACATTTTTCTTGTAGAGTTGGCTGTTTTCGAGATATTCTTGTTATTGATTTCAATTTTAAACTCCATAATTTTTCTCAAACGGGACCATGTAAAACAAACAGTACCTCAATTGTTTCACTTGACTATCGCTTTAGCCTTTTTTGCCTTACACTTACAAGGAAGCAAGTAATAAGACTGTTCCTGGTAATGTTTATCTCAAGTAGCATGATATAGACAAAAATAATCTTTTGTAAGAAAAGTTTGTATATGGAACAGCTAGAGAAAGTTATGTGAATGTAGCCACATCAGATTATTTTAAACATGGAGAATGTATTTACAACTCTGTGATTGTATAAACAAACGTAAAGTTCTATGGTAAGGTTATTAAACGATGCATTTTGTGAACTTCTTCCCTATGACTTTTGATTTAGCTGCCTGGACACATTTGTAAGACTGTTTCATTTAACGTTAAATTCATATTTTAATATTTGTTACAGTAGAAAATGTTTTAAAGTACTACTTCCTTTGGTTTATATACTTTTCATTGTTTATATTAACATTTTCATAATATCTAGTAAAAAACAAACCAGCTTTAATTTCATTGTTAAAAAGTCTGTTTCCGTTAAACCGATTATTGCTGGTTCGTTTAGCCAAAATAACGATAATTTTTGTGATATTAAAACACGCTTATGTTAGAATAGTTTGTTACAGAATAGGTAGAGAAAGTCATCGGAATGGAATACATCGGATTATTAGTCAACAACTTCTGGTCCCTAATTATCAGTTTAGTGGCCAAGCAAATTCAGTAATATTCTCATCTGTAGATCAAGTTGTTCCAGTTTGGCTACGCGTTAAAGTACAGCGAGTTACTACCCACAGGAATATGGTCAAAGTATGCAATACAGTTCAGCATTGAGGGCAAGCTGGATGACTAAATGAAGTACTGGAATTAGGTGGCATGAATTTGTGCTATGACCTTCGCCCAGGGACGAATTGGCTATCATGCACCCCCTACAGCCGAGCTCCGAGAACTGGTATATTGGGCGTGAAAGACCGCTTAATTTTGTTCAGAGGCCATTTTATCAGGCTTGAAGTTCTTTTGCCTGCTGTAAATCTATGACGAGGGACCAACGGCTTTATTTTTCTTCCGAGGGAAGTCATGCTAACGATTTTTAGGCCCAAAAAATCCATCACCTTCCGCCGGGTCTGAACCTGCAACCTTGAAAACCAGAGGATAGTATGTTACCCCTAGACCACACACACACACACACACACACACACACACACACACTTCCAGACTATGGAAAGATAGGGAATAATCTGGACCTAAGGAAAATCCCTACTTCCAGAAACTCTACCGACTGAGCTATAGGGACGGCTTATAGATATTTGATTTCCAAGTTAACGTGTCCTCTGATAGTATACATTTTATTGTTAGTTTCCTTTGACCTGGTTGATCATATCGGACGATGAATGAAATTGATGAAATGATGCTCACATGATCTCGGGGCCCATGGAGCTTAAAGTTACTCGACATTCGTCTTCTCAGGATAAGGGAAATCCCCGATAAAAGCCTTATCCGAGAAACTTACCCTAAGCGAGATTCGAACTCACGACCTTTTGAATGTGAAGCAGACACGCTACCACCACACAAGTACCACAAAGCAAGTACCTAAGGGTCAGAAGCCTGTTGGGGAGCCAACGTCACAGAATGGAGAACCTGGAACGGGCGGTCGGCCCATAGCCAGGCATGAGCGTGAGGAAGTGAATGATATGAAATGTAAGTGAAATGGATGATAGGAAAGGCGACGATGTAGGAATTAGTGGGGTGAGTGGCGGTGGCGGGGGTTACTGGAGGACCCGGAAAAAACGCAGTTTTGTCGACCACAAATCCCACATGCGAGCGCTGGGATCGAACCTGGGCCGTCTAGGTGGGAGGTGAGCGGTCTAACCACTCTGTCACAGCGCCGCCTTTTTATTGTTAGTGTGCTGCGAATAGATTCGAGATTTTAGGCATCGAGTGCTTCACCTCTTCCCACCCAGTGTCAGTGTCATGCATGACGGCGCCCCTTCACACTGTCGTTTTCGTGACCGCAGACAACTTTATGCAAGGCAATCTGGCAGCTGGATGGTTCATATTTCTTGACTCGACAGTTTTAAAGCCCATGGCTTCCTTTTACGTTCTTGGTGTTTTTAGTTAAAGCAATGCTGAGAAGGTCCCAATATATTGGTTTTAGAAGCAAGTCATAAAACAACCTTTGAAAGTGTGTTTAGAATTCCATGAAATGTTGAGTTGGACTTAAAGGCTGTTTAGAACAGATTCTATCTACTTTACTCAATCAAATATAAAGTTTCTTTAACATGTTACATCTATTTCTATTTTCTTTACCACGAGCCTAGTATTTAGAGAAATTTCTCCGGAAATACAGTTTTGAAAACCGCTGAACTTTAGAAAAAATATTCAAGACCATGTGTGTATGTATGTGTGCGTGTGTGAACACCATAAATCAAAAATGAAAAGTTGGACATATATCAAACTTGGTATTTAAATTCAGTGTCTTCTAAAGATACGAAACGACTAGTTTCAAAATTAGTCACCACAATAATTTAACCTTTACCGAGTTTTCGTGTTTCAGTTATCGTGTTCACGGACGGACACACACGCGCGCGCGCGCAGACCTTTTTCTGAAAATGCTTTTTTACCTTCTCTAGCACGATGAAGAATGTACATAGTGGATACAAGGTATTGCATTCCACCCTAAAATTCGATACCGAGATATCACCTGAAATACATGTTTTGAAACCTGTGAATCCAACATAGCATTTTTAGAAACATGTACGCGCACGTGTGTGTGTGTGTGTGTGTGTGTGTGTGTGGGGAGGGGGAGCAGTATAGCTCAAAAACGAAAAGTGGTTTAAAAATATCAAGCTTGGTATTTAAATTCAGTATCTTCCAAGGATGTGACATGCAATTTTCAAGAAAATCGCACAACCCCCAACTACCCCTTACATGGAAAAATTTCTGAAAATGATTTTCTCAAGAATAATCAACGATTTTATTTAAAATGCCACATGTTTAAGATATTTTCATGAAAAATGAACTGTATATCTTGATGGCTTCTGTTTTAACTTTTGTGTAACAGGTAAATTGTAAGAGATAGAAGCTTACTACAAAAATCTGATGTGTTACACTCACATGACTTTCTCTAGCTACTCTACAAACAAGCTTCTTACAAAAGATAATTCTTCTTTCAACACCACGCTAATCGAGATAAACATCAGCAGAATGTTATTACTTAGTTCCTTATACAAGCAGACTGGTACTAAGGGAATGCACTAGGGCTAAAGTGATAGTCAAATGTTTTAAAAGCTGTCGTTATGCGATTTTCATTGCAAATCGCTTCGTCCCTTGGGCAGGAGTAGAACAAAAGAAAAACGGACTCTCCCGTATGAGAAAAGTGCAACTACTTCACAACTGAAACTAATAACAAGGAATACTTCGAAAACGGCAAGTTCCACGAAAAAAAATGTATATGACATAACTTGTGTATTTTAACAAAACCTACATTTTTTGTATATTAAGGTTTTGTCTATTTCTTACGGTTTATCAGTTATGCAAATTTCAGCAAAATCCATTCAGAATGAACAGGTCTTCAGAAGCTATTCCCAGAAAATTCAGGATATACTTACACTTTATTTGCCAATTAAATATATTTAATATACGATATTTTAATACAAATCTTTAGAGCCGTTTTTGAGAAAAACAAAATGTTCAAGTTTTTCCATGCCAAGGGTAGTTTAGGGTGGGGAGATTTTCTTGACAATTCAGCTCCAGTATTAAAGCGCCAATGGAATGGCTAAGATCAGGCAATTTCAACTAATCGCGTTGACTGGCGCGATATTGTCCAAAAATCTTATCTCAGCTGAGTTCAGTTCTTTGAAATCTTGTCGTACCTGACGTTCGTATGTTTAATCTCCTGTCCTAGTTATTGGGAAAAAGTTAACTATCCTGGTAGCCAACCTTCACTTTTAATAACTGTCAGTTCCACAATTGTACTTTCAATTAATTCTGTTACAATGCTTATTTAAGTTTTATCCAGTTCATAATGTATTTAGTTAAAAAAAATAATAATTATTTGTATTTCTTATGTATGAGGTGAGTGCAATAACCTCAAATAAAACAACGTTTGTTTCCATTTCATGTGTTACTTTTTAAAAGCTGAAATAAAATAATGGTTTCCTATTTCTAATGTTGCTAACGTTGTTCGTACGTTAGGTGTAGACACGGTCGGCCATATTATAATTCAGGAGGCAGTGAAAATAGGAAGAATGAAAGAAAGAAAGAAAATAACATTCGGTAAATAAGCTCACTCGAATGAGCCTTCTATCATTTGAGAACTAACGTTAAGTATTACAATCATAACCTGATTAAGTCTCCCTTCCTGTATATTATAAATGATTAATATTCTATTTCGCTGAATTGTCCGATCAAATACAACTCGTGTTTTCATCTCTTAGGAAAAATCACCTCACGTCGCTTCGCACCGGTCGTGGTATTGGTTAGGTAGAGTCAATGCCATAGCCGGGATTTGAACCACAGATCTCCCAGTCTGTAGCCGGTTGCTCTACCCAATCTAGAATGGTACGCTGAGAACCACAGTAGTTAAAGAGTGTCCATAAATAACACGCCATTTCCATTTTTTTTTAAATCGTGTCGCATTCTTGGAAGATAACAAAGTTAAATACCAAGTTTGGTATTTAACGATTTTTTTAGTTTTTGAGCTATGAGGTCTACAGACAGACACACACACAGGACCTTTTTCTAAAAGGGCACCTCAAAATATATATTTCCGATGAAAATCTTGGTATCGAATTTTTGGGTAGAATGACCTTCTCTATACATTATGTAAATAGTACGTGTACAGAAAGTAAAAATGGCTTCCATCTACTTCTTTATACGTAAAGAAAGGTTCTTAAGAGTACGGTAGGCAGGTCTGTCGAGGATTTCGCTTCATACTGTGAGTAATGAACAAGTCTGACGACATTACCATAAGCACCATTGGAACTCATGATCCCGTACTTCGTCCTTGTTGCTTTAGAAACGGTTGTTATTCGTCCCAGTCGCTCAATAAATTCTATTTAAAAATAACTTTATGCTGATCTTTTCTAAGGCCACGCACAGGACACATTCATTTTCCTATTCGTGTCATGAGGAGATCTTTCACGCCCTTCGCCTTGATTAACGGATTCCTCAGCTTCCGTTTAAGAAACATATAATTGACTTTGAACATAAAGGAGGAACATCCAAGAGAAAATATATTTTATACTGTGGTTTATGTCGCTTACATTCTAGCAAGGAGGATACCTCAAGATCAAATACATGCCTTTCTCTACAACTCTGTAACAAATTTTAGTTAAAAACCTTAGGCTTCTATTTACTTCATGCTAATCGAGAAACATTAGCAGAAATAGTCTTATTATTTGCTTCCTTGTAAGTAGAAGCGAAATGAGGGAGTACCATAGGTTAAAATGATAGCCAAAAGCTGGTTGCCATGTAACTGAAGTTCCTTTGTTTGCATGGACAGGAGTTAACAAATTCCTGTATGAAAAAAAGTATGTTTTTCAAAGCAGAAACGAAAAACGAAGAATCTTAAAAATGACCAACTCCACGAAAAAAATGTATATGACATAAATTGTGTGTTTTATCGCGAGCTACATTTTATGTACAGCAAGTTTTTGTTCATCTCTTACGGTTTAGCAGTTATGCACAATTCCGTAAAATTCATACAGAATAAAGTAGTCTTCAGAGGCTATTCCCAGAAAATTCAAGATATATGTTGATGTTTGGGGTGTAATTAAATTTAAAATACGGGATTTTAATCAAAATAGTTAAGAGTAATTTTTAAGAAAAATAAAAAATTTCGAAAACGTTTCCATTGTGGTGGGGGGACTTTCTTCAAAATCTTCGTGCCGCATCCTTGGAAGATAGTTAACTTAAATACCAAGTTTAGAATGCTACCGACTTTTCGTTCTTGAACTATGCTGCCCACTTACAGACAGACACACACACGGACATTTTTCTAAAAATGCTATTTTTGGATTCAGGAGGTCCTAAAACATGTATTTCCGGTGAAATCTCGGTATCGAAGTAAAAATGTTACTTTATATCTACATCATACTAGTCAAAATAAACATTACCAGAAACTGCCTTATTACTTAGTTCCTTACAAATAGAAAGGAAATACACTGGGCTACAGCGACAGTCAAATCTTTTAAAGCCCTCCTGGGTTGTGTGTGGGTAGCGCATGTGCTTCCCATTCAACACTTCGCGAGTTCGAATTTCACCTAGGGTGAGTTACCCGGATAAGGTATTTTTTTCGGGGGTTACCCTTATTCTGAGAAGACGAATGTCAGGTAACTTTATGCTCCATGGACCCCGAGATAATTTTGAGTATCATTTCATCAATTTCATTCAACGTCTGATATGACCAACCATGTTAAATATATTACATACATTTTTTAAAATCTGTCGTTATGCGATTTTCCGTGAAGTGCTGTTTTTTTGCCATGATCAGGAGGTAAACAAAATTGAGATGAACCAGATGAGGGATTCCCGCTTGAGAACAATTTAAGTATTTTAAAAATGAAACCAATAACAGGGAATATCTGTGAAATGGTTGGCTATAAACATTAATATTATAATATTAAATATATAATATAGTAAAATAATAATAATAATAATAACCATATGACAAATTGTGTGTTTTAATGAGATCTACAATTTTTGAGTACCTAGTAAGTTTCTATGTCTCACGGTTTGCCAGTTATGCAAAAGACATTCAGAATGAAGAGTACTTCAGGGGCTATTCCCAAAAAAGTATTATTATTATTATTATTATTATTATTATTAATTTTTTGCTATGTCAATATCATTAATTAACTGCATCTAATCAACATGGTTAGTCGTTTTCTTAGAAAATCGAAAATTTCGAAAAAACCTTGCATGTAAACGGTAGTTTGGAGTGGGGAATTTCCCAAAAATACTATCGCATCCTTAAAAATGACCATGTTTATGAGCTTCATAGACACACATAAACACACATATATACAGGACTGTTTCCTAAAATGCTTTTTTGGATTCAGGGTGTCTCAAAACATATATTTGCGGTGAAATGTTGACATCTTCTCTACTAGTATGTGCCTAGTATGTTGCAGCGAAAGTAAAAACGGCTCCATAGTGCCACTACGCTGCAAGGTGTTTTCGCCTGACGCCAACGTCCATTTCATTCAGTGACGTGTATGGCTTCGAACTCGGGACGCCAGTTTAAGGAAGAGTGGCACAGATATTTTTTATGACTATCAAAAATAAGAAAACTCCTGCTTAATATGCGGTTTTAAAATTGCACATATAAAGCACTTTAATAATAAACGCTGCTAGCCCACCTGGGTGGTGTGGTGGTGGCGTGTCTGCCTCACATTCAACAGGTCGTGAGTTCGTATCTCGCTTAGGGTGAGTTACCCGGATAAGGGTTTTTTTCAGGATTTTCCCTTATCCTGAGAAGATGAATGTCGAGTAACTTTAAGCTCCATGGGCCCCGAGTTCATTTGAGCATTATTTCACCAATTTCTTTCATTGTACGATATAACCAACCAGGTTAAAAAACGTTAAATTACAATAAAAAAACAAGACAAAAACGTTGCTATAATCTTAAGCATGCAGCAGACTGCAGTGATCTTGCACACTTTTAAAATGTACTTGCTTAATACTTTAAAATAATAACAGCAAGACGCGATTCCACTAAAATTGAACTTTAATTATCTAAAAGTTGGGTGCAAATTAGACTATTTGGAACGATTTAATACACAATCTGTTGTTTAACGTGTTTTAAAAATAATGGAGTTTACTTACTATAATTACTAATTTTAAAACCGATCAGGTTATTATGCCACGCATATAATTTTAAAATATATTTTAAATTTAAATAATAATGAAACTGTTAGCCTTTTTGTTGCTAAAATAAACAATTGATGTTCATCACGAGAGAGTGTAAGAATTTTACGTGCACAAGATAAAGGTATGATTATAAACTTGAGGATTATAATTTACTTAAATATAGCAATCATATAAATATTGTTTAAAATTCCAGTAACGAAATTATTATTATTGACGCATAGAGTGGGCCAACAAAGCCACTACTGCACTTGACTTGTAACTAAACAAGTGCGTTACTCAACAGAATATGTTGTACTGGTTGTTCTCATGCATAACCGATTGAATTCTCAAAATATTTTTTATTAAAATAGGTTCAGTTCTAGCTGTACGAATTACATATGGACTTATATGATAGCGATTTAATAGGTAGTGTGTCGCTGCAATGCTTTCACTTTTAACTTTTTCTCAAAACTAAATTTTCTTTTCTTTATGAGCAATTTGCTTGCAAAGTATTGAGCCAACTGTTATGAAACTTTTCAGGAACATGCAAACAAAATACTAGCTTATTTTCAACTTAAGCCATTGTGGATCTTGAATAATGCAGACGTTTCTGGAATTTATTGGTGTAAAATTTGCATTTTACTTTCTCTAGCAGATAGAAACAGAGACGATATTCCCCAAAATGTCGATACGGATATTTCACCGTAAATATAGGGTGTTAATGAACTACACTGATATAATTTAAGAGATATCTGATATAAGTAATTTCAAATAGGAAATGTATGGTCCATGGCTAAACAATGCAATTATAAGGTGTTAAACAAATTGGTTTCAAACGCAGATAAGTTGATGTTAATTCAAAGTCAGATGAAAACCTGGTTTAGATTCTTTAAAACAGATACGCAAGTACATAAATATCGATTTCCAGCAACTAGTTATTCGCGTTTTCAAAATTTACTGCCAGAAAGTTCTCTTAGATCTCGAACAGATCACTTGACAGTGCGACACTCTCCATGGATTAACTTCCTTCTTGTATTATGTAGCCCTAGAGACATTTAATTTCTCCTGTGGCTTAATGTGTAACGCCAAAAGCTGATGACCCGAAGGTATTAAGTTCGTTTCCTGTCATGGATTTAACTTTGTATCTTGTTTCTTTTAAGTCCATACGAAGAAGTGCTACTTTGTGGAGAGATTCAAACTCAAAAAGAAACATTGTCTATTATGCGAAGTTAATGTCATAAGTCATAAATATTTCATCGCTCTCCAACGGCCCTTCGATTTTGTTGTTTTCTCGAATGGTAACATCATCCAGGACTGGTACTTTAGAAACTTATATCCATCACTTAGAAATTTGAATAGACAGACAGTGTTTCCTATTTAAATTACTTTTTTTAAGATACGTCCATAATCTCTGAAAATATTTCGCTGTAGTTCAATAGCCTGTATATGTTTTGAGATCCCTCGAATCAAAATAAAAAATAGAAACATTTCTGTGTGTGAAAAAATCTGATATGTTTCATTCACACAACTTTCTCTAGTCGTTCCAATAACAAACCATTCTTATAAAAACTATTTTCTTTTATATACATTATGCTACCCAAGATAACCATTAGCGGAATAATTGGTGGAATTATTATTATTGTTATTAGTTGATTCCTTGTAAATGAAAGGGAAATAAGGGGTTACACTAGGCTAAAGCAATAATGAAATCTTTTCAAATCTGGCCGCTATGTGAAATATTTTAAATTCGGGTTTATTTGCAAGACGAGGAGCAAAACAAGAGAGAGATGAAACGAAAGATACTCGTAACTTTAGGATTAAGAAAAGTTTACGCAGTTTAAAATTGAAACCAATAACAAAGAATATCCTGGAAACGGTTAACTCGACAAAAACTGTACAAAAAAGACATAAATTGTGTGTTTTAAAGACATATGCATTTTACTTTCTCTATACGTACTATGTACATAGTGTATAGAGAAGGTATTGCATTGTACCCAAAAATTCGATACCGAGATTTCACCGGAAATACATGTTTTGAGACCACCTGAATCCAAAAAAAGCATTTTGAGAAAAATGTCCGTGTGTGTGTGTGTGTGTGTGTGTGTGTCTGAGTGTGTGTGTGTGTGCGCGCGCCTGTGGGCAGCATACCTCAAAAAAGAAAAGACCGTTAAATACCAAACTTGGTATTTAAGTTTAGTATCTTCCAAGGATGCGACACGAAGATTTTCAAGAAATTCCCCCACCCCCAACCACCCCTCTCATGGAAAAATTTTCGAAAATTTTGATTTTCTAAAAAATGGCTATAACAATTTTGATAAAAATATCATAAATTAAAGACATATACTTGACAAATAATATGTATATCATGAATTTTCTGGGAATAGCCTCTGAAGATTACTTTATTCTGGATGAATTTTGCGGAATTTTGTGTAACTGGTAAACCGTAAGAGATAGACAAAAACTTACCGCACAAAAAATGTAGAGCACATTAAAACACACAATTTATGTTATATACACTTTTTCGTGGAGTTGATCGTTTTTTTAGATATTCCTTGTTTTTTGTTTTAGCCTTAAAAAGCTTATACTTTTCTCATACAGGAATTTGTCAACTCCTGTTCATACAAACAAAGTAACATCAGCCACATAGCAACCATCTTTTGCTATCACTTTAACCTATGTTACTCGCTTATTTCGTTTTTACTTACAAGGAAGCAAGTAATAAGACTATTTCTGTTAATTTTTTCTCACTTAGCATGAAGTAAATAGAAGCATAAACTTTTTAACAAAAATTTGTTGCAGAGATATAGAGAAAGACATGTGAATGGATTACATCAGAGTTTTTGTGTAGTATCTTTTAAGATTTACCAGTTACACAAAAATCCTCCAGAATGAAGAAGATATTCCCCGAAAAATGAAGATATACATTTCAATTGCCATGAAAGCATCTTAAACAGGTGGTAGGTTAATCAAAATCGTTAGAAGCGTTTTTGAGAAAATCATATTTTCTAAAAATGTTCTATGTAAAGCGTAGCTGGGTGGAGGGATTTTCTTGAAAATCATGTCGAAACCTTGAGAGACACTAAACTAAAATACCAAGTTTGGCATTCCATTTTTGAACCATGCTGTACACACACACGCGCGCGCGCGCGCGCACACACACACGAAGACGCGATTTTTTTTCCGGAATAACCAAATGCACTATACGTTATTTATTTTAAGACACATTAAAATTATCGGGCCCGCCTGGATAGTGTGATGGTAGCGTGTCTGCTTCAAAAGGTCGTGAGCTCGAATCTCGCTTAGGGTGAGTTGCCCGGATAAAGTTTTTTTCGGGGTTTTCCCTTATCCTGAGAGAGACGGATGTTGAGTAACTTAAAGCTCCATGGACCCCGAGATCATTTGAGCATCATTTTACCAATTTCATTCATCGTCCGATATGACCAACCAGGTTAAAAGTCGTTAAGCTACAAAAAATTACCGGAAACGATTTGAATCCAGTTGTATAACATTAGGTTTTACAGTTAGAACTAATGTTGAAAGTGTCAATGTGGAATGGCCTTAAACGGCTCCGTGCACACCAAGAGAGATCCAAAGTGGATGTTAAACCAGGATCAGGGGCCTCTCATGACGTTGGCCGTAAATATCTGGAAAAAGAGGCTAACAACACTATAAAATTCAATCGTTAGCCTTAACCAAGAGGATGTCAAGGCTTATCTACTGCAGTAGAGTATTCCATTCTTGAACGCTATAATATTTTTATATACTACTAAAGCACGGCTTTGAATATTTCAAGACAACTGTAATTTGGTGTTCAATCGATATGAATATATATTCAAGATTTTTACTTTCTCTACACAGTACATAGTGCATAGGTAGAGAAGGTATTGCATTGCACCCAAAAATTCGTTACCGAGATTTCAATGCAAATACACGTTTTAAGGTCTCCTGTATCCAAAAAAAACATTTTTGGAAAAAGGTCCGTGTGTTTAATCTAAGTGTCATCCAAGAATGCGACACGAAAATATCGATGTCGCCCTCCGTGGTGTAGTGGTTACCAGGCTAACTTCATATACCCAAGGTCGCGGGTTCAAACCCGGTGGAGGACGATGGATTTTTTCGGGCGTAGAAATTCATAGCATGACTTCCTTCGGAAGGGAAGTAAAGCCGTTGGTCCCGTGTCGTAGATTTACGGCACGTAAAAGAACCTGAAGCCTGATAGAGAGGTCTCTGAGCAAAATTAAGCGGTCTTTCACGCCCAATTTAGAATGGGACGCTGAGAACCACAGCAGTTAAAGAGCGTCCATAAATAACACGCCATTTACATTTACATTTTCGAATATATTGATGAAATTCTTCACCCAATGCAAACTATACTTCACATGGGAAATAATTCGACCGGCTATAGACTGGGAGATCCGTGGTTCACACCCCGGCTATGGCATTGAATATTTCAGTCTGACTAACTCTTCCTATCCAAAGTATAACATACATTAAATGTTTTAATATGAATTGTGAATAGCAGGGCGCTGGACCGTAGCCTCCCGTACCCAGGTACGCTTACAGGTAACAACCCCCAAGCCTCCCGCGAAACCGGTGTAATTAGCCAACAAATGAGTTGGAATGGGTATACCTAATTTTTTCGTTGATTTCTTTCAGTGTACGGCAAATTAGTTCACAGTTAACATGTTTTCCGACCAGACTGAAGTTACGGTGAGTAGGACAGGAAGAAAAAGTCTACTTCGGAACGGTTACTCTTTCCGATTCCAGAAGTGTTTAAAAAGTGGGGTAGCGCGATGGACGTGCAATGTTAAAAGTTGCAAAAGTTTTATTATAACCGTTTCCATTTAAGAAATATATGTCCTGGATATTCAAGAGGACCATAACCACGCGGCACCGCCTAGTGACAGAATTCAGAGACAGAAAGTAATTTGTGATCTGAAGAGAAATGCTACGGAAGATATATGTGAAAGGCCATCAAAACTAATATAATAATTAAATATTATAAACACCAAACAGCAACTGTTACCTGTTTCGAGCGGGAGGCTACCTGCTTTGGGGAGGCTTGGGGGCTATGTAATTAGGGACCTTTAAGGGTCCGGGAGGCTTCGGGGCTATTTTTCTGACCGCGGGAGGCTTCGGTACCGCACTCGAATAGCAACGGATCGGAAACATGGAGCAGAATAGTGATGCAAATGAAAAGCCACGCTACAAAAAAATTAATCTTGTATGCTAGTCGAGAGCGTAAATTTAATGATAAAACAACAATCATAACATTTTTAAAAGTTTCAACTTCACGATAAAGATTTTAAAAAATAACGAGAACAGTTGCCAGCTTCAATGAAATCGAGGATGATGCGTTTTATTTCCAAGAGGTCACGTTAGATAATATTTTTACATAATAAATTATCGATTTATAATTTACGCAATCTGCTTTATCATATCTCAAAAAGGATATCTCCTTGCTCAGTACTGCGCAGTTATTGTTATTTCGGTATTAAGAATACTATCCAACTTAATTACTCCAAATGAACTCGCATAATTTAAATTATTTTAAAAGCTAAACAAATAATTTCCAAGTAAGTACGGCTTGTGTTCTCTTAAAACACTTGTGTTAAGAATAAAATCTTAAACACGTTTGATAGAGGATCTTTCTCTCTCTGTCCCCCTCACTCACCCCTTTCTCCCTCCCCCTCTCTCTCCCTCTATCCCTTTCCATCTCTCCCCCTTAAATTTTAATGATCTGAATTTGCAGTGAAAGCAGCAATCTAAATCAGTTCACTGCTAAAGGTAGCGAATCAAATGAAAAACATTTTAATAAGTGTCGTGTTATAAACATCTTATGAGTTACATTCACATTATTTTGTCCACCTTCTCTGCAAGTAAACTATTGTTGCAAAAGACTGTTATTCTTTCCACTTCATGCTAACCGACATAAATATTAGCATTATTCTAGTTCCTTGTAAGTAGACACGAAAAAGGAAATATTAGGCTAAAGTGAGAGTCAAATATTTTGAGAGATATGGAGCGAATGACGACCTCACGTTTTAGATATTTAAAAATTGAAATCAATAAGAAGAAATATCTTGGAAACAGCAGTATAGGTACGATTTAAATTGTGTTTTAGCAACATCTACTTTTTGTTTTGTTTTGGTTTTTAGTAGCATTTGTCTCTTGCGTTTGCGACTTATACATAAGTCAATCAGAAATAAGAAGACCTCAGAAAATGGAAATGGAGTGTTATTTATGAACGCTCTTTAACGACTGTAGTTCTCAGCGTCCCATTCTACTCTGGGCGTGAAAGACAGATTAATTTTGCTTAGAGGCCTCTTTATCAGGCTTGAGGTTCTTTTACGTGCGGTGAATCTACGACACGGGACCAACGGGTTTACTTCCCTTCCGAAGGAAGCCATCTAAGGATTTTTATGCCCGAAAAAGTCCATCGTCCTTCGCCGGGTTTGAACCTTCGACCTTCAGTATTTGAAGTAACCATTACACCACGGAGGGCGACAAAGGACTACTTCAGAGGTTACGCCCAGCAAATTCAAGGTATAGATTTTAATTGCCGTGGAAATGTCTTTAATATAAGACGTTTAAATCAAAATCGTTAGCCATTTTTGAGAAAATGTCTAAAAATATTTCACGAAAAGGGTAGCTTGGGTGGGGGTATTTTCTTGAAAATTTTTATATTGCATCCTTGGAAAATACTAAATGTAAATATCAGAGTTTGGTATTTCAGACTTTTCGTCTTTGAGTAATGTTGTGAATACACACACAGAAAGATATTACTCCTAAATGCTGTTGTTATTAGGGGACCTCAAAACCTGTATTTCCGGTGAAATCCCGGTTTAAAATGCTTGGGCGGAATACAATACCTTCTTTACCTACTATATACATACGTAGTACTGATAGAGAAAGGAAAAAGGTGGGAATAGACTCATAATGAATATGGTTAAGACGGTTATAAAATTTGACATTAAAAGAATTGATTGATTTTGTGTTTTAATTCTAACAATTGTATAATACTGCCAATATAATGCGCTCAAAGACAACTTAAGATGGAGGTAAGAAACAACATGGATGTCAACGGTATGATATATATTCATTATTCTTTAGTGAGTTTTTATTATACAATACTTTAATTTGGTGTTAAGCTTTTATAAACAGAACATGGTTAAGGTTTATTTTGACTTTCTCTACGTGTACTATGTACCGTGTATAGAGAAGGTATTGTATTCTGTCCGAAAATTCGATGTTGAAATTTTGCCGAAAATATGTTTTGAGGTCCCTGTGTATAACAAACATATATTTTTTAATAATATCCGTGTAAGTGGGGGGGTTGTGGACAGCAGAGCTCAAAAACTATAAGACATTCAAATATAAGCCAATATTTTCAAGAAAACCCCCAACCCACACTACCATTTATATGGAAACATTTTTGAAGATTTTGTTTTTTTCTCAAAACCGGCTGTAACGATTTTGATTAAAATATGTTAAAGATAGATATTTACATCACAAACAAATTGTATATCTTGAATCTTCTGGAAATAACTTCTGAATACCTGTTCATTCAGGATGAATTTTCCAGAATTTTACATACATGGCAAACTCTAAGAGCTGGACAAAACTTACTATACAAAAAATTTAGATACTGAACAGGTAGATAAAGTCGTGTGAATGTAACACATCAGATTTTTAAATTATGTCTAAAATGTGTTTAAATATTTAAAAATAGACTATCTGTTCAGATCTACTTACATAGTTAATTTACCCAACAAAGAAGTGCATCAGTTATTAATAATTAAAAATAATTCAGTTTCATGAAGTCACCCAATTGTGGTGTTACATAATTAATTATCTCTGTCTACCTCTCTCTCTCTCTCACTCTCTCTCTCTCTAAATATAGATGAGCTTAAGAAAGAGTTTAAAGATTATATTTTTATTCTTTCTAGCACGTATGCACAACGTAGAGTGAATAGAGAAGGTATTGTATTCCACCCAAAAATTCGATACCAAGATTTCACCGCTTTCAGACCCCTGAATCAAAAAAAAAAATTAGAAACATGTTTGTGTGGGTGCGTGTGTGTGTGTGTGTGTGTGTGTCAGTTTGAGTGAGGGAGGGGGGCAACACAGCTCTAAAAAGAAAAGTCGATTAAATACCAAACTTGGTATTTCCAAGGATGGACACGACGATTTTCAAGAAAATCCCACTACCCCAACTACACTTTACATGAAACATTTTTCGAAAATTTTGATTTTTCTCAAAAATTGCAATAACGATTTTGATTAAAATGTCATATATTTAACATATTTTCATGACAAACGAAATGTACATCTTAAATGTTCTGTAAATTGAAGACCTCTTCATTCTGGATGACTTTTGTGCAACTTCTAATCCGTAAGAGATAGACAAAAACTTATTACAGAAAAGCGAAAATCCCATTACATCACAATTTATGTTTTATACATTTTTGTTGTACAGTTAACCGTTTGTTATTACGAGTTGGTTTGAATTAAACTTTCCTCAAACGAGAAGACATCTTGCTTTTTGTCTCTTCTGTTTATTCTTAGCAAGCAAAGAAACCCGAAACTTAATATATTCATATAGCGATAGCTTTTAAAAGTTTTGACTATCACTTGAATCTAATCTATTGCCTTATTTCGCTTCCTCTTGTAAGGAAGAAAGTATTAAGACCAATTCTGCTAATGTTTATTTCGATTAACACTGAAGTGGATAAAAGAATCTTTTGTAAGAAAAGTTTAGAGGAAGTCACATGACTGGTACACATATTTTAAGACATGTTATAACTCGACAATGGTTTTGTTTTCTTCTTTTTGTGCGGCTGCTGCTTCATGCACTGACACCATTAGGTCTATTTCCAAACAACAAATCTATCCATTTCGCTATTGGTCTTCCCATGCTCCTGAATCCTTTGGTTTATAGTTAATTACAACAGATGTCTATTAGAGCCACTCTTTTAATGTGTTCAAACTAGTTAGTTAATCTGTAATTAATTTAGTCTATCTGCAGCGTTCATCTCTACGGAACGTAACAATCTCACCTCTGCTGCTTCAATTCTTTTCTCCGATCGTCTCTAAGCATATCAAATTTTCATAAACGTACGTCAATGATAAAATTATTCAATACAGAAAATGATATTTTAAATGTATAGTATTATTTAACACATTTAATGAGTTAATTTTACACATTGCATGGCTTCTGACAATAAAATTATGACAAAAGTGCTGCAATTTTTAATTCACAGATCTCAAAACCTCCATTCTGAGCTTTCATTGCACTGAAAATCTTTATTTTTAATCGAAAAAGTATTTTCTTATGGCAATTATTATGTTACGAGTTGGTCTGGTGCATCGGATAGAAAATGTATGCCTTATGAGTTCTGGAAAGGAATATACATGTTTGTTTTTGCATCAAAATAATACACTCTCAATTATTTTGTTCATTGGTTGAACGAAATACAGGATGTTAATGAACTACACCGAAATAATTTGCGAGATTGTGCACGTGACTGATATAAGTAATTTGAGATCGGTGATGCATGGTCCCCGGATAAACATAACGCAGCTACATAGCGTTAAACGTGTGGGTATCACGTGCTGATAGGTGTGTGGTAAAGCAAAGAAGGCTGGAAAAATGGCTTAGAATGTCTTTAAAACTGCTGCCCGAGTATACAAATATCGATTTTTAGCAGCTCGTTACTAGCGTTCTCAAGATTTAATGGCGCAAAAATCTGTAAAATCTCGAACTAATTACTTGACAGTGAGACACTTTTAACAACGTTCTTGAGGTAGCCTACCCTGGAGGCGGTTTTACAACTGCTTTGGTGGCTTAATGTGTAACTGCTATCCCAAAGGTCACGAGTTCGATTCTTGTCATAGAATAAATGTTTTTATTGCTATTCTTTTCATTCCAGACGAAGTGCCACGATACGTGAACGAGACCCGAACTCGGAAACGATCTTTCACTTGAAAGCCAGTATCATAACCACTACGCTAGAGAGGTACGCTGTAATACGTTCTTTCGTTTTTCGTGTTATGCTCTCGAATGGTTGATAAATTAGCCAGTGCGTACTGGCACTTCAGAAACTTATAGCCGTTACTTCGACATTTCAATAAACAGGCCATAAATCTCCTATCTCAAATTACTTATTTAAGTAATCTACATATTCTGTGAAAATATCTCGATGTAGTTCATTAAAACCCTGTATATTTAAGGATAATGAAATCTTATATAATTTTGTGGGGATTTCGACTTTAATCTTAAGTGATATCTGCGGTTTTGCTTTCGAAACAGTTTGTTTCTTGTTTACTGTTGTATTAAACAGTACAAGAACAAACCCGGAAAACCACATAGGTCAGAAAAACCTGCTACAGAAATCGAACCCACAGCCTCCTGAATGCGAGTCGTACACATTACCGCGGCGCGACTTTATAAAGCGCGGCTCAACCTTAGAAGACAGTACATGTTAAAAAGACACACTGTTGGAACGTGTATTACACGTAGGTAACTACTCATGTTAGAACTGGCGCTCACCTGCAATAGGTCTACCAGTTCAATGTATCTTGTGAATTGAAGGGCTTATTTCCAAAGTGACGTATCTTCAATTTTAAAAGATTTGGAGCTAAGCATGCCAGAGCATTAAGAATACCTTTTTTAAAGTAGTAAGTAGAAACATATTCAAAACGACATAAATGACAGCGTCAGGAGCCTTTGAAAGTTAATGTTATTTCCAATGTGACGCATCTCCCAGCTGTATTTTTTTTACTTTCTCTACACGTGCTATGTATGTAGTATATTGAGAAGGTATTGCACTCCACAAAAAATTCGATACCGAGATTTCACCGGAAATGTATGTTTTAGGGTACCCTGTATCCAAAAATAGTATTTTCAGAAAAAGGTCCGTGTGTGTGTCCGTTGTGTCCGTGAACACGATAACTCAAAAACGAAAAGTTGGTAAAATACCAAACTTGGTATTTAAGTTTAGTATCTTCCAGGGATGCGACACGAAGATTTTGAGAAAAATCTTCCCACCCCAAACTACGCTTTACATGGAACTTTTTTCGAAAATTTTGATTTTCTAAAAAATGGCTCTAACGATTTTGATTAAAATATCGTATATTAAAGATATTTAGCTGATTAATAAAATGTATATTTTGAATTTTCTGGGAATAGCCTCTGAAGACTACTTTATTCTGGATGAATTTTTCATAACTACTAAACCGTAAGAGATGGACAAAAACTTTTTAAGTAAATATCTCAGTATTATTTCTAAATCACATATTGAAAATTATAATTTTGAAAAAAAATCTTATATTTCGTCCACTTTTATTGAAATTTACCACATTTATATCATATAACAAATTTCACAAAGCTGTGACCAAAATCAAGATAGCTATGAGCTTATTTTAAGAGGACCAACCTGTGAAAATTACAAATTCAATGTTTCTTAAGCTATTACGTTAATTTTTTACACATAGCTCTGCTAGGTGCAACTAATTCTGAAATGTTTAGAAAAATGCATAAAGTAGTTTTTGAGAAAAACTATTTTAGCTTTTTTTTTTAATGATGTACCAAATGACCTCGTTACGCTTCAGTTTTCAAAATTTTGTAACAAAACTTCATATATACCTCCCGAGAATATCGCTTTAAAAATTATCGGGTGAGTTTCAAATTAATGTAACATTACTGCATGAAAAGATATGAGAAATTATTCGTTCATTATTTTTTAGGAATACTTTTTAATACAAATACATTATTTATTTTATACACTTGGAAAATTAATTCAAGAAACTTTATTTATTGTGACATTAAGGTTCTGTGATAGAAAAACAAACTGATTTGTTGAAATGTGCACGCAATGACCATTTTGAACATTTACATGTGTTGGAAAATAATTAGAGAATTAGAGAAGCATCCTTTTAATATGTGAAGTGCTATTTTTTAACATTAAAACTTCCATTTAAAATGTCACGCGACAAGAGTTAAAATTGCAACTGGCTGAAAATAACTTCGGCATATTAACCTATTAGAGCACGGTGTATTAATGTGTTAATATAATAAAAAATCAAAGATTTCAAGAATTTTGGTCAATTTTCACATAATAACTTAAATTTTAATTAGAATTTCTCCTAACTCTTAATAACGATTTCATAGTTGTTTATTCAAGTCAAAGTGGAAATGTTAGGAAAATTAATTAATAATAATTAGTTTAATTTAATTCCTTGGGGATCCAATTTAAAAAAAAAATCTGATGTGTTCCATTCATATGTCTTTCTCTACATATTTGCAACAAAGTATTGTTAAAAAGCTTATGCTTCTATTTACTTCATGCTAAACGAGAAAAAATTGGCAGAACTAGCCTTATTACTTGCTTCCTTGTAAACAAAATCGAAATAAGGGGGTACCATAGGTTAAAGTGATAGTCAAAAGCTGGTTGCTATGTGACTGAATTTTCTTTGTTTGTGAGGATAGGAGTTGACAAATTCCTTTATGAGAAAAGTGTAAGCTTTTCAAAGCTGAAACCAAAAACAAGCAATATCTCAAAAAACGATCAAATCCACGAAAAAAATGTATATAACATAAATTGTGTGTTTTAATGTGCTCTACATTTTTGTATGGTAAATTTTTGTCCATATCTTACGATTTAGCAGTTATGCAAAATTCCGTAAAATTCATCCAGAATAAAGAAGTCTTCAGAGGCTATTCCAAGAAAATTCAAGATATGCATATTATTTTTCATATCTTTAAGATACAATATTTTAATCAAGATCGTTAGAGCCATTTTTTTAGAAAATCAAAATTTTCGAACATTTTTCCATGAGAAGGGGTGTGGGGATTTTTTTGTAAATCCTCGTGTCGCATCCTTGGAAGATACTGAACTTAAATACCAAGTTTGGTATTTAACGGTCTTTTCGTTTTTGAGCTATGCTGCCCACAGGCACACCCACACATACACAGACATACATACACGGGCATTTTTCTAAAAATGATTTTTTTTGTATTCAGGGTATCCTAAAACATGCATTTCCGGTGAAAACACGGTATCGAATTTTTGGGACCATTATAATACCTTCTCTATACACTATGTACATAGTATGTATAGAGAAAGTAAACGTGCTGTTCGCTTATTTATTTTGAATGAATAAATCCTTAACGATTCCAAAGAATGAATGAATTGAATTTATTTCAGCCCCTGTGTACTTCTACGACAGCAACACACATTTTCTCTTAAGATTTCCCAGACGAAGTGTCGAGAAAATAGCAACATTACGACTGTGGATGGCAATAAAACGTTAATCGCATTTCTTACATAATAACGACCATAACTCATAGCTTAGCCAAAAGAAGTCTGACTCTGTATACAATGAAAAAATGAGCGCGATAGATCTCGTGTTTTGCGAGATGATGGACAGCATCGTGCGCAGCAAAATGGAAGTGTATCTGCACTGAGGTCAATTGGACTTGAAAAGATTAATGGAGTCAACAAAAAACGAACAGCATGACCACAAAAACGTTACGTTCTGGTCCGTGTTCTGAAGCAAGCTTGGTCGAGATGTTGAGCTCTTCAGCATTGCAGGTTGAATCCATCGCTGATGACCGCACATCTGCACGGTCATGGGTTCAAAGTCCTGCTTGGAAGAAATTATCTCTGTGGAGTGGTATCTGGCAGATAATTTCCTGTGAACCGCATCATTACCCCTATTTTCTCTTCGGGAGCCGTGCAAAACTTGATGAGGTGTATAGATTACAAGTTTCCTTTCGTTTTACTTAGATGATTTTGTTTCTTTTTACTTTCTCTAGCACTGGGCACAATGTACATACCACATGGAGAAAGTATTGTATTCCAAAAACAAATTCGCAGCCGCTATATTACCGGAAATAGGTGTTTTGAGCACCTTTGAATGAAAATAGTATGTTGTGTTGCGGACAGCATAAATAAAAAATCTGATGCGTTCCATTCATATGAATTTCTCTACATCTCTGAAACAAATTATTGTTAAAGCTTATACTTCTATGTACTTCATGCTAATGAAGAAAAAATAGCATAAATAGTCTTATTACTCTCTTCCTTTTAAGTAGAAGCAAAATAAGGGAGTGCCACACCTTAAAGTGATAGTCAAAAGCTGGTTGCTATGTGGCTGAAGTACCTTTGTTTGTATGGATACGAGTTGACAAATTCTTGTATGAGAAAAGTATAAGTTTTTTTAAAGCTGAAACCAAAAACAAGGAATATCTCAAAAAACGATCAACTCCACACACTTAAATTGTGTGCTTTAATGTGCTCTACATTTGTTGTGTGGTAAGATTTTGTCTATCTCTTACGGTTTAGCAGTTATGCAAATTTCCGTAAAATTCATTAAGAATAAAGTAATCTTCAGAGGCTATTCCCAGAAAATTCAAGATATGCATATTATTTGTCAGGTAAATATCTTTAATATACGATATTTTAATCGAGATCTTTAGAGCCATTTTATTTGAAAATCTTCGGGTCGCATCCTTGCAAGATACCAAACTTAGATACCAAGTTTGATATTTAATGGTCTTTTCGTTTTTGAGCTATGCTGTCCATACACACACACACACACACACACACAGATAAATACTTGCACACACATACATGGACCTTTTTCCAGAAATGCTTTTTTTTTTGGATTCAGGGGGACCCAAAACATGTATTTCCTGTGAAATCTCTGTATCGATTTTTTTTTTGTTGCATTACAATAACTTCTCTATACACTATGTACATAGTACGTATAGAGAAAGTAAAAACAAAAAGTCGGTTAAATACCAAACTTGGCATTTAAGTTTAGTATCTTCTAAGGTGCGACACGAAGAATTTTGCTAAAATCTCCCTCTACATGGAATATTTTTCAGTTTTTCGATTTTCTCAAACATAGCTCTAACGATTTTGATTTAAATGCTGCATATTAAAACTGTTTAGATGACAAATAAAATATATCTTGAAATAGATTGAAGTCCTCTTCATTATGGGGAACTGTTCCATAACCGGTACTATACAAAAATGTCTCTCTCGTTAAAACGTATAATATATGTCGGATCCTTTCCAGATATTCATTTCAGAGATATTCCTCAATATTGGTTTCAATTTGAAAATACGTATATTTTCTCAAGTAAATGAGCTGTCGTTATTCGTAATGATGATTACTATTATTATTATCATTATCCTGATCAAGCAAAGAGTAAAACCACCATATAGCGATCAGCTTTTAAAATATTTGACAATCACCCTAGCCTGGTGTATTCCCTTATTCCTTGCTATTTACAAGGAAATATATAATGAAAGCAAGTATGCAAACGTTTATCTGCATTAATGTGAAGTAGTTAGGGGAATACACTTTTAAGAGTAGTTTATTATAGAATAGGTAGAGAGATACTCACACGAATGTAACACCAGATTTTTGTTTTTAATACATTTAATGCCCGTTCTTCTTATTGATAGCGCCACATGCTGTGAAACTAGTAATCATATGTAGTGAAACGCTATTTAGAAAAGCAAGTTTGGGAAGAAAACGCTCCAGAATTATTTCGGTATTCTCCAGTTAGGAAGACTGAAAAAAAAAAACCTTGGAAAAAATCAATCAAGGAGGTCGATCCTGTGGGCTTTCAAGCAACAACCTCACGCCATCCACAACGATCTCGGCTACGATGTCGGTAGGTGTTTGTCTCTGAATCCTCCGATTATTACCTACATACATCGAGATTTCTCCGGAAATACTCGTTTTGAGATGGTACCATTTTTGAGTATAACAATATTTTCGAAATTGTGCCCATGTAAAGGGTAGTCTGGGATGGGGAAATTTTCTTGAGGATCTTCGTGTCACATCCTTGGAAGATACCAAACTTAAATACCAAATTTGGTATTTAACGGTCATTTCTTTTTGAGCTATGCTGTCCACACACACACACACGGAACTTTTTCTGAAAATGCTTTTTTTTTTTAGATACAGAGCACCTTAAAACATATATTTCCGGTGAAATCTCGGTATCGAATTTTTGGGTGGAGTGTAAATCCTTCTCTATACACTATGTACATAGTACGTATAGAGAAAGCAAAAATTGGCGCGGGGGCGGGGGATGCACGGATAATCCGCACACGAATAATCGACAGTATACTGTATAAGCAAGTGCGTCACTTGTTGATTCCGCGTGGTGTCTTGTTGCCAGTTCCGATTCCACGTGGTGTATAGAACAAAGTCGCTCTATATACGATGGTGATAAGAGGTTGCAATTTTACAGAAACGGGTCGAGAACAAAGGATCTACACTGTAAAACAATTAGGAGGGTTCTTCAAAAGAGGCGGCCGAACAGCTCACGCGTTAATTACACTGCCGTTTTATCACAGGTAAGCATCCTTAAAACGCTTACTTTTATTAGTATTTTCAGGTTGGTTATTCATTATCATGAGGTTTAACTCCTCGATGTTGGTAAAAGCATCTGCCTTCAAAACGCATTTGAGCATTTGCTTTACAGTTACTTCTTCCTTATCTTACAACAACAGGCCCTTAAAAGCTTTCTAATTAGTCGCTTTACATATGCTTTTTCGTTATCTTCAAAGATGTGCCCTTAAAAGCCTTATGATTAGCTGCGTTAGGTAATTGTTTATCATTTTCCAAGTAAATGTCACTGAAACGCTTTTGAATAATGATCTTATCTCTATTATTATACCGTATACCTAATGACAGGTGGCGCCGTAGATGGGTGGATGCTCGAGTTCGAACTCAAGCGCCCGCATGTGGGATTCGTGGTGGACAAAGCGGCGTCTAGGCGGGTTTTCTCCGGGTCCTACGGTTTGTCCCGCTACTCATTCCACCAATTGCCCCATCATCACCGTTCTAATCATCAATTTCGCTTACATTTCACACCACCCACTTCATGTTCCTGCCTGTCTACGGGCCGATCTCTCGAAACAGGCTCTCCATTTAGTGGTTTAGTGCCGTAGCGAATACCTAATAAGGGAATCCACAACCCCCTCGAATTTTTGTGCTAATTTCAATTGTAGAGATACAGCTGATACCTCTTACTTTTCTCACTCTCAATCTTTCTCCCTCCACCCTCTCTCGTCCTTTACAACTCGGTCGCGTTCTATGTCACATGAAGCTTTGAGAAAACATAATAAAGCAGTTTTCCTTTCTGGGGTGTTCAAGCTTAAAAATCCCGCGTGGTGGAGCATGTAAGCTTCACATTCAACAGGTCGCGAGTTCGAATCTAGCTTAGGTTAAAGTTTTTTTCGGGGTTTTCCCTTATCCTGAGAAGATGAATGTTGTACCTTTAAGCTCCATGGACCCCGACGTCATTTGAACATCATTTCACCAATTTCATGCATCGTCCGATATGACTAACTAGTTAAAGGACGTTAAGTCAAAAAATAAATAAATAAAAATATAGGGTCTTCAGATTTATTTGGCCTTTGCTGCGTGTCCGCGCATGAAGTCATCACAAAGGCAACGAGTTTATCGCACATTGCCTCTTTCAGAGGACTAGCAAACGATAAGTAGAAGGGTGGATGTCAACAGTTTCGAGATCACCTTAGTGAAATGGGATATCGTACATTCCAATATTTACATTTGAAATGTTCGCTTGCGTCTCGCAAACCCGTAATCGCAGCATTTAGTTAACAGGTTCTTTCAGTTCGGAAGTAGCAGTCAACCATGCAAATTGCGATCGGTATTGCTTCCATCTCGCGAGCAAAGAACGCTCCTGATGCAGTAGGCAATGTATGAAGTCCAAGGTTCAATTCCGCACCTCCTTTTTAAGATAAGAGACTCGCTGAACTAAACATGGCGTCATGCATTTAAACCTACTGGCGCTAAAGGCCGTATAAATCTGAAGACTGAATATTAGCAAAAATACACAAATTTGCACCTGCCCCTCATGATCAAATTACACAATTTCTCCCGTCAACTGCCCTATCTGCATCAGTGACAGCAACAACAAACTGAAGTCACTTCGTAAATGGTCATCCAATCGGCATAATGTAAATTAACTTGTGAGAGACATTAGTACTATGAACCTCATGCTTTCTCTACCATGTACAATGTGCATAGTAGCTAGAGAAAGTATGGCATTCGGCCAAGAATTCCATACCGAAATTTCGCCGAAAATGTTCGTTGATACGTTTTTGAGGTCACCCGAATATTTTAGAAAAAGGTCTGTGTCTGTGTCTGTGATCAGCAAAACTGAAAAACGACGTCGGCTAACTATCAAACTTAGTATTTAATTTCAGTACCTTCCAAGAATACGGCCCAAAGATTTCCAAAAAAAATTCCGACAACCCAAACTACTCTTTACATAAACAGTTTTTAGAAATTTTCGATTTAATGTAAAAAGCTCTAACGATTTTGATTAAAATTCCAAATAATAATGATATTTACAAGATAAAATGTAGAATATGAACTAAATCTCACTTTTAAAAATGTAGACCTTGTTAAAATACAGGACTTACATTTTTTTTCTTTGTTTATTTATTGAGTTGACCAGATTCTAGATATTCCTGGCTATTAGTTTAAATTTTCGAAAATCTATACTTCTCTCAAATGGGAAGTCGTTAATCATTTCTCTTCTTGTTTTACTCCTGATAGTGCAAAGAGAGCAGAATTACTTAGTGACCAGTTTTTTAAAGTTTTGATTATAGTTTAGCTTAGTGTATTCCCTTATTTATCTTGTACCTACAAGAAAATAAGTAACAACACTATTTCTGTTCTGTCTATTTTGAGTAGCGTGGAGAGATAGCTGAATAAGGTTTCATAAGAATAATTTGCCAAATATTTAGAGAAGTCGTATAAATGCAAGACATCAGATCTTTGTTTCTTTTCTAACTATTGTTCTTTTACTGCAATGGTCATACCGGCGGCCTTTAGCTTTTGAACATGTTGCCTAGTAGTAATGCTATTATCGCGTATACAATTTTCATTGGATCGATTTGTTTCTTTGGGATCTGCACGTAGATCATTCACACTCCCAATCATACTTTCAGAATCTGAGAAGGATGGAGAATAATCTTGGTTGGAGAAAAAGTCCCACCCCCAGCCGGGAACAGAACCCGAGACCCCTCGTGCAGCAGACAGATGTTCTATCGACTGAGCTACGAGCTATAAACCTTTGATATATACATTTTTCATAGTATTCAATCGAAACATTCGATTGTGTTTACTTCATACTCCATACCATTGATGAACGCAATTAACATATCATATAGGGTGTTCTGTAAATAGGTGGGTGTACACTAAACCTCATAATCTGTTTGGGCGTATCCAATGAATAGTGTTGGCCAAAATAATAGGCCTATTATGGATTTTGGAAACTCTTAGCACACAGCATAGTAAATAAATCAAGAAACAAGAAATGCTAATCAATCAGCCGAGCATTATTTTCGAGATGAAATGGCAGACAAAGACTTTTTAGATGTAAAGGCATTAAAATACATATGTTTATCAAATAGAGAAGGAATTTTGATTACAAAAATCTCTTTTAAACAAAGTTTTATTATTACCTTCTCTGTACTAATATATTGAAATCAATGTAAAATATCTCTTTGCTGAATGTTATATTGCAATTTAAATACTCGGGTGGTAAAATTCACAGGCACAGGCTCGCACATGTACACACGCATTGGTGAGCAGCGTGCTTCAGATACATACAACTCAATTAGTAACAATAGCATTGTATATTTACTTCTGAATCCCTGATATGCCTGCAACCCTTCTGCTGGAACTGAGTAACAGAACAATTACCCTAATACTGCCACTTAGGATACCCTGGTGATAATTAATAACACATAACATTCATTTGCTGAACTCAAACAGGGCAATTGCCGATACATTCCCTGAAATCAGATTCAAATAGAACCTGTTACTCTATTGGACACAAATAAGGCATAGTATGTGAAGCAAACTGTACATGCAAGGTTTCTGCTGAGAAGTTTGCTGAAATATACAAAATAAATCAATAGCTTTTTGACATTTGTATGCATGAAACAAGTATACTATATCGCCTTTTATCTCAAACAGTGCTTTTACTTTCTCTATACGTACTATGTACATAGTGTATAGAGAAGATGTAATACACCCAAAAATTCGATACGAGATTTCACCGAAAATACATATTTTAGGACCTCCTGAATCCAAGAAACAAAATTTTAGACAAATGTCCGTATGTGTGTGTGTCTGTGGGCAGCATAGTTCAAAAACGAAAAGTCCGTTAAAAACCAAACTTGGTATTTGGGTTTGGTATCTTCCAAGGATGCGACACGAAGATTTTCAAGAAAATCCCCCAACCCCCAACTACCCTTTACATGGAACTTTTTTCGGGAATTTTGGTTTTATCAAAAATGGCTCTAACGATTTTGATTAAAATATAGTACATTAAATATATTTAACTGAAAATAAAATGCATATCTTGAATTTTCTGGGAATAGCTTCTGAAGACTACTTTATTCTGGATGAATTTCACGAAATTTTACACAACTGGTAAGCCGTAAGAGAGTACAAAAATGTAGAGCACGATAAAACACGCACAATTTATGTTATTTACATTTTTGTGGCGTTGATCGTTTTTTAGATATTCCTTGTGTTTTGTTTCAGCTTTAAAAAACTTGTACTTTTCTCATACAGAAATTTGTCAACTCCTGTCCATACAAACAAAGGAACTTCAGTCACATAGAAACCAGCTTTTGACTATCACTTTAACCAATGGTACTCCCTTATTTCGCTTCTACTTACAAGGAAGCAAGTAATAAGACTATTTTTGCAAATTTTTTGTCGATTAACATGAAGTAAATAGAAGCACATGTTTTTAACGATAATTTGTAGCAGACATGTAGAGAAAGGCATGTGAATGTAACACATCAGATTTTTTTTCTGCTATATTTATTCTTCTTTCCTAGTTTAGGGTTTGTCTGGCCTGGTCTGTCATTTAGAGGTCTCCATGCCCGCGCTGCGAATTCCCCAATTTCTCCACCGAGAATTGAATGGACAAATTTCATCTCATCACTTGTTTGGAATTCAAGATCTAACTACAGAACCGTTATTTGCGGCTGATGACGGGAGCTCCTTGGTTTATCCGCAATGCAAACCTGCACGCTGACCTTGGTATTCCGGAGGTTGCTACTGTTCTCCGCGCCTCCTATAAACGATTACTCCGTTCCTGCATTCATCATCGCAACCCTCCGTACATCCCACCTGCTCCGAGTGTCAGGCGACTGAAACGGAAATGGCACCCCGATTTACAATTACGTTAAGTTGTTATCTGTGAATTCTCCTGAAGGTCTTTATTTTGGGACTACCAATGGGTATCCACCCATATATACTTTTCATTTTTGTTTTGCAATTCTTTATCACAACTGTAATATACTCTTGGTACAGTAAATTTTTCAATAAAGAAAAGAAAGAAAAAAGATCTAACTTATTAGCAACATGCCAGAGATCTATCGCATCGGGCTAATGGGATAGTTGCCTCTTGTACCCCATGGTTAGATGGGAATTACCTTTGCCTTAAAGTTACACCTTTTCAGAGCATGATAATACTTCTACCTAAAGTTACGCCTGCGAAATGTGGGACATGGCCGCAGGCTCTGCCTGCTGAGCCTGCAAAAGGTGTAGGTCTTTGGGTCATATATTCTGTTTACCGTGCTTTCCCCGTGACACTGTTTGCCTTCCATACGTGGAGAATGAAATTAGGCGCCGGGCTAAAAATTTCTACGCCAGTTTACCATACCATTGGATGATGATGATGATGATGATGATGATGATTGGGGTTTAAGGGCGCTCAACTACCAGGGTTATAAGCGCTCTTAGAAAACTAAACGGGACATGAAATGGGATCGAAAAAGGCTTTAAAATGGTAACAAGCGTGCTAAACATAGACCTAAAAAACTGTAAAACGAAACAGCATCTAAGTCCTAAAAGACGTAAAACCTGAAGGACGGGAGGAGGTTGCCCAGGGGACAGGAAGATCTTTCACTTCCCGTACTTTGTTACTTCGGAGAGCCGACCACTCCGCATGCCAGCTCAAAAAAACAGCTCTCCGCACAGCAGCTCTAAGATCTTCCGCAGTTGCAATGGTAACATTAACCCTGGACTCTGTGACTGACGATTTCGCTGCCAAATCTCATACCATACCATTGGAGTGCCTTTGTTCAGTCTCTTGGGATTATGATCCCAGATTATGATCAGGCGTTACCGGATTCTCCGCATGGCATGCTGGCACCGCCGGTAACAAAGGGGCTAAATGCTACTAGCAACAAAAGCTGAGCTCCGCTTCAATCCTCTCAACTCTGAACAGCAGTCGAACAGTAATACTACTAGCTCTTTTCACTCCATCAACCTTATTTTCACCCACCATCTTAAAACCTCCATCTTATCTGCAAGTGGACTAGCCCAACATGGTTAGGAACACCTTAAACACTCTTCGAGCTACCCTCAGGCTGCCAACTCTTAGCAGCACTAGCAGCGCTAAGTGCTATGATGTTTCTTGGCGAAGGAGTTTGCGGATTCGATACCCGCCTCGGGGCGAGTCTAGCTCATCCAATCGACCTCTTGGTCTTTACAATAGAGCTTGTTAGGATTTTGTTTTCGTTGCACATGTTTCTCTTTAACCTTCTTTTTGCCGTAAAAGTAGAATTTTTTCCTTCATTTTAATATATTCTCTCTAAAGCTTTTACTGAAATAAATTTCTTTTAATGTCGATGCACGCTTCACTTTCATTTTTACTTTCTCTATACGTACTATGTACATAGTGTATAGAGAAGGTATTGCATTCTACCAAAAAATTCGATACGGAGATTTCGCCAGAAATATATGTTTTAGGGTCCCTTGTATTAAAAAAAAAAAAGTATTTTCAGAAAAATGTGTGTGTCCGTGTGTCTGTGAATACAATAACTAAAAAATGAAAAGTAGCTAAAATACCAAACTTGTTCAATATCTTCCAGGGATACGACACGAAGATTTTGAGAAAAATCCCCCCACCCAAACTCACCTTTACATGCAACATTTTTCGAAAATTTTTATTTTCTTAAAAATGGCTTTAACGATTTTGATTAAAATATCGTATATTAAAGATATTTACCGACAAATAAAATGTATATCTTGAATTTTCTGGGCATAGCCTCTGAAGACTACTTTACTCTGAGTGAATTTTAGGAATTTTGCATAACTGCTAAACCGTAAGAGATAGACAAAAACTTACCACACAAAAAATTAGAGCACATTAAAACACACAATTTATGTTGTATAATTTTTTTCGTGGAGTTGATCGTTTTTGAGATATTCATTTTTCTTGGTTTCAGCTTTGAAAAACTTATACTTTTCTCATACAGGAATTTGTCAACTCCTGTCCATACAAACAAAGGAGCTTCAGCTACATAGCAACCAGCTTTTGGCTTTCACTTTAACCTATGGTACTCCCTTATTTCGCTTCTACTTACAATAAGACAAGAAATAAGACTATTTCTGCTAATTTTTCTCGATTAGCATGAAATAAATAAAAGATAAGCTTATTAACAATAATTTGTTACAGAAATATAGAGAAAGCCATGTGAATGGAACACATCAGATTTTTTTATTACTGCTACTGACATGGCTGGGTAGAATTGTATTTCTAGTTTTTTTTGTTTTGTTTTGTTTTATGTTGGTTTAAATGGAAATGTAGCTGGAAATGTTTGATTTATTTGCTTGTTTATATCCTGGCCTTGTTCGTAAATTACGCCGAAATAAGATACATGAAGGACACTTCTTCCAAGTTACTGGTTTCTAATACAACTTCATTTCGAATTAGATATCTTCCATGGAATGTCTTTATTCGTAGATAATGTATACAAATATTTCAATTCCTTCTTATTTTTGTATCTCAAGTCTTCTTCCACCTCAAATTGTGCATTATCAACGTAATGACTGTCTTCCGACTGATCTTATTCCTAGTGAAATTTAGAAATATATTTGTTTCATCAACTAATTTATGTCATTGTAGTTTTCAGGAATCCATTTTTATTTAAAATTATAGATTTGTAACCAATTTTAATGCCACTATCTGTGTGATCGCTTAAAATATTTCGTCTCTGCAGAGTCGATTTTCCTTTTTCTTGCTGAATTTAGGGACCAATTCTCACTGCTGAATATTACAAGTGGAACAGATAAAACTTAAAAAATATTAATTTTTTTGTTTGTTTGCTTTTTTTGCTTTTCCAAGTTCTGGTAGTACGGTACATACAGTACATGAAATTTAGATCACTGCTTGTAAATCACTGCCTTATACAAAATTAAACATTCTAATTAATTGTTAACTTGCTCAACTATACGTCCATTTAGTTCTATTTTCGTTCTTATAGTGTACCTTCTTTAAAAAGTTCGGCGTGTACTGCAAACTTTTTAAGTTTATTATTATTATTATTTGTTCTAATTTATGTACTGCTTTCTACAGACCCTCAAAATTTGACAGCATAACCTGGTTGTCATCAAACAGAATAGTATCTAAACCAAAACAACTTAATTTTAAATGTACATCTGTCATTGCCATGATTTATGGTTGCATCAATATAAATACTAGATAAATTCGGTGACCGCGGGCATTCTTGTCTATCACCTTGATTTTGTACTTATTTTTTCTGTAATTTTGTTCATAAATTATGTGTTTACATAACGTTAACAAGGAAATATAAAATTTCTTACATCTTTTATTCAATTGATACAATGATTTCTGCAGCCTATCCTGTTTCTCAAAACATAACTCTCCACCATTTGCAACAGGGCATTTAGCGTTTTACTTTGTCAAAATGTAAATTCCTCATGATTTATGCTACGTTTCTTGGAACACATTCATTATTCTTATGCCAAATCAATAACGTATTGCAATGAAAGTTAGTGGTGTTTGAAATAATATATCGCAGATATATTTATGACGTTGCACAAAAACAAAGCAGTTTGGAAAGCTTATAAATAAACTATTGCCTATTTTTTGGTGATAAATAATTTCATGTTGCTCTTTTATTTTTAATACTATTTTATTCTGGTGCATGTGACAGTGGATACACACAATTACAGTCCCAAGGTCAGTTGTATTGATATGCTTACCAACGTGCTACTTTAATTCTATGCAAAGCTTCGTTTGCATAGTAATTAGAATTCAACGCATCCTGTGAAATAAGTATATTCCTAACAGTTTCGGAGTTTAACCCGTTCCTTAAATGACATCTAATATTTATTACTCTTCGAGTGCTGATATATCTTTTCTTCTCTTTCAAATGGATCGCTTTTTGTTTCAACAACCAATATATAATTAACATAAAGGAAAAGGCGTTCCATTAACGTCCATAACTTTGGAATAATGTTCTACGATATTAATGACAGACTAAAAGCAAAATGTGCCAAAAATGTTCAGTTTTTTTTTTCTGCAGTCTATAAATTGCAATGTTCTCTTTAATTTTATGTGAGGATACAACATTTGTATTTTAAATGTGTTTTTAAAAATAGCACTAGATCTGCCATTTCTTTTTCTAATTCTTTTTCTAAAAAATACTAAATCCTATAGTCTTTTGGAGTAGAGAGGTATGTTTGAACTCGCTCTTTAGGAAATGGTTTGCACTATTAATCGGTACCACTTCATAAATATGTCCAAAAAATAATCATTTCTCTCCATTTTTACTCTGAGGAGCTTTTTTTTTTCTGTATATTTTCTAACATAAATGAACCGATTTATAAGTAAATTGAAGTTTGATATGATAAAAGCAGAATACCAATGCTATTCTTTCACTTTTGGTGTTGGTTATATTTAAGAAACTAATTCCTGATCAATTTTATATACATTATGGAATTAAAGCTTCTAGTGTATATTCCTTAGTTCATTATATTGTATAAATGCAGATCATAAAAGTTATAAGAAATATACTTACACCAAGCTGTTTCAGCTTGGGAGCGTGCCAAAAGAGCAGCGAGTTACCACTCACAGTGGTCTACCTGCAATATACAACCAGCTACCATCACTCAAATGTTGAGTTAAACAGCAGAAATAACAAACATTGTGCTATGACCTTCGCCCAGTAACGTGGCAGCCAATTAATTTACCTACAATATACATCTATGGCACAATCCTACAGCTCTGAGTGCTCAAGTTTTCAAATCATAGTCCATGCAACAACTGGGACCAAAGCTTGTAGTACACTTTTCCCGTGATAAATCTGTTGAAGCGCAGGATATTATGCAACTTGAGCAAATAAAATAATTAAAATAAAAAGAATTCTGTATCGTATAGGGTAGGAGTTACCCCTACCACTGCGCACCTCAAGCGGTAGTAGGTACACGAAAAGTTCTCGCGCATCAAAGACGGAGGTAGGGACCCTAATGTTAAGTGCAGAGGGAGCTATGAATAAGTACACCAAGCATGCGAGGAAACACAGTGCGTTTACTACCACACAGGAATGAACGAGAATATAGAGGTTAGGAGATATGGGGAATACCTAATGGATTACCCTAATTCCACAGGACTCAACTTACACATTTTGCTCTGCTGAAAGTTACACTTTTAAATATAACTTTGTCCCATTACTCAACGTCGATAAAGAGTACACCTTGTTGCGTCTGGAGTCTAGATGTAAGTGTCCGTGTTGACTACGTCTCGGCGTCTTAGTAGTTAAAACCATGATTAGTCCAGAATTGCTTAGGAGGCCAGACTTTGTCATTATTAACGAAATCCACCGATAGTATTGTTTACTGAAACATAAACTTCTACTAGAAGAGCCACAAAACGACCTTGACTATTTTTCTCCCTTTCCTTTCCTTCCTTTTTCTTTCTTTATTTTCTTTCTACAAAAAGCTATATACCGTTTTGATTAGAAACCAATTTCGTAATGAAATATACTTGAAAATAACATAGTAACTTAAGTCACTTAATGAAACTAGTTTTTACTTGGTTGCTAGATTGATTTTTAAGTTGGTATAAAAGTGTAATTTTCTCTGCTAAGAAAATTACTTGCAAATTATATGACATTTACACAAAGAACCTAACGGACAAATTACCTTACCAACCTGCCTTGGCATTACAGCTATGCTGAAAGAAAGAACAGTAGAATAAAACCTGTAAGTGTTGAAACCTAAATGTTACGCAGAAAAATAAACAAGTTTAAGACGGTTCGCCCTAGTTTAAAAGAAAGTCCTATTTGCAGATGATCAGGTCGTTGTAGCAGAAATTGAAGACAGGCAACTAAACTTGTACTAACTTGATAAAAGAATGCTGAGGTACAATGTACCAATCATTTCAGCAGATAAATCAAAGGTAAATGGTCTTTATTGGTAAACTACCAACTCGATCAAAAATACTCACAAACTCAATCAAAAATACTCATAAAACACACTGCTAGAACAAGTGAAATATTTCAACTACCTATGATGTGTCAATTCGTTTGAATATGAAATAATCTAAAATAAAAATTACATAAATATCAATATATGCATGTGCGTGTGTGTGGGGGGGGGGGGCATTGAGAAACAGAACAGAAAGAGATACGACATTGAAATTTCATAAAACTATGACAGTGCCCATTATATCTATGGAGCTTAGACCTGGACCCTGAATAGGAATTATATAGAAATAATTGAGCATAATAGTTAGCTATACTATGAATCCTGGGTCTAAAGTATTTACAACATTGTAAGTCGCCATTTGGGGCTGTCATCTCAAAATAATTTGAGATTACCTTGTGGTTTAACGGGAAACACGCGAGTCAGTTTAAAAATTCAATGCTATGCCGGCATGTTGACATGGTAGCTCAGTGGCTAGAGTTCGGGAGATCCGTGGTTCAAATCCCGGCTATGGCATTGAATTTTTTAGTTTGACTCTACCTACCCAACTCCTGTCCTACACACGGCTTGTGTGAAACAACAATTATTCCAATAAGAGAAAAATTAAAAGTAGTCAATGTAAATAACAAAGTCAGGAAATAATTGAAATGGAAAGACCCTCGAATGGCTGAAGAAATACTGACAAGAAGGTAATCCACCTAAAGATAGTGTTGAAATAAATAAAGTGAATTTAATGATAATTTATGCTGTGTAACGAATTAACTGTTTCTGAAATATATGATAGAAATTTGATTGTTTCGGGAGGATAGGCCTCGTATTACTTTCTCTATACGTACTACTTACTATATGTACATAGTGTATAGAGAAGGTATTGTAATGTACCCAAAAATTCCATACCGGGATTTCACTGGAAATACATGTTTCAAGACACCCTGAATACAAAAAAAAGCATTTTTAGAAAAATGTTCGTGTGTGTGTGTCTGTGGGCAGCATATCTCAAAAACAAAAGACCGTTAAATACCAAACTTGGTATTTAAGTTCAGTATCTTCCAAGGATGCGACACGAAGGTTTTCAAGAATAACTCCCACCTCAAACTACCCTTCACATGGAAAAATTTTCGAAAATTTAGATTTTCTAAAAAATGACTAACGATTTTGATTAAAAATTCGTATACTAAAGATATATACCTGGCAAATAAAATGTATATCTTGAATTTTCTGAAGACTACATCATTCTGGATGAATTTTACGGAATTGTGTAACTGATAAACCGTAAGAGATAGACAAAAACTTACCACACATGTAGAGCACATCAAGACACACAATTTATGTTATATACATTTTTTCGTGAAGTTGATTGTTTTTTAGATATTCCTTGTTTTTGGTTTCAGCCTTGAAAAACCTATACTTTTCTCATATAGGAATTTGTCAACTCCTGTCCATGAAAACAAAAGAACTTCTGTCACATATCAACCTGCCTTTGACTATCAATTTAACCTATGGTCCTTAGTTATTTCCCTTCTACTTACAAGGAAGCAAGTAATTCTGCTAATTTTTTCTCGTTAGCATGATGTAAATAGAATTATAAGCGCTTTATCAATAGTTTGTTGCAGAGATGTAGAGAAAGGCATGTGAATGGAATACACCAGATTTTTTGCTCAATACACCACCTTGCGACATAAACCAGTTGTACCAGAGATGTTAGATGGAAGACCAGTGAGGAAGCCCACAAATACGCTGGGAAGGTCCCACCTTACCCGAAACAGGCCTTTTTGGCCTATCTTAAAGTTGGTGTTAACTTTATCTTTGTAAGTTGCCTAACAAATCTAATGGTATTATGCGTATTTTGGACAGAAAATAAGTGATGTATAACATACCATTTAACATAGGCTCTTCCAGCTTGGAAGTTACTCATGATCTGCCTTCAATGTGAAAGGCCAAGCTATCGTCACGACTGAATCAACTTTTGGAACAAACTGACAGGAAGTACAAGTATCGTGCTAAGGCATTTGCCCAGTGGCGTATTGGCTATCAGGCTTTCGCTCCAGCTCTGCTCCGAGGTTTGTGGTCGAGTACGCATACGCACCGACAGCCTGGAACAACCTGCTTTATTTTAGGCACCATATATATCATAAAATGTTAGTTGTCTATTCAAATTAGAGGATATGGATTACCTTACAAGAGTGGAAATGAATCAGCTCTTTATATTACAAGGTGGTTTTTACTTTCTCTATACATAGTGTATAGAGAAAGTATTGCACTCCACCCAAAAATTCAAAACCGAGATTTAACCGGAAATATATGTTTTAGGGTCCCCTGTATCCAAAAAAAAAGCATTTTCAGAAAAAGGTCCGTGTGTGTCCGTGTGTCTGTGAACACGATAACTCAAAAACGAAAAATCGTAAAATACTAAACTTGGTATTTAAGTTTAATATCTTCCAGGGATGCGACACGAAGATTTTGAGAAAAATCCCCCACCCCAAACTACCCTTTACATGGAACTTTTTTCGATTTTTTTTATTTTCTCAAAAATGGCTCTAACGATTTTGATTAAAATATCCTACATTAGAAATATTTAGCTGACAAATAAAATGTATATCTTGAATTTTCTGGGAATAGCCTTTGAAGACTGCTTTATACTGGATGAATTCTACAGAATTTTGCATAACTGCTAAACGGTAAGAGATGGACAAAAACTTGCCCCACAAAAAATGTAGAGCATGTTAAAACACACAATTTATGTTACATACATTTTCTCGTGGAGTTGATCGTTTTTTAGATATTCCTTGTTTTCTGTTTCAGCCATAAAAAACTTATACTTTTCTCATACAGGAATTTGTCAACTCAAAGCCCACACAAGCAAAGGAACTTCAGACACATAGCAACCAGCTTTGGGCTTTTAACCTATGGTACTCCCTTATTTCCCTTCTACTTTTAAGGAAGCAAGTTATAAGACTATTTCTGCTAATTTTTTTCTCAATTAGCATAAAGAATAGAGGTATAAGCTTTCTAACAATCACTTTGGGGGAAAAAACTTGCAACAAACGAATACTCGATTGTTAATATAGCTACGAGAAAACCTAATCAAAAACTGTATGTCTTAATGTGTTTTATATCTTCCTGTAGCCAGTCCAGTAGTAGCCTGCTTCTCAAGGTTTTTGGTTATATTAAGTGATTCAGGGCTTTATGGTTGTTTGCAATAGATCAAAACCAATAACGGGCCAATACCCACTGATAAAAGTGTCCTGTATTATTACTACTTGCAGGTAATTGTGGATATGTTATGTTCAAAAATCCCATGCAAGTTTCCCGTATACTTAAACTTGGAAAGATACGCAAGATAATAAATATGGGTTCATTCCAAACATGTACTGTTCATCTATTTGACGAAAAATGTTTAATTACTTGTAGGTGATTTAAATAATCACGTTAATGAACTGCAAATTACTACAGCTGTTGTTCGCTTCTCTGATAGGTTGTCCCACATGGAAGTGAAACTATCAGTGCTGCATTGGCCCCTCTGACGAAGCATTTTTCCATTAACACACCAAAGCTCATAATTTGAAAATACCGTTTTTAGTAGTCATTTTTGTGCTTATCAAGATTAAATAACTACACATATTTCAGTAGAAATCAATACCACATTCATATTAAGTCTTTATTTGACTATCAGTAAGAAGAGTAAATAAAACGTTCTCTATGTAAAGTTTGTGTCACTAATCATAGATGTCCTGTATCAAAGTGTTAATATGCCACCTCTCTGTAAATCCTGAAAGCTTGTCGTTTGAATTCTGGATTACCATGGCATTCATATTTCGAATATTATTGGTTGACAATGACAATCACCAGTTGGTGGGGAAGATACCTTGCACCCCAACCCCAGCAGACCTATTGTGCTTATTTCCTCGAGAGAAATGGTTGGGAAGGAGGCGCCATAGAAGACTGCAGATTGGCAGAGACGATCGAGACGCGCAGGATTTCCCAGATAGTTCTAAGCTTGACTACCCGGACAAAAGAGGGTCAGTCTAAGACGTCCCTCTAATGGGACCGGGGAACTCAGAAGTGGAAAGTGGAGGTTCGATAGGTTTCCCTGACATGACCTAGAAGAAGTTCCAAATCGTAAGCTTCTGCGTCGTCTTGACTTCTTTTTTTTTTTAAAAAAAAAAGAAAAAAAGATACGAGGTAGATATATACCTTATTAGATTTAACCGCCACCGACCAAACCGCAGTCGAGGAATCCTACTAGAAATCACCACTCCAGCATCAGCATAGCGACCAAAGAAAAACTACGAAGAACCTCATGGTCAGAATGGTACGTCACCGGGGACCAAAACCGGGCCACAAACGTTACTATCTTGTCATTCCGTTCGCTAAGAAAACTGGTTATATAATTGAATAATAAATTATAAAATGTCAATCGAACGCTTTAAACCATGAGAGAAAAAGAAAAAAAGAAGAAAAGGATACAGTTCAAGTACAGAAGGAAAATGTCCTCTTCAAAGTAACTCAACTAAACAAGTATTGCAGTTCAGTAGCTACAGTTTTAACGAGACATGACTTTCTATAACTGTTCCGCAAACAAATCTTTCATACAAAAGATTATTCTTTTATCTACAACATGCTAATCGAGATAACCATTAGCAAAATTGTTCTTATTACTTGCTACTCTGTAAGTAGAAAGGATATCAGGAAATGCACTAGGCTAAAGCGATAGTAAATCTTTTAAAAGCCGGTCGATATATGAAACAATAACAATTCGGTTCTCTTTTTTTCTAGAAGTAAACAAAAGTGATGAAAAGAAAGATGAGCTAGGTTTGAGAAAAGTTTAAATACCTAAAAAATGTATCGATCATAAATTATGTGTTTAACGTGATCTACATTTTTTGTGTATTAAGTTTTTGTCTGTCACTTATAGTTTATCAGTTATACAAAAGTCATCCAGAATGGATATGTTTTCATATGCTATTTCCAAAAAAAAAAATTCAAGGTATGCCTTTTGTTTGTCATAAAAATAACGTTCCGTGTAAAGAGTAGTTCGGAGTGGGGGGATTTTCCTAAAAATCTTCGTGTCTCATCCATGTGGCACGTAAAAGAACCTCAAGCCTAATAAACGGGCCTCTGAGCAAAATTACGGGTCCTTCACGCCCAATATAGATTAGGACATTGAGATCCACAGCAGTTAAAAACCTTCATAAATAAAACTGAATTTTCATTTTGGATTTAATAAATGTATTCGATCTAATTAGCTAGAATTAATCTTTTCCTGCAGATATTGGGCAGCAGTTTTTAGAACTATATTTCTGAATATTTTTGTAAAAAAGCGGTGGTTGAATTCTTCTACGTGTCTACAACGGTGGACGACGAACCAGATTTGAATGACTACTACTTTTGTTGCCAGAAATTTCTTTACAAAAAAATTAAGCTTTGATACGTTATAAAATCACTTCTATCACTTTGATGTCCCCTTAATTGATATAAAAGAAAAATACTTTTTCAAGTCGACATTTACAGTACATCTGGCCTTCAAAATCGGGGGAAAGGGCTGGGTGTTTCACATTTATTGCCATTCTAGGAAATCTGATGTGTTCCATTCACATAACTTTCTCTAGCAATTCCACAAACAAATTTTTCTTACAAATGATTATTATTTTATCTAGTCATGCTAATCTAAATAAACATTAGGCACAATTGGTGCTTAGTTATAAGTAAAAAAGGAATAAATTACTTAAATCTTTTAAACGCTGGTCGCTATGTGCAACACTCAATTGTTCGGTGTCTTAGCAATCTCCCGTCTGATAAAAGTTGATTAGTTTAAAATTGAAACAAATAATAATGAATATCTCGAAAACAGTAAACTCTACAGCATATATGACATAATTGTGTGTTTTAATGATATCTTCATTTTTTGTGTAGTAAGTTTTTGTTTAACTCTTACGGATTAACCGTTATGCAAAATTCAGAGGCTATTCCCAGGAAATTAAAATATACATTTCATTTTTGATGTGAATGTTTTTAATATACGGCATTTTTATTAAAATCGTTACAGCCATTTGGATTGCTAATGGAATCGATCGACTTAAATAAATGCTTTTGTCCTTAAATTTTACTCTGAATTTTTATATTCAAATCATCTACATCATTATTAGTAGCTGCTAAAATGGCTCGTTCGCTCAACCAAGCATAGTTTTTGTAATTTACATCAATATTTGGGAACACTTTCGATATTAATTCTTCCTTTGACGTTGTGAAGTGACAAAAATTTGGTGGAAACGACATGAGGCCAGTAGAAGTATACACAGGAATTTTCCCATTGTCAATGTCTAATAATGCCTTTGAATCTGCAAAGCGCAATGTTCAAAATAGTATTGGTATTGCGAAAAGGACGAAGTCAGCGCACCCATAAAGTGAGGAAAGGATGACATATGCCTTTAACAGCGTGGATAAACAAGGATGTAGTTGGCATAATAACAAAAATGTATTAGAATTTACAATAAAAATAATAGGGTATCTAATCCTAGTTTTTATTTTTAATTTCATAACAATCATATCATTAATATTTATATAATACCTCAAAATAATATAAATTTCACCCTAAATTATTCCAATCACTATATCAAAAATAATATTAATTACTTAAGAACCAATCATGCTCATTTGATTTTGCTGTATAACCGCGGATGCTGGCACAACCTTAGCTCTTTCATAGTGTGGCGGATAAACGCTCAAATAGGTAATGAATTATATTAAGGAGAAAGTCACTAAGTAACATTCATGCTTCTTCCGAATCCCTTTCTTTCATTTACTCCTAATATTTTCCACTTCTTTCTTTATTTTTTTTTTCTATGTCAAAACAGCCTTTTATAAGGCTAACAACGACATAACTAAAGAGCAAGTAGATCTGGTTGCGCAAGTAATACGTTTTTATTTGATGATAGCTTTGTATATTAAATTTATCCATTTAATCCAAAATATTACTTGATCAAATGTATTAAGAGCACCGCAATTGCAGTGGGATGGTGGGGGTATCTTCATGTTCTGATGAAATCACCTTTAGCTAGCTCATGTACCACATAACCTCAAATAACCAACAAACATCTGCATTAGGAAGTTACCTAAAATGGTTTCCATCCGGGTCCCGTCATTTCTCCGCCATTTTCAGATTATTGGTTATGTGCATAGTTTATAACTTGTTAATTTTAAAGAATTGCAAAAAATGTTTATTATTTAAACGATGTGACCAAGGAAACGATAGTTATTACACAAGAAATATATTTGATTTTCACTGTTATCTTGCGTTATTGACTCCATAACCGGTGCACTCCCTTAGCATTGAATGGGAAAAAAAAACTGAGCAGTACTACGGCCATCTAACGGCTAATAAATAAGAACTTACTCTAAGTGCTCGTCGCTAGGAAAACTTCTTTGCTTCTTTATTTTAAGCGATAGGAGTAAGGAAAAGACAGTTAATACATAAAAATGTATTTGAATTTCACTGCTGCGTTACGTCAATGTCTCGATAAACTGGTGCGTTGCCTTAAAATTGAATGGGAAGGGAAAATATGGCGGTACTACAGCCATTTAGCAACAAGTAACCGTGATACTACTGCCATCTGGCGACTATTAACTGAAATATGTTCCCTTGGCACTGTGATTATTCATATTATGAGGCTTTAAACACTTCCCCGTACTATTTTTAAACATTTTCTTTTCCACAAACATTGTCGTGACAATAAAGAACAAACAAAAAAAAGTTCAATTTGGTGCAGTCGTTCGGAAGTAATGCAAGTATATACATTTCGGCGATTCATTTATATATATGTGTGTGTGTGTGTACAAAGAGAGAGAGAGAGAGAGAGAGAGAGAGAGAGAGAGAGAAGATATTTTAATCAAAATCGTTAGAACTATTTTTGAGAAAATGAACACTTACGAATTTTTTTCCATGTAAAGGGTAGTTTAGGGTGGGGGGATTTTCTTGAAAATCTTCGTGGGAATCCTTGGAAGATTCTGAACTTGATACCAATTTCGTTTTTGAGCTATGCTGTCCACAGACGCATATATTTCCAGTGAAATCTCAGTATAAGTTTTGGGTGGAACACAATACCTTCTCTATCTTTGTATACATTGTGCATACGGGCTGGAGAAAGTAAAAATCGAGCAAGATACTCGCGCGTTACCCGGGCCTAGATAAACTTACGCTGCACTGGTACTTATAATTGCTTTCTTGCACTAGGAGTGCCGAAGTTCCGACATTAAGAGTTAACTGCACTACGTGCATAAATGCCGCACGTCCACAGAAGTTACGTGCTATGAGGCAGGCCTTCACTCTCCTTGACATTGCTGATCTAACGTCTTTCCGATAATTGGTACTTAAATGATGGACAGACTTTCATAGTCAACAAAAAATCTGAAGTGCTCCATTCACATGACTTTCTCTACATCTGTTTAACAAATTATTGTTAAAAAGCTTATTCTTCTATCTACTTTATGCTAATCGAGATAAAATTAGCAGGAATTGACTTATTACTTGCTTGTTTGTAAATGGAAATGAAAATAGTCAAATCCTTTAAAAGCTAGTTGCTATGTGATTAAAATTACTTTGTGTGTATGGCCAGGAGTTAATAAATTCCCGTATAACAAAAGTATACGTATTTCAAAGCTGAAACCAATAACAAGGCCATTTGCCTCTCACCTAGACGGCGTAGGGATTCTCCGGTTTCCCACGCCATCGCATTCCACCGGTGCTCTATCTTCATTCCATATATCACCATTGTGATCGCTGCCAGAAGTAGTAAAAGCGGGGCCTTAAACACTTAAAAATAATAATAAAATAAAAAAAATAACAAGGCATGTCTCAGCAACGGCCATACCTACCAAAAAAGTCTGAAGTGCTCCATTCACATGACTTTTTCTACATCTCTGTGACAAATTATTGTTAGTAAGCTGATTCTTCTATTTCATTCTAAAACATTAGCAGAAACTATTACTTAATCCTTATAAGTAGAAGGCAAATAAGAGATACACTAGGCTAAGCCGACAGTCAAATGTTTTAAAATAAGGTTGCTATGGGATTGAAATTCAATTCTTTGCGTGCCCAAGCGATGAAAAGTTCTCTATAAGAAAAGTTTTAAATATTTTAAAATGAAATTAATAACAAAGAATATCTCGAAAACGCCATCTCCACGAAAAAATGTATATTACATAAGTTTCGTGTTTTATTGAGATCTACATTTTTTATGTACTAGTACGTTTCTATCTACGTCTTACGGTTTACCAGTTATGCAAAATTCAGAAAAAATGCATCCAGAATAAAGAGGTCTTCGGAGGTTATTCCCAGAAAACCCAAGATATACATTTTAATTGTCATATAAATAGAATTTACTACACGATATTTTAATTAAAATTGTTAGGGCCATTTTTGAGAAAATCAAAATTTTCTACAATTTTCCATGCAAAGGATAATTGGGGTGGGGAATTTTCTTGAAAATCTTAGGCGCCGCAATCTTAAGAGATAAAAAGTTTGATATTTAACGGACTTTTCGTCCTTGAGCTTAGAACATACACACATAGACAGCCACACTGATCTTTATATATATATATATATATAGGATTTAAGGTGTCTCAGAACATGTAGAGTCTCAGTATCGATTTTTATGGAATACAATAACTTCTCTGTACACTATGTACATAGTACGTGTAGAGAGAGTAAAAAGATATGTCATCTGTTGCCGCTGTGAAACAGACGGTTTAAGTCGCCAATCACAAAATCTTCCCTATCCAGATTGATTGTTCCTATGTCCCATGTTCCAGAAGGACATCACTCACGTGGCTTTTTTTCGTGGTTTTCCCCTATCCTAAGAAGACGAATGTCGATTAACTCTTCAAGTTCCAATGACGCCGAGATTATTTGAGCATCTTTTCACCAGTTTCATTCATCGTCCGATATAACTGATCAGGTTAAAGGGTGCTAAGCTCCAAAACATCACATTTCCTGAAATGATTTTATTACACTTTAGGTAACAAGTACAAAAATGGAATACTTTAGACTATAACTATGAGATGACTTTGAAATTCCGTGCTCTCTGCGTGATCACCAGGAATACACATAAAAAGACTCTGATGAATTACTTTACATGATTTTCGCTCCCTGTTTACTTTACCAGTACCTCTTCAAACTATTTAACAAAAGCTAACTACTTTCTGTACATTTTTTTTGGTAGTGTTTAACGCCCGCTTTCACTACATGTGTCCCCGCAGGCGATGTCACTGGTACTACATGAAGATGGAGCACTGGTGGAATGCAATGGCGGGGGAAACCGGAGAACCCGGAGAAAACCCGCCCCTGCGCCGCTTTGTCCACCACAAATCTCACATGCGGTCGCTTGGGATCGAACTAGGTGAGAGGCGAACGGTCTAACCACTTGGCCACGGCGCGGCCCTTTCTGTACATGGTATATGTATAGCAAAGAAGGAATTGCATTCCATTAAAAAATTCGATACCGGCATTGCACTGGAAATACACGTTTAAGGGTATTCTGCATATAAAAACATATTGTCCGTGTGAATGTGAATAATATGTAACAAATAAAAATTTCATTAAATAGCAAACTGATAATTAAGTTCAGTGTCTTCAAAGAATGGGACACTAAGATTTTAAAGAAAATCCCTTTCTCAAACTGCCCTTTATAGGGAAAAATGTTCGATGATTTAATTTTCTTAAAAACAGTTAACATTTTGATCAAAATAGGGTATATTAAAATGGATATCGTAAATTTTCTGGGAGTAGCCTCTGAAGTCCTCTTCATTCGGATGACTTTTGTATAATTGGGGAGTCAAGACATCTCTTAATCCCTTCCAGTAGTAACCCTCATTGACATTGCAGCAGTCTTCACAAACACTCGGAGAACGCACCTGAGCCGCAATAGAAACGTACTCGCGCACTATTAACTCATTGACAGTGACCCCAGTGACTGACACGCTCTATCACATGAGAACGCTTGCTTACGCCTCTGTAGAAACCTCTCCAATGTTCTGGAACGCTCTGCAGGGAGGAAGAAAAAGCTCCAGACGGTTCTAGTATCTCTCAATAGTGCGCAGGACCAGAGCGCTGCTTATCTTTATCTACCCATCTGATTGGTGCCGAAGTTTATGCCATAACCACTCCGTCACTGTATAAATCGATAAGTCATTCCGAGAAAATACATAATTTCCCCCCTCTTCTTTCTCTCGCTCTCTCTCTCTCTCTCTCTCTCTCTCTCTCTCTCTCTCTCCCTTAAGCACACAGACCAGCGGTGAAAGAAAAGGTCTTTTTTCTCAGTTTAAAACCTGCTGCTACGCAGACACCATTTTATGAAAATTCTTGGTTTTGTAAGTTCTTCTTTGGAAAATACTAAATAACGGATCTAATATGTGAGAAGTCACTGTTCACAAATCGCTAAAATTACAGTGACAATTCTACTTTCTCTACGCTATGCTACTTTCTACTTTATCACTAAATACTAATAAATGTATATAAAACGGAAATTTAAATTTCCACCATTATGACGAGCTATCAATATCAATTTCTAATTTTATCATTCTCACTAACTTTATTGAATCGAACCGGTTAAACAATCGATAACCACATGTATTGCTCTTAGTTATATCAAAATGCTTTGAATAATAACGCATCTTGGTTTAACGACAGTCAGACTGGACCAATAAAACTATCACAGCCTTCTTTAAAATATTCCTTTATTTTATACATAAGAGCGATTGCATTGTATAAGCTTGTCATGCTGGATACTTTATTTTTGAAATGTGTATTGTATCGTGAAATACTCGACTGTACTTTGAATCTCAATTGTTAAATATACTCCAACATTTCATTCACAAATCGTTCGGTAAAATAAAAATAAAAAATCTTATGTGTTCCATTCACATGACTTTCTCTACATCTCTGCAACAAATGATTGTTAAAAAGCTCATGCTTCTAATTACTTCATGCTAATCGACAAAAAATTAGCAGAAATAGTCTTATTACTTGCTTCCTTGTAAGTAGAAGGGAAATAAGAGAGTAGTATAGGTTAAAGCGATAGTCAAAAGCTGGTTGCTATGTGACTGAAGTTCCTTTGTTTGTATGGACAGGAGTTGACAAATTCCTGTATGAGAAAAGCTAAGTTTTTCCAACCTGATAACAAAAAAAAAAAAGGAATATCTCAAAAACGATCAACTCCACGAAAAAAATGTATACAACATAAATTGTGGGTCTTAATGTGCTCTACATTTTTTGTGGGGTAAGTTTTTGTCTATCTCTTACGGTTTAGCAGTTATGCAAAATTCCGTAAAATTCACTCAGAATAAAGTAATCTTTAGAGGCCATTCCCAGAAAATTCAAAACATACATTTCGTTTATCAGGAAAATATCTTTAATATACGATATTTTAATCAAAAGCGTTAGAGCCATCTTTTAAAAAATCAAAATTTTCGAAAAAAAATCCATGTAAAGGATAGTTTGGGGTAGGGGGATTTTTCTCAAAATCTTCATGTCGCACCCCTGGAAGATACTAAACTTAAATTCCAAGTTTGGTATTTTACCGACTTTTCGTTTTTGAGTTATCGTGTTCAAAGACACACTGACACACGGACACACACGGACCTTTTTCTGAAAATACTTATTTTGGATACACGGGACCCTAAAACATATATTTCCGGTGAAATCTCGGTATCGAATCTTTTGGTGAAGTGCAATACCTTCTCTATACACTATGTACATAGTGCGTATAGAGAAAGTAAAACTCTACAGAGTAGATTAGAAAATTATATTCCGCCTAAAAATGTGATCTCGAAATCTCACTGAAAATACAAGTTTTAGGGTCCTCTGAATCTAATATTTTTAGAAAAACATTTTTAGAAAAAAGTTCGCGCGTTGTTGTGGGGGGCAGCCTAACTCACAAACGAAATGCTGTTTAAAGTACTAATATTAGTATTAAAGTTCAGTATCTTTCAAGGCTGCGACACGAAGATCAGGAAAATCCCCCACCCACAACTACCCTTTACAAGGCACGCTTTTCGAACATTTAGATTTTCTCAAAAATGGCTCTAACGATTAGATTAAAGTACCAATTTTTGACAAAAGAAATATATATCCTAAACTTTCTAGGAAACAGCCTCTAAGACCTCTTAATTCTGCATGATTTTTTTAATAATTTTTGTATAATTAGTAAACCTTAAGAGATGGACAAAAACTGCACAAAAATTTAGATTTCGTTAAAACACACAATTTGTGTCATATATATACATATATATATATATATATATTTTTTTTTTCGTAGAGTTAATTGTTTTCGAGATAGTTTGTGTTTTTGGTTTCACTTTTAAGCTACCTAAACTTTTCTCAACATGAAGTCATCTTCTTTACGTCTCTATTTTGTTTATTCCTGGCAAGCAAAGAGAACAAAGTTTCAGTTGTTTCATAGAGCAATAGGTTTTTAAAGGATTGGTCGCTTTAGCCTAGTGCATTGTATTATTTCTCATCTACTTACAAAGAAGAAAGTAGTAAGACCAATTCTGATAATGTTTATCTCGACTAGCATGATGTAGATAAAAGAACAACCTTTTGTAATAAATGTTTGTTTGCGGAACAGCAATGAGAATGGAATATATCGGATTTTTATTGTTATCTTATAACATTAGTTTCAAGCCTGGTGAAATTTATGGGAAATAAAACGTTACCTCGCGAAAATAATTAAATTCTACTTGTTGGTCAAGTTTAACTGCTATACGTAAAACACCCATAATCAAAATAAAGTCAATACCTTACTCCGTTAACAGGTTTTATTGAAGCGGTTTACTAGAATGAGATTCAAAAGGGTAATATTCAATAAATCTCTACCACTAATGGCCAATTGCATTCAGGAAGTCAACAAAAAGTGAGAGTAGCAGATAAGATAATATCATCTGTCAGCTAAAGTACAAGAAGAGGTCCATGGCCTGACAGTTAATTGCCACTTACATAGAATAGACGTGATCGCCTTCAAACACAACTGAACTGCTCTACAGTTATATTATAGATACGCCAGACCGGTTTAAACATTATATTGGTCAACCTGAAACGGTGAGTCAGGAATAGAAGAAAATCTAAGACCCATTTTAATACACTATAAATTTAAATACCATCCGAAAGAGATAGAAGTCATAGGATAAATGATGGGAGCATATGGAACCTTATCTGCGCATTTTGTAGACGCCTGATGGCTTCCAACTTCATGGCCATTAATATTATAATGATTGCATAAAATACCATAAAATAATTATAAAATCTAATACTCAGCCAAATTAAGAATAAAATTAATAAATATATTATACCAGGTGGCCCAACACAGAGCAGATAACCCTTCATGCATTTAAAGAACTGCTGAGTTCAGCGGCGGTGATAGCGCGAGCGGCCTACTCTTGCATATCAGCGGAAACGGTGAGGCATTCTCGCCCATTGAGAGGAATTTCCAGGTTTGTATTAGAGTCCGTGATCTCGTATACAGGAACAGTGCAAACATGTTTTCCACTTTAGCTACAAAACGTTTATGTTCTGATAATTTGTTAGATTGGGAACTGATAAAAAAAGTATTTATTCACATATAAGTATCCGGCAATATCTATTTTAGTTTAGCAACAGTTTTAGCTGGAGCTATTACCATACTTTTAACAGACCGAAATCTTGACTTTTTTTTATATATGCAAATTTCAGCAGAATTCATCCACAAAGAGGTCTTCAGGTACATTTCTCAGATAATTACAGATATACGTTTTATTTGTAATGTAAATGTTTTTAATATACGGCAGTTTAATTAAAATATAGAGCTATTTTTTGAAAATCCAAACTGTCGAATTTGTTTCCATGTAAAGGGAAGTTTGGGGTGGGGTCTTCCTCAAAATCTTCGTGTCTCATCCTAGGAGGATACTAAACTTAAATACCAAGTTTGGTATTTTACGACTTTTCGTTTTAGAGTTATGTTCAAGATACACGGACACACATAAGGAGTTTTTTGTTTTTTTATCCTAAAACTTGTATTTCCGGTGAAAAGAGACATATCCATATCTTAACGACTATTAAAGCCATTATACTGTGGGAGGAATGATCACTCGGTAAAAATAAGAAATAGGGAACAGAAAACAGACATAGGTAAATTTTCCTTCTCAAATAGAACAATAAACGAATGGAACAAAATACCTGCAGATTTACTGGAGACTTTGTCTCAAAGTGTAAATAGTTTTAAAAAGAGATTAAAGAAGAGTGATTAATTGTAAGGATTCAAATGAAAATATTGCGTTATTATTACTGTTGTTACCATTATGTATATACTATGATGTATTTGTCATTTTAACAGTGTATTACCCACATTATTGTTATTTAATTCGATTGTATTGTACATTGTATTATTACATTGACATCGCTGCCACCGGGCTATGCCCTAAGCAGTGAAATAAAGTATCTTTCTATCTCGGTATCAAAATTTTGGGTGGAATACAATAGCTTCTCTATACACTACGTACATAGTACGTGCAGAGAAAGTAACAATTTAACTATACTAAGAGTGATTACACACTCCAGTTTAATAAAGATGCCCCTCTAGATATATTGCCTATCTCTTTGCCTACCATTAAGCCTGGAATTGATAAATTAGTATCGAAAAAAGGTATCAGTGTTCTACTATATGCCAGAAAGAAAAGGTTTGTAAAGCATAATTTAAGAAAGAAAGACTGCAAGACAGTTTGGTACTCAGCTGCTTGCCTTTCAAATTATCGAGCTCCAATACTGATGTATTTTACAGCGGATCAACAGTCTTGAAAAATTCAGGTGGAATGGAGAAACGTCACACCTTCCCTCCGTTTATTAAAATTACCAACTCCCCAGGTCTGAAGTACAGTCCAGTGATGGTGATCGCCCTGTAGAGGATTTTCAGTTTGAAAATTGCCAACAGTTTTGCTCAGGAACGGAAGCGGACATACATAAACTCAAGTTATAATCCGACGAAGTCTTATTTTTTTAATAATGTTTATTTAAAGTCGTTTTGACTACAAGATCTTATTATGACCGCTCATTAAAATACATTACATATCAATTACAGTTACATAGTCTTAAAGTTAGGTTAACATTTACAACAAATCAGAAAGTTTTGTTTCCATTACAAACTGTAGCGTTCTTCAGCATGTGGGGTATGTTAGGAAGACTGGAAATGTCGGTTTCTTTTCTAGTGTTCAGTGGGCAGTCTCTAAGGATGTGCTGAATGGTTAGAGGCTTCTCCTTAGGTTGGTCCTTAGGTAGAAGATAACAAGGCGTCAGTTTGGAGTGCCCAAGTGATGATCGCTTGACCTCTTCTTTTGAGAGTTCGGGAAAAGTTTTGGTGCAACCAGAGCGAGCTTCTTGAAGTTCGCTGTTAGTTGATGACCATTCCAAATTCCAGTTTTACTTTCTCTATACGAACTATGTACATAGCGTATAGAGAAGATATTGCACTCCACCCAAAAATTCGATATCGAGATTTCACCTGAAATATATGTTTTAGGATCCCTGTATCCAAAAAAAGTATGTTCAGAAAAAGGTCCGTGTGTCTGTGAACACGATAACTCAAAAACGAAAAGTCGGTAAAATACCAAACTTGGTATTTAAGTTTAGTATCTTCCAGGGATGCGACACAAACATTTTGAGAAAAATCCCCCCACCCCAAACTACCCTTTACATGGAACTTTTTTCGAAAATTTCGATTTTCTCAAAAATGGCTCCAATGATTTTGATTAAAATATCGTGTATTAAATATATTTACCTGGCAAATAAAATGTATATTTTGAATTTTCTGGGAATAGCCTCTGAAGAGTAGTTTATTCTGGAAGAATTTTACTGAATTTTTAATAACTGCTAAACCGTAAGAGATGGACAAAATCTTACTACACAAAAAACGTAGACCACGTTAAAGCACACAATTTCTGTTATATGCATTTTTTCGTGGCGTTCGTCGTTTTTGAGACATTCCTTATTTTTGGTTTCTGCTATGAAAAACATACTTTTCGCACACAGGAATTTGTTAACTGCTGTCCATACAAACAAAGGAACTTCAGTGACATAGCAACCAGCTTTTGATTATCACTTTAACCTATGGTACCCCCTTATTTCGCTTCTAATAACAAGGAATCAAGTAATAAGACTATTTCTGCTATTTTTTTCTCGATTAGATGAAGTAAATAGAGTAGTTTGTTGCAGAGATGTAGAGAAAGTTATGTGAATGGAACACATCAGATATTTTCATGTACATGTGTTTGGTGAAATTGAAGACGTCTTGGTATGGAGAGGCAATTGACAAATCACTAACGGATGTTTAGTTGCTTCTTTTCCAGCTTCATCTGCTATTTCGTTACCTTTTATGTCAATGTGAGACGGCGTCCATACAAAGGATACCATTTTATCTGTCTTATTTATATTATAGCTTAATAAGCGGATTTCGTGATCAGTACTGTTTTGGTTCTGAGCTTTGGGTGGCAAGCAATGCATTTAAGGAATCTGTAAAGATGATATAGTGTCGTTTTGTGGATGAATAAACAGAAGAGCTTCCTTAATGGCGAATTCTTCACAAGAGAACACTGTAAAGAAGTAAGGAGCTGTAGAGCATTGCCTGATCTGGGTAAACAATAGCACATCCCCTTTCTTCATTTGATCTCATCATCAGTGAAAACTTCTATCTATATTTGTTCATTAAAGAATTGGACATTTGCTCAAGCTACCGGAAGATATTTGTAACTTTGAGCGAGAGAAAGTTGGATAACGAAGGATTGTGCTGTGGCGTAGTACATGTTTACAGCCATGGAATGCGCATGGGTTTGAGCCCTCCCACAGAAATGAGATTTTTCGACCCGTATATAGGACTGGTGCCCACCTTGTATCATGATGAGTGTTTAGTGGAGTTGTGCCAGTAGAATTAAGAGTCCCGAAAACCAAAATTTCCGCCTGGAGAAGCATCGTGCTGACCGCATCTCCCCATAACCACTACCACGCTTATGTGAGTGTGAGGTCGGCAACCATATTGTTAGGCCTCAGCATACAAGGGTCAATAACTTCCAGATAATCTCAGGTACATATTCAGAAGTGTACTGTCATCTAATGCAGGCTGCAGCTTGGAAGCGCGCCAAAGAGCTACGCGTTACAAGGCTGTCTTCAGCACGTAATACGCCTCATTATTGAGGACAACCTGTCGCCACGGATGAATCAAGTGCTGGAATGCAAGCATAAGCGCCCCCTTTAACAGCCCCCTCTAACTAGCCAGGCGGCTCAGGCGGTTTCGTCTATTAAGTGACATTCGGGAGGTCCGGGTTCGCTCCCCGTCGACCGCGCACTCTGAACCTGTGTTTTTTCCGTGGTTTTCCTGGGGACGCTTAGGCGAATGCTGGGGTGTTGTATATCTACTACGGTTTTTTTCCTTTCATTTTATCGTTTCGTTTCCCTTCTTCATCTTTCATGTCGACGGCAGGTATAGTTGGGGCTTTGCAAACAGATGGCGCGGACGCTTACTTCGAGTAAAACTCTCTTACCCCTGGTTGAGCCGGTTAATGCTAGGTGCCGTTTAGAGGTTCCGACGGCCTCACAGCGCCTGTGTAACCTTCGTGGCGCACCGAGTCTGCCATCTAGTAACACTGTTAGGGATTTCCGTGCGTCTCTGTGATTGGCTGTCTGCTCCTTATGCTGACCTGTACCTTCCACTCCTCTTATTCCTTCTCCCAGGACCCCCCCCCCAGGGTTAGACCGTAATAGATCAATACTTGGTCGCAGTAGCAAGGTGTCCCCCACCGCTAGCCTACTCATCTGCACCCCTCCACTCTGGCTTCGGTTTGTTGTATGCACGAGTACTCTGACTCAGACGAGTAGAATTGGAACACCGCCTAATCTAATTTATGAAAGATATTTGTGATGCGATTGTTATTTTGCGGTATATCCACATAGACATGTGATTCCAAACAGATGGCTGATATTCATGTATTCGCCTTTAAGGAGCATCAACTTTATTTGTATTTATTTTGTTCTGTGGACGGAATTTCATATCGATATATAGACTACACAAGCCGGGGCTTATCTAGCAACTGGCGAAACCCGAGACAAAATGTCACACACGGATTTTAATGCGCGTATGATCTTCATGTCATTGGATATTTTTTGTATCCACTGTGAGCAATATCAATTGTTTTATCTAAACGACCATTAATCATTCTTTAAGTGCCCATTCCAATTTTTTGTGGCTGTACCTACTTAATCCATTTACTAACAGTTTAAACTGGTCCTTAATATCTCTACCTCGTTTTATTGCTAGCCATAAAAGTCATGGCCGTTGACCTCTAGGAGAATATCCCATTCGTTTCGGTGCTTTTTTCTGTGTTGCTCCACTCCAGATTTCTACCCGTGCATAAAAGCGGAGAATTGTATACCTACGTTGTTTTGCTTTTTTATACTTCGTTAACTTCTCAAGTAAATGTTTTAATGGCTGGTCTACCATTTCGCTTTGAATGGTTTAAAAGATTACTTTTATTTTGTGTTGTGATTTGTCAAGCTTATTAGAAGCTGTGGTTTAAATTAAGAGTTTTGTCTGCGTATAATATTAATAATAATAATGACAATACTAATAATAATAAATAATAATAATAATAATAAAGATAACAATAATGATAACCCCTAAAATCATGTCCAGCAGTAAAACGAGATATGAAACGAATCCTGTCATCCCATTTCAGAAAAGTATAAGTATTAGAAATTTTAACAAATAAAAGAATAATTTGGAAATCTTGAAAAAATAAATTGGCATAAATTGTGTGCTTTAAAGAGTTTTACAACGGCTTACTAATTATACAAACATCATCCAAAATGTAGAGGATTTCAGACACTTATTTCCAGATAATTTAATATAGGTACCTATACATTTGTTTTGTCATGAACATATCTTAAAACATGCGGTATTTTAATGAAAATCGTTGGAGCTATTTCTGAGAAAATGGCAACTTGCAAAAATATTCCATGTAAATGGTAGTTAGGGATGGGAATTTTCTTGATAATCTTAAGTGTCGCTTCCTTGGAAGATGTAGAACTTAAGTTATAAAGTTTAGTACATAACTAATTTTTCGCTTCTGAATTATGTTGTTTACGTACTCACACGCGCGCGAGCTGGCTTTAAGTGGCCTTTTTACTTTCTCTACATAATACATGATTCAAAAATTCTATACAGAAATTTCACTGGGAATACACGTTTTAGGGTCCCCTGCATCCAAAATAAAGCATTTTTAGAAAAAGGTCTGTGTATCTGTGAACACGTTAACTCAAAAAAGAAAGTTGGTAAAATACCAAACATGGTATTTAAGTTCAAAATCTTCCAGGGATACGACACGAAGATTTTAAGAAAAATCTCCCACTCTAAACTACCTTTTACATCGAAAAAAGTTCGCAAAACTTTGATTTTCTAAAAGAATTGCTACGATGTTGTTTAAATTATGAAATATTAAAGATAGTTACGTAACAAATAAAATTTATATCTTGCATTTCCCGAGAATAGTCTCAGAAGACCTTTTTATTTTGGATGAATTTTGCATAACTGGTAAACCGTAAGCAATAGACAAAAACTTGGTATACAAAAAATGTAAATCTCATTAAAACACACAATTTACGTCATATACATATTTTTCGTGGAGTGACCATTTTTGAGTTAATCTTTGTAATTGGTTTCAGTTTTAAAATACTTTAAAACTTTGCATACGGAATTTGTAAACTGGCAATGGATTTCATCAGCATGGCAACCAGCTTTTAAAAGATTTGACTATCGCTTTATCCTAGTACATTCACTTATTTCCATCCAACTTACAAGGAAGTAAGTAATAAGATTATTTCTGCTAAGGTTTGCCACTATAAGCATGAATTAGATGGAAGAATAAGCGTTTTAACAGTAATTTGTTGTAGAGAAGTAGAGAAAGGCATGTGAATGGTAAGTACACGTGGGAATTTTCTAATTGTTTTTATTCAGAGGACCACAAAACATTTCCGGTGAAATCTCGGTATCGAAATTTTGGGCGGAGTATAAACCTTGTTTACCTATTGTGTACATTGTACACGGTACATGAAATAAAACTAATATTAGTGACTTACAAGTTTTGGAGAAATAACAGCTTTAATGGCTAATTTAACAGGTACTGCAGATGAGAACTGTACACTTCTTGAGGTAATTTATCTTGTCCACTCTACAATGACATGGGGATTTACTGCGGTGGTCTATCTTTGCGATTTATAATTTAACAATAAAAATCTGATGTAATCCATTCACATGAGTTTTTCTATATCTCTGCAACAAATTTTTGTTAAAAAGTTTATGCTTCTATTTACTTCATGCTAAATTAGAAAAAATTAGCAGAAATAGTCTTATTGCTTGCTTCCCTGTAAGTAAAAGCGAAATAAGGGAGTAACATAGGTTAAAGTGATAGCAAAAGATGGCTGCCCTGTGATTGAAGTTCCTTTGTTTGTATGGACAGGAGTTAATAAATTCCTGTATGAGAAAAGTATAAGTTTTTTAAGGCTGAAGCAAAAAACAAGGAATATCTAAAAAAGGATCAACTCCACGAAAAAAATGCATATAACCTAAATTGTGTGTTTTAATGTGCTCTACATTTTTATGCGGTAATATTTTGTCTATCTTTTACAGTTTACCAGTTACACAACATTCTTCAGAGGCTACTCCCCGAAAATTCAAGCTATACATATTATTTGTCAAGTATATATCTTTAATGCATGATTTTTTATCAAAATCGTTAGAGCCATTTTTTAGAAAATCAAAATTTTCGAAAATGTTTCCATGTGAAGGTTAGTTGGGGGTGGGGGGATTTTCTTGAAAATCTTCGTGTCGCATCCTTGGAAGATACTGAACTTATATACCAAGTTTGGTTTTTATCGGTCTTTTCGTTTTTGAGCTATGCTGCCCACAGATACACACACATACACACAGACACACACACGGACATTTTTCTAAAAATGATTTTTTTGGATTCAGGGAGTCTCAAAACATGTATTTTCGGTAAAATCTCGGTATCGAATTTTTGGGTACAATACAATACCTTCCCTATAAAATATGTTCATAGTTTGTATAGAGAAAGTAAAACTCTGGGTGTTCCATTCATATGACTTTTTTCTACCTATTCTATAACATGCTATTCTTTTACACACACATTTTTGTGCTTCATACTAATCAATATAAACGTTAGTACAAATACCGAGTCTTATTGTTTAGTTCCTTTTAAATAGAAGGGAAATAAAGGAATACACCAGGCTAAAGCAATAGTCAAATATTTTAAAAGCCGATTGCATGTGTTTGTAACTCGGTTCTTTTGCATAGCCAGGAGTTGACAAATTTCCGTATGAGATAAGATTAAGCAATTTAAAATTGAAACCAATATAAAAGAATATCTCGAAAATGGCTAACTCCACAGAAAAGTATGTGACATAATTTGTGATTCTTAACGAGATGTACATTTTTTGTATAGTCTTTTACGGTTTACCAGGTATGCAAAAGTCATTCGGCAGCTTTAGTTTATTCTATTTCCTTATTTTCCTACTACTTAAAAGATTAGTCAATTAGACAATTTCTGCTAATATTTATCTCGATTTGAATGAATTAGATAGAAGAATGAGCTTAATAATTTGTAACAGAGAAAGTCATGTGAATGGACTTTTTTTAATACAGGGGACCCTAATACGTGTATTTCCAATGAAATCTCGGTATCAAATTGTTGGGTGTTATGATACATTGTTATGCACTATCATATTATTAAAAGAAGGGATAATATAAATATGGGTACCCAACAAACCTACAATAAATGAAAATTGCATAAAAAATAGTATGTGTTACATTCACATCACTTTTTCTACTCACTACAGTTTAATACATTATTTTTATATTACTATATTATACAGAAATTATCATATGAAAGTCTTTTAATATGAGTATATGCGACATTGTTAGAGATAGAAAGAAGCAAGAACCATACTTACTGACGGGATTTTAAGGTTTTAATGCTCACGAAACACAATAAATGTTTTTAGTTGTAGACGACTATATAATTATCGAAGGAAATGTACAAATGGCGTAATAAATGAAAAATATAAATTAAAGATCTCGCTAGAGAAGGCGAAAGCCTTCATAGGGATGGATCCAATCAGAATCAAAGTAATGATGATAATGATAATGATGATAATAATAATAATAATAATAATAATAATAATATCTCTACCTATGTACCAAGTATTATGTAGAGAAAGTAAATATGAAATATACAAGTTCATTACTTCTGGATCACTTAGGGTTACTCCGGACAGTCCAGGTATGCAGAAATCTGTCCGGAGTCCGGACCCAAGCTTAACATGTTCGGGAATCTGATTTATATACTGTTAACTGCACAATAATTTGCTATTTATAGGTTTGAAAATACTGAAGTAACACTTTAGTAATAGAGGGCAGCACAGCAACAATCAGTTAGTATACAGTTGCTTTGGCAAATAGCGGAACAAAGGAAGTTCTTCCAGAGTTTATTTCAAAACATAATTCAAGTGATTCAAAGTGGAACTTCTTATTTGCAAAAGCTGGAGTTGATTTCTTACCAAATTTGTTTGTAATTGTTGAGTATATACTTTCTATTCCTGTGAATTTACAGAATGAATGTTTTCCATAATGTCAATGTTTGGACTGACAATCGTAAATGTGGTTAAAGCAGAAATTCAGTATAAATTCAACCTCGAATCAATAAAATATTGTGGTTTTTATGTCTACCTTCTATTTAAACTCTTGCTTGTTAAGGCTGAAAAATCAAACAAAAAGTATGCATTTAAGTTTCAATGATAAAAGATACACAGTTGATTTTACTTAATAATATGAAGTGTAACAGTCACAATTTGTAAATATAAGATATGCACTTTGTAAAAGTCCATTATTTTTAAAACTTTACTGAATATTATAACATTAAGTGGATATTTTAATGGCTAAGTAGTGTACAAAAATATCTCTTCCTTGCACCCTCTGTCTATCCTCCTCCTAAAAAAAAAAATCTGATGTGATCCATTCACATGACTTTCTCTACCTCTCTGCAACAAAATATAGTAAAAAGCTTATGCTAATATTTACTTCATCCAATCGAGAAAAAATTAGCGAAATAAGGGAGTACCATAGGTTAAAGTGATAGTCAAATGAAGGTTGCTATGTGACTGAAGTTCCTTTGTTTGTATGGACAGGAGTTTACAAATTCCTGTATGAGAAACCAAAAACAAGGAATATGTCAAAAACGATCAACTCCACGAAAAAAATGTATCTAACATAACTTGTGTGTTTTAATGTGCTCTACATTTGTTGTGTGTTAAGTATTTGCCCATCTCTTATGGTTTAGCAGTTATGCAAAACTCCGTGAAATTCATCTAGAATAAAGCAGTCTTCACAAGCTATTCCCAGAAAATTCAAGATATACATTTTATTTGTCAGGTAAATATATTTAATATACGATATTTTAATCAAAATCGTTAGAGGCAGTTTTAAGAAAATCAAAATTTTCGAAAAAGGTTCCATGTAAAGGGTAGTTTTGGGTGGGGGGATTTTTTTTTAAATTTTTGTGTCGCATCCTTGGAAGATACTAAACTTAAATACCAAGTTTGGTATTCAACGGTCTTTTCGTTTTTGAGCTATGCTGTCCACACACACACACACACACACATACATACACACACACGCGCGCGCGCGCGCGGATCTTTTCCCAAAAATGTTTTTTTTTATTCAGGGGGACCCAAAACATGTATTTCCGGTGAAATCTCGGTATCGAATTTTTGGCTGCAATTCAATACCTTCTCTGTACACTATGTACATAGTACGTGTAGAGAAGGTAAAAAAGTCCGGGAACGTAAAAATAAAAAGATAGTAACCCTAGGATCACTGTTACTTTCTCTGCTCTTATTTACCTAATGTACAGTATGCTTTAGATTGTAATAATGTACTACCTAGTTAGTTATGTTGCGCTAATAAAATATGGTTGGCGAGTCGGATGTGCAGACTGAAGCCTTGGTGTGTCGGCAGTTTCTTTACTTTAGCTGTGCAAAAGGGCGATTTATTCCGCTGAAGGTGGGAGCTACCGATCGATATCATTAGCGCCATTTATAGAGCAGATCGTCCTGCTACAGCTAAAGCAGAAACGTTGTAGGCATATTAGGAGACGAGACAAAATCCCAATCTCAAAAGTAGGTAACCTTGTTACCACGTTTCCATGCAGAACTTAAATCCAGAATACCATCAGCGTCTTCGTGTTAAATTGAATACGTATTGAGATCGATCTGATACAAAAGATTTTAAAAACAGCTGTTGTGTTACACTCACATGACTTTCTCTAGCTGCTCTACAAATAAAACTTCTTACAAAGGCTTACTCTTCTTTCTACGTCATGCTAATCGAGACAAGCATTAGCAGGATACTTATTACCTAGTCCTTTATAAGTAGAAGGGAACTAAAGGAATGCGCTATGCTTAAATGATAGTCTAATGTTTTAAAAGCTACCGTTATACGACTGTCATTGAAACTGAATCGGTTTAAACGTGTATGAAAAAACAACTAAACCAATTCAATTGACCATAATAGTTGGCTATACTATGACTCCTGGGGCTTAAGTACTTACAACATTGTAAGTCACCATTGGGGTTTCTATCTCAAATAGTTTGAGAACATCTTGTGGTTCGCCGGGAAACACGCGAATCAGTTGAGAAATTCAAGGTTGTCAAGGTAGCTCAGTGGCACAGCAACCGGATAGAGTCCGGGAGATTCGTGGTTCAAATCCCGGCTATGACATTGCATTTTTCAGTTTGGCTCTACCTATCCTTAAAAATATGGCATTTTAATAACATTTTCGAAAAATGTTCCATGTAAACGGTAATTGAGGGTGGGAGGAGTTTTTAAAACTCTTTGTGTCGCAACCCTGGAAGATACAGAACTTAAATACCAAGTTGGTATTTGAGTTTCTTTTTTCAGCTACGCTGCCCACAGACACACACACATAGACACGGAAATGTCTGTAATTTTTTATTATGGGGTTTCAAAACATGTACTTTCGATATCGAATGTTTGGGTGGAATACAATACCTTCTCCATCTACTACGTACAGTCAAAGACATTAAAAATACGCCTGGCGCTGTGATATTGCTGAAAATGCCGGTCCCCATGATCACTCTCGCTAAGGCGTCTCGCTTTGGTGCTTCGTGGGCAGGATATCATGGGTTCGAGTCCCGCCTTGGGCATGGGTGTTATATGTTTGTGCAATGTGTGTGTGTGTTTGTGTAAAGGAACAGTAAAACCAGTAATCATACAGATGAGGAATGTAAATAGGGGATACAACGCCGGAGTCCTGACCAGACTCCGGTACTGTTTTATTAAAAAAAAAAAAAAAAAAAAAAAAAAAAAAAAAAAAAAAAAAAAAAAAAGGTGAACGTTTGGCGGGATGTTTCCACGATTTTCATTGGTGCCATTCTGTAACAACATACCACACGAGTAAGAAAATACAAAACCAATTGTGCAAATCACCCCTTCATCCCTCAATCGCGCTCGACACTCCATCAGAACAGGTTGACTTGTATAGGCAGTGTATTAATTCAATCGACCACTTGCGCGTATTGCCTTGGCATTAGAACTTCAGTATGTAGAGCAGGAGTCGACTAGTGAACGCCGAGCGAGACGGTCGTGTCTGGCCGCTCTGCTTTGTTTACCTGTACTAGTGCTTCCTTGTGTTGTGCAATTCGCTGTGTTGGCTCTTCTAGTGTGTTTCATTTTTGTGTTTAATTTTTTTTAAACGATTATCATGGCTCTCCAGCCGGACAATACCGGCAATATCTTACATTCTGCTATAAATATATAACGATACCACGTGTCAGGATAATTTCACTTCTACAACACATGTTTCACCATCCAGTCAACACTACCTACATCAACCGTCGACTTCTGCATTACAACACACTTCATTTTCTACTTCTGGGTTACCTGCAGATAATGCTGTAAGTACATCTATACTACGGCCATCCCAGCTACAATTAAGTCGGTCGCTTAATTCAGTTGACAACACTGTCCAGCAAGATGATGATACGATGACTGACTTTGCCCCATCGGACAGTTTAGGTCGCGACCAACGTTCACAGCTCTCTCACTCTGAAAGCTCCTATCAGAACAAACGCCGCTGCACTGACCCACCTTCCCAACAACCTCCTGCATCTCGTTATGCGTAACCGTTACGGAGAGACTCATTTTCTTCCCAATGAGACCTTCACTATTCCTGGCTATCTTATTTACCAGCAGGACCGCAAGGCAGAAAAGGCATCTGGTGGTGTTGCTCTTTTCATAAGACGTTCTCTGCGCCACAGCGAAATCTTTCTTCCACAGGTGCCCAGTCTGGAGGTGGTGGGTATTAAACTTCACAGTGCAAATGATAGTGATCTCGTCATTCTCAGCGCCTACAAACCGCCCAATCGCCGGCTGAATACTACTTATCTCTCACTCCTCTTTCCTTTGGAGAACAGTACTCTTCTTTTGGGCGACCTTAACTGCAAGCACTCCTCCTGGGGTGCCGATCCACCAATCCGAATGGTCGGCTTTTGTTTACGGCTCTACACACCTATGGTCTTTCGATATTGGCGCCTGCGGATCCTACTTATTACTCTTCAAACCCCTTAAATGCTCCTGATATTCTGGACATCGGTGTGCATCGCAATCTTCACCTTCCTACCTTCGTTTCCTCCCTGGGAGAACTTGACTCTGATCACTGCCCGGTGATTGTCACCTTTCAACTTCCACCTGCCTTGCTCCCACCGATTCCCAGACTCATAAATGGATATGTACATTGGGATAAATTTCAGTCTCATCTGGATGCGACACTCTGCAACTCTTATCAACTCACCACAACCCTTGATGTTGACCTTGCACTACAGCACTTTACTGACACCATATGCCGTTGTGTCCGTCTTTCCACTTCTCCCAATGTGCGACCTTATTCTCCACCTTCCTTACCCCTCTTCATTTTAAATCTTCTCCGAGAAAAGCATCAAGTTCGTCGACAGTGGCAACGAGACAAGACAACCCTGGCTCCGTAGGAAGCTTAACGGTCTCATTCGACGGGTGAAGCTGGAGTTGGAGCGACATCGGCTTCAGTCCTATGAGCGCTATCTGGCATCACTCTCTCCTCACGACCATTCACTTTGGGCAGCCACCAAACGTGTTCTCCGTGAGCCGACTGTTGTGCCGGCGCTCTCTGCAAGCGGAAGACTTGTCACAGATATTGCTACCAAGTGTGATATTCTGGCCGATCATTTTGAGCGGGTGTTCACTCTCCCTCTGCCAGCCGCAGATGTTGCTGCAGTAGAACAGGAATTAACTACTCATCGCACTCGCCCTACAGTTCATCAAAGGATTTCTTTTACTAGCCCGCGGGAACTGTCTTCTCTGATTCGCGCTTTCCCACTTAAGAAATCTCCTGGACACGACTTGATTCCCAACATTGTTCTCAAGAAACTCTCCAAGAATGCTCTTGCCTATTTGTCATCCCTCCTAAATGCCTGTCTACGCCTCGGCTATTTTCCTCGCTCCTGGAAGCTTGCTCATGTCGCGGTATTCCATAAGCCCAATAAACCAAAGCACCTACCAGACAGCTATCGTCCAATTAGTCTGTTGCCTACCTTCTCCAAGCTGTTTTGAAAAAGTGATCCATCGCCGTCTACTCTCTTACCTTACTCATAACCATGTTATTTCGCCATTCCAATTTGGGTTTCGCTACAAACATTCCTCCGCACATCAGCTTTTGCGTTTATCCCAGTCAATTGTCCATGGCTTTGAAGCCCGTCAATATACCACGGCAGTCTTTCTAGATGTGGCGTAGGCGTTCGATAAAGTTTGGCACGCCGGCTTGCTTCTCAAGTTACACCGCAGTGGTATTCCTCATTATTTATTGTTCTTAATAGAGAGTTTCCTATCTGACCGCAGCTTTTCAGTGCGTATTGGCGGTTTCCTTTCCTCTCCACGCACTATTACCGCCGGTGTCCCACAAGGCTCTATCTTGGCCCCCACACTATTCAGTATCTACACTTCTGATATTCCAGATTTGGCCCCGACTTCTTTAGCTCTCTATGCTGATGACACCGTTCTCTACTAATGTCATTCTAATCCTCAACACGCCTATCAAGTGGTACAACACTCCTTGGATCGCCTCACTCAGTGGTTCAACACTTGGCGCATCTCTTTGAACCCTCAGAAGACTAAGGCTAAGATTTTCACTCTACGTCGCTATCCTGATCTTCTTCCGTTGCGTATTTATAGTAACGATGTGTCTTGGCTACCTGCTCCTGTTCCAGTCAAGTATCTTGGGGTGCTTATGGACACTCGACTGACTTGGCGCGCTCACATCGATCGCCTCATTTCCCTGGCTTCCGGACGGCTTTCCAAACTCTCGCCATTGCTTCATCGTCGTACCACTCTTGGATTGGAGTCCTCCGTATTACTCTACAAGTCCCTCGTTCGTCCGCTTATCACCTATGCCTGCCAGGTGTGGGGAGCCGCCCACACTAGCCATCTACGTCGTCTCCAAGTCATTCAGCACCGCTTTATGCGCATCGCTACCAATGCTCCTTGGTTTATTCGTAATCAGCAGCTCCATCACGAACTGGGACTCTTACCTCTTCACGACTTTATTCGGAGGATCGCCCGTCGTTTCTTTTCCACATTGAAGGATGTTCCTGGAGCAGTGCACTATAACATACGCGTTCGTATGCGCCAGCCAATCCGCTTGAAGAGAAGACTACCCCAAGACCTACTTCTGAGTGATCCCTCTAATTCTAACTCTAGTGATTGATATGCTCTTTTACCTCTTGTGTGCTGTGTCTTATATCTGATGTTCGTTTATAACATACTGTAGATATGGGGTGGCCTGTAAGTCTCCTCTAAATGTTATTGTCATTGCCCTGTATGTTATCACTGATCTGTAAAGCATTGTACTGCTGATCGATCAAAAATAAATAAATAAATTAAAAAAAGTATGTAGAGCATAGAAAAAAATCTGATGTGTTCCATTCACATGACTTTCTCTACATATGTGTAACAAATTGCTGTTAAAAAAACTTAAGCATCTAATTACTTCAAGCTAATCAGGAAAAAATTAGCAGAAATAGTTTTTATTACTTGCTACCTTGTAAATAGAAGCAAAATAAGGGAAGCCATGGGTAAAACTGATAGTCAAAAGCTGGTTGCTATGTGACTGAAGTTCCTTTGTTTATATGGACAGGAGTTGACAAATTCCTGTATGAGAAAAGTATACGTTTTTCAAAGCTGAAACCAAAAACAACGAATACCTTAAAAACGATCACCTCCACAAAAAAAAAAAAAAAAAAAAAATGTATATAACATAAATTGTGTGTTTTAATGTGCTCCACATTTTTTGTGTGGCAAGTTTTTGTCCAGTTCTTACCGTTTAGCAGTTATGCAAAATCCCTCCAGAATAAAGTAGTCTTCATAGGCTATTCCCAGAAAATTAAAGATATACATATTATTTGTCGGCTAAATATCTTTAATGTACGATATTTTAATCAAAATCGTTAGAGCCATTTTTTAGAAAATCAAAATATTCGAAAAAAGTTCCATGTAAAGGGTAGTTGGGGGTGGGGAGATTTTCTTGAAAATCTTCGTGTCGCATCCTTGGAGGATACCAAACCTAAATACCAAATTTAGTACTTAACGGACCTTTCGTTTTTGAGCTAGGCTGTCCACAGACACACACACACAGACACACACGCACACGGATCTTTTTGTAAAAATGCTTTTTTTGGATTCAGGGGGACCCAAAACATGTATTTCCAGTGAAATCTCGGTATCGAATTTTTGGGTGGAATACACTACCTTCTCTATACACTATGTATATAGTTCGTATAGAGAAAGTAAAAAAAAATCTGATGTAACCCATTCACATGACTTTCTCTATATCTCTGCAACAACTTTTTGTTAAAAAGTTAATGCTTCTATTTACTTCATGCTAAGTGAGAAAAAATTAGTAGAAATAGTCTTATTGCTTGCTTCCCTATAAGTGGAAGCGAAATAAGAGAGTAATATAGCTTAAAGTGATAGCAAAAGATGGTTGCTATGTGACTGAAGTTCCTTTGTTTGTATGGACAGGAGTTGACAAATTCCTGTATGAGAAAAGTATAAGTTTTTTAAGGCTGAAACCAATAACAAGGAACATCTAAAAAATAATCAACTCAAAAAAAAAATGTATAATAATATAAATTGTGTGTTTTAACGTGCTCTACATTTTTTGTGTGGCAAGTTTTTGTCTATCTCTTACGGTTTACCAGTTACACAAAATTCCGTAAAATTCATAAAGAATAAAGTAGTCTTCAGAGGCTATTCAGAAAATTCAAGATATACATATTATTTGTCAAGTATATATCTTTAATATATGATATTTTAATCAAAGTCATTAGAGAGATTTTTGAGAAAATCAAAGTTTTTGAACATTTTTCCATGTGAAGGATAGCTGGGGGTGGGGGATTTTCTTGAAAATCTTCGTGTCGCATTCTTGGAAGATACTGAACTTAAATACCAAGTTTGGTATTTAACGGTCTTTTCGTTTTTGTGCTATGCTGCACACAGATACACACACGGACATTTTTCTAAAAATGTTTTTTTTTGGATTCAAGTGGTCTCAAAAAATGGATAACTGGTGAAATCTCGGTATCGAATTTTTGGGTACAAACCTTCTCTATACACTATGTACATAGTACGTATAGAGAAAGTAAAAATGATCTAATTTTGTAACACCCGGTGAGAGGGTCGAGTGTTGTCCAAACAGAGTTTAGGGATCATCAGTTCGCAACCCAGAGCTTCATTTGTCGCAAGTTACGTTTCATGTCCATCCGTATGGTCTTCGATACAATGGCCTGTTCAAGACCATAGCAAGGTGAAACATCTGGATGGAGTTAGCAAAAAGATCCCGTTTTACGATAAGTATTTGCAGGCGTATTTTTAGTGTCCTTGAGAGTACATTATACATTTTCGGTAGAGAGCGTAAACAATTGGCTTTATGAATTATTGTGAAGCATGTCTTGCAAAAGGTAGTCTGCTCTTGGTCAATACCAGGAGATTGCCCATTTCCGTTGTGTGGATGTTTTTCGCCTTAATCTTGATTGTGGCGGATTTCCTTTTTCCAGGTTTTTTCCGTATCGTCATAAAAAATATCTAAAAACTCTCAGTTAAACAAACCCTGAGCTAATCTAAGCTGCACTCCAAGTTCATTTAGTTCTCTGCATAAGTAAGATATTAAAATGGGTGTTAAGCACTTAACTAATATTTTGACACACCACATCAATAAAAAATCTGATGTGCTCCAAAATACAATTCATTTATCTACATTATGCTAATCGAAATAAACATTAGTAGAACTGGTCTTATTACGTATATAAATAGAAAGGAAATAACGGAATACATTATACTAAACCGATAGTCAAATCTTTAAAAATCATTTTGCTATGTAAAACAATTGAGATTCTGTTCGTTTTGCATGATCCCTTTTCAGAAGAGTTGGGCAGAAAACTGAAACCAATAAAAGGAATATCTAAAAAAATTCAACTCTACAATAAAAACGTGTATGACCTAAAATGTGTGTCTCAATGACATCTACATTTTTTGTTTTTCAAGTATTTTTCTATGTCTTACGGTTTAACTGTTACGTAACATTATGGAAAATTCATCCAGACAAAAGAGATCTTAGGAGGTTATTCCAAGAAAATTCAAATTATTCATTTTATTTGTAATGCATATCTATAGTACCTTTTCTATCCACTATACACATAGGACTTTCGCCTAGGGGAAGTAAAAAGCGGTAACCATATTACCAAATAACCAGTTTTTACTTTCTCTATAAGCACTATGTACATAGTATATAGAGAAGGTATTGCACTCCACCAAAAAATCGATACGGAGATTTCACCGGAAATATATGTTTTAGGGTCCCCTTTATCTAAAAAAAAAAAAAGCATTTTCACAAAAAGGTCCGTGTGTGTGTGTGTGTGTGTCCGTGAACACGATGACTTAAAAACGAAAAGTCTGTAAAATATCAAACTTGATATTTAAGTTTAGTATTTTCCAGGGATGCGACACGAAGATTTTGAGAAAAATTCCCCCACCCCAAACTACCCTTTACAAGGAACTTTTTTCGAAAATTTTGATTTTCTCAAAAATGGCTCTAACGATTTTTATTAAAATTTCATATATAAAAGATATTTACCTGACAAATAAAATGTATATCTTAATTTTCTGGAAATAGCCTCTGAAGAGTAGTTTATTGTGGATGAATTTTACTGAATTTTGAATAACTGCTTAACCGAAAAAGATGGACAAAAAATTACTACACAAAAAATGTAGAACACGTTAAAACACACAATTTACGTTATATACATTTTTTTCGTGGATTTCGTCGTTTTTGAGACATTCTTTATTTTTGGTTTCTGCTATGAAAAACTTATACTTTTCTCATACAGGAATTTGTCAACTGCGGTGCATACAAACAAAGGAACTTCAGTGACACAGCAACCAGCTTTTGATTATCACTTTAACCTACGGTACTGCCTTATTTCGCTTCTACTTACAAGGAAGCAAGTAATATGGCTATTTCTGCTATTTTTTACTGATTAGCATGAAGTAAATAGAAACATAAGCTTTTAAGAATACTTTGTTGCAGAGATCTAGAGAAAGTCATGTGAATGGTACACATCAGATTTTTACTTTGTCTAGCCCGTATGTACAATGCACATATTGGATATGAAAGGTATTGTATTCCACCCAAAAATTCGATACCGAGATTTCACCGGAAATACATGGTTTGTGACCCCTGAATCCAAAAATACGAGTCGTAAAAAAGAGTCGGTTAAATACCGTCCGTGGTTTTTAATCTTATAATTTTCCAAGGCTGCGACACAGAGAGTTTTAGGAAAATCTCCCCTCCCCTAATTACCCTTTACATGGTACATTTTTCAAAATGTATATTTTCTCAAAAATGACTCAATCTTTTATGAATAAAATGTAAAATATTTTAATGATAAATAAAGTGTATATTTTGAATTCTATAGGAGTATCATCTGAAGACCATCATTCTAGACTTCTGTACAGCTTTTTTATAACTGGTAAACAAAAACTTACTCAAATGTAGATCTCGATAAAACACACAATTTACGTCATTTTTTTTTTTTTTTTTTTCGTAGAGCTAATAGTTTTCGAGATATTCCGAGTTATTGGTTTCAGTTTTCAGCTACTTAAACGTTTCTCAAATGGGAAGCATCCTTCTTTTCATCTCTCTTTGTTTACTCCTAACAAGATAAGAGAATTGAATATCAATTGTTCACCAGCGACCGGCTTTTAAAAGATTTTACTATCGCTCTAGCCTGTGCATTGTCGCATTTCCCTTCTATTTACAAGGAAGCAAGTAATAAGGTAATTCTGCTAATGTTTATCATGATGTAAATAAAAAAATCAGCTGTGTTCCATTCACATGATTTTCTCTATATTTCTGCAATTAATCATTGTTAAAAGGTATGCTTCTATTCACTTCATTCTAATCGAGACAAAATTAGCAGAAATAACCTTATTACTTGCTTCCTTGTAAGTAGAAGTGAAATAAGGGAGTACCATAGGCTAAAGTGATAGTCAAAAGCTGGTTGCTATGTGACTGAGCTTCCTTTGTTTGTATGAACAGGAGTTGACAAATTGAGAAAGGTATAAGTTTTTTAAAACTGAAACAAAAAGCAAGGAATATCTTAAAAACGACCAGTTCCACGAAAATAATGCATATAATATAAATTGTGTGTTTTAATGTGCTTTACATTTTTTGTGTGGTAAGTTTTTGTCCATCTCTTATGGCTTAGCAGTTATGCAAAATTACGTAAAATTCATCCACAATAAAGTAGTTTTCAGAGGCTTTTACCAGAAAATTTAAAATATACATTTTATTTGTCAGGCAAATATCTTTTAATATACAAAATTTTAATCAAAATCGTTAGAGCCATTTTTGAGAGAATCTAAATTTCGAAATTTTGTCCATGTAAAGGGTAGTTTGAGATGGGGGGGATTTTTCTCAAAATCTTCGTGTCACACCCCTAGAAGATACCAAACTAAAATACCAAGTTTGGTATTTTACCGACTTTTCGTTTTTGATTTATCGTGTTCAAAGACACACGGACACACACAGGGACCTTTTTCTGAAAATACTTTTCTTTTATACAAGGGACCTTAAAACATATATTTCCGGTGAAATCTCGGTATCGAATTTTTGGGTGGAGTGCAATACCTTCCCTATACACCATGTATATAATGCGCATAGAGAAAGTAAAAAATGATCTTTTGCAAGAAAAGTATGTTTTGGAACAGCTAGAGAAAGTGATGTGAATAGAACATCAGATTTTTTTTTCATTATAGATTTAATGCCTGATAATTTATTTTGCATGGTAGGCGAGAACCAATTATACCTGTTCTCAAGGTTCTCTTCAAAATTTAGGGACTGATTTTATCAGCCACGTAACGTATTAGAGCTAAATGTGAATACCTAACTTAAAAACAGTATAAGCTAAATTTGAATAAAACAAGAACTTAAAAGAATTTGATTTACTTGATAAAAAACATTTAAATATAATGTTTTTAATTTCAAACTTGGAAAAGTGTACCATTTGAAAGATTCACTTAGGTGTAAAAACTGTGTTCAATTATTTTTTGTCATGTTATATATTTAGTTATGACTTCAAACCTGTACTGACGTGTCATTCATGTAATATAATGTATATGTAAATGGGCAGTTTTCTCTTGTTTGTTTATTTTACGAGCTCATGGTTAACTTAAAAGGGTTCTCATTATTTTTGTTTACAATAAACAGTAGACGACAAACAGTGTAAAAAAGGCCAGGATCTCTCTTAAATCTTTATCTACAGTCACGGAAAAAAGTATTCATACACCATCGTTTCAGTAAAAAAACTTTTTTTTAAACTAGGTATAACTATTATATGAACTAACAGGATGAAATTTCCTTTCAAATCTGTACATACAATAATATTAACTAATTTAGTTTTCTATAAAAATTAAATTATATTACTATTTGGCTTCACACAGTAGGACAAAAGTATTCGTAAATTGAAAGAAAATAACAGTTAATGTACGTAATACAATTATAAGTTTAAGAGGTCGCGAGTTAGAATCTAGCTTAGGGTAAGTTACCCGGACAATGTTTTTGTTTCTTTCCTTGTTTCTTTTTCTCGGAGTTTACCTTATCCAGAAAAGACAGATGTCGAGTAACTTTAAGCTATGGATTCCGAAGTCAATTGATTATCATTTCACCAATTTTATTCATCGTTCGACATGTCCAAGGATTTTTTTTCTAAATAATATTTAACGCCCGCTTTTACTACATTAACTTAGAGCTCCGTAGAACCCGGAATCATTTGAGCTATTTCATTCATAGTTCGATATGACCAATCAAGTCAAAGGACTTTTTTTACAGTGTTTAACGCCCGTTTTTACTACAAAGGCACCGCAGGCGATGACATTCATGATTTATGGAATGAAGATGGAGTACGGTGAAAAGCGAAGGCGAGGGCAGTAGGACAAATTGGATGAATCCCGCCCTGCGCCGCTTTTTCCGCCATGGTGAGAGGCGAGTGGTTTTATTACTCTGCGGGGCCGCTTAGATTCCTCTTCTATATCTTAGTTGTGTTAGCTCTTTGACATGGAATGAAGCAGTATTTAGAATAGTCCCTGATATAATATTTTGCCATTCTTCTTGTTGCATGGTTTCAGGGCCGTCTTATTTAGTGTTTCTTGTTTTCTGACCATTCTTTAGGGGTACCCCAAAGACGTTCAATTGCAATTGCGCGTGATGAAAACTTCAAAATGTTGGGGAAGGTGTGACGTGTGACATGCAAGCTATCAACACTTTTTTACCTACTCTACAAGTACTATGTACATAAGTGTATAGAGAAGGTATTGAATTGCACCCAAAATTCGATACCGAGATTTCGCCGGAAATATATGTTTTGAGTCCTCCTGAATCCAGAAAAAGAACTTTACTTTCTCTACACGCACTATGTACATAGTGTATAGAGGAAGTATTGTATTCCACCCAAAAATTTTATACCGAGATTTCGCCAGAAATACATGTTTTAGGATCCCTTGAATCCAAAAAAAAACATTTTTAGAGAAAGGTCCGTGTGTGTGTGTGTCTGTGGACAACATAGCTCAAAAACGAAAAGACCGTTAAATACCAAATTTGGTATTTAGGTATAGTATCTTCCAAGGATGTGACACGAAGATTTTCCAGAAAATCCCCCCACCACAAACTACCCTTTACATGGAACATTTTTCGAAAACTTTTGATTTTCTTCAAAATAGCTCTAACGATTTTGATTAAAATCACGTATATTAAAGCTATTTGTACCCCGAATAAAATGTATATCTTGAATTTTCTGGGAATAGCTTCTGAAGCCGTCTTTATTCTGGATGAATTTTGCTGAATTTTTCATAACTGCTAAACCGTAAGAGATGGACAAAAACTTACCGCACAGAAAATGTAGAGCACATTAACATACACAATTTATGTTATATGCATTTTTTTCGTGGAGTTGATCGTTTTTAAGATATTCCTGGTTATTAGTTTCCGCTTTGAAAAACTTGTAGTCAACTCCTGTCCATACAAACAAAGGACTGCAGTCACATAGTAACCAGCTTGTGACTATCAGTTTAACTTAGGTACTCCCTTATTTCGCTCTACTTACAAGGAAGCAAGTCATAAGAGTATTTCTGCTAATTTTTTCTTGATTAGCTAGAAGTAAATAGAAGCATAAGCTTTTTAAAAATAATTTTTCGCAGAGATGTAGAGAAATTCATGTGAATGAAACACATCAGATTTTTGGATAAAGGTCCGTGTGTGCGTGCGTGTGCTTGTGTGTCTGTGGACAGCATAGCTCAAAAACAAAAAGGCCGTTAAATACCAAACTTGGTATTTAGGTTTGGTGTCTTCCAAAGATGCGAAAATAAGGTTTTCAAGAAAATTCCCAAACTACCCTTTACATGGAAAAAAATTCCAAAATTTTGATACTCTCAAAAATGACTAACAATGTTGACTATAATCGCTTATGTTTGAGATATTTACATGCCAAATAAAATGCATAGCTTGAATTTTCTGGGAATAGCCTCTAAAGGCCACTTTATTCCGGATGATATTTATTGAACTCAGGTAAACTGTAAGAGACAGACAAAAACTTAGACCACAGAAAATGTAGATCAGGATAAAACACACAGTTTATGTAATATTCATTTTTATCGTGAAGTTGAGCGTTTTTTAGATATTCCTTGATATTGGTTTCAGCTTTGAAAAACATGCTTTTCTCATATAGGAATTTGTCAACTCCTGTCCATACAACCAAAGAAATTTGAGTCACTTAGCAACCAGCTTTAGACTATCACTTTAATCTATGGTACTCCTTTATTTCGCTTATACTTACAGGGAAACAAGTAATAAGCCTATTTCTGCTAATTTTTCTTAGTTAGAATGAAGTAAATGAAAGCATAAGCATTTTAACAATAATTTGTTGCAGAGATGTAGAGAAAGTCATGTGAATGGAACACATCAGATTTTTCTTTAGAGTTTCCTTTACGGTATTTAAATACTGATATTGTCTATATTATCTTCAAGAAAAGCATGTTGCGCAACACCAGTGGTAAGCCTTTCATTCCTGTAACAAAATTTCCCCACCATCGTGATTCGCTACGGCTTGAATGTGTTTGGGATCAAGCTCAGTATTTGGACTCCAAGGATCATTTACGAACACATTACATTTGCTTTCTTGTTCCAAAAACTTCTGTTCTTGCTTAAGTACTCTCGAACAACTTCAAGACTCAATTTATTGTTATTCTAGGCTATGAACGGTTTACTTCTAGTGTACCTACTCCCGATCATTTACATAAGCGGACAACGCAGAAGTTATGAATTTAGGAACCTTTTAAAAACCACCTTTGTTAAAATATGTTCCATTTCCGTCAGGTTCTGTGGTCAACCTCTTCTTTCATTATCAATGTATGTCTTTCTGTATGTTTTATGGACTGCACAGTTACCCAGATTTTTCAAGTAATAACAGCAATTTTTACTTATTCTAGCACGTATATACAATGTATATAATAACTCCATGTCACGACAGCTCACGGGGAACCTTGGCTTACCGCCCGGCCGCTGCGTCCCCCATCTCGGTCCACTACAGACGTCATGAATGGGGTGCAGTATTGGAGGGTGAGACCTCGAGTCCCCCCCGGCCGGTTAATGCGGTCCTCATTACCTGGAGCCGCTACTTCTCCATCAAGTAGCTCCTCAATTGACCCCCAGGGACCTTCCGAGGCTGAATGCACCCAGCGGGGGAAAAATCCCCACGCCGGTACTGGGAATCGAACCCAGGTCTCCTACTTGGTAAGCAGCTGCGCTACCACCGCGTTAAGGAGACGACCATACAATGTATATAGTAGAGAGAAAATGTATTCCACACAAAAATTCGACACCGTGATTTTACCATAAATATATGTTTGAGTTCCCCTGAGTCATAAAAAAACTATTTTTGTAAAAAGGTTCGTCTGTCGACAGCATACCTCAAAAACTAAAAGAACACAAAGTAGCAAACTTGGTATTTAAGTTTAGAGTAGTTCATGGACATGACACGAAGATATTCAGAAGGTACCCCCACCACAAACTACCTTTTACATGATTTTTTTTTTAATATACTGTTTTTCTCAAAAATGTCTAACGATCCTGATTAAAATACCGTATATTAAAGATATTTACATCAAAAATAAAACGTATATCTTGAAATGAAGGTCTGTTCGTTTTAGATGAATTTTTCCGAAATTTACGTAACTGATACATCGTAAAAATAGACAAAAACTTACTACCCAAAAAATGTTGATTTGGTTAAAATACACAACGTATGTCATGTGAATTGTAGAATTGACCATTCACGAGACATTCCGTGTTATTAGTTTCAATTTTAAGCTTTTTGCTCAAACGGTAGGTCATATTTCTTTCGTCTATCTTTTGTTTACTTCCGGAAAGCAAAGAGAGCAGAATTTCAATTGTTTCATACAGCGACCGGTTTGGAAATGACTGTCGCTTTAGCCTAGTGTATTCTCTTATTCCCCTTCTACTTACAAGGAAGTAATAAGAACCATCTGCTAATGTTTATCTCGATTAGCATGATGTAGATAAAGGAATATGTAAGAAATGAATGCTTGCGGAACAACTAGGGAAAGTTGGAACTTTGGAACACCACATTTTAAAATATGTTTACCTTTTGGTACTGAGAGATAATTTTCTTTTCTCCACAATTTTTTTTTTTTTTTTTTTTTTTTTTTTTTTTACCTTTCTGGCCTATTTTACTGTTGTACAGAATACACCACATATCAGAACCAACATGCTGCAGTGCAGATTATACTGAAGGCTTTCCTTCCTGTAAGGGTCTCTTACATTTCTACCGCTGCATGAATACTTTTCCCCGTTAAATACCCCAGAATGTTTTGAAGCATGTTAATCCAATATTCAAGACTTTTTTACCTTTAATTTGATTATTTAATAGTGTAAATTCCCATCATATTGATGTCGCTTAATTGTTTTTCGAAACATCATGATTCAATTTTAATCTAAGTACTGTGTAAGAACGTGTTTCCATTTACTGCATTTCAGTATAATGATAATTCAGTTCGCTTTAAAGCACAGTAGCTTAAATTTGTAAGGTTGTATGTTTAAGCACGAAAGTGAAGCCCTACAAGATACTGGTGTGTGTTCCTGAACATATACAGGACGCGGGAAATCCGCTCTCGTCACTTCCGGAAGTGATAAGGAGAGTATCTGGCCACATACATCACGATTTTCGCAACCTTTAAAATACAAAACTTTTCTGTTCGATATCCACAAACAGCAATGCTGAGTAATACGTGCAATGCAATAGGTATGCTGCAATAACATTAGAAAAATGTTTCCCCTGAATACCTTTAACAGTAATTTCCTTGGGCGTTTTTCTGGAGACTCTTTGAAAAGGTACAATTAAATCTTCTGGATATAAACTGGATGAAAGCAGCCATAGAAACATAAAAGGCCCTAAGGTTAGGCATGTACTGAATTTCTGCAATGAATGCATCCGCTTCGTCTACTACAACCTGTGTTTACAACCTATAAACTGGATTCAGGCAGTTCTTGGTGATAACTTAATAAGCTTTTGGATTTTATAGCACAAATTAGAGAGAACTTGGTACGTTTTGGGAGATAATTATGAATATCATTACAAGAAATCTATTGTTATCTCTGATATTGCATTCAGTGCAGACATTTATTGCAAACCAATTTTAAAAATCTGATGTATACCATTCACATGACTTTATTTACATCTCTGCAACAAATTATTCTTAAAAAGTTTATACGTCTATTTATTTCATGCTAATCAGTAAAAAATTAGCAGAAATAGCCATATTACTTGCTTCCTTGTAAGTAAAAGCGAAATGAGAGTGTACCATAGGTTAAAGCGATAGCAAAATGTGGTTGCTATGTCACTGAAGTTCCTTTGTTTGTATGGGCAGCAGTTGACAAATTCCTGCATGTAGTTTTTCATAGCAGAAACCAAAAATAAGGAATGTCTCAAAAACGACGAACTCCACGAAAAGAATGTATATAACATAAATTATGTATTTTAACGCGCTCTACATTTTTTGTGCAGTAAATTTTTGTTCATCTCTAACAGTTTAGCAATTATTCAAAATTCAGAAAATGCATCCAGAATAAACTACTCTTCAGAGGCTATTCCCGGAAAATTCAAGATATACATTTTATTTATCATGTAAATATCTTTAATATACGAAATTTTAATCAAAATCGTTAGAGGAATTTTTGAGAAAATCAAATTTTTCAACAAAAGTTCTATGTAAAGGGTAGTTGGGGGTGAGGCGATATTTATCAAAATCTTCCTGTCGCATCCCTGGAAGATACTAAACTTAAATACCAAGTTTGGTATTTTACCTACTTTTCGTTTTTGAGTTATCGTGTCTACAGACACACGGACACATACACACACACACACATACACACACGGACCTTTTTCCGAAAATGCTTTTTTTAGATAAAGGGGATCCTAAAACATATATTTCCGGTGAAATCTCGGTATCGAATTTTTGGGTGGAGTGCAATACCTTCTCTATACACTATGTACTTAGTGGGTATAGGGAAAGTAAAAAGTGATGTATCCACTCACATGACTTTCTCTACTGTTCTACAAACAAACTATTCTTACAAAACTGTATTCCTTTATCTACTTCATGCTAATCGAGATAAACATTAGCAGAAATTATTGTCTTATTACTGTTTCCTTCGAAACAGAAAGGAAATACGGGAATGCACTAGAATAAAGCAATAGTCAAATGTTTTAAAAGCTGGTCAATATGTGAACAATTGAGGTTAACTTCGCATTGCCAGTAAACAAAAAGAGGTGCAAGAAAACGTGACTCCGTTTGAGGGAAGTTACGTAGTTTAAAGTTGAAACCAATAACAAGGAATATCTCGAAAGCGGTCAACTCTACAACAAAAATGCTTGTGACAAATTGTGGGTTTTAACAAGATCTACATTTTTTGCTGTAGTAAGTTTTTGTCTATTTGTTATAGTTAATCAGTTAAGCAAATTCAGCAAAACTCATCCAAAATGTGCACATCTTCAAAAGCTATTCCCAGAAAATTCAAGCTATACATTTTATTTGTGATATAAATTTATTATACTCTGATTTTCTCAAAAATGACTAACGATTTTGATTAAAATATCTTAAAGATATTTACGTGACAAATAAAATGTATTATCTTGAATTTTCTGGGGATAGCCTCTGAAGAGGAGGATGAATTTTGCGGAATATTGCATAATTGTAAAGGTAGACAAACATTTAGTTAACATTACATGTAGAGCTCGTTAAAACACACAATTTATGTTATATACAATTTTTTCGTGGAGTTGACCGTTTTTTTTAGATATTTCTCTTATTGGTTTCAATTTTAAAATACTTATACTTTTCTCATATACGGGAGTTTGTGAACTCCTAACCATACAAGCATAGGAACTTCAATCATATACCAACCCACTTTTAAACCATTTGACTGTCGTTTTAGCCTATGGTGCTATCTTGTTTCCCTTCCACTTACAAAGAAACAAGCAATAAGGTCATTTCTGCAAATTTTTCTCGATTAGCATGAAATAAAGAGAAGAATAAGCTTTTTAATAATAATTTGTTGCAGAGATGGAACGCTTCAGATTTTTTGTTCGTCTTTTATTCTAAATACTACTGTGTCAAGAAAATTCCGGGAATTTGCCCATAAAACACAAAAAATGAATTATTCGTCCAATTTTATTTCAAAGTAGGCACCTTCTGAAACTATACATTTATGACCACGAATAATCCGATCATCAAAACATTTTTTGTAGGCACTTTTAGGAATCGATGTCAACTGTCGCCACGAATTTTCCTTTATGTCTTCTACCGACTGAAAACGGGTACCTGGAAGTGGTAACTTGAATTTTGGAAAGAGAAAGAAATCAGCAGGAGCCAGATCAGGTGAATACAGTGTTTGTTCGATGAAATTTGTTGAGTTTTTGGCCAGAAATTCGTTCACAATAATAGCCTTGTGAGCTGGTGCGTTATCGTGGTGCAGAATTCATGAGTTGTCATTCCACAAATCTGGCCTTTTTCGCCGTATTTGTTCTCTCAAACGCCGCATAACGCTCAGATAATGGTCTTTATTTACCATTTGACCTTCTTGAAAGAACTTTGAGTGCACATACAGCGATAATCGAAAAGAAAAAAAAAAAAAAAAAAAAAAACTGTCAACATGACCTTCAGTTTTGATCGAGTTTGACATGCCCTTTTAGGTTTCGGTTCAGTTGGAAGGCGCCATTTGGAAACTTGTTTACTGGTTTGAGTGTCAAACTCGTAAACCCACGTCTCATCACCAGTTACAATGCGTTTCATGAATGTGGGGTCGGAACTGGCTCGTTCTAGCATGTCTTCAGCAATCCATACGCGATTGAGATTTTGTAGAAAATTCAAATCTTTCGGAACTAACCGAGCTGCAACGCGTATCATGCCCAAACAATCGTTTAAAATGGTACGAATCGATTTGTGAGACACAGAAAGTTAAGCGGTAATCTCTCTCAGACCTAAATGACGATTTTCAGACACCATTTTCTTCTCTTTAGCGATGTTCAGTTCAGTTGAAAACGTTAATGACCGACCAGAGCGAGGCAATCTTCCACCACATCTCGACCACTTTTGAATGCACTGTACCACTCATATGCACGTGTTTTTGATAAAATCGATTCACCGTAAGCCCTCTGTAACATTTTCAGCGATTCGGCACACGAAATATCATTTGCAATGCAAAATTTGAGACAGATTCTTTGTTCAATATTTGTATCCATCGTAAAATCGCAAATCACCTTTGAGATGAACTAACAAAATGGCGTACTGTAAACAAACTAAATCACAAGATGACGATCAAACTCCGCGTGGGTATAGAGGAAAGTTGTACCAACTTAGCGACAACAATAATTTCGAATCCCCTTTTAAACAGGATTTGTAAATTATCAATTCCCGGTATTTTCTTGACAGAAGGATGCTTTTGGAGTCTTCAAAAGAGCTCAAACTACGTATTCACGTTGAAATTTTGGCAACTGATAAAGAAGGTAAAAGAATGTCAGGTTTTCGACCACTTTTCGAGACTAAACTCTAGCGAGCTAAGATAAATGGCGTATTATAATCAGGAATATATCAGTGTTAACGTATAGTTTTCGCTATCCATGTCTCACTCTATCCCATCTAATAATTGCCTACATCCGTAGCTTGGGCACGTGAGCATTAGGTCAGCAGTTGACCAAGACCCACTTACGCTCTGGCGATATAAGATTACTGTCATTAGCAAGGAAATATAACAAAAACAGATTAGGTATGTTTTCACTTCTAATTACAGACCCGGTTTCCAATCTATACTTATAGAAACTTAGTTGTATTTTGCTGAACAGAACGGCTCACGCAAAAGATGACCTGAATAACATTTTATGGTGAAGGACTTTATTTGCTTATTTATTAATTTATGAAAATATCCCGACAAGCAAAGCTCGCTTCTAGGGACTGTATATAAATTGAGATATACATAATTACATATTACATAAAATACCACAAAAATAAAATAACTAAACATAAAAAATGTTGGAAAAGTAAGTACAAAACATGAACATAATAATAACGCTTTTCCAAATTTAAGAACACTGAAGCTAACGGATGAAAATAATAAGAATAATATAAATAAAATAAAACTTGTGTGTTTCACTAATTTTAGTTTGTATTAGGGGTATTTTTTTATTTCTTTTGGTAATTCATTATAGATTTTAATTAAGAAATGTTTTAATATAGAAATGCGATGGGTAAAAGTTTATGAGAAAATAATGTTTAAAGTTGGAAGAGACTATTGATAAGCATGTGCCTGCCCATTTATAGTTGGTAGTTCAAGTGCGCCAAATAGGCAAAACTATATATTTTCTTAAAGTTTTGAATTCATAAGGCTTTATTATGAACAAAACAATAGTTTTTAATTGTTAGAATTTTGGTCAAAATTCACAGATGCATCACCTTAACTGGTTAGATCAACGGACGGAAACCGGAAGATTCGTTTTCAAATTCCGGTAGTAATGATATTAAATGTACTAAATTTTGTGTTTAAGCAGCATTTCGTTCTTCAGCTACACTGTTTACACACATGGTCTAACCACTCGGCCACAGCGCGGCCTATCAGTGGATAATGCAAAAATCATTGGTTTCTTAGCATTAGCAGGTTTTCACGGAATATTTTCGCTTCGAGTAACTTACAGCGTTAATTGTAAGAGTTGCTTCGTGCTTATGAATGTCCCTGCATCGAACGAACCTAAAATGTTTAATGAAGTTCGAAATTCAGGCAGGGCTTACCTTTACGTGGCCTGTAGCAGGCAAGTCACGCATGAGGTGGAAGGCACAACTCCTCGATCATTTCGCCACCTGCAAACATAACAAAAATGTTACTAAATAAAAATACAAAAAAGTATACATTGTTACTCACCTGAATCTACAACCTACTCTAAAAATAAATAAATAAAATAGAAAAGCTTACTTTAAGTATTTCACGTTAATCCTGACAAAATGTGCATACATCCTTTTATCAATATTACCTTGCAGAAGTACTTACTTACTCGCTTGTGCGAGTCAAAACTTTTAAGAGCTAGTCGCTATGCGAGGGTTTGAAATTCATTTTCTTTGTTTGATCAATAGCAGAAAAATGCATAGCATCCCATTTGGGGAAACTGTAAATATTTTAAAATTGAAACCAATAAATAACAAGGAGTACCTATATAAAAATTACTAACTCTTATAAACATGTTTTTGACAAATTTTGTGCTTTAACGGGATCTACATTTTTACTTTCTCTAGTACTTATGTGCAATGTACATAGTAGATTCAGCATTCGATATCGAGATTTCACTAAAATATATGCTTTGTGACACCCTGAATCCAAAAACAGTTTTAGAACCTTATCGAAATGTTGATAATTTTGTTTAATTCTAAAGATATTACATTCAAAAGCTTCATGTTTTAATATTAAGGTGCAGTATTCTTTTACTAATATAATTTTACATATCGATACAGAACACTTATTTGAACCCACGACTTCCCGAATGCGAGCAACACACACTAACTGCCTTTTTGTTTCGAAGCAAGTTCGTTCCCTTTTTACTTCTGCAACTGCTTTTCTCAAACCATGGTTCACAACTTTTACTACGCAAGATAAGAGAACTAGTGTGTGTACGATAATTGTATCCTACGGACGTGACCGAAATTTAACGCGTAATTTTAATGACGTTAGTTGTACATGGGTCACCAACTTCCCCTCATATCAACAGGAAGTACTCACATCAGGTATGTTTGCGGTTACTTGATAAAACTGTGAATGTAATTCAACAGCTGTGACCTTTCTGGGAGGTACAGTAAACATTTGTACAAAAATGTCGACAATAAGTTTATTTCTTCTGCAGCAGAGTAACAGCTGTCTGTCCCATTTAACTTTGTCTGGTATCGCTTAACAGTCGCGTGAACTAATACTTACTTCTTATAAATTGCGATATACAGTTGGGAGATAAATAAGTCAAAATAATTTGATTTTTAGTAGATAATTATGCATACAACACATAAGTGTATCCCGTTTTGTCCACTTACAATAGCACTGTCGTAAAGAAATCACAGATTTCAGGGTCTAATGTGTTTTAAACGGCCCTGTATGTATCTCCTATGTTTATATGCATCACTCCACTAAGAGTCGAGCAGGGCAGAGGAGAATCAACTGTGTTAACAGCTAGATAAACAACCAAACATGCGAGATAGGGAATAATAGCCATCCTAAAAATGTGGTAAATTTTGCCTCATGGACAACACTTAAGAAAATAGCGAAAAAACTGCAAACATTGGATCGTTCTCAAACGTTGATATAAATATTTGCATTTACTCACCTCCCATACTGCATAGCCTACTGCCCACAACTTCCTTCTACTTTATCCTGATTGGCTAAGTATAACTTTGAAGCTTATACAAACGCATGCAGAGCAAGGTCAGGCGATAAAAGCGATATAAACACTCAGTTATAATAGATGTATGCGCTTTCCTCATCGTCATCCGATAAGCATTAAAATGAATGATCTTCGCCAATTCCACCATAACAGCTAATGAGATGTGACTAGAGATATGGAGCAAACTTAAGCGGAACAAACTCTAGGTGTATAGTTCGGCAGTTCGCGTACCTAGTCAAGCAGGTAGGTTTTTCCTGGGCCATCCTACGCATAGGCAGACAGGCGGGTTTCATCAATGCTGGGCAGGTCAAGAAAAACTTATTCTATACTATAATCTTAGAGAATTAATTATGCACTTGATGTTAGCGCTGCCTCGTGGTCACCTCTCTCGCAGTGTTGTCACGTTCGTCACTCGCTGTCTCCATGCACAACAGCTGCACTTCCAAATTATCGCTATGATGGCCTTCAAACTGGGCCGCTGTCTCCTGCACTGAGCAATAACCATTGGCAAACAAAAGACGACTCTGCATTATGGTTGAGAGGCAACGTAGTAAAATCTCTGTTTGCTGAAGACTCGAAAACTCTACTTGCAAGCGAGATTTGCATCTCAGTTAAGGGACCAGTAAGTGGAAGACTTGGTAACTGCAAACTCCCTATTTCCAAACCTTATTGTCACGCCGTTTTTAGCAGAGCGTCATGTTCTGCACTAAACATCTGACATCTATATAATGAAACACTGAAACATGAAGTGCATTTAAAACAATGCGCGTAAATCCTCCAGACGCTCTATTATATGTATATTTTCTGCAAATCTCAATCACTGCAGTTGTAAAACAATATCGCTACGAGTGGTGTAGGTTATAAGCAAAAGCACGGCTCAAATCGATGACTATTGTAAACATTTTGTAACAAGAGTGACATCACACCTCTTGTTGGGAGAGTGTTTAAAACACGATTGGACGAGCCTCCTTCGCAGTGAGTGAGTCACGTGGCTGTCAAGTGCATAGTTAGCTCTCGTTGACTAACTGCAGACAGGAGTGAAGGTTTAGGGAGGGAGGGAGGGAAAGAGAGAGAGAGGCAGCATTGTGGTACTCTCTTTTTAATTACTATATAGAGAAGGTATTGTACTCCACCCAAAAATTCGATACCGAGATTTCACCGAAAATATATGTTTTAGGGTCCCCTTTATCTAAAAAAAACATTTTCGGAAAAAGGTCCGTGTGTGTCCGTGTGTCTGTGAACACGATAACTCAAAAACGAAAAGTCGGTAAAATACCAAACTTGGTATTTAAGTTTAGTATCTTCCAGGGATGCGACACGAAGATTTTGAGAAAAATTCCCTCATTCCCAACTACCCTTTACATGGAACTTTTTTAAAAAAAAATGATTTTCTCAAAAATGGCTCCAACGATTTTGATTAAAATATCGTATATTAAAATATTTACAAATAAAATGTATATCTTTAATTTTCAGGGAATAGCCTCTGAAGAGTACTTTATTCTGGATGAGTTTTACGCAATTTTGAATAACTGCTAAACCATAAGAGATGGACAAAAACTTACTACAAGGAAAATGTAGAGCACGTTAAAACACACATTTTATGTTATATACATTTTTTTCGCGGAGTTCAAAGTTTTTGAGACATTCCTTGTTTTTGGTTTCTGCTTTGAAAAACGTATACTTTTCTCATACAGGAATTTGTCAACTGCTGTCCATATAAACAAAGGCACTTCCGTGACATAGCAAGCAGCTTTTGATTACCACTTTAACGTATAGTACTCTCTTATTTCGCTTCTACTTACAAGGAAGCAAGTAATAAGACTATTTCTGCTAATTTTTTCAGATCAGCACGAAGTAAATAGAAATATAAGTTTTTTAAGAATAATTTGTTGCAGAGATGTAGAGAAAGTCATGTGAATGGTACACATCAGATTTTTGTTGACTACTAGTGGAAAACAGCTAAACGTTACGATAAAACACCCTAATTTATAACTAGGCTTCGGCGACGGTTGTATGTGGTCGAATATTCAGTTATGTTTGTATGGAGCTTTTGTGACGTGATACACGTTGCGAAGGGGTGGTATAGTCGTGTCGCCTTATAAACTGGTCGCTATTATGGGAACGTTGTGTTACCTGCATTTACACTGACAGCACTTTCAAAAGCGTTCGTCGAGTGACAGAACAGGACTTGCTGTAAGCATTTACGCTAAATCAAATATAAAAACATTTTAATTCTTAGTTAGCATATTATTCAGCCTATTCTAGATGTTTCATAAATACGTACTAATTCTTTGCAGATACCTATGTGACATGGCAAATATGTTGAAATTAAACCTGGCCAAAATGCACATAAAAGAATTTGATATAAACATTGTCATTAAGGGAGATGTTATATTGATATAAAATCGGAACTGAAATATTTTATGCAGACTTTGCAACAGTAGAAGACACGCTGACAATGTGAAGTATAAAAATCTGATGTGTACCATTCACATGACTTTCTCTATATCCCTGCAACAAATTATTCTTAAAAAGCTTATACTTCTATTAACTTCATGCTAATCAGTAAAACATTAGCAGAAATAGCCATATTACTTGCTTCCTTGAAAGTAGAGTTGAAATAAGGGAGTACCATAGGTTAAAGTGATAATCAAAAGCTGGTTGCTATGTCAATGAAGTTCCTTTGTTTGTATGGACAGCAGTTGACAAATTCCTGTATGAGAAATGTGTAAGTTTTTCATAGCAGAAACCAAAAATAAGGAATGTCAAAAAACAACGATCTCCACGAAAAAAATGTATATAACATAAATTGTGTGTTTTAACGTACTCTACATTTTTTGTACAGTAAGGTTTTGTCCATCTCTCACGGTTTAGCCGTTATTCAAAATGTAGTAAAATTCATCCAGAATAAACTGCTCTTCATAGGCTATTCCCAGAAAATTCTAGATATACATTTTATTTGTCAGGTAAATATGTTTAATATACGAAATTTTAATCAAAATCATTAGAGCCATTTTTGAGAAAATCAAAATGTTTGAAAAAAGTTCCATGTAAAGGATAGTTGGGGGTGGGGGGATTTTTCTCAAAATCTTCGTGTCGCATCCCTGGAAGATACTAAACTTAAATACCAAGTTTGGTATTTTACCTACTTTTCGTTTTTGAGTTATCGTGTTCACAGACACACGGACACACACAGGGACCTTTTTCCGAAAATTCTATTTTTAGATAAAGGGGACCCTAAAACATATTTCCGGTGAAATCTCGGTATCGAACTTTTTGACGGAGTGCAATACATTCTCTATACACTATGTACATAGTGCCTATAGAGAAGGTAAAAATGTTGGATATGCAACTATGTTCAATATAAGGGAAGTCATTTAGAGCAGTGAGTATAAATATACACGACTAAACGTTGATATTGCCCCATATTTTCAACTTGCACCATTCAATCATGTTACGCTAAGAGAAGCTTTTCTAAACACAAAATGATCTTAACTGACAAGAGAAAGCGTTTTTCACTGAACACGCTATACTATATGAGATGCAACTTGTCCGGTTTGGTTCTGTCTTTGGGATACTTTACCTGCTCTGTCTAAATTCTTGTAAAGCACGTACCCTCTCCCAACCCTCTATTGTCTGTTAAATGGCTGCGTGCTCTTTGCAAATACATCAGTCATCGCAAAGAGAGAGACTACAAGAGGGTGGGTTTCTGTCTCTTTCTTTTCTAGACCAGTTAAATCTCACAGATTCTAGCACAATACATCGTTTACTCAATGCAATTTTTTTAAGCGAGCTATGTACACGGAGAATGTTTGTTTTTATTTGCTGTAATATAAGTAAATCTTGCTTTAATTACGTTTCTGAGACGGATTTCAATGTAAACAATGGTGGGCTGTACCGGTATGTGGCTATACCCTACTGTCGCTAATGTAAACAAACATGAAGTGCAGTATAAGCTCTCTCAGTTACGTCGTTAGCTTGCAGTCTCTACTTATTATGCAGATTGTGCATACGCGGCAGAGAAAATAAAAATCTGGAGTTCTTTAAAATATAGAATAGAATGCCATATAAAGAGCATGTGATTTCTAGTCAGCATAATAAAGAGCTGTTCTTTACTTTCTTAAGCCCGTATGTACAGTGTACATGGTGGATAGAGAAGGTATTTGATGTTGACATTTCACCGGAAATATATACTTTGAGGTCCCCTCAGTCCGAAAAAAGGAGTTTTAGGTCCATGTCTATGCGTGTCTGTGGACAGCATAGCTCTAAAACGAAAAGACCGTTAAAAACCAAACTTGGTATTTAAGTTAAGTATGTTCCAAGGATGTGCAAGTTCCCCCACCCCACCACAAACTACCCTTTATATGGAAAATGTTTTGAAAATTTTGTTTTTCTCAAAAAATACTCTAATGGTTTTGTTTAAAATACCATAAATTAAAGGTATTTACATCACAAATAATGTGAATGTTCTGTGAATAGCCACTGAAGACCTCTTTGTTATGAATTTTGCATAACTAGTAAACCGAAAGAAATAGAGGAAAACCTACTACACAAAAAAAAATTAGATTGTTAAAACATTCAATTTAGGTCATATACATTTTTCCGTGAAGATTACAATTTTTTAAATATTCCTTGTTATTAGTGTCAGTTTTAAAACACTTGAAACTTTTCATATACGGGAATTTGTCAATTTCTAGCAATGCAAACAAACTGTTTTCTTCCAAATAGTAACCAGATTTTAAAAGATCGTTTTAGCCAAGTGTATTCCATTATTTCCCTTTTACTTACAAGAAAGCATTTCTGTTATTGTCTATCTCGATTAGCATGAAGTAGACAGACGAATAAGCTCATTAAGAATAATTTGTTACAAAGATGTAGAAAAAGTCATGTGAATGGAACAAATATTAAATATAATATAAATTTTACATATTAAGACTAGCGTTTCAACCTCCTATATCTCTCTGTCTTTTATGTACAACGATATAATATATAATATATCATACGTATAACCTTTCGAGGATTTGCTTTTATTTTTTTCCACAAAAAGTCCTGACCTCAGATTATCTCACAAAAGATTACATTTGTCAGTAAGCGATGATTAATGACAAATGCCGGAAGTGAATTTTAGCATTATATCTTTTGGTCTGGCACAGCTGATGCGAGCTATCGCTTGTTCTCCAAAGTTGTATGAATATTAATTTCCACAACTATAGGAAACTTATATCTTTGTTACAAAGAAGGCAAATTTAATTACATGGTTACAAAATATAACATGCAAATATATTAAAATATATGCAAACGCTGAACAACACAGGTGTATTGTTGAAAACATAGTTTAGTGGTTAAACAAAGAACAGATAACTCTCTACAAGAAAAGCTGACTGCTTATTACTCTCTCTACCACCTACATAGTAGACATAAAAGGTTTGTCATTTCAAGCTACGAATTCGTATTCCTTATAACATTGAAATACATGTTTTGAGGACTCCTGAATTAGAAAAAAAAAAGGTTTAGAAACATCCATGTATGTGTCTGTAGCTCCTAGTAGAACATAAAGGTATCGTTACGGTGTTTCCTTGAATCAAAAATAAAATTTCTAGTTTCTTGAGTTCGCCGCTATGCGCCATGGTGACGAAGAATTGTCTCGTTGACCACAGATGTCACCAAGTCGAAATCACGATTTGCGGACACGAAATTCTAATGTTTCTGATGTTGAATTTCATTCCTATATAATTACATATAATGAACTAGATCTTTGCAATATTCGGTTACTTGAAGTTGATTATCAACTTTACCAATAAAAGTATTAACACGAATTCTAATTTCATCAGAAGATGTAATCCATTCATGAAAAATTCTAATTTTGTCCAGAAATCTTCTTTCAAGGTATAAGGTTCTTTTACGTGCAAATAAACTTTCACGGGACCACCAGCTTTAATTCCCTTCCGAGGGAAGTCTTGCAATTCGATTTAGTCTGAAATTAATGGAATTGTTTCATTATAAAATTTGTATTATATATTTAAATTGAATAAATTTTGTGTTTTTTTTAAAATTAATGCTAAAGGTTCTTGTGTCCAAAAAAAAAAAAAAAAAAAATACATCAGCTTCCGCCAAATTTGAACCTGCTTTTATGGTTACCACTACTACTGAGGGCGAACTGTGTGAACAGCATAACTAAAATTCTAAATAGTCGGTTAAACACCAACTTTCAAGGAACCTAACACTATACTCACATTGTATAGGCTTACACCATAGATATTAAATACATGGTACATCTGCTTTGAAAGGCTCAATAGTGGTCTTTATAGGTTTCATTATCAATTATGTTCTTATTTAATGATTATCTCATGTTCTTCCACTTCTTCACTGATAACACACCTACTGTTTATTGTTCATTTTCTCATTGCAATAAAGGAAGCTTTAAAAAAAATTCCTGGCCATGCAAAGATAATCGATTTTCAATTGCCTCACCTAGCAACCTTCTTTGAAAAGATGTAATTATCACTTTATCCTAGCGTTTTACCTCATTTCCCTTCTGTTTATAAGAAGCAAATAATAAAAACAATAATGTTAATGCTTATCTTGATTAGGATGTCAATAAAAGCATAATTATTGTAAGTATTGTTGCTTGCATAATAGATATAGTCAAGTGCATGAAGCTCATCAGATATTTTGAAGTCCTTTCGATATTCAATTGTTTCTCGCGATCGCATGGAATTTAAGACCGGTATATAAAATCCAGTTGCTAAACATTTGACTACTGCTTTTCTTTTTGTGTCTGTAACGAAATGAGTATTGTGACTATTTCTGTGAAGGTTTATATCGATTAAAATGATAAGTAAAATAAGCTTTAGTAAGAACAGTAGGTATGTATAGCCACTAATAAATGATGGGCGTAGAAAGTCGTGTAAGTGTTACACATTAGGATTTTTTTAAACAAAACTTACAGCTAGGTATGTTCACCGAACAAAGCTCGTAATGTTTGTGTTTTGGGAACTTAAACTTTTGAAAGTATGCGCAAATGTTTGAAAATTTCAAGACACAGAGGTTATCATAATGAGGTGAGCTTCTCTCATATAAGGTAGGTCAGAATGCCATGGCTGATGTAAAATTGTTGTTAAAAAGCTTATGCTTCTATTTACTTCCTGCCAATCGAGAAAAAATTAGCAGAAATAGTCTTCTTACTTGCTTCCTTGTAAGTAGAAGCGAAATAAGGGAGTTCCATAAGTTAAAGTGATGGTCAAAAGCTGGTTGCTATGTGAATGAAGTTCCTTTGTCTGTATGGACACCAGTTCATAAATTCCTGTATGATGAGAAAATTATGTTTTCATAGCTGAAACCAAAAACAAGGAATATCTAAAAAACAATCAACTCCACGAAAAAAAATGTATGTAACATAAATTGTGTGTTTTAAAGTGCTCTACATTTGTTGTGTGGTAAATTATTGTCCATCTCTTACGGCTTAGCAGTTATGCAAAATTCCGTAAAATTGACGCTGAATAAAGTAGTCTTCAGAGGCTATTCCCAGAAAATTCAAGATATACATTTTATTTGCCAGGTAAGTATCTTTAATATACGATATTTTAATCAAAATTATTAGAGCCATTTTTTAGAAAATCAAAATTTTCGAAAAAAAGTTCTATGTAAAGGGTAGTTTGGGGTGGGGGGATTTTTCTCAAAATCTTCGTGTCGCATCCCTGGAAGATACTGAACTTAAATACCAAGTTTGGTATTTTACCGACCTTTCGTTTTTGAGTTATCGTGTTCACGGACACACTGACACACGGACCTTTTTCTGAAAATACTTTTTTTTTGGATATAAGGGACCCTAAAACATATATTTCCAGTGAAATCTCGGTATCGAATTTTTTTGTGGAGTGCAATACCTTCTCTATACACTATGTACGTAGTACGTATAGAGAAAGTAAAAATATTACTTGTAACGATGGTCGCTACTGGTCATATATAATAGGCTATAGGAGAAGGATATGACGGAAAACGAAGAGAAAGGATATGGGGGGGGGACAAAAACAAAAAAACAAAAAAATAAAACGAATCACTTCTTATTTGAGAAAAGTAAAAGTATTGGGAAATTTAAAAAAAAAAAAAAACAACAACAAGGAACTTTACGGAAATTATTAACTCCAAATGTCTTCTAATGTCTTCATTCACTTTACTTTCTCTAGCTATTCTGCAACAGACTATTCTTACAAAAGTTTATTTTTCTCTCTAAGATAAAATTTAGTTCCTTATAAGGGAAATAAGGGAATACACTGGGTTAAAGCGACATATTTTTATAAGCTTGTGCGATTGTCATTAATATTTGGTTCTCCTTCATATCAAGAATAAAACAAATCATATAAATGAAAGAGAACTTTTCGTTTGAGATAATATTAAGTACTTTAAAACTGAAACCAATAAAAGGGAAAATCTGAAATGATAAATTCTACCAAAAAAAAAAAAAAATGTTTTAAGAAGCTCTACATTTTTGTAGCAGTTTTTGTTTAGTACTTAACCAATTCATTTCCTTATTGTGATCGCAGACACACACACACACGTTTTAAATGTTTTCTATGTGTATTTCCAGTAAAATCTCGACATAAAAGTTTTAGCCTGAACGCAATACCTTCTCTACCTATTCACCACGCACGAAGAAAATATAAAGGATATGAGAAAAGTAAAATATTGGAAAGTTTAAAGAAAAAACAAGGAGTTCATTTCCGATGTATTCCAACAAAAAGTATTTTTAATAAAAGTTTTGTTATATACAGAGATCTATATTTTTGCAGTACAATTTTTATTTCTCTTACGTTTTACCAGTTATGCATAAATCATCCAGAATGAACAGAGCTTCAGAAGCTATTCCACAAAATTGAAGTTATACATTGTATTTGTGATGTAAATATGTTTAATTGTATTTTGTTTAACAAAATCGTAGAAGTCACCTTTTGAGTAAATTGAAAACCACGAAAGTTTCCACGTAAAGGGTATCTTTTAAAATTTTTGGAAGATACCACTTATGACAATTCCAGATGTCCGTTACATGAATTAGAACCCGTTCAAAATGTAGTTTACTTCACGATATATTTTCCGCCATGAGTTATTTTAAATTACGCAGAAGGCTTTTGTTATAGTATGTGAAAACAGCAATCAAATGCTTATTCGTGGTAAATAGACTTTGTGATGATAGAAAACCATGACAAACGTAGGATGACGCACTCTCACTTAAGCGTATATTTGCAAAACGGAATATTCCTAAAAAAAAGAAAAGAAAAAAAAAAAAAAAAAAAAAACTAATGCCTCAGAAAACAATAAAAAAGTGCATGTTTATATATTCTCCACATTTTTCATAAAACAAGCATTTGTATATTTCTCTAAATTACATAATATTTAATCACATACAGGAAACTTCACAGGTTACTGATCGTTAATTCATATTTTATTAGTCATTCAAATACCTTAAACATGTGATACTTTAATCACATTTGTTATAGGCGCTTTTTGAGAAAAAAAAGTTGATCTGTTCCATTCACATTACTTTCTCTATCTGTTCTGCCAACAAACTATTCTCATAAAAGCGTATTATTTTATCTACATAATACTAATCGAGATAAATATTACCAAAAATGGCCTGGTGTTTAGTTCCTTATAAGTTTGAAGAGAAATAAATACATTAGGCTAATTCTTTAAAAGCTTCGCTATTAGATTGTCATTGGCCAGGAGTAAAGCAAACTATATGCGAAACAGATGAGAACTTCCAATTTAGAAAAAGTGTATTTTAAATAAAACCAATAAGGGAGGAATATTTCTGAAATGGTTAGCCCTGAAAAAAACTCCATTTTACATAAAGTGTGTGTTGTAACGAGATCTAATTTTTTGTGCAGTAAGCTTTGTGTACCTCTTACGGTTTGCCAGTTATGCAAAAGTCATTCAGAATAAATCAGAATGGGAGTTATTCTCAAGAAGTTCAGGATATACGTTTTATTTGCCATACAAACATCTTTAATATACGGCAATTTGGCCCAAATTATTAGCCTCTTTTCATAACATTGAAATTTGAATAGTAAGTCTTACAAAAAATTTGTTTGGGAGGGGCGGGGGGGGGGCTTTTCCTGAAATTCTTCGTGTCGCATTCTCGGAAGATACTAAACCTAAATGCCTGCTATGGTATTTTCGTTTTTCGTGTTTCTTTTTTTTTTTTTTTTCTTGTTTTGTTTGCTTTTTTTAGATGTGATGTCCACACATAAATACACCTGTTTCTAAAAATGCCTTTTTATATTATTCATTCAGGAATCCTCAAACCATGGGTTTCCGGTGAAATCTCGAAATCAAATGTTTAGATGGAATACATTACCCACTCTCCTACTATGTACATACGTGCTGGAGAAAGTAATGAAAATAGCAAATATTTCTGTATAATTTGGGATAAGTGCATCTTTTAAGGGTTCCAAAAAAATCTGATGTGTTCCATTCACATGACTTTCTCAACATATCTACAATATTTTTCTTTTTTTTTTTGGCTTGGCGTCCTTTTACCTGGTTGGTCATATCGGACGATGAATGAAATTGGTGAAATGATGCTCCAATGATCTCGGGGTCCATGAGGCTTAAAGTTACTCGACATTCGTCTTCTCACGATACGGGAAAACCCCGAAAAAATGCCTATCCAAGTAACTCACCCTAAGCGAAATTCGAACTCACGACCTTTTGAATGTTAGGCAGACACACTACCAGCACACTACCCAGGCGGGCAAATAAATTATTGTTAAAAATCCTATTCTTCCATTTACTTAGATAACAGTAATCAAGAAAAAAATAGTAGAAAGGGCCTTATTGCGTGCTTCCTTTTAAGTAGAGGGGAAATAAAGGAGTACACTAGGCTAAATCGATAGTCAAATCTTTTAAAAAGATGGTTGCTATGTATTAAAGTACTTTTGTTTGTATAGACAGGAGCTGACAAATTCCAGTATGAGAAAAGTATTACAAGTATTTTGAAGTTGAAACTAATAACAAGGAATATTTTAAAAACGGTCAACTGCACAAAAAAAAAGTATAAACATAAATCGTGTGTTTTAACGAGATCTACATTTTTGTTAAGTAAGTTTTTGCTTACCTCTTACGGTTTACCAGTTATGCAAAACTCCGCAAAATTCATCCAGAACAAACGTGTCTTCAGAGGCTATTCCCAGAAAATTGAAGATATACATTTTATTTGTCATGTAAATATTTTAAATATAAGAGATTTTAATCAAAACCGTTTGAGCCATTTTTGAGAAAATAACATTTTTCGTATTTTTTCCATGTAAAGGGTAGTTGGTGGTTGGAGGGGATTTTCTTGAAAATCTTCGTGTCACATTCTTGGAGGATACTGAACTTTAATACCAATATGATATTTAACGGTGTTTTCGTTTTTGAGCCATGCTGCCCACAAATACACACACACACAAACAACTCACACTTTTCTAAAAAAAAAAAAAAAAATGGATTCAGGGGGTCTCCAAAAATGTATTTCAGGTGAAATCTCGGTATCGATTTTTGGGTACAATGCAATACCTTCTCTATACGCAGCATACATAGTATGTGTAATGAAAGTAAAAATGAAACATGAATTGGCAGCAGCTTATATTTATTTTGCATACTGTACGTCCAAACAGCTGAGTATTTTATGACAATATTGAGTCATTTGTCGCAGAATCTTTGAGTATTGATGAATAAGCATGGGTGTGCTTAAATGAATACTTTTTCGCCTCTTAAAATTAACTGGTTACTTGACTGTCGCGCTGGCGATGTGCAATTCCATTTTCTCCCTCGAGAAAAATTGGCTTCAGTCCATGTTTATGTAAGCTTAGATCAGAGGGTCGAGTATTAAGTAATATTAATAACAGGTCGACCTAGAGGTATATCAACGTAAAGAAAAAGGAAATAATGATTCTTTCTTTCTTAACGATTTAAATGTGTTGTAAGCTCTTTATGGACAAATTAATAATTTTTTCATTAAATATATATTTCCGTTTCTGGATTTGTTTTCATTGTTTTAATTTTTTGGAAAAGTATAAATCTTCATATTATTATGTATGTTTCTATTCATAATATAACATGTCATTGGTGTTTGAAACTTTTGTACGAAACAAAAACTGAAAAAGTCTGAATTTACGCTCATTTTTATTTCCAAACGATACTTGGGTTACCTATAAACATAAAATTACTGCAAACTTTACCTGTAATTTTTACTTTCTCTATACGTACTATGAACATAGTGTATAGAGAAGGTATTGGATTCCACCTAAAAATTCGATACCGAGATTTCATATACTTGTTTTGGGTCCCCCTGAAAAAAGGTCTGTGTGTGTGTGTGTGTGTGTGGACAACATAGCTCAAAAACGAAAAGACCATTAAATACCAAACTTAGTATTTATATTAAGTGTCTTCCAAGGGTGCGACATAAAGATTTTCAAGAAAATCCACCCATCCCCAATTACCCTTTACATTGATCTTTTTTGAAAATGTTGATTTTCTCAAAAACGGCCCTAACGATTTTGATTAAAATATCGTATGTTAAAGATTTTACCTGACAAATAAAATGTACATCTTGAATTATCTGGGAATAGCCTCTAAGGACTACCTTATTCTGGATGAACTTTGCGGAATTTTGTATAACTGCTAAGCCGTGAGAGATGAACAAAACTTTATGACGCAATAATAACAGAGCACATTAAAACACTCAATTTATGCTATATGCATTTTTTTTCGTGGAGTTGATGATTTTTTAAATATTCCTTGTTTTTGGTTTCAGCTATGAAAAACATACTTTTCTCATACAGGAATTTGTCAACTCCTGTCCATACAAACAAAGCAACTTCAGTCACACAGCAACCAGCTTTGACTATCACTTTAACCTATGGTACTCCCTTATTTTTCTTCTGTCCACAAGGAAGCAAGTAATAAGACTATTTATGCTAATTTTTTCTGGTTTTTGCATGAAGTAAATAGAAGCATAAGCGCTTTAACAATAGTTTGTTGCAGAGATGTAGAGAAAGTCATATGAATGTACATGGCATGAAGTTATTTTGCATTTCACAACAATTTTGTAAGCTTCTTTGAAGTGAATTAAAAAGAAATAGCACATTACACCAATGGGATCAGTAGAAACAATACGTCAAGAACAGCCACATTTTAGATTAAGTGCTTGTTGGTTTTAGATTTTCCATTTTGAGGTTTCATATATTCCTTTCGGTTTTTTAATACTTTAATGTGTAAGTGTTGCATACTTCTGTATTCTGCGCGTGCCCTTTTCTGCCAATGCATCAATGTATTTTTAATATACAAGTTTTGTTTTATTTATTTTAATAACTCCAGAACCTATCTATAGTTAGGTTAGTAGAGACTGCATTGCATTCCTTCTAAACATTCGACATCGAAATTTCGGTCGAAATATACAAATTGAGCTTTAAGAACCCCCCAAGAAGTGCTAATAAACGTGCGCATGTAACAGAGTAACTAAATATCGTTAAGTTGCATGATTACAAAGTACATATTATACTGCTTGTGAGTTATAGTTTTCTCCAACACATGATGGCCCTCAAAGTCGACCGCTCACCCTACCATTGGGCAATAACTATTAGCAATCAAAAGACTACCCTGTACTAGGGGCGAGAGGCAATGTAGTAAAATCTGTTACATGGAGATTCTAAAGACTCTGCTTGGAAAACGACATTCGCTCCTCAGTTAACGGACCAGTAAGTGGAAGACTTGACAACAGCGAAGGATGGTTTCCAAAATTTAAAATCAGGCCGACATTGGAAGAAGAGTGGAGCAAGTTCATCATCATATTTTGAAAAATACTGTACTTTACTATTTTCCCACATTTTATTTACAACCTGTTAAAAGGGTCCCTTGAGCTATTTTAGACACATGCGCCATGAGCCTCTCAAAATCCCTCTAGGAATATTGCCCCCTGCCCTCTAGAAATTGTCTTGCCCATCACTGAAAATTTCTTTTTAAGCGTTCATACTGCCAACATTAATTTCCTGGTAGGTTTTCTTCAAAACCCCAAACGGACCAATTGGGACAGTATGGCGTTTTGCAGCAGCTAACGTGTCATATCAGTAATATCGCCATAATCTTCTTCTGGAATTGGTCTCCTCCTCTGTTAAAGTGCCGCTTTCCAGCAGTTGTGCACGATTTTTACTTTCTCTATACGCACCATGTACATGGTGTATAGAGAAGGTATTGCACTCCACCCAAAAATTCGATACCGAGATTTCACCGGAAATATATATTTTAGGGTCCCCTGTATCAAAAAAAAAATCTGATGTGTACCATTCACATGACTTTCTCCATATCCCTGCAACAAATAATTCTTAAAAAGCTTATACTTCTATTTACTTTATGCTAATCAGAAAAAAATAGCAGAAATAGTCTTATTACTCGCTTCCTTGTAAGTAGAAGCGAAATAAGGGACAACCGTAGGTTAAAGTGATAGTCAAAAGCTGGTTGCTATGTCAATGAAGTTCCTTTGTTTATATGGATAGGAGTTGACTAGTTCCTGTATGAGAAAAGTATGTTTTTCATAGCAGAAACCAAAAATAAGGAATGTCACAAAAACGACGAACTCCACGAAAAAAATGTATATAACATAAATTGTGTGTTTTAATGTGCTCTACATTTTTTGTGTAGTAAGTTTTTGTCCATCTCTTACGGTTTAGCAGTCATTCAAAATTTAGTAAAATTCATCCAGAATAAACTCTTCAGAGGCTATTCCCAGAAAATTCAAGATATACACTTTATTTGTCAGGTAAATATGTTTAATATACGAAATTTTAATCAAAATCGTTAGAGCCATTTTTGAGAAAATCAAAATTTTCGAAAAAAGTTCCATGTAAAGGGTAGTTGGGGGTGGGGGAATTTTTCTCAAAATCTTCGTGTCGCATCCCTGGAAGTTTGGTATTTTACCGACTTTTCGTTTTTGAGTTATCGTGTTCACAGACACACGGACACACACACACACACACGGACCTTTTTGTGAAAATGCTTTTTTTGGATATTGGGGACCCTGAAACATATTTCCGGTGAAATCTCGGTATCGAATTTTTGGTGGAGTGCAATACTTTCTCTATACACTATGTACATAGTGCGTATGGAGAAAGTAAAAAGTATTTTCAGAAAAAGGTCCGTGTGTGTGTCCGTGTGTCTGTGAACACGATAACTCAAAAACGAAAAGTCGGTAAAATACCAAACTTGGTATTTAAGTTTAGTCCAGGGATGCGACACGAAGACTGAGAAAAATCCCCCCACCCCCAACTACCCTTTACACTTTTTTCGAAAATTTTGATTTTCTCAAAAATGGCTCTAACCATTTTGATTAAAATTTCGGATATTAAACATATTTACTTGACAAATAAAATGTATATCTTGAATTTTCTGGGAATAGCCTCTGAAGAGTAGTTTATTCTGGATGAATTTTACTGAATTTTGAATAACTGCTCAACCGTAAGAGATGGACAAAAACTTACTACACAAAAAATGTAGAGCACGTTAAAATACACAATTTATGTTATATACATTTCTTTCATGAGTTCTCGTTTTTGAGACATTCCTTATTTTTGGTTTCTGCTATGAAAAACATACCTTTCTCATACAGGAACTTGTAAACTCCTATCCATATAAACAAAGGAACTTCATTGACATAGCAACAGGCTTTTGACTATCATTTGAACGTATGGTAGTCCCTTATTTCGCTTCTACTTACAAGGAAGCAAGCAATAAGACTATTTCTGCTCATTTTTTCTGATTAGCATAAAGTAAGTAGAAGTATAAGCTTTTTAAGAATAATTTGTTGCAGAGATATAGAGAAAGTCATGTGAATGGTACACATCAGATTTTTTTGTTATGGCTAATGTTACTCGAAACAATATCGCCGATCTCTTGTGATTCCTTGCAGTGTTAACGCCTTTTTGCAGAGCACCCTTGCCCTTGATTACCTATTTTAGGTCTGCCCACATATTGAAAACGCCTGGAGGAATGCGCTGATGTAACCTGATAGTTACCCTATCTCCCGCTTTTTCACCCGGAGCTAGAGTGCAGTCGTAGAATGTTATGGGTGTTGGGGAAATAATAAAGTGTAAATCAATATAGTGAGCCCTTTGTATCAAAGATAATATTTAAAATGGGCGTAAATACGAGGATACCAGATGAAAGTTTTCAAAGAAAACCTTCTGTACAAAGCAACTCTGTATTATTTTATAATAACAAAATAATTTAACTGTTTAAGTTTTGGGACACTATACGTATAAAACAGTACACTCGTATTTATTACTACATTTTCTGTAAAATTCTTGAATTACTTTCTCTACAAGTACTATGTGTATAGTGTATAGAGAAAGTACCTATTCCATTCCACCCAAAAATTCGATACCGAGATTTCACCGGAAATACACGTCTCCTCTGTATAAAATAAACATTTTTAGAAAGGTACTCTGTGCGTCTACTGTTTACATGGAAAAAATGAGAAATTGTTGATTTTTTAAAAAAAATGTCTATGTACCAGAGCCGTTTTGTTTATTTTTGTTTTGTTTATTTTGGTTTTGATTTTTTTTTCAGTCTCCGATAGGCTAAATATAAAAGTTAAATTCAAAGAAAACAATTATTTTATTACTAAAAGTTTTGTACACTTATGGTTACTTTTCAACATAATCGCCGAAAAGATTGAGACATTCATCGTACCTGTGCACAAGCTTTGCAATACCCCCTTCAAAAAATTCTGCCGCCAATGATTTCAAATGAACATTGACGTTATTTTAACTTTTATTAAAATGTTTTATGCAGGGGTTCTCAAAAAATGAATTTCAGGTGAAATCTCCGGATCTAATTTTTGGATGGAATACAATGTCTTCTCTACCTACTATGTTCATTGTACTAGAACAAAAACGCAAAGAGAAAAAAGGATAAATAAAATCCATTTTCTGGCCTATATGACCCATAATGAACATATTATCCTGGGCCCCGTCTTCAGATACTAGAAAGAAAAAGCCTTTTTCATCATTTACCTAGCCCTACTCGAAGTTTTTCTTAGGTAATTTTTTGGAGGTTTCAAACTAGAATCAGAATTCCTTAGTTTAGTATTCTTGCCCATAAACTATCAGTTATGTCACAATATGATCTTAAAATATTAACAGAGAAATCCAAAATAATGTCATTTTGGGGAAAAGAACACTTAAGATGAAAAAATTTTAGAAAATAAACGTTAGAACAAGCTAAATACTAACTATTCAGGGTGTAATTTTAATTACAGGTCAGGAATTGAAAGAAAAAAAGTTAAAAAGATTTCAAGATTCCAAATGACATGTGGAACTAACTATACATAGAACTTTGACAATAAAACAAGAAAGGAAACGAGTTTGAAGTTGCATAAAACAGTTGGGTCCCTGCACTACTTTATGGAAGTGAGACTTGGGTATTACGAAGAAAATGAAAAGGCAATTACAAAGTGCAGAGATGATATTTTCGAGGAAAAGAAAAGGATGCATAAAATTACACCATATATCGAAATGAAGATATAAGAGCATCTACGTATCTACGCCATCTTTGAGAGCAAAACTTAATATACACTCAATAAATTGAGACGTTAATTTTTTATTATTATTGTAATGCAAATTGATAAATGGAGATTTTGTTGTGAATGTTTGTAAGATACAGAGCAAGCCAAGATTTGCTAGGCTATAAAATGTACCTTTCTGGTGAAAGTATAAGGAACCAAGCAAGCAGAAGCTGCAGTTTATGATTCAACTATTGTATTGGGTTGCGTGCAGCAAAGTCACTGCAAGGACATTCTCTAACTTCATAAACAGGACATTTTCCATTAATTTCCGTGTCACATGTATGGTAGCAAACAATAAAGCACAAATGCAGGAGAAGGAGAGTATGATGCTTGTGATTTCAATATTGGTGCAAATAATAACAGAACAGGACATTGACTCCGAGCTCATGTCAGTTTTAGGTATATAAGAGAATGGAATTTGGATCGGAGCACTCTCTGGGAAGTAACATTTGTGTGTCAAGTCCACACTTATTTTGAGCTCTGAAACCACGCCATTTTAAGTGATGTTTGTTTATCCATGGTGAATTTTTGCTTGTAAAAAATCAGTGTTAATATTTTACCATTGGCCATTAAGATGATAAGACATATTGAAGTATATAAATAGAAAAAGCATATCACCCCTATTAGTCAAAAATTGCTCTACACGATAACAGCAGCTAGCAGCAGCGAGAGGACAGCATATACGATAGTCATTTAGCCATGCTTCACCCTAACCACCAGCCGACTTAGAGGCAATTAAAGATCATCACTTCAAAGATTTAAAATTGAAAACTATCAGAATCAATGGATGCAACAAGTTCTAAGCACGTCATATTCAAGATTGTATAAGATTGGATTTCACTACTAACCAAAATGAAGAGATGTAGGCCGCTCCAGAAAAAGGTGCAGGGAATAACAGAGGCTTTATACATATGCCGTGAAATCTAATAGAGGCTTTGAATTGGATTGGTCAACATTGAATGCCTGGTCCACGAGGTACACATTTTTAATTTCGGCCCCTCAGAAAACGCAGTCGTGAATAATCCAGGCATCTGTAGGGATGTCACGGCGCATGTATGGATCACAATGACAATGTCTACCAGATGCTGTTTTATGGCGACACTGCTATAGGCATGGTCGACATAAAGCACCATGCAGGAAGTAACTACAATATTACGCAGAGTTAGTACGTGAGGAGGAGACTGCGGACATGTTTAAATGATGTAGGGAATTTCCGAAGTGAGCAACGAAACGTCCTTCACATGTCTTCAGATGCAGCTTGTGTCACAAACAAGAGGCCCACTTAGTTGAGAGAGGTTAAGGTTTCCCACACTTGATGCATCACGAGATGGAATTTCATAACTTAGCGTTTATTATTTCCTTTTTTAATTTCTTTACCACGTACCACTCGCACAGTTTTCTTGAGCACTCATAGTGCTAAGCATGATCCAGTCACGAAGTTGCTCTGCCAAAGAAATAACTGAACATCGTTGCTCTGTGCAATTCTTGAAATACACCGGTGAAAAAATCCAGAAAATGATTGTTTTTCCACAAAAGAATTATAAACTTTAAGAAAAATGTGTTTTTCTTTCTCTACCAAGTACTATGAAAACACATAGTAGATAGAGAAGGTATTTTGTTCCACTTAAAAAGTAGATATTGAGATATTTTACTAGAAATACACGTTTTGAGGGTGCTTGAATTTAAAAGGTACTGTATAAAAAAGATCGTGTGCGTTTGTCTGTGGACAGCAATGCCTTTAAAAGCCAAACTTAGTATGCATGTTTACTATCTTCCAAAAATGCGACACAAAGATTTTTAAGAAAATTTCCCCACCCCAAACTAGCCTTTACATGCAGAAATTTTTGAAAATGTTGTTCTTAAAAATAGCTTTAACGATTTTGATTAAAATACTTTACAAATATATATACACCACAAATAAAACGTATATCTTGAATTTTTGGGATTAGCCTCTGAAAAATAACCTCTTTATTCTGGATGAATTTTGCTAATATTTGCACAAATGGTAAACCTTAAAACTTATTACACAAACAAATGCAGATCTCTTAAAACACACAATTTATGTCAATTACTTTTTTTTTTTCGTGGAGTTAACCATTTTTTTTTTTTTTTTTTTTAGATATTTCTTGTTATTGTTTTCAGTTTTAATATATATACATACTTTTCACACGGGAATTTGACAACTGGCAAATCAAAGAAACGATTTTAACCAGATGGCAACCAGTTTTTAAAAGATTTGAGTATCGCTTTAGCCTAGTGTATTCCCTATTTCCCTTCTACTTATAAGAAAGCAATAAGACAATTTCTGATAATATTTATCTGGATAACCATGAAGTAGACATAAGAGTAAGCTTTCTAACAATAATTTGTTACCGAAATGTAGCTAAAGTTATGTGAATGGATCCCGTCAAATTTTTATTAAACTACCACATATTTAGAATATTTTCATAGCTAATGAAATAAACATGTTGAATTTTCTGGGCATAGCTTATGAAAGCCTCTTTAATCTGAACCTATTTTGTATAGGCAACTGGAAAACCGTATGATGAAGGGAAAATTTAACTGTCATCGAAGTACACAATTCATGTCAAAATGTTTTTGTGGCTTTTCCATGTTCTTTGTTACTGATTTGAATTCTCAGGTACTTTATACTTTTCCAACTACAAATTCCTATTTTTCTTTAGCCAGAATTATTCCCTAATCCCCACAGAGTCTGCAAGTTTGCATGTGAGTGTGAATGTGTGCGTGTTTGAGTGAAACTAAATTATTTAAACTAACGTAAAAGTACCTATAGACGAGTTGTTTCACGTGGAAAGCCCCCGATATGACCTTAGATGTTAAAGGGCGTTATATAAATGAAACAATATATATTTCAAAATCACCACATAGGGGCCTATTACTCAACTATCGCTTGGGTATTGTTTTCTTCGTATACTTACAATGAAATGAGTAAATGAATAATGAAGGTTTGTTTATTTTAACAAGTAGTAAGATACAAGAGGAATCTTTTGTGAGAATAGTTTGTAGAAGAGTAGAGAGTCATGTGAATACAATACATTAATGAGAATTACAACCTTATTTTGAGCGAGATGATGTGTTAGTTTAACGTTTTGACCTCCTAGGGTCAACTTATGGAGTTGATTAACGAGGGCTTGAAGCTTAGCCAACACGTTTCCTTGTAAGTTGGCAATGAACAGAGTTATGCAAAGCTCTCCCAAGAGCACAGAGGATGCCCAATGCTACCTGCAGTTCACTTTCGTTCTTTTAGGGACTCAAAAGCACCTACCATTTTCTCATGCTTGGTCAGAAGTGCAAAAATCTGATGTGTTCCATTCACATGACTTTCTCTACATCTCTGCAACAAATGATTCTATTTACTTCATCTAATTGGGTAAAAATTAGCAGAAATAGTATTATTACTTGCGTCCTTGTTAGTAGAAGCGAAATAAGGGGATAACATAGGTTAAAGTAATAGTCAAAAGCTGGTTTCTATTTGACTGAAGTTCCTATTTTTGTATGGACAGGAGTTGACAAATTCCTGAAAAAATTTTCAAAGCTGAAACAAAAAACAAGGAATGTCTCAAAAACTATCAACTCCACAAAAAAAAAAAAAAAAAAAAATGCATATAGCTTATTTTTTGTGTTTTAACGCGCAGTACATTTTTTGTAGGCTAAGTTTCTGTCCATCTCTTATGGTTTAGCAGTTATGCAAAATTCCGTAAAATTCATCCAGAATAAAATAGTCTTCAGAGGCTATTCCCAGAAAATGCAAGATACACATTTTATTTGTCAGGTAAATGTCTTTAATATACGATATTTTAATCAAAATCGTTTGAGCCATTTTAAGAAAATCAAAATTTTCGAAAAACGTTCCATGTAAAGCTTAGTTTGGTGTGGGGGGATTTTTTCTTAAAATATCTGTGTCGCATCACTGGAAGATGCTAAACTTAAATACGAAGTTTGGTATTTTAGAGACTTTTAGTTGTTGAGTGTTCGTGTTCACAGACACACGGACACATACACGGACCTTTTTCTGAAAATGTTTTTTTTTATGCAGGGGACCCTAAAACGTGTATTTCTGGTGAAATCTCGGTATCGAATTTTTGGGTGGAGTGCAATACCTTCTCTATACACTATGTACTAGCACGTATAGAGAAAGTAACAAATTGAACGTTCTCTAACCAATATCAATTCAAATATATCCATACCCAGCAGGTGGAAATGTTGTGGCGGTTTCTCATCTACACGATTTCCTTTTCATCATTTATCTTTCGTTCCTTTTTATCATTTATCTTTCATTCCGTTTCTCCTTATCTTTCAGGTGAGCTTTCAGAATCGTGGTGTTTGGCGGGCACATGGCGCGGATGATGCATGAAAAGTTAACTCCCTGCGGACCAGGAGCGAGAACAGGACTCCCGAGTTAACTCGTGTGGAGGGTAAATTGTCACGGTATCTGCTCTCCTTACGGATTTACCCTGCATATAATAGATTTAAGTCTTTGAGCAAGGTTTTTGATTCGTGTGTTTTCTGACCAATTAGTATTTGTGATCCTCCTATAGTTATATTACACTGGGTAATGTATTATTAGAAACAGATGAAAAATTCCATGCCACTGCCGAGATTTGAACATAGGAGGAACATTACCAATAGCAATAGTTAGCAATAACTATGCTGTATTACGGATACTAAGTACATAGGAATGGAAATCGTCATTAGGGTGTTCTCTGAAGGCAGATACATACCGGTTGGTTGACCGGGTAATTAAAAACAAGAATCGCTTGGAGGATTGAATGTCATACTGGCATATTATCATAGTAGCTCAATGGTTAGAACAACCACACGGAGAGCAGGAGAACCGTGATCAAATCCCGACTGTGGCATGCACATTTTCAGCTGGTTGTAACAATAAAATGAGTATTTGTTTCTCGAGCAACTATTGGCGCCGGTGGATAGTGCTTTTTGAGATGGTCACACACCCAAACAGGGACCAAGCCCGATGCTACTTAACTTGGTCAGCCGTTTAGAGACCGTCAAGTAAAGCAATGCCATCTAGCGGGGAAACGAGAGGAGTGGGGTTTTTCGGTTGGGGAATGGCCAAGTATTGCAGCGGGTCGGTGAGTGACCGAGCCATCACCCACCCAAGCCGTGACCAAGCCTAATGCCGTTTAACTAGGGATTGGCGTTTCCAGGGGTTGAAGCGGTAAAAACTACTTCCCAAGGCAACCTGTTCTATATTAGCCAAGTGTATTTACCAACCTACTTGGGCGTATTGCAAGCTCTCTCACACAACGTCCACTACTATGATATGCCGGATTGGATATGGGAAGGGAATCTACGGTCTATGATCTACGTAGATCATGGGGGCACAAACAGCGCTCTTTGAGCGTGAACGCTCGGTAGGAGCGGGCGAGCCACAATGACAGATCCCAGAGCGCTGACTGTGTGATAGAGAAGAATGACGTGGGGCAGTTTTAAAGCAGTTGTCTGGGGGACCGTTTGTTGTGTGCAGCCGGTTGCTAACGCTCCCTGCTTACGTATCCTTCTATACTGGAGGAATCTAAAAGACGGGAAAGTGACCATCAGGCAAATACTTTCAACGTTGCGTGGGAAAGCGATTACTTTTTCATAGCAGCTGGAACAAATTCTCAGTGCCTTATATGTCAGACAATTTTGAAAGGTAGAAAACAGCATAATATAATGCGTTACTACGACAAAACACATGTTTACAGCTTGCACTTCTTTTCGTGTACGATACCGCTGCTCTCTATCCACTCGTAAACAAGAGCGCTGCCAATATCTGTACTCCGCTCGGCTTCGGGAGCGTAAAACCTGTGCAGGGCTGATGTAGTTCATCCTTAGCGCCTTGTCATGCCCGATGCACGACCTGCAGCCTGCGGATGGTGCAATGAGTCACCGAATCCCAGACGTCACAACCTACAGTTTCAAATAGAACTGCCGTAAGGCAAGCCTAGGCCGACCTCCTTAACATATGGAGTGAATGTGAGGCCGCAGTCGTGCAGGATTCCGATATAACGAGTTTGTCAACAAAAGTACGAACCGGCTGCGCGATGTTTTGCCTGTCCACGTCCTCGGCGCTCGTTGCCGTCTGCCGCTATCATAGAAAGGCGCGGATGAAACCATACATTTTTACTTTCTCTACATGCACTATGTACATAGTGTATAGAGAAGGTATTGCACGCCACCCAAAAATTCGAATGTATGTAGGGTCCCCTATATCTAAAAAAAGCATTTTCAGAAAAAACCAAAAATCGGTAAAATACCAAACTTGGTATTTAAGTTTAATATCTTCCAGGGATGCGATACGAAGATTTTGAGAAAAATCCCCCCACCTCAAACTATCCTTTACATGTAACCTTTTTCGAAAATTTTGATTTTCTTAAAAATAGCTGTAACGATTTTGATTAAAATATCGTATATTAAAGATATTTACCTGACAAATCAAATGCATATCTTGAATTTTCTGGGAATAGCCTCTGAAGACTACTTTATTCTGGATGAATTTTACGAATTTTTGCATAACTGCTAAACCGTAGGACATGGACGAAAAGTTACTACACAAAAAATGTACAGCACGGAATGTAATTAAGTTATATGCATTTTTTCGTGGAGTTGATCATTTTTTTAGATATTCCTTGTTTTTTGTTTCAGCTTTGAAAAACATAACTTTTCTCATACAGAAATTTGTCAACTCGTGTCCATACAAACAAAGGAACTTCAGCCACATAGCAACCAGCTTTTGACTATCACCTTTACCTATGGTACCCCCTTATTTCGCTGCTACTAACAAGGAAGTAAGAAATAAGACTATTTCTGCTAATTTTTTCTCGATTATATGAAGTAAATAGAATAATTTGTTGCAGAGATGTAGAGGAAGTCATGTGAATGGAACACATCAGATTTTTAAAAATACTTTTAAAGACTTCACTTACCAACTTTATGAAAGGAGATGCCAAAACTGGTCACCGTCATTGCCCATACATTTCTGACACCTCTTTAGGACACTATCCATCACTCCCCGTAGTTCACCTTGAGAAATGCTGGCAATTTCCTGGCGGATATTTTGTTTTAATTCTTCCGGAGTGTGTGGATTTGCCCTGTACACTTTAGGATTTAATTTACCTCAGAGATAGAAATCGGGGGACCATAAATTTCTAATAATAATTCTGTCCTGAAACACTTTAAATTGTTCTCATCGAAAGATTAGCTGTATGAACTATTGCAAAGTCGTGTTGAAAAAAGGCAAAATCAAACTCTCTGTCTGTTCATTCTCTAAAAAAAGGGGGGGGGGCCGAAATTGTACTGCAGACTCAAAAACAAAATTGACCTTATAACTTTCTGCAAATAGTACTTTCACTTGACGAGCTCACTCTTCTGTGCAGAGGCTTCTGAGGGCTGTTCGCCATCTTCCACTTTTGACGCTAGGTGGCTGCCAGGTCAATGGGTCTCTTGCCCGTCTTCTTTTGGGACGAGCAGTGAAACATCGGGCTTAGGAACATTAGGCACTTACATTCGAATACAATTATTTCAAGAAAAAAATATATTTATATATTCAAGAATTTATGATATCAATTCTGGTAAAAGAGAAATAGCTCGTAACAGATTTTCAATCTTTTGTATTATTTTTTTTTAATCGGCCTAATTTAACTGTCGCTGGCCTGTCTGCTTGCGGCACGTGACTTCCTGATTCCTTCAGCCCATCCCAACCTTCTTAGGAGTAGTAAAAATAATAATAATAGTATATAGGTTCCAGATGTTGCCATCCGCTGTCTAGAATGTATCCTAAACTCCTTTATATTACACTATTCTTATAACAAGTTATTCTTCTACTTAAGTTACAGTCTCTGCTGCATATGCTCATAAAATGTGTACGCAATGAAACGAAGCTGTTATACTGGTTAGTACCTATAAAATCTCTCCCCACCCTTTACATTTTCGGGGAGTGTTGCCAGATTGAGCGAAAATTCTCCATTTGGGCTACTAAAAGATGGATGTTCCGATCGATTTTTAATTGAGGCGATTTGCGAATTTTTGGGCTACTTCTGAAATCACGAAAAGAATTTAAATGTATTCTTTGAAAAGAGTATTGTACGTTGTTTTACAAATTAAGTAATATATTAATGAGTAGAGCGATGGTATGTTCGTTAGGTCACTAATGCTACGAAAATAGTGAAAGTAGCTGCTATACTATTTTCCTTGCTACCTTTTCTTTGTTACGCCGCTATTAATGCAGTCAAATTCACCAGTTGAATGCAAATATATATTAATATTATATGCACTATATTAGTTTTTTAATAATACACTGATACTGTATCTGCAGTTTTTATAGTAATTTGAGTAAATAAAGTAATAGGTGAGTGAGGAAAATGTGACAACCCTTTAGCAGAGTTTCCTTCCTGCTTTGCAAAGGGTCCCGGGCTGTATTCCCGGCTGGGGGTGTGAAATTTACTCTATTCGATATTATTCCCTATCCTCTCCAAAGTTTGGAAATATTGGTGAGAGTGTGTGTAATCTAATGAATAAAATCAAAATAGAAACAGAAACCAACTATAACACTACACGAGTTAATACCATTGCCGATAAGCAATTTGTTCCAAAGAGAAATCCTGCAGATATGACTTTGCAGTTATGAAGTTGAAATTAATAAATAAATGGCTTTAGTGGGTTTCTTGTGATATAACTTTTTTTATTATTGTAAAGTTTGCAACTAAGGACCCAATGATCTGACCGTAAGAAACATGATGTAAATACACAAACAAAACTCTAAACTAAATCTTAGAGACATTTTTCAAATGTCCACCCCCCTAAAAATTTAGAATGTGAAATTGGGCGATTTCAATATGAATTTTACGATTTTTAAAATAATCCTGGCGATATTTTGTGAAATGAATCTGGCAACCCTGTTTTCGGGCATAATTCTAGCAACTGGATTGGCGGAGTACTTAACTTCCCCTAAAATATGGCCGAACTGGCAAAGGTTAATATTGCAACGTAAGCATTGCATTTACATGCTGCACTACCGTTTTCTAAATGTATGTTTTAGTTATCCTAACTTTTGTCTACATGTCGCAGATGGAAGTTCTCATATATGCTGCTGTCCAGCTTAACGACACATTCAAATAATCCTACACACCTTCCTCCAGAATGCCAAATAATGTAATCTCCTTATGTACCAATTGGAGCGAGCAAGCAACAAGGGGGTTTAGGGAGTTTATTTCACTCCCATGGCTGTTTTAGGGCTTATTTTTGCCCTCTTCAGTTCAATTTTATTTTTACCGTCTCTATACATACTATGTACAGAGTGTACAGAGAAGGTATTGCACTCCACTCAAAAATTCGATACCGAAATCTCATCGGAAATATATGTTTTAGGGTCCCCTGTATTCAAAAAAAAGGTCCGCGCGCGTTCGTGTGTGTATGTGTGTGTGTCCGTGTGTCTGGGAACACGATAACTCAAAAACAAAAAGTCAGTAAAATACCAATCTTGGTATTTAGGTTTAGTTTCTTCCAGGGATGCGACACGAAGATTTTGAGGAAAATACCCCTACCCCAAACTACCCTTTACATGGAACTTTTTTCGAAAATTTTGATTTTCTTAAAAAGTGGCTCTAACGGTTTTGATTAGAATATCGTATATTAAAGATATTTATCTGACAAATAAAATGTATATCTTCAATTTTCTGGGAATAGCTTCGGAAGCTTACTTTATTCTGGATGAAATTTCCGGAATTTTGCATAGCTCTTAAACCGTAAGAGATAGATAAAAACTTGCTACACAAAAATGTAGAGCACGTTAAAATATACAATTTATGCTATATTAATCTTTTTATTACATTACATTTTCGCTTCCCGTCGAGTGCTCACTTTGGCCCTGTTTTTTTCTTTTTCTTCTGGGACTGCTAGGTGAGTGCTAGGGTGCTGTACATTTAATACGGTTCCTTTCCCTTCTTTCCTTCATTTAATTTCCCTTCATCTTTTAAGTCGGCGGCAGGTATTTCTTGAGGCTTTGCAGGCAGATGCCACGGTTGCTTGCTCCGAGTAAAACTCTCTTCCCCCTGGTTGCGTTGGTTGAGGCTAGGTGCCGTTGTAGTGGCATTCTTCCGACGGCTTCCAGGCGCCAGTATAGCCTCCGTGGCACGCCAGGACTGTCATCTAGTAACACTGTTAGGAACTTCCATGCGTCCCTGTGCTTAGCTCCGTCATTTACTGTGTGCTGTTCTATGGTTTCCCCTTCTCTCGTCCCTTCCCTTAGGGAGGTAGGCCGCAATAGATCAATATTTGGTCGCAATTGCCTCTAATATAGTCCTATCCCATACTCATGTGCAAAGTAATGAAAAACCCAACTTTGTGGCGATCAATTTAATACAGAGATAGTCCCTAGAATTTGCTCTTATTTTCCCTCGCATTCTCTATGGAGTAACAAAAACAAGAATATTCAAAACAGTTTTCTTAAGTATGCACTTTTTTTATCTCCCAAAACGTTGTACTAGTCCACGTCTTCTTAAGTTAAGATCTTAGCGTAACTCGCCCAATCCAAACAACAGTTTACTTGGCAAAAGCTAAATTTGGAGTGGCATATTTTACATTAAGAATAAAAATGTTTCCTTTAACTTTTTTATAAACAACCTGTGAAGACTTGTGAATTCTGATAAAATGTTGAATAATTGCGAAAACTTAAAGAGGTAAATAACAACGTCAACAGGTTTATGTGACATACAAATTAACTGGTCGGTTCAAAACTTTATCTGTTGATAAAGCTACATGCACATTTTAACGTCATACACTCATTTCGCTATTATCTATTAACAGTTATCACTTTGTTGGACTCACATGAAGAGAGAGAGAGAGAGAGAGAGAGAGAGAGAAGAACATTGAGAAGTAAGAACGAAAGAGAGAAAATGAGTCCAATACGCTATAAAAGAGTAGTAAATTTAAGATAAACACATACAGCCGTATACTAGCAAGAGGGAGGTGCACCAGTATTTGTTTAAGGTGATGCATCTGTAAAACTTGACTAAAATTGTGAAAAATTGAAACAAAACAATAAAAATAAAGTAATATGAATTCTTAACTTTAAGAAAATATTGTTTTTCTCACTTGGTGCACAGCGATTGCTAATTAACTGAAGCTACAAATGGCTTCTCTTGCTTACTAATAAACACGCCCAACTATAAGCCTTGTTTTACCCTCAAACTTTTTCAATTGCAATTTTCCATACTAGAAATATATATTTCAAAAATACACTAAAGAAAGGATCATATTTTTATAAAAAAGTTATGATCCAATTTTGGGATAAAATATTAAAGTTTGAAAAATCAAGCGTTTTTGTGAGTACGAAAAGTAGGGTTAATACACAAAATGTGATGTGATAAAAAGTTATTTTTAAAATCGTTTACTATAAATTTTGTTTTTATTTCAATGTGTTTAGAACTCATTCGTGTATCATTTTCATTAGAAAAATGAATTTAGTAGAAAAAATGTAAATAACTCTACAACTTAGAATGTTAATGTATTTCAAAAATAACACTTATTTTGTAAAATAACTGGTATAAATTTCATAAAGGTTTTTTATAGTGGGCTTACCCTCTCGTGTAGGACAAACACCCTCCAAGGACTTACAAGCGTATACTTAGGGTCAGAAGCCTGTTGGGGAGCCAACGGCGCTTAACTACAGAATGGAAAACATGGAGCGAGTGGTCGGACCACCGTGGCCAGGCATGAACATGAGGAAGTGGATGAGATGAAATGCAAGCGAGATGGATGATAGAAAAGGAGATGGAGCAATTGGTGGAATGAGTGGCGGGGGGAACCGGAGGACCCAGATAAAACCCGCCCTGGCTCCGCGAGCGCTTAGGATCGAACCCGAGCCGCCTAGGTGGGAGGCGAGCGGTCTAACCACTCGGCCACGGCGCCATCAATTTCATGAGATATCTTACATAATGTAGATTTTTCCTAATATCATAGACACACTATTTTAAATGACACTTAATTCAAGTTTTTTGTTGCTCAGCAAATAGGAATTAAAAAAAAAAAATCGCACCCTTACTTTACATTCATTTTTTATCTTTTTATTCTGGATTAAATACACACAATTAACTGAATAATTTTAATGCAAGCTTATTTTCATTAATAATTTAAAGACTTAAGAACTTTACCTAGAATCTAAAACGTATTATTCGAGGTGTAATGTTTTAATCCATTTTTTTTTTTTCGTTTGTAGCAGCCTAGGCCATATTCTTTGCATTTGCTTGAATCAGCTTCTAGGTAAGAATTGAAAGGGGTAAAGAGAACTTTCATGCGAAATGTTTGGAAGCCATTCCATTCAATGTAAAATTTCAGCGAAGATGTCCAGCAGAACAAAAGGTTTGCTGTCGACCAATAAGGAATCTCTCACAATTTTAACTTTGTAGTATGACATTACAGATACCATTACTTTCATAGCGAACATAATACTGCCTGAGTGGGTCCAAATACTATTCGGTGGAGTATGACGTTTCGTGATGTGGTTATTTTTATTATTATTATACGTTTTAATAGATTGTAGTTCAAAGAATTCAAAATTCGTTCTGTTTCATTCAATGTATACCCATTCTGAAGCAATTAAAAGAAATAAAAGGCAATATTTTCATTCAAACCAATTCCCTTTTCACCACAACCTTGAATATGGATCACTATTTTACAAAGTAGTTTTATTTTATTTTTTTTTAATTTCTGCACATATTATAAAATTGTTAATGTTATAGGCTAATTATATTTTATCCTTTAATTGCAAAATGCATTAAAATTAAAATGAATACAATAAATGAAGTTTTACCAGATGAATGGTACAACTTCTCACAAATGTATCCTCTCTATGAACCCGCAGATTGTGGACTTACTTGAATTCCTCGCCTCTTTCGTCAAGTAATATTTACTTTCTTTACTAGGTATATTAAGTAGGGGAAACATTGTATTCCACCCAAAATTTCAATACGAGACTTAACCGGAAATATAGTCTCTAGATTCCCGGAATAAAAAAAGCAATTAAAAATAGGATCGTATGTGTATGAGAGGGAGGGAGGGAGGGAGAAAGAGAAGTAGAAGTTTAAGTTCAGTAACTTCCAAAGATACAACACGAAGATTTTCACCAAAATTCCGATACCACACCAAAATAACCTTTATATTAAGATTTTTTCGAAATGTTTACATTTTTTTTAAAAATGGCTAAAGATTTTGGTTCAAATATTGTATATTAAACATATTTACATAACAAATATAATATGTATCCAGTTTTTAATAATTTAACTATCGTCATTCTCTTTGCAGCTATAACGAAATGTGTACTGTAGCTATTTCTGTGGTCTTAAGTTTAATTGAAGTAGATAGAAACATAAACTTCCTTAAGCATACCTTGTATTTTCCCACTAATGAACGATAGAAGGGTGAAGAGACAGTCATCCGAATGCAACTTATAGGATTTTTACTTGTCTACATCAGCTCCTGTACGAACCGTTATAATGGAAAAGAGTCGCTGAAATGGCGAAGAGCCCACTTCACTGGCGACAGAATATTACATCATACTGCATAAATGCAACTGGCGAGCCTAACTCGCTGTCTTGCTTTCCGACGTGTATCGCCTGTCTTTGCAGATCTCGTTTTTTTAAGGGCAAGGGCGGGATCGTACAGGCAAAGCCTGCAAGATTTGGTCTACACGTACTTAGAAAAGTTGTATTCTACCCCAAAAGTCAATACCATTATCTCACGGATATAAATGCTTTGAAAACTCTAAAATAGTATGCATGTGTAGATATTTATTTATTGTAACAGGTAGTCTATGTGAATAGACCGATAAATAGCAAAGTTAGTATACAATTGCAGTAACCTTCAAATATACATGCAAAACAAAGATTTTTAAGGAACTCATCCAGCTCATATTATTTACTCTTTACATGGAAATTTTAATTAGTTTTGACGTTTTAAAAATTGGTTCTTTGGATTAACTTACCGTATCTGTAGTATATTTTGACAAACAAAATCATATTTGAGTTTTCCTACAAAGCAGGTGAAGTGGTCCGTCTGAAATCACTTTTGTATAATTGATAAATAAAAGAATAAACAAAATATTACTATAGCAATTTTTTTATTTTTTTTTTTGGTCAATCATTCCTGGGACATTTGTATTGGTTTGAATGTTTAAATACTTAATAGTTTACTCAAGTAAGAGGTTATTTCTGTTTTTTTTTTTTTCATTCTTTCTTTTTGGAGAGTGATTTTGCAAAGAGGATTGAAATTGAGTTTTATTTATGGGCGCTCTTTAACTGCTGTGGTTCCTAGCGTCCCATTCCATATTTGACCCGATAGACCACTTAATTTTGATCAAATGCCTCTTTATCACACTTGAATGTCTTTTACGTGCCGTAAATCTAAGATACGACCAACGATTTTATTTCCCTTCCGAAGGAAACCGAGCTAAGGATTTTTTTACGCGCGAAAAAAAGCCCTCCGCAGGGTTTGAACTCCTGACCTAGGGAATCAAAGGCCAGCTTGTTACCCATAGACCACGAGGACGACACACAGAAAATAGAATATCAAATCCCTCACATAGTCATATGCTCTTTAAAAATCCAAATGTTTCTTTCAAGAGCGTAACCAGAAACATATTAAACGTGTGCATAAAATCAAAAGATATATGAAGTAATAACGAGTTGAAATATTTTTATAAAAATTGATTTTCTAGGCATAGATTAAGTGAAGTAATTGGAATTAAAAATACATTATACTATTACTTTTAACTTTCTTTTTAGCAAAAGAACTTACATTCCCCAAATAAGAAACAGTGGTTAAAATGTTCTTTACAAGAATATTTTGTAGAAGAATGAGGAGAAAAAATAGTGGGAATATTACACATAAGATAATTTCTTGTAGTTCTGTTTTTCTAATCAATTTAACCGACCTTGTGCCTATCTAGCATCACTGAAATGTTGCATGAAGGCTAATAAGCTGTCAAAAATTTAAAAATTTTAACCTTTCGCAGACTTGATAACAAGTTTATACAGTACGCCTGGGTTGTGTGGTAGTAGCGTGTTTGCTTCACATTCAAGAGGTCGCGCGTTCGAATCTTGCTTAGGGTGACCAACCCGGATAAAAGTTTTTTTCGGGGTTTACCCATATCTTGAGATGACGAATGTCGAGTAACTTTGAGCTCCATGGACCCGAGATTATTTTGAGCATCGTCCGATATGACCAACCAGGTTACAGGACATTAAGCTTATATATAAGATATACTGGACAGAGATTCAGAAAGGTAAATTGGGTTGGCCTTCGAGTGGAGTGTATTAGAAATACACAGTTTGAAATCTGGTATATAAATAATAGAGGAGAAGCGGCGAATATGGAACAGTCGGGCAATATGGAACACCGTATTTCCCGCCAAATCTGTTATGCTATTTGACGGTAAGAAGCACGATACGGTAGCTTTAGATCAGGCCTTTGTTTTAGCCTCATTGTTGGTAGCGTGCTTGAAAAGAAATGCCGCATAAATTTGTCTTCCTATACTGAAGCCTTTGGAAATATTTTACAGGTAAGACTGACATATTTTTTAACGTACATTTGTGACTCTATTACAATGTTCAATATCATGTATCTGAGGCTCGACATGTTAGGCTACACTTTCCATCATTGTAATCATCTGCATAAATATACTGATACGGTTAAAATGAATGTGAATTGCAAGATGGCGAGGCGGGTAATATGGAACAGTTCAAGGTGGGTAATACGGAACAGTGTTCCATATTTAAAAAAATGTTGTTTCAGAAAGTAATTTAAAGGGAAAAAAGGTCACAAACGCTATTGTTTCCAATGCATTTTGTTCTTAGTATATTCATGAGAGCTGATAATAAATTAATACTACAAATTAGTGTTCCACACGTTAACAAATTCAAGAAAAGGAATGTCTCTTAATATGACTGTGGAAATCGGTGCTCATGCCTCCACATCTGAAGATCCTTGTGATGACGCTATTTGCAGTTTCTGTGCCAGAAAATTTTCTGATGATGCCGGAGGAGTAGAATGGATACAGTGCTCAGCATGTGAATTTTGGTCCCACAGAGCTTGTTCCGATGTAGAACAGTTACACTTTGTGATTACTGTAAATGATTTAAACGAAATGTTATCATATTGGATCTATTTTTAATAATTGAAGTGAATATTGCACAAGTTTTGTTATATTCATAATCTGTGTAAGTTTTGACTACTTTTTTATTGGTATCATTCAGTATTACGGGAAGTGTTCCATATTACCCCCAGGGCTGATAATGCTGGAGAAACGCAGAGTCTTCAAAATATGGGTTTCCTTCTTTTTGGTAAATATTAGCCACTTATGATCAATACTGTATGCTTTCTATGCCTTATTCTTTGTGTTAAGCTACTTTTATAAACATTATATAACCTTTATTGCAATAAAACTCTATTTTTCAAAATGGTGTTCCATATTCACCGCCTCTCCTCTATTAACTTTGGTAGTTATAATGATAAGGTTGGCAACTAGAGAATAAAACTACATAAAGAATTAAACGAACTAATACATAATCAAAATATTGCGAATTTCATTAGGGTTATGAGATGGTTTGGCCATGTTAAAAGTTTGGAAGACCAAAGACTTGTGAAAAGAACATATAAATGGAAACTCTTGGGAAACAGAGCAGCAGGCGGAGTGCAGATCCACTGGGAAGATTATGTCATGAATGATTTAAGGAAACTGAGAATTTCAATTGGACTACGACTATAAAAAATAGAATTCCTGGAAAAAATATTCAGAAGGCTAAGACAGTCAACTTTGAAGTAGTAGAGCGTTGAGAAGAAGAAGTTGTATATGTCCGAAGAAGATTTAACATACTAGTTATTAATAACTTGCTCGGCTCTATGCACTGCACTGTGGTTGGTGCTGTAAATTAATTATTTATAATAATTTAATTCTTTCTCATATGAAGCAAACAATTAATACTAGTCAAATTTACTGCGACCAACAAAATATCGCTATATTGTATATTGCACAGTGGAATTTAAATTACTTTAGGATGCTGACATTTCCCTTCGAAAGCTAAGAAAGGTAAGATTTCTACTGCATAAGCAGTGACCGCGCCTCTTCAACGTCCCACCACACAACTCCAACCAATTAAGGTGAGCCATCCTCCTTTACCTCTTATCTTGTAATATGTTGGAGCCATGTGGCGGGTCCTTGATGAGGCACGGTCGCTGATGTCATAGAAACCACCCCTCTCTTACCCTTCGAAGTGAATTATCAAGATCCTACAGTAGTAATTTAAATTCCACAGTAGTATTTTTGTTCGTTTAAGTCTCTTTTGAAGTTGTAACCTCACTAATAACGTGGTGCAAGCTATTTGTCTTGATACCAGCTGTCACAACTCCCTGTAGGTATTTGACGTGTACAGATTTCCTTTCGTGGGTTAAAAGAGTTGCAGAACTCAACAGGACTATTTCAAGTTAAAACTCTCCAGTGGGGAATGAGCGAGCTTAGTTTTACCCCTGACGCTCACTGTCCCGCTGAAGGTCGCTCACGCCAATTACACCCTCACGAGGGGCAAGAAGTATTTTCGCCAGTGACGTAATAGCTATTACGCTCCCCCACCAGCAGAATTTCGAATATTTACTGCGTACGCGCGAATACTCGGCCTCAGCCGAGCAAAGTCTAACAGGCAGTTCTACAGCCTGTATATATATTTATTTACTATGGGGGAAGGCATTACTAATTGGTTTTCAACTTTGAATTACTTTCGTCATTTGGTTTTACTGCACACATGAATGTATTGATGCACACTGTAGAATAAAAGTTTATAAAATGTATAAAATTCCGGTATAATTTTCACTATAAATAGCTTTTTGGGGACATATTTATATCGCGAAAACAAAAATGGTTTCTTAAATTACGTATTCATACAGTTGTCAACTGTCTTCTATCTATACATCTATATACATGTACTTGGGAGCAGCAAAAAGCGGTCTTTGCCTTGTTAAGCATGCATGGTCATTCTTTTTGTACAAGCATACTTGAACGTCTGCATGATAAATTTGTGCAGGTATTTTTACTTTCTCTACACGTACTATGTACACAGTGTATAGAGAAGGTATTGTAATGCACCCAAAAATTCGATACCGAGAATTCACGGGAAATACATGTTTTGAGACCCCTGAATAAAAAAAAAGCATTTTTATAAACATGTCCGGGTGCGTCTGTGGGCAGCATAGCTCAAAAACCAAAATTTCGTTAAATGTCAAACTTGGTATTTAAGTTTAGTATCTTCCAAAGATGCGACACGAAGATTTTCAAGAAAATCCATTCCCACAACTAGCCTTTACATGGAAAATTTTTCGAAATTTTTTGTTTTCTCAAAAATAGCTAACGATTTTGATTAAAATATCGTGTATTAAAGATATTTACCTGGCAAATAAAACATATATCTTGAATTTTCTGGGAATAGCCTCTGAAGACTTCTTTATTCTGGATGAATTTTACGGAATTTTGCATAGTTGCTAAACTGTAAGAGATAGGCAAAACCTTACAACACAAAAAAATGTAGAGCGCATTAAAACACGCAACTCATGTTATATAATTTTTTTGTGGAATTGGTCGTTTTTGAGATATTCCTTGTTTTTGGTTTCAGCTTTAAACAACGATTGCTTTTCTTTTACAGGAATGTGTCATGTCCGTACAAACAAAGGAAATGCAGTCACAAAGCAACCAGTTTTGACTATCACTTTAACCTCTGGTACTCCCTTATTTCGGTTCTACTTACTAGGAAGCAAGTAATAAGACTATTTCTACTAATTTGTTCTTGGTTGGCATAAAGTAAATAGAAGCATAAGCTTATTAACAATAATTTGTTGCAGAGATGTAGAGAAAGTCGTGTGAATGGAACACATCAGATTTTTATACATATATTTATTTTATGTTTTTTGACTTCTTGGTCAAGTTGCGAAGAACCTGTTGGGTCAGTATGTACACAGAAATGCTGATTTTTTGGGGGCGGAGGGCAAGTACTTCTTGATATACATGTTACATAACTGCAGCGCTGGATTTTAAAGTTAATTATTTATTGTTACTACTACATTCATGTTATCTAACGTTATCAAAGTTGTTTAGACACCTAAATGTGACAAAATTAGTATGTTTCATTTTGAATAAATTACAGTGAAAGATAACTACTTGGGTTATCTAACAATTTGACCACATCGTAATTTAGTGTCATAAGCCACTCATTTAGACGTGGTTCAATGGTTAGACTGTTCGGCTCCCTACTAGGCGGCCCAGGTTCGATCCCAAGCACCCACATGTGGGATTTGCAGTGAACGAAACGCCGTCTAGGCGGGTTTACTCCGGGTCCTCCGGTTTACCCCAATTGTTCCATCATCTTTCTTATCGTCCTTTTTTCTTGCATTTCAGGTCACTTCCTCAAGCTCAAGCCTGGCTACAGACCGACCACTCATTCCAGGTTCTTCATTCAGTGGTTTCGTGCCGTTTGCTCCCCGACAGACTTCTGACCCCTAAACACCCGCTTGTAAATCCTATCTACGGAGAGGGTAAGCCGACTACTAAACGGAAGAAAAAAAGTTGTTTATTAATTACTACATTTCTATGAGGAACTGAATTCGATTTGAGTCCAATTCCATGTTTCACGTATTAAGTTCAATTCGAATTGAGATCGTTTTGAAGGCGAAAGGTTCGATAATAAATAATTAAGTTATTTATGTCCTTCGATTTGTTTTTACGCTGATGAGCCTGTTCAGCAGTTGCGTGTAATACAAGCACATTTTGAGGTTAGCAAATGTTTTTGAAAATAATAAATTAGGAGGTTATGAAAGGTATAACAATGGCTCTGTTGTGTGTTTTATTATACCGGTTCCTGGCAAGTTTATTTAAGAAAACATGACAGCGTTCAGTATATTTATTGCAAAGAGTACTATAGAATATAGTATATTTGGCGTATTCAATACCGTTCGAATACGGAGGTGCTTCCATGCAAAGTGTGTGTCCCTTTTAAAAAGGATCGGATCCAATATTCAATACGATCTGAATCCACGTTTCCACGCAGCATTCAATATGGAATGGATATTCAAATCGATTTCATTTCGTTGTGGAAACGAGATATACATATATTAAACTTTCAGAATTTAAAATAGCAATTTAAGCATTTTGTGCCACTTGTGTGATTTCTATTTTGTATGACAGATTAATTAATGTCAATTTATATTTTATATTAAGCACTGGCAGTCAGTCCTAATGGTAGCAGCTAGTACGCAATTAAATACGTACAAACTGTTCAACATTTTGAAAAGTTACAACCTAGGACTAATCCTAGAAAGAAAACCTTTAAGTGCCCTCATGGCGGCCTGGACATTAGTTCTGACTTTATTATTTTACCTAAAATAATATTATATTGATTAATAATTACTTAAAGTTTGTATTAGCTTTTAGTGTGCACCAATCTGCTGCACTCCAAAACGTGAAACTTGTCACAAGACTTTACTCGCCAAATTTGCTGAAGCACACTCAATTGTTTTTGGAGACTTGCCAAACCGTTAACGTTTTTATCAGCGAGAACAAAAGAGTAAATACATTTTTGTTGCATATTTCAAGCTCTCCGTTTATTGTCATTTGCTTTGTGCATAAAAATTACATTTTTGGCACTTTTCCCAGACTGCATCTATTTTCTACCTACAGAGAAACATTCTGCTCTTGGCAATAGTTTTTCTCCTTACTGTCAACGTATGCACCTATCTGTCAGTGCCATAATGCTAAGATAGATGCTATAAAATGATTTGTTAATTTATATTCTTGGAAATAAATACCTTGGTGTTCCTGATATGTGATTGGATCGTAAGAACAGCTCATTGCCGATTCCTTCGTTGAGCATCAAACTTCAGACACTTTCACTAAATAGTCTCACACTCGCCGATCACATACCTGTAGGCTACACGGAACTGGTTTCGAATACGTCTCAAATCCCAGACAAAACGCTTTTGATAATGCGCAAAAAGCAAAGAAAGAAACAAAGATAGAAAAAAGCCACAACAAAACGTACGCACGTCCACATATACACACCCACTTTAACGCAATCGTGATCAGAAAGAAAACAAAACAAAGTCGAATGAGAGTTGTTTCACTATCGCGTTCACCTGTTACTATGGGGATGGTCTGATCCAAAAGCAGAGCTGTTTGAAGGGATGCGGCCTTCCTGCATATCTTCGTATCTTGCAGGAAAGCAGGAAACCGAAGCGTTCCCCTTCCGCTACAACACAAAGTGATCACAGCGCTCACTTCACTGGCTGGCTGAGCTGCGACCGACGCTGGCTCATGTCCCTCTCCACTGTCTGTCTCTCTCTCTCTTACTCTCTCACTCTCTGCTTCCTTCCAATTCCTTCAAGGTTAAACCCAACAGTTCAACAACAGAATCGGCGGGCCGCGCTTCGCTCACAGACTGTCGCTTGCTCCTAACAACAATGCCAGTACAGCTTCCTTGTCCACAGGCTGTACTTAAAAGACCGGATATTTGAACGCCAAAACCTGGCGTTGGGGCTAGTGTCTTTAGGGTAGCTTTAATTCTCTCTTGTGCCGGATACAGGCAAAATATGAATAAAAATCTGGGTTACACTCACATGACTTCCTCTAGCTACTCTACTAACAATTTCCTTACAAATAATTACTCTTCTTTCTACACAATGCTAATCGAGATAAACATTGACATAATGTTCTTATTACTTACTTCCGTACAAGTAGAAAGGAACTAAAGGAATGCATTAGGCTAAAGTGATAGTCAAATGTTTTAAAACTGTCGTTATGCGATTGTCATTGCAAATCGCTTCTTTGCTTGGCCAGGAGTAGAACAAAAGAAAAACGGACACTTCCTGTCTGAGAAAAATATAAGTACTTTACAATTGAAATTCATAACAATGAATATCTCCAAAATGGTAAACTCCACGAAAAAAAATGTATATGACATAAGTTGTGTATTTTAACGAGATATACACTTTGTGTGCAGTAAGTTTTTGTCTATCTCTTACGGTTTATTAGTTATGCAAAATTCAGCAAAATTTATCCAGAATAAACAGGTATTCAGAAGCTATTCCCAGAAAATTCAAGATATACATTTTATTTGTGATGGTAATGACTTCAATATATGGTATTTTAATCAAAATCGTTAAGATACATTTTTAAGAACATTTTTGCATGTAAAGGGTAGTTTGGGGGGGATTTTCTTGAAAATCTTCGTGCCGCATCCTTGTAAGATACCAAAATTAAATATCAAGTTTGGTATTTAATCGTCTTTTCGTTTTTGAGCTATGCTGTCCACAGACACACACGGACCTTTTTCTAAAAATGCTTCTTTTGGATTCAGGGGGATCCAAAACATGTATTTCTGTGAAATCTCGACAGGTATCGAATTTTGGGGTGCAATACAATACCTTCTCTATACACTGTGTACATTGTACGTGTAGAGAAAGTAAACATACCCCAACATATTATGAAGCATATATATTAAAGCCAAAACATCTTACGCTTAAAGGTTTTGAAGCGGTTTACTTTATCGGTTTAAACATCTGATGCATTCCATTCATTAAATTTCTGCAAATAAACTATTCTTACAAAAGATCATTCTTTTATCTACAAATGCTAATTAAGATAATTATTACTAGAAATGGTCTTATTACTTAATTCCTTGTAAGTAGAGAAGAAATAAGGGAATACATTAGGCTAAAGCGACAGTTAAATCTTTCAAAATCTGTCGCTGTCATTGAAATTCAGCTCTTTCCAGGAGTAACACAAAAGGAACGAAAGATAGCATACGGTTTCAGAAACGTTTAATGTACTTTAAAATCAAAACCAATAAAAAGAATATCTCGGAAACGGTTAATTCTTATATAAAAATGTATGTGACAAATTGTTTTAACGAGATTTGCATTTTTTTGTGTAGTAGATGTTTATCAGTTATACAAAATTCATACAGGATGAAGAGGATATTCCCAGAAAATTCAATATATGTATTTCATTTGTAAAAAAAAAAAAAATTAAACATATGGTATTTTAAGCAAAATCGTTAGAAATTTTTATATAATGTTCTGCAACATGAGGGTGTGGGATTTTCATAAAAACCTTCCTGTCGCATTCCTGGAAGATATTACTTTTAATACCAAGTTTGGTATTTAATCGATTTTTCGTTTTTGAGTTATGCTATATACACACATGTACATTTCTTTACTTTTTTAATTCAGAAGGATCCAAAATTTGCTTCCGAGGAAATCTCGGTATTGCATTTTTGGGAGGAATACAATATCTTCTTTCTCTACTATGTACATTGCAAATACGCGATAGAGAAAAGTAAACGTTCTTATATGTAACATTCTCTCTATCCGCTTTTCAACAAATCACCTGTATTGTATCAGTTTATTCTTCCATCTACTCTATGTTCATCGAGATTATATTTCCATAAATGGTTTATATTTCCTTCGAGACAGATATAAGAGGATTAGGGGAATACACTAGGCTTAAGCAAATATTTTTATAGGCGTATAGTTATGTGATGGCTAAAATCGAATGATCAGCAAAAAAAGAAAAATCGAATAGGAATTTTAGACTTTGAGAAAACTCAAACCAGTTACAAAAAATATCTCGGAAATGGTGAATGTTACAAATATTTTTATTTAATATAAATTGTGTGCTTTAACGAGATTACATTTTTTTGGTATAGTAAGATTTCGTTGCTTATGGTTTTCTATTTAAGGAAATACTTCAACACATAGTATTTTAATTGAAAATTTTAGAGCCACTTTTGTGGGAAATCAAAAATAACAAAATGTTCATGTAAATTGTAATTTGGTGTGTGGGGCGCATCTTTGGAAGACAATGAACTTAAATCCTCCAACGTAATGAGCTTATGTATTTTATTTCCTCCCTTGTTAGACTGCGACTGCCATATATTTATTACTTTTTGGTACTTTCGACTTCTCTACAAAATTTAGAAAAATGGAAAGCTTTTTTTTTTTTCTGTCACGCAAGGAGAGGAATTTTAGACACCACGTAGCGAACAGCTTTTATAAGTTTTGATTACCGCTTAAGCATACTGCATCCCCCTCTTACCGTTGTACCAAGTACTCGGAAACGGATTGTTGCTGTATCGAGCTTTAAATTTTTTGTGCAATAAGATTTTGTCTATCTCTTGCGGTTTACAAATTGTGCAAAAGTCATTCAAAATGAAGTGGACTTCAGAGGCTATTCCCAAGAAATTCAAGATATGCATAACTTGTTATGAAAATATTTTAAACGTATGATCTTTTAAAATCAAAGTCTGCGTAATTTTTGACAAAAAAATTTTTTTTTTTAATCCATTTAAAGGGGAATTTCCTTGAGACTGTTTGTGTGGCAACTTAGGAAGATGCTAAAATCTGGTATTAACCGTCTTTTCGTTTTTACTTTCTGTATACGTACTAAGTACCTACATAGTGTATAGAGAAGGTATTGTAATGCACCCAAAAAATCGATACCAAGATTTCACCGGAAATACATGTTTTGAGACACCCTGAATACAAAAAAAGCATTTTTGGAAAAAGGTCAGTATGTGTGTGTGTGTGTGTGTGTCTATGGAAAGCATACCTCAAAAACGAAAAAGTGTTACATAAATCCAATGAGATTTCATATGAAGGAAATATTTGAAGAACTTATTGGTTGACTCAGTAGTGCCATAAGACCTAGGAGTGGCAATCATTGATGATTGAACGCCCATATTTCTATCTCACCATTTCCTTAATATCTTCCGTGTAGAGAAAAGGATCGATCGTGAACAAAAGACACCTAGAAGTGTGAAAACTAAGTTATTGTGATTCAGAATTGATAAAATTGCGTTGGAAAGACGGCGAATGGCGTTAAGTGCCATGACATTAAAATAATACTCTAAAAATCTGATGTGTACCATTCACATGACTTTCTCTACACCTCTGAAACATATTATTCTTAAAAAGCTTATACTTCTATTTACTTCATGCTAATCAGAAGAGATTAGCAGAAATAGTCTTATTACGCCCTTCCTTGTAAGTGGAAGCGAAATAAGGGAAATAAGTGATAGTCAAAAGCTGGTTGCTATGTCCCTGAAGTCCTTTGTATGGACAGCAGTTGACAAATTCCTGTATGAGAAAAGTAAGAGCTTTTCATAGCAGAAACCAAAACCAAGCCATGTCTCAAAAACGATGAACTCCACGAAAAAAATGAATATAACATAAATTGTGTGTTTCAACATGCTCTACATTTTTTGTGTAGTAAGTTTTTGTCCATCTCTTACGGTTTAGCAGTTATGCAAAATCCCGTAAAATTCATCCAGAATTAAGTACTCTTCAGAGGCTATTCCCAGAATATTAAAAATATACATTTTATTTGTCAGGTAAATAGCTTTAATATGCGATATTTTAATCAAAATAGTTAAGAGCCATTTTTGAGAAAATCAAAATTTTCGAAAAAAATTCCATGTAAACTTAAAATATCAAGTTTGGTATTTTACCGACTTTTCGTTTTTGAGTTATCGTGTACACAGACATACGGGCCCACACACGAACCTTTTTTTTCGAAAAAGCTTTTTTTAAATAAAGGGGACCCTAAAACATATATTTCCGGTGAAATATCGGTATCGAAATTTTGGGTGGAGTGCAATACCTTCTCTATACACTATGTACATAGTGCATATAGAGAAAGTAATAATAAAAATTTATATGTACATATAATACCGCCTGATGCATAAAAGGACCTAAAAGCTCGAGTAATATCGGCGGCTTCCTAGGAACTTTGTTCATTGGTAAAATGTTCACTCTCTTTGATTATTACAATTAATTCACACATATAAACTCTTTAATTCATACTTTCAGACATTAGGGAGAACAGCGAATAATCCTGGCTCACATTCAACAGGTAGCGAGTTCGAATCTCGCTTAGGGAGTGTTCCCTTATCTGAGAGGACAAACGACGAGTAACTTTAAGCCTCATGGGCCTTGAGCATCATTTCACTAATTTCATTTCATCGTCCGATATGCCCAACTAGGTTAAAGGAATTTAAGCTATCAAACACAACTTCTACTGGAAATCGAACGAGGGGCCTCCGGATTTAGAGATTAGCACGTCAACTACTAGACCATACAAGAGTCTCTTTTACTCGTATTTTTGTTTTTCGTCTAAACATGGAATTAATTGCTACATACTTTGTTGCATTTGGACAATTCCGCTCCATATTTAAAAAAAAATTACTACAGCTTATCTTTTCACACCTGTTCGTTCGTGATGGGGAATGAATGTTGTCATGCTGCGTCTGGCTTATTGTGAGGAAACGGATCGGGCTATAACAAGTTGTTCTAGCCTGGTAGGCGCTAAATGAGTAGCGAGTTTCTCACTACTTACGGGAGTCTAGCTTCAACATGCAATACGGTTCAGCATTGAGCGAAATCTATCGTCACGGCCCATTCAAAAATATATTTTCTACACTGAATTTTTTAGTGGAACACAACACTTCCTCTAATTACTATCTGTAGTAGAAAAAGTAAATATCATGAGGAACTTACAGGTTATCTGGAAAAAAATATTGATAATACAATATACTCATTCAGGTCAGTTTCTTAAACACAAGAGATATTAAGAGTTTCTAAGAGAATAAAATCTCATGTATTCCAATCACATAGCTTTCTCAAGCTGTTCCATATACAAACTATTCTTATAAACGGTTAATCTTTTATTTACGTCATGCTAATCGAAATGAATATTAGCAAAATTGATCATATTACCTGCATCCTTTTATGTAGAAAGGAGTACAACGATAGACAAATCTTTTAAAATCTGGTCGCTATGTGCAACAATTGAGTTTCGGTTCGTTTTACATGGTCTCTTTGAGAAAATATTTTGAATTTGTGTTTTAATAATTTTAGCTAAAATTTAAACTATTAATTGGAAGGAAAAAATTAATAAAGGATATACGTTTATTTTTATTTCCATTTTTTAAAATTAAACTTAACAGTTTAATACATAAACTAAAATTAAAAATAAAAAGAACTAGAATTAAATATTGGTAGCTTCAAATTGAAACCAATAACAACAAATTCCTCGAAAATGATCAAATCTACGATAAAAATGTATATGATATACCTAAATTGTGTGTTTTAAACGTCTTTTGTTTAGCTAGTCTTAGTCCGTCTCTTACGGTTTAACCATCAGGCAACATTCTGTGAAGCTCATCCAAGAATGAAGAGCTCCTTAGAGGATATCTCCAGAAAAAAAAATTATTTGTGATGTAAATATATTTAATATACGGTATTTTAATCTATAACTTAGAGCCAGTTTTGAAAAAAATAAAATGTTCAAAAATTGTTTCCTGAAAATCCCCGTGACACATTCTTAGAAGACACAAAATATAAATACCAGTTTGCTATCCACAAACACACACCGAGAGATCTTTTTGTAAAAATGTGTTGGTTTTTTTTTTTTTTGGCACTTCGGAGACATCAACACATGTATTCCCAGGAAAATATCGGCATCAAATTTTTGGGTGTAATGCAATACCTTCTCTATGTACATATGTGCTGAGGAAAGTAAAAGAAAACAAAGTAACGGAAAAGTTTTATCTGAACAGTTGTCATGGTGAAATAGATTACTTTGAAATCGTTACATATATACTTAAAACAATACTCCTGGGCGCCATACATGTACTAAATGGAACAAAGTACTTTGTGTTGGTGTGGTTAGTTGGTACCAGATTCACTTTGATGGTTTTAGGCAAGATTTCTAAATTTTGTTATGTGTTTTTTACAATTTTTTTACGAGGATTTTTATTTATGTGGTACATTTTACGTTCTCTATACGTACTATGTACATAGTGTATAGAGAAGGTATTGTATTGCACCCACAAATTCGATACCGACATTTCACCGGAAATATATGTTTTGAGAACCATAACAAGCATTTTTAGAAACATGTCCGTGCGTGTATGTGTGTGTGGACAGCATAGCTCAAAAACGAAAAGACCGTTGAATACCAAACTTGGTATTTAAGTTTGGTATCGTCTAAGGACGCGACATGAACTATCCTTTTCATGGAACTTTTTTCGAAAATTTTGATTTTCTCAAAAATGTTTCCAACTATTTTTATTAAAATATCCTATATTAAAAATGTCTACCTGACAAATAATATGTATATCTTCAATTTCTGGGAATAGCCTCTGAAGACTACTTTATTCTGGATGAATTTTACGGAATTATGCATAATCGCTAAACCGTATGAGATACACAAAAACTTACTGCACCAAAAATGTAGAGCACATTAAAACCCACGATTTATGTTTTATATATTTTTTCGTGGAGTTGATCGTTTTTAATATATTCTTTATTTTTAGTTTCAGCTTTGAAAAACATACTTTTCTCATAAAGGAATTTGTCAACTCCTGTCCATACAGAGGAACTTCAGTCACATAGCATCCAGCTTCCGACTATCACCTTAACCTATGGTGCTCCCTTATTTCGCTTCTGCTTACAAGGAAGCAAATAATAAGACTATTTCTGCTAAGTTTTTCTCCATTAGCATGAAGTAAATAGAAGCAAGGGCTAACTTACAATAATTTGTTGCAGAGATTTAGAGAAAGTCATGTGAATGGAACACATCAGATATTTTTAAAACTGATATAACGAAAACAGACTCGTAGCTTTGCTACAGGAGTTAGTTATATGTGTGGAAATTTTAAGATTGTTCATAAATTAGTTTCAAAGATCAGGGTATATATATAAAAACTTATGAAGCCAGAATAAAAATGAGTAAGCCGACTAGATTAATATGTAATAATTTGAGATCCATACACTTTATAGTGTTATTCTAATATCTACTTAAGTAAAATGTAGAGGTTTCCGGGTTTGTAGGCCGTGGTCGATCAGATGAAATGTCACCTGGCTTTTCGTTCGTGACTCCGCCGAACATCTTCAGAGGACGACTTACTGGTTGAAACTACGAGGGCCGTTTTTTCTTTTTCAACCTGTGATAGGCTATAAATAAAAGACAATTTCATAGAAAACAGTTATTTTTATACACTTATGATTACTTTTCAACATAATCACCGAAAAGATTGAGACATTTATCGTACCTGTGCATAAGCTTTGCAATACACGCTTCAAAAATATTGCCGCCAATGATTTCAAATGAGCACTGACGTTTTTGAAGATCTTCGTTGGTTTGAAAGTGCTGCCCTCCTAGGGAAAAGGTGAAAGTCGCTGGGTGCCAGGTCAGGACTATACGGCGGATGATTGAAAATATCCCATTGAAATTGTTCAAGGAACCGATGGGTTCAATACAATTCATGAAGTCAGCATTCCTCTTCGTTTGTTTTGAATGGTTCTCAACTAATGTCGTAAAGTTTCACAATAAACAGCTGCATTGATAGTGGTTCCAGTGGATCTTCATTAGTTTGAAAGTGCTGCCCTCCTGGCTAAGTCTTCAGCTCAGGGAAAAGGTGAAAGTCACTGGGTGCCGGGTAAAGACTGTACAGTGGATGATCGAAAATATCCCATTGAAATTGTTCAAGGAGCCGATGGGTTGTGCCAGCAGTGTGTGGACGAGCGTTGTCATGGATTAACACAATTCCTGAAGTCAGCATTCCTCTTCGTGTGGCTCTCCACAAACGTCGTAAAGTTTCACAACAAACAGCTGCATTGATAGTGATTCCAGGCTGCTTCATTGGCGGCAACATTTTTTGAAGCGGGTATTGCAAAGCTTGTGCACAGGTACGATAAATGTCTCAATATTTTCAGTGATTATGGTGAAAAGTAACCATAAGTGTACACAACTTTTAGTAATAAAATAATTGTTTTCTATTAACTTGTCTTTTATTTATAGCCTATCGGAGTTTGAAAAAGACGGCCCTCGCAGAAACCTCCTACAAACCCGGAAACCTCTACATTTTACTGGTTAATGCGGCCGTGAAAGCCTAAGAATATATATTAAACTACTTAAGTATTGTCTAAATATAAATTGGCAATCCACATTTTCCCTTAAAGCTAAAGCTTCGAAACCTGTGTCAGGAAGAATCTGAAAAAGGTCTATCTGGCAATCAGGCTGAACTAAAAGCAATTGCAAGTTATCAGACAGCTTCCAAGATAGTCTGGAACTGCCTAATAAACTTTATGAATTGGTAAAACATAATGCTAATCTTGGGTGGGAGCCTGGACATATGGAAATGTTAGGCAATGAAAAACTAGAAAGGGATCTGCTCAAACATTTAATGTACTTGAACCAGTTTTGGCATATCTTTAAACTCTGTTCGACAAACCGTTACTGAATGGACTAATCCTAAACAATCAACTGCGATGTGTTCAAACAGAGAAGCACAGTAAGAGAATGATGAGCAATATACCCTTCTGACTCACTGAAGATTTACTTAATCTCTCAATAAATCTGAAAATACACTGATAATCGGGCTCCTGACGAGACGTAGATACGGAAACACTTACAATGGAAGTCTTTGGGGAGGAACCAGTTTGCAGGATATATAACAAAGAACTGCAGCTCCTATAATCTTCAAATGTGAAATGCTGGGTAACAAAAGATATTTAACTTTTGGATTTGATTGACCCAAATGATTTTCCCAAAGAAAACTAAGGTAACATAACTATTGTTCCTAATTAATGAATACTAAACACAAATAATAGTAATAAGAGATAATACATCATACTCATAGCTTTCATGCTAGGGCAATTACAACCAGACATATGACTGCAACAAGTTAAGTAAAAGCAGCCTGACCCAAGTATGAACTTGAGTATTTATACGCTTTTTTGCTCGAACTGCACTCTTAAAGACAAGCTGCTTGACTTCGACAAGTATGCTCACATATTTTACAGCATTTTCAAGGATAAGTAAAATAAAAATACTCATGTTTTAATATAAGTTATGTGTATATATGTGTGCTTCCTGAAAGAATTAGAATTTCAAATTCAAGACGGTATAAGATTCAATTAAGTTTAAGGTTAAAGGTAATTCAATTTTATAATATGCATGAATATTTTAGTACCATTTCCAAGTTCTAATTTATATTTAGTTTATTTTATGGACACTTTGGTATTCAATGTTTTAATTTTAATTTAGTCGATCACAATAAACAATGTATGTTTTATTTTGTGCTATTTGACATGGTCAATTATATTTCATACTCAGAGGTTCAATAAATACTATTATACTCCCCTAAGTAGTGTGCGTCTCTGCCACACATTCAACAGGTCGTGAATTCGAATCTCGCTTAGGAAGAGCTACCTGGATAAGGCTTTTTCGGGGTTTTCCCGTATCTTGAGAAGACGAATGTCGGAAACTTTAAGCTCCATGAACCCCAAGATCATTTGAGCATAATTTCGACAATTTCATTCACCGTCTGATTTGACCAACCAGGTTAAAGGACGTTAAGCTACAAATATATATAATATATTATCATCAGCCTAGTGGTTAGACCCTCTTGCCTCTCACTAAGGTGATTTGGATTTAATCCGAGGGGATCGCATGTAGGATTTGAGGTGAATAAAGCAGCGTCTTGGTGGTTGATCTCCGGTTTCACCCATCATTTGTTCCACCAACTGCTCCAGAACCAACTGTCCTATCATCCAGTGATGACCTGCTGATTGGCTCCTTTGTAGGTTACAGTGGGTGTTAGTGCTCCAGATAGGAAGGGGAAACCGACTAAATTAAGTTTAATACATTTCTGTGGACCTTAAAACATACTTGTACATGGGTCATTTAAAAATGAGTGGCAACACTGCCTGCATTTGCCGTCATCAGCGGTAAATGATGTAAGCTGATAACAATGAAACAGAAGAGCATCTTGGTAGCCGAGTTTGAAGATAATTTTATTTACAAGACCTTTTTAGTAAGTTTAATTGTACACTCTTGTCTTTAATGCTCAAAATATGTTTAGTAAATACGAACAAAGATGTTTCATTATCAATGCTCAACAATGCCATACAGAATTATTGGAAGCTTGTGGTAGAGCGACTTTACCATATCGTACCGTGGCTAGGTGAGCGAATGCATTTCGTTCATCAAAAACGTGGAGAGCTGACAGACCGCAATCACTTAAGGCCATGCTCATTGTTGCTTATGATTTTGACGGTGTTTATATCATTCATCCAGTTCCTCAAGAAAATCGTGTGAATGGTACAAGTTATAGTTACTTCTGGAACACCATTTACGACCAGCTGTGCATCGTAAAATCCAAATCTCCTAAATTCTCATCCTATTGTGATATATGACGGTGCTCGCTCTCACACGGCTGCCCCTATTGAGCACAAAAATTCTGGAGCATCCTTCCAATTAAAAAAACATTAATAAAAACGCTTGTGATGCCTCATTTTGACTATTGTGACTCTCTTTTTACTAACTTAACTGAAAATTTGACTCTAAGACTTCAACGGGCTCAGAGAATGCAATCTCCGTCGATTTGATCATGTTACACCATCACTCAAAACACTTAAATGGCTCCAGTTTAGGGATAGAAGAAAATTGCATTCTTTACCGTTTCTCTATCAACTCCTTCATTCTCGCATTCCAAACTATCTAAATGTTCGCTCAAATATATTTCTGACTGCCATAACCGAGAAACTCGCTCACGACACTCTTTCCTTCTTGTTATACCTGCTCATCATACAACCTTCTATTCATCATCATTTACAATAGATTTAGCTCGTCTTTGAAATTCCCTACCTGAAGACTTAAGGGACTGCCGGGACAATATACTGTTAAAGCAGAAAATTAGGGCATACATTTATAGTCTAACCTAATCTGCTGCTGTATTAATATGATAAATACATCACTATTTTACGAGTAATTTATTGTTATTAATATTTTATATGCTGGCAAGTAATATGCATTTCAATTGTAAATATGACTAAAATGCGTTTCAATTTTCACTTAAGTACTTTTTTTTACAGTTTTTTCTTTTCATTTCAGTATAGTTGTTGCACCTTTTTATATATGTTTTTATTAAGTTGTATAGAGTTGTAATTCTGTTCTTTATTCCTTTATTCATATTCCATTTAACGTATTGCCTGGTAGAGTGGAAGAGAAGGCCTTATGGCCTTAACTCCAACCAGGATAAATAAATAAATACACCCCAGATATGAGCTCATGTGATTTCGACCTATTTAGGAAAATGAAGTTACCACTTGGAGGAGTTCGCTTTAGAACCAAGCACGCAATTATAACACCAGTAGAGCAGTCTGTTCGAATATCAGGACAAGATGTGGAGGGCATCCGTCGCCTCCCTGAAGTGTGGAGGCGAGTTCATGTTGGAGGAGATTACTTCCAAGTACTGCAATAATGTGACTGCTCCAAAAATATTTTATTGTTGTTAATTCAAACGTTGCCACTAATTATTGAATGATCCATGAAATACTTCCTCTACTGAATTGGTGAAGAAAGTAAGCTTTTTATGATAATCAAGCACATCTAAAACATTGCAAACCGCGGACTTCATATTCATCTCTGAACTTAAACGCAAGTTAAATACTTTGCCAGGTGTAATGTTTAGCATAGCTTCTACATTATTTGTGTTGACAGATCCTAGTCAAGGTCAAAAAGGCAAGGCAAGCCAAGGTTGTTACTTTTAAAATTATTAAGAAGGACATAACTCCGGTCCTTTAACCTTCACGTGAGTTACACCTCAAACCCAAATATAAGATATGTTTTTCTGTTCATTGCCACACGGGTTATTGAATTAAATGGCCTCTGTTATGCAATCATGTGTCTACCTTCTATGTCGTTAAGACTCTTAAGACATTTCAATCAATCGCCGTGGCCTCTCACCTAGACGGCCCGGGTTCGATCCCAAGTGAGATTTGTGGTGGGGCGGGTTTTTTCCAGGTTCTCCGGTTTCCCGCGCCATCACATTCCACCGGGGCTCCATCTTCGTGTATCATCAATGTCATCGCCTGTGGTGCCATTGCAGTAAAATACGGGCGTTAAACACTACAAAAAAAATTCAATCAAAACTTTAAATAGATTGCCTACGTAGTTCAGTGGTCAGCGAGGTTCAATCCCGACTGGAGCGGGGAATTTTTCTTTGACCAGAATTATTCCCTAGCCCCCACAGAGTCTGGAAGTATGAATGTGAGAGTGTGTGTGGTTAATAATATAAAATGATAAACCTAATGTTATAAAACCAACAGATGATACGAGTTATTTCACAAGTCAAAGCCCCCAATATGACCATTGATGTTAAAGGCGGCTATACAACTTTAAAACCTTTCCAAATCTGGATGTCCGTTGTGAATGCCAAAGTAGGATTAGAGAACAAATTTGCAAAACGGGTGTGTTCCATTCACATGACTTTCTGTCAACAAATTATGCTTGCAATTATCAAGATAAACATTACGAGATATGATTTTATTACTTAGTTCCTTGATAGAAGAGAAAGAGATCCATTAGGCTAAAAGCAATAGTTCAAATCTTTTAAAAGCTGTTACTAAGCGATTATTATAGCCAGGAGAAAAACAAAAAATCATGTGAAACGGGGGAGGAGAAAAGTATTATGAATTTGAAACCAAAAACAGGGAATATATCGAAAACTATTAGCTCTACCACAAAAAAACTTACGTGGCAAAGTTGTGAGTTATATGTTTAAAAGAAATCTACATTTTTGTGCAGTTTTTTGCTTCAGTTTAGTAGTTATGCAAAAATCATTTACAATAACTATTTCGTTCATAATACGTGATCGTAGGAATTGGCCAATCCAGTACATTAGCATGAAAAATTCCAATCAATCGGAACTCATTATCTCTGCATTTTAATCATTCTTTTTATCACATCTACGTGCAATTATTTTTCTAAATGTATCGCACCCCCATACAGTTGTTTCCTCTGAACTAATGTTCATCTCATAATAGATAATAAAACCAGTGTGCAGTGATATTCTCGTATCATGGCGGTAAGATCTATCGTTGAAATAGACATCAGTTGAAAACTCAAAGCCGCTGAATACTAAAAACAACAGAGTGTGTGGAACCAGTTCAACCAATTCTGTAAGCAACGAGCCCATGATTTATGATATGGACATCAAGTTGCAGTGATTTTGGTGCAAATATACGTCAAGACAAATGGAATTTTAGGAATATAATTCTTTGTGTCCATATAAGCTAATCATTGTTATTTTATTCACGAAATAGACTTATTATATAAAATTCGAGCTACAACTTTTCTCTTGATAAAAGTTGGAGCTCTCGTTATATGACTTATGAAAAGGACTTCAGAAACCTTTCCCAGAAAATTTAAGATGCACATTTTATTTGTCATGGAAATGTCTTTAATATACGTTATTTTACTTAAAATCGTTTAAGCCATTTTAGAAAAAATCAAAATCTTCTAAAATTGCTCCATCTAAAGGGTAGTATGGGGTGGGGGGATATGCTCGAAAATCTTTGTGTCGCATCCTTAGCGTATTACCTTATTTCCCATTTACTTACAAGGAAGCAAGTAGTAAGACAATTGCTATTAAAGTTTACCACGATTAGTATGATGTGCTTGCGTGCGAGTCTGGTAGGCTCGGGGTGAGCCTAGGTGTTGTTGCTGTGTACCTACTCTAGTAAGGGTTTAACCACAGGAATGAGGTGAAGGTTGAGGTTATAATTTTGAGGTTTCGAGTGTTGGTATTAAGGAGGTAGCGCTATATAGGCTCCTCGAGCGGTTGCATTCTTCAGGAGCAGCATCCTTTCCTCTGCTCCACTAGTGTTTAATTTTTAAATTTTTTTTATGTTGGTTAATTTTGATAGACCACTCCCAATGGAGGGGGGGAGTACTTAGTTCAGCTATTACTCTGTTGGTTGGTTTGAAGCCGTTGTGCCGGGGGTGCCCGCCTCTTTCGGCGTTCAGTGGGTAACTACTCCCCCAGCGATCTGACAAGTGCGTTCTCATGTTCGCCCAATCTGGCGTAGAATTTCTGAGCCCGGCGCCTAATGACATCTTCCACATATGGGAGAGCCGAAGCTTCATGAAGTAGCCTCAAAGGGAAACGTCAACATACTGAATATATGGACCGGAGTGCTCTATTCTGTACCCGCTGTAACCAGAGATGCCAGGAGTCTGCTGCCATACCCCCACACTTCGCAGGCGTAGAGCATCAGAGGGATTACGAGCGCCTTGAAAAGACGTAACTTTAAGTGAACCGCATCTGGGAGGCCAGTACAGGGTAAAGGGAGGCCACGCTCCCTTCGCTCTGTCCGACGTTCCTCGCACGTGTTCACGAAAAGTTAGGCCCTTATCAAGAGTGACGCCCAGGTATTTGAAGGAATTTCCCCACTCTATCCTCTGACCTTGATAGGAAAAATGGGTATCTGGTCTATTGCGGGGCGTTTTCTGGAGAACAGAACAGCATGACTTTTTGCCTGGGTTAACGTACATCCGCCAATGTCTGCACCAGTCCTGGACGAGACGGAGGTGTTTCTGTTTGGGACTGAAGGCTCTGCGTATGTTCTTGTCAGTGAGATAGATCAGGACGTCATTAGCAAACTGGGCCATGTTGACGCTCTGCACTGCAGGGAAGTCTGCCATGAAAAGGCTAAACAAGGTGGGTGATAATACAGATGTAGATAATATAACACTCTTTTATAAGAATGGTGGGTTTGCAGAACAGACAGAGAAAAGTCATGTGAATGGAACACATCAGATTTTTAAATAATGATTAATTAGTCCAGAATTATAAACATCATTTTGCAAGCTCTGCGGATAGATTTTTAGAATGTATTCGCGTAAGACGTCACTGGAAGAGGGCGTAGTCGAACAATGGAGACAGATTGCTGTTATCCCCACCACTTTTCCTCGACAAACTGAAGATGAATGTAGACGGATCTGAATTCTCAACGCGGTGCACATTAGAAGGCCAGCTGTGCAAAAGACATGTTTTCGTACTTCCACTCTACAACTTCCATGGTTGGCTTTTCATTGTTATTTCTCTTTTGGGAAATTGTTAAAAACTGAAAAATCTGAAGTATTCCATTCACATGACTTTCTCCCTGCTCTGCAAACAAACCGCTTAGAAAATATTATTCTTTTTACTTTCTCTACACGTACTATGTACATAGTGTATAGAGAAGGTATTGCATTGCACCCAAAAACTCGATGCCGAGATTGCATGTTTTGGGAACCCCTGAATCTATAAAAAACATTTTTAGAAAATGCCCGTGTGTGTGTGTGTGGAAGGGGTGTGCTTAGCTCAAAAACAAAAAGACCGTTAAAAACCACACTTGGTTTTTAAGTTTAGTATATTCCAAGGATGCGACATGAACATTTTCAAGAAAATTCCTCTGCCACAAGCTACCCTTTACATGGAAAAAATGTTGCAAAATTTAATGATTTTGATTAAAATACAATATATTTACAACACAAATACACTATACATTTTGGATTTTCTGGGAATAGCCCCTGAAGTCCTCTTTATTCTGAATGAATTTTGGTAACTATTAAATCGTAAGAGATAGAGAAAAGCTTACTACACAAAAAATGCACATCTCGTTAAAACAGACAATTTATGTCATATACATTTTTTCGTGGAGTTGACCATTTTTTAGGTATTCCTTGTTATTGGTTTCAGCTTTTAAATACTAAAGTTTTCACATACGGGAATTTGTCAATTCCTGGCCATGCAAAGAAACGGATTTCATCCACATAGAAAAATCATCATAAAGCCATTCTTGGTATTAAATTTTACTTTTAAAACTTCAAAGGAAAGAAATACAACTAGCTTTTAGAAGATTTGAACTTCGTTTTAGCCTAGTGTACCCCATTCTTTCCTTTCTTCTGCTAACGTTTATCTCGATTAGCATGAAGTAGATTGAAGCTTAAGCTTTTTAACAATCATTTTTGTAGAATTGCAGAGAAAGACATGTGAATGGAACACATCTGATTTTTACTTTCTCTATACGCACTATGTACATAGTGTACAGAGACGGTATTGCACTCCACTCAAAAATTCGATACCGAGATTTCACCGGAAATATATGTTTTAGGGTCCCCAATAGCATTTTCAAAACAAGGTCCGTGTGTGTGTGTCCGTGTGTCTGTGAGCACGATGACTCAAAAACGAAAAGTCGGTAAAATATCAAACTTGGTATTTAAGTTTAGTTTCTTTCAGGGGTGCGACACGAAGATTTTGAGAAAAATCCCCCCCACTTCAAACTACCCTTTACATGGACAAAATTTCTAAATTTTAAATTTCTCAAAAATGGCTCTAACGATTTTGATTAAAATTTCGTATATTAAACATATTCACCTGACAAATAAAACTTATATCTTTAATTTTCTAGCAATAGCCTCTGAAGACTACTTTATTCTGGATGAATTTTTCATAACTACAAAAACTTAACCTACAAAATGTGTAGAGCACGTTAAAACACATAATTTATGTTATATATATTTTCTTCGTGGAGCTGATCGTTTTTGAGATATTCCTTTTTCTTTGTTTCAGCTTTGAAAAACATACTTTTCTCATATAGGAATTTGTCAACTGCTGTCCATGCAAACAAAGGAACATCAGTCACATAGCAACCAGCTTTTGGCTTTCACTTTAACTTATGGTAGTCCCTTATTTCGCTTCTACTTACAAGGAAGCAACTAATGAGACTATTTCTGCAATTTTTTTCTGATTAGCATAAAGTAAATAGAAGTATCAGCTTTTAAAGAATAATTTGTTGAGGGATATAGAAAAAGTAATGTGAATGGACACATCTGATTTTTTAACTTGAAGCTAAGTGTAGACTGGCGGATTTGCACTCGAGACTTTTCGATTGTGGAGTCTGGGTAATTGGAAATTTGATTGAGTACCTACATAAAATGAAAAGCTGTCTATCAGTTGTCATAACCACAAGAGAATTAATATCGACCAATAGCTGTCAAACGACTCTCATAACCTTGACGAAGTGAGTCTACAAGTACTTCGCACCCAGGTATTTTAACTGCAACCAATCAGCAGGTGGTATTTAGCACATGGAGAGGTGGGCGAGAGTTCAACTGTACGCCTGCAGCTTACGGATCCTGTGATGAACGATAAGAGTCTTCTAACTGCCTGTATATATCAAGTTGCTTCACCTGTAACCAGGTAAAACAACTGAAGTTGGTTGTTGGCTCTCAATCTTCACTTAGGTTGAAGGAACCTATTTTACTTACCCTACCACAGTCATGGTAGGCAGAGAAGGTATTGTATTCCATCCAAAAATTTGATTGTGATAAGTGGTACAGGTTTTGGGTCCCCTTAATCCAAAGGAAACATTACTGAGTATGTATTACAACGTATATAGTCATTAGAGAAGGTATTGTATTTCACCGAAAAGATAGTTTCCGAGATTTCACCGGTAATACATATTTTGAGATCCCAAAAATGTAAATTGAGTTTTTTTATGGACGATCTTAATCTGTTTTGGTTCTCAGCGTCCCATTCTATATTGAGCATGAAAGACCGATTAATTTTGCTCAGGCCTCTTATCAGGCTTGAGGTTCTTTTACGTGCTATAAATGTAAGACACGGGACCACGGTTTTACTTCCCTTCAGAAGGAAGTCATGCTAAGGATTTTTTTCACCCGAAAAAAATCCATCGTCCTCCGCGAGTTTGAACCCGCGACCTTGGGTATATGAAGTTAGTATGGTAACCATTACACCACGAGAGAGACTATAGAACTCCAAAATAAAAAAGAAGCACTTTAGAAAAATATCTGTGTGAGCCTTTGGACAGCGATAAGTCAAGAACGGCCACTCGCCTCTCACCTAGACGGCCGGGGTTCGATCCCAATCGACCGCATGTGAGATTTGTGGTGGACAAAGCGGCGCTGGGGCGGGTTTTCTCCGGGTACTCCGGTTTCCCCCGCCATCGCATTCCACCGGTGCTGCATCATCATTCAAGTATCATCAGTGTCACCGCCGGCGGTGCCATAAGTAGTTAAAGTGGGCGTTAAACACTACCAAAAAAAAAGTCAAAGAACGATAAGTCCGTCAAATACCACACGGCATTAAGTTTAGTATCTGCTAAGGATGTGACACGAAGATATTCAAGAAAATCTCCCCACCCATGATTTTAATCAAAATTGTTAGAGCCATTTTTTAGAAAACCAAAATTTCGAAAATTTTTCCATGTAAAGGGTAGTTGGGGTTGGGGACATTTTCTTGAAAATCTTCGTGTGGCATCCTTGGAAGATACTGAACTTAAATATCAATTGGCATTTAACAGTTTTTTCGTTTGTGAGCTATGCTGCCTACAGGCACATAGACGGACATTTTTTCTAAAATGTTTTTACCTTCTCTACACGTACTATTTACACAGTGTATAGAGAAGGTATTGTATTCCACCCAAAAATTCGATACCGAGATTTCACCGGGAATACATGTTTTGGGTCCCCCTGAAGCCAAAAAAAAATGTTGGAAAAAGATCCGTGTGTGCGTGTGTGTGTCTGTGGAGAGCATAGCTCAAAAACGAAAAGACCGTTAAATATCAAACTTCGTATTTATATTTAAGATATTTACATGCCAAATAAAATGTATATATTGAATTTTCTGGGAATAGCCTCTAAAGACCTATTTATTCTGGACGATTTTTATTGAATTTTGCATAACTGTAAACTGCAAGAGATAGACAAAGGCTAACAACATAAAAAATGTAAATCACGATAAAACACGCAATTTATGTCATGGAGTTCATCGTTCTTGAGATATTCCTTGTTATTGGTTTCAGCTTATACTTTTTCATGCAGGAATTTATCAACTTCAGTCACATAGTAACCAGCTTTTGACTATCACTTTAATCTATTACTCCCATATTTCGCTTCTACTTAAAGGAAGCAAGGAATAAGACAATTTCTGTTAATTTTTATCAATTAGCAGGAAGTAAATAGAGGCAGAAGAGTTTTAGCAATAATTTGTTGCAGAGATGTAGAGAAAGTCATTTGAATGGAACGCATACGATTTGTGTATTTAGGGGGTCTCAAAACATGTATTTGCGGTGATATCTCTTAATCGAATTTTTGGGTGCATTATAATACCTTCTCTATATAGAGCGTTTCAAAACAACACCAAACGAAGATGTGGACCTAGTTGGTAATACCGTACGTGATACGTGAATATCATTTTCAGCTCTAAATTCGGCTATACAAAAACTGCCAGAAAATCACCATGGATTAGGCAGTCATACATAACCAAATGGCATGTGCCTAGCCCACTCCAAGAGAGATGCCGGTTAGTAGCGAAGGTACCAGTTGCTTAGTGTAGGGGTGGTTTGATAGACACGCCGGCGCGGTACAGGTCACTTTAGTAATGGGAAAAAAGAGTTTGAAAGTTGCAACATCAAGTTTCGGACAAGTCAAAGTGTAAACTGATCGATTCCTATCTTCGTTTGGTGTCGTTTTGAAACAACCTGTATACTATGTACATAGTACGTGTAGAGAAAGTAAAAATGTTGACGATGAGGAATCTGATGGAATGTCAAAACGTCTATTAAGATCAGTTTAAGCGTGCACTTGAGAGTGCTCAAGCGGTCGGTTGGGGGTCTCAATGTTGTCGACATTCTCTCGCAGATGACGTGCGCTAAGTGGCACGTGGTGGGTTTTATTAGGAGAATATCCCTAATGAACGCCGTGTGCCATTGCCCACCGCCAAAGGCTCTTGTCAACAGCTGGGCAGAGAGTTCTCAAAGAACGACACACAGCTCGGATATGAAACCACAGGTATTTATTACATTTACTAGGCGCCAGACGGAGAACTTGTGGGCATTCCCTTCCCGTTTTATTCAGATTCTTAATCGTAACCACATTATGTTGCATGTTGTCAATTTGAGTCGTGGTTACATCAGCTAACCTAATAAATGCTATGTATCTTCTATTTCGCTCAAAAGTCTTCTACTAGGGACATCTAGAAAGTGACGGACGAATTGGGATAACTAAATAAGGAAAGTTGCAATACCTTACTCTATTTTTCAACGTAATCGTCATTGCAATCAATGTATTTATTGCCACATGGTTTTTCAACGAAGATATTGTTCTCTCACCGCTAAAGATCTGAACAAAAATGTCACTGACACTTTGAGGTCTTCATAGCTGGAAAATCTTTTCCATCCAAAAAGTCATGTACGGTGTCCAAAGTGAAAAGTCTGTTTTTCTTAATTTTTACTTTCTCTATACTCACTATGTACATTACACTCCACCAAAAAATTCGATACCGAGATTTCACCGGAAATATATGTTTTAGTGTCCCCTGTATCCAAAAAAAAGTATTTTCAGAAAAAGGTCCGTGTGTGTGTGTCCGTGTGTGTGTGTCCGTGTGTCTGTGAACACGATAACTCAAAAACGAAAAGTCGGTAAAATACCAAACTTGGTATTTAAGTTTAGTATCGTCCAGGGATGCGACACGAAGATTTTAAGAAAAATCCCCCCACCCCAAACTACCCTTTACATGGAACTTTTTTCGAACATTTTGATTTTCTAAAGAATGACTAACGAATTTGATTAAAATATCGTATATTAAAGTTATTTACCTGACAAATAAAATGTATATTTTGAATTTTTTGGGAATAGCCTCTGAAGACTACTTTATTCTGGATGAATTTTGCATAAATACTAAACCGTAAGAGATGGACAAAAATTTAATCCACAAAAGATGTAGAGCACGTTAAAACACACAATTTATGCTATATACATTTTTTCGTGGAGTTGATCGTTTTTGAGATATTCCTTTTTCTTTGTTTCAGCTTTGAAAAACTTATACTTTTCTCATACAGGAATTTGTCAAATCCTGTCCATACAAACAAAGGAACATCAGTCACATAGCAACCAGCTTTTGACTTTCACTTTAACCTATGGTACTCCCTTATTTCGCTTCTACTTACAATAAAGCAAGAAATAAGACTATTTCTGCTAATTTTTCTCGATTAGCATGAAATAAATAAAAGATAAGCTTATTAACAATAATTTGTTACAGAGATATAGAGAAAGTCATGTGAATGGAACACATCAGATTTTTTATCAACATTTGCTTTCAAGTCGTCCATAACGATTGATGAACTTCCACTCCAGTCTTTTTTGCACACACTGGTCCATACTTGATTACTCGTAAATTATATGCCATTTCCTCACATATTCTTTATCACTATACACTTAACGTTATTTGCCTATAAACTTCGACAAGCCGAACATTAAAAAAAACGAATAAGTCCTTTGGTGGTAGAAAAGGATTACATCGGCATTGAAAAATGGTACTACAGTAAATATCTTGGCAAAAAGGAGATGGCGCTGAGAAATAGAGTAAGGTATTGTAACTTTGTACATAAAGTTTTGTGTTAATAACTTCCGTTATTATTTAGTTATGCCTAATCGACTGTCACTCTCTGGATGGTCCTCGTATAATAATAATAATAATAATAATAATAATAATAATAATAATAATAATAATATAGGTATAGTCAAACTGAAAAATGCAATGGCATAATTGGACCTCCCGGTCTCTAGCCGGTGGCTGTAACCACCTAGCTACCACGGCAATATTCCGCCAGGGTAAACCACAAGGTCCTGTCCTATACTCGGTTTATGTGGGGAAACATTTAACGTGATCCATCTGTGAAATTTGCAAAATCCAAATATGAAAGATATCTTATTGGACCTTTTTCAAACATGCTTTTTATTGATTCAGGAGATCGGTATGAAATTTTTTTGAGGACTCTAATAGCTTCTTTACATATGTGTGGAAACTTTTTTCCAACACTTTCCCAAGCTCAAAAAGTTCCGGCCTCCCGGCGCCTCCAGGGCTGCCATCTAGTGACTGTTAGGGACTTTCATGCGTCTCTGCGTTTAGCTCCGTCGTTTCCTGTGTGCTGGTCTATGGTTTCCCCTCCTCTTATCCCTTCTCCCGCCGTAGGGGGGATGATTCACGCAATACAATTTTTCATTAAATTGTTTCAACATTTATATACTGCATCTCAAAAGCGTTTTGAAAAAAATGATCACATTACTTTTTGAAATTATATTGCAATGTTGATAATTTATTAAAATTTGAATAATCAGGAGTTTTGGAGAGTAAGACAAAATCATACATTTTCTACTCTAATTAGGACTAATATAAAAATATATGACAGATCTATTTGTAAAATCATTCTGTAAAACTGGAGTTTTGTATGTTAATACATTTAAAAATGCAACACGTATCTTCTTTTTATTAGAACAATCAAGGTCTCCACAACGGCAGCTAGCCTCAACCAGCGCAACCAGGGGGAAGAGAGTTTCACTCGGAGCACGCAACAATGCCATCTGCCTACAAAACCTCAAGCCACACCTGAGCCGACCTGAAGGATGAAGAAGGGAAATGAAATGAAGGAATAGGAAACATGGTAGATATACAGCACCTCAGCATTTGCGTAAGCGGCCCCAAGAAAACCACGAAAAAATCCTGACCCAAAGTGCGCGGTCAACGGGAATCGAACCTGGTCCTCCCGAATGCCAGTCCTAGACGAAACGCCTGAGCCACTTGACTCGGTCGCTATTCGGGTATACCATTCCATATGTCGAGTGGTTGCAGCAATCGAGAGTTTATACAACAACAACAATAATAATAATAATACTTTTACCATTAAATACATTGAACAATAGCCTATGTCAAAATGTATTTAGGAGACATCTTAAACAATAGCATTGCTATCCAAAAACTCAATTGATTTATAAACAGGGTTGTTTCATAGCCATATCTTCAACTGTAATATATTAAGCTATGATATTAGGAAATTATTATAAAATCTAACACTATTGGTAAGATGACTCAATTGACCTTGCATAGGACACTTGAAGGTTGTTAATAATTCTCGTATCATGCTGATCATTAGTTGTAATTAATTCGTATTAATAGTTACGAAGTCAAGAATCGGTATAATAATAAAAATAATAATTATGACATGTTTCATTGTATATAATGCGTAGAGCCTTTTTCTGTAAAAGTAAAATTGTATTATATTTACTATTATTACCATACAACAATAATTCATGTCTAAAAATCTATTGTGTTCCATTCACATGACTTTCTCTACCTGTTCTACAAAAACTTCCTTACGAAAGATTATTCCTCCTTTATACTACATTTAATCTACATAAACATTAGCAGAATACTCGTATTACTTAGTTCCTTATAAGTAAAAGGGTATTAAGGAAATACACTAGACTAAAGCGATAGCCAAATGTTTTAAAAGCTGCCGCTATGCGATTGTCACTGAATTTCGCTCCTGAGCATACTCAGAGATAAAACAAAAGAAAACAGACAACTTCCTGTTTGAGGAAAGTATAAATATTTCAAAACTGAAATAAATAACAAGGAATATTTCGGAAACGGTTAGCTCTGCAACAAAAATGTTAAGGGCATAAATTGTATGTTTTGACGATATCCACATTTTTGGTATAGTACGCAAGTCATTCAGAATAAAGAGGACTATTCCCAGGAAATTCAGGGTGTACATTTTACTTTACTGTACAATATTTTAATCAAAACCGTTAGAGCCATTATTGAGAAAATTATATTTTTGAAAAGTTTATCCATGTAAAAGATAGTTTGAGGTGGAGAGATTTTTCTTGAAAAATCTTCGTGTCGCATCCTTGAGGGATGTTGAATTTAAATACTAACTTTGGTATTTGACAGACTTCGTTTTTGAGTTTTTCGCTCCAATATCGGTACCTTCTCTATCAACTATGTGTATTGTACATACGTGCTAGAAAAAGTAAAAATATTTTCGAAAAATGCATGGCATGTCTGTTTCGTCTATACATAGGAACTTTATTAACTATTCTTCTTAGGAGGTACATCACTTTTGATACCTTTTACAGACATATCCTAAATGAGGATACCAAGTGAGCTTTGATTCCAAATACATACCTACCTAATACAGAAGGTGGAAATATCAGTTAAGAGTTTAGTAATTTCCAATTCAAGAACAAATGCTAGAAATTACACGGTTAGAACACCACCTAGCATTTAATGGGATAAAACAATCACAAAGAAACAATTGTAAAGCTCTAAAGTGTTCCATTCACATGATTTTCTCCTTAACTATTGTTACAAAACTATTGTTTTATCTACGTCGTGGTAAACGAAATAAACATTAGCAGAAACGATTATATTAGTTCTTTCTAAGCAGCAGCGAAATAAGGTAGTGCAATAACCTAAGCGACAGTGAAATATTTTATTAAGCCGGTCACTGTATGAAACAAAATTCGCTTCAGTTTGCACGGCCAGAATTAAAACAGAAAAAAGATGAAACGATAACGACCGGTTTTTTTAAAAGATTTGACTATCGCTTTAGCTTAGTGTATACTTTATTTCCCTTCTACTTAGAAGGAATATAACATTTTATGATGGTACATATCGCGAATACCACGATGTAGATAAAGGCATTATCTGTTTTAACAATAGTTTGTGGAGAAAGCTGTAAATGAAACAGATTTTTTTTTTTTAATTCAAGGTGCCTCAAAGATGTATTTTCAGTGGAATCTCTGTAGGTATCGAATTTTTTTGGTGGAATGCATTATCTTCTGTACTTAGTTTAAAGAAGTAATATGAGATAAACAAGTGGGTAGAAATATCAAATAAATATATTTTTTTTTCATTTCTCTACGTCGTACATAATAGAAATCGTTTTAGCAGTTTCTTGAGAAACTGAATATGCAAAGAATAGAAGTAATTTGGTCTTGTTTGGGAATTATTCCAAGCTTTTGAAGTTCTGTGCACATACATTTGTATATGTTGTTCAATTTTCCGCGCTTCAGCCATTTTCCCTTAATGTTGTAATCGTAATAGTTCCTTTTTTAGCATCATCTTCATATAAAATGAAAATTCTGAGGCTGCGAATATTTGAGGTATAGCGTTGCCCATCATATACCGCACTATTAGGCGCCAAGAGGATTACAACGTGTAAAGGAACTAATGAATCATGAAGCAGTCTTCAAGAGTACAGAACCGCAGATATTGGAAGATTTTCCTCTCTTTTTTTTGTCAAGTCCTCTGCTGAGTAAGTGAGGATGAAGGATTTTGCTGCAAGCTTTCAAGAAGAGGAGGTATGTTGGAACTAAACTTTACGGAGTGCACATCAACAACTTTTTCCTTTCTCTACAGCGTACTTAATAGGCAGAGAAAGTATTGCATTCCATCCAAAAATTAGATACCGAGATTTCGCTGGAAATAAAAAAGCATGTTTTAAAAAAGGTCCGCGTGTGCGTGCGTGTGTGTTCACATTTTGTATCACGGCCTACAATCCCGGAGTCTACATTTTACTATTAGAATGCCGGTTGGGAAACAGCTTTTCAGTGAATGTTTATCGCAATTACGTCAACTAGAAAGAAGACTAAAAAGTAGCAGCTTTAAGTTGCGTAGACCGCATTAACCAACCGGGAGGGACTCGGGGCGCTAACCACGTCCCAGCCCTCCAGTACTGCACGCCTATAATGGGCAGAGATTGGGGACGCAACGGTCCGGCGGTAAGCCTTGGCCTGACTTCGGGCTGTTGTGCCTTGGAGTTTGGAGTTTAGACAGAAGAATAAGCTTTTGTGAGCATACTTTGACATGGAATATATCACAGCTTTTTTGTTGTTTTTTTAAGTCCTATCGCTATTTGTTTGTTTCTCATGTGATGGATAGAATCTAAAAATGTCAAGGGCAGCCTATAGAGACCTTCTTTTAAACACGGTGACGTCCTCCGTGGCCTACTAGACCGTGGGTTCGATCCCAGGCGATCGCATGTGAGCTTTGTGGTGGACAAAGCGACATAGGGGCGGGTTTTCTCCAGGTTCTCCGGTTTCCCCAACCATCGCATTCCACCGGTGCTCCATCTTCATTCCATGTAATACCAGTGTCATTGCCTGCGGTGCCACAAGTAGTAAAAACGGGCGTTTAACACTACCAAAAAAATTCCTCCGTGGCCTAGGGGTGACATGCTAGACTCTGGCTCCCAATGTCATGGGTTGAAACCCAAGGATGATGAATTTTTCAGGCGTAAAAATCCTTAATAGACTTTACTTCCCTTACGAAGGAAGCCTGCTAAGGAAGGGAAGTAAAGCCTTGAAGAGTCTCTGAGCAAAATTAGACAGTTGTCCACGTCCAATATACAGGTGTTTCAAACATACGGGGCATAATTTCAGGTATGTATTTCCCACATGTAGACAATCAAATTAGTTCATTATAACATGTGACCAGAAATGCTTCATTTCCGAGTTATGGCCTTCACAACATTGAAATTCACTGGAACGTTTTTCTTTCCGCAGGTTGTTGTCATTACAGAAGATGTTCAAAATGTCCACCTCCTGCTTGAATGCAGACCTCACATCGATGTCTCATTGACCTTCGAACACGATCCCAAACTCCAGGAGTATTGCGTATGTCCTCACAACTTGCCATAATTCGATTCCGAAGGGATTCCAAATCCGGCACCGGAGACGAATAAACCAATGATTTTAAATGGCCCCACAAGTGGAAATCGAGAGGGTTCAGATCAGGTGAGCGTGGAGGCCAAGCAATTGGGCCACCTCTACCTATCCATCGATCAGGAAACCTTCGATCCAAGTACCGGCGAGCCGTAAGACTGAAGTGTGCAGGAGCGCCATCATGCAAGAAGGGAATGTGTTGATGATTGATCAGTGGAGTGTCACCGAAAACGTCAGGTATGGTGTTTTCCAGGAAGTTTGTGTACGCCTGCCCCGTAAGTCTGTTTACAAGTACATGGGGTCCAACTAATCGATCACCAATGATACCGGCCCACATGTTGAGGGAGAACCGCACCTGGTGATGAGATACAACAGTTGCACGTGGGTTTTCATGCGACCATACATGCTGATTGTGGAAATTTGTTATGCCATCTCTTGTGAACTGTGCTTCATCTGTAAATAATACGACGGCAGAAAAGTTCGGATTTACACCACACTGCTGCAAGAACCACTGACAGGGTAATCTGCTGGTGACAGGGCCTGTACACGTTGCAAATGATAAGGATACAATTGATACTCGTTCAACAGTCTCCAGACAGTCGTAAGAGGAGCATTGACTTGCAACGCTAACCGTCGTGTGCTGATAGAAGGAGTCCTGTCCACAGCCTCCAGAATCTCCTCCTGCACTTCTGGAGTTGTAGATCTTGGTCGTCCCCTTCCCAAACCAGGAAAGGTGAATGTTCCATACTCGCACAGACGAGAATGGAGACGTACAAATGTCTTCCGATCTGGACATTGTCGCTGTGGGTACCTCTCCTGGTACAAACGACGAGCCAGCGCAGCATTGCCATCCGCCTTACCGTACATGTAGTGTATCTCTGCCAGCTCTTGATTTGAATACATGTCGCACAGTCTTAACACCTAAAGAACACTGAATTTAACCTTCCTCAGAATGAACTATCAGAGCGCCCTCCTAATGTCTCCTTTGACGGCAAAGACCTGCGGAAAGAAAAACGTTCCAGTGAATTCCAATGTTGTGAAGGCCATAACTCGGAAATGAAGCATTTCCGGACATGAACTATTTTGATTGTCTACAGGTGGGACTTTCAATGTTGTAAAGGCCATAACTCGGAAATGAAGCATTTCCGGACACATGTTATGATGAAATAATTTGATTGTCTTCATGTGGGAAATTCATACCTGAAATTATGCCCCGTATTTTTGAAACACCCTGTATAACGGAACGCTGAGAACCACAGCAGTTAAAAACCGTGTATAAATAAAACTGAATTTCTTCTTCTTCCTCTTTTTCTTCTGCTCTCAGGGATTACACCTTAATGGTTCTTCCGGCTCAAATTATTATAGCTGCTGTATCCCTTCTTCCAATGACCACTCTCCCTGGTATCCTTTTCCGATGAATGTATTTCCTTTTTACACATTTCGGTGGTATTTTCGGTGTCGATGCAAGAGGTGAGGACATTTCGCCGGTCTTTGGTTAGTTGCTCGGTCGGTATCAGCGATTTCTTTCTTTTGTGCCTATCCTCAAGCGCGCTAATTGGGTTCAAGAGCGTAGAAGATTAGGATTGACAAGAGTCTTCTTAGAAATCTTATTTTAAAAATCTTCTCTATTTAACTCCCATCTTTGCTAAGCTATCGCAATTATGCTTTTCTAAGCCCACACTTAGAAAACGTTTCTATCACTCGAGCTATCATTGTTTCACCCAAAGTTTTCGGTACTATTACAACATACGATTTTTTCAGTGTTCTGTGTAGTTGTAGAACTAAGACTTTCCTCGCTTGAGGATGCTGTCTTTCTTTTCTCCTAATCGGGTTTTTCACGAGAGTACGTCATTGTCAGATTTGCCTTAAGAAGTGCTCAGAATTGTCTCTCAGCAGCGACGGCGCTCTTGAAAGACTGCTCATTCTTTTGTCTTCTTGATCCCTGTGAGAGTGCTTAAGGCGTAAAGTCTGTCTAGTTATCCGGTGTGCAGTTCGACCGCCTCCTTCGAGGAACCCTTACAATCGTTTAACAATACAAAGTCTATCTCGTGCAGTACTTTCATCAGAGTTGCACCTTAACATTACCAACTGCTTTTAGAGCGGCTTTCTCTCACAATAGTAGACGTGAATTCGGAATCTTGGCAACTGAGACTCCACTTCCTTAATCTCTGGTTGCTACTGATGTTCAAGGTAAAAGATAGAGGTACGTGGAGAGGGATTTATGAGTCATTTTCGTTTAGGCTACATTCCCTTTGTGAATCAACTGCACTAGGTTCACTAGAGACTGTACGAAGTATTGCTCGTTTATAGACGTCCATTCCTGAGAATTCTTGAATTTTGTGGTGGAAGCTATATTGGTAAAACTAAAAGAAATCTAAAAACACGTTTAAAATAACATCAAGCTTAAGCAATTGGAAAGTTCAGCAGCAGCTAACCATTTTTGGAATTCACACCATGAAATTGGGCAAGAAATTAAATTATTAAAAGCCACTACTACATCACTTTTCTCAGACAGGAAGTGTCCGGGTTTCTTTTGTTCTACCCCTAGCCAAGCAGAGAAACGATTTGCAATGACAATCGCATAGTGACAGCTTTTAAGACATTTGACTGTCGGTTTAGCCTAGCGCATTCCTTTAGTTCCCTTCTGCTTATAAGGAACTGAATAATAAGAACATTCTGCTAATGTTTTTCTCGATTAACATGGTGTGTAAGAATTTCGTTTGTAGAACAGCTAGAGAAAGGCATATGAGTGTAACATATCAGACTTTTTTTTAATGGGACAGGGTTTCTTCTACTCTACAATATGTCTCTTCCCATAAATCTCCCAAGTCTCCAAAGTTTGTCACTTGTCCCCAAGTTTTGAAACGCAAATTTAAATTCACAGGAAGTATTAAACCCTCTCCAGTATTATTCTCTACTACGGTTATCTTTACAACATAGCTACACTTATAAAACAAAAGAGATATTAAATAAAAGATAACTTCCCGTTTGAAAAACGATTTAAGTAGTTTAAAATTGAAGCCAATAAAAAGGAATGTAATGGAAACTGTTAACTCTACAAAAAGTATCTATATATGACAAAGTGTGCATTTTAACGAAATCATATTTTTGTCTATCTCTTACAGTTCATCCGTTTTTCGAGATATTCTTTGTTATTGGTTTCAATTTTAAAGTTCCTAACTTGTTCAAACGGCAAAGCGAACCGAACCTCAAATGTTTCACGTAACGACCAGCTTTTAAAAGATTTGACTATCGCTCTAACCTAATACGTTCCTTTATTTCTTTTCTCCTTACAAGAAAGCAAGTAATAAAAGCAATGTTGCTAATGTGTATCTCGATTTTTGTGATGTAGAAAAAATAATAATCTTTAAAAAGAATAGTTTGTATATGGAACAGCTAGAGAAAGTTATGGGAGTGTAGCATATCAGATTTTTTTTTTAAATTTATAGCGCCTTATATGCATTCGTAAATGTGAAATATAGAGAGCTAAATATCTGAAAACTTGCAGCTTATTTTAATTCCATATCACTTGTCTGTTCCACGCCCTGATCACTATGACTCGGAAGTTGATGAAATTACATCTTTTGTTTGACACATCACAGAAAAAGCCGGATGGAACATAAATACGTTTCGCTTCAAGGTGAACGGAAATGGCTTAATTTTTATTTTGAACTTTTCAGTGTTTAAATATCTACTAGTCACTTTAGGAAAGTATAACTCTTTTGCTGCATTTTTAGTTTCTCTAGCACATATGTACAATGTGCATATTAGCTACAGAAAGTATTATATTCTCTTCAAAACTTCGATATCTAGATTTCATCGAATATACATTTTGAACATCCCTAAATCTAAAAAAGCATTTAAAAAACAGATCCGTGCGTGTGTGTCTGTGTGTGCGTGTGTGTGTATCTTTGGACAGCTCAAAAACGAAAGTCCAATTAATCCAAAATTGGTATGTAAGTTTAGTATCTTTCAAAGATACGTCACGAAGATTTTCAACCCCCCCTCACTATCCTTTACATGGAACAATTTTTGAAATGTTTTTTGAAAACAATGGCTCTAATGAGTTTAATTAAAATGCCGTAAGTTCAAGATATTTACATAAAAATTATTTCTTTTTTAATTTTCTAGGAATAGCCTCTGAAGAACTCTTTATTCTGGATGAATTCCGCAGAATTTTACATAACGGTTAAACAGAGATAGACACAATTCTCGTTATAACACATAATTCATGTCATACGTTTTTCATGTGTAGTTGACCGTTTTAGAGATATTCCTTGTTATTTTTTCAATTTTGAATTACCTACTTTTCTTAAACGGTACCAAACAAAGCGAACCGAAGCTGAATTGTTTCATATAGTGATCATCTTTTAAAGGATTTGACTATCGCTTTAGCAATACTGTATCCCCTTATTTCTCTTCAACTTACAAGGAAGCAAGTATAAAAACCAATTTTCCTAGTGTTTATCTCGATTAGCATGATGCAAGAATAATCTTTGTAAGAATAGTTTGTATTTAGAACAGATAGAGAAAGTTATGTGAATGGAACATCAGCTTTTTCAATTTCATATCACTCGTTTGCCTCTTCCATACCCTGATAACTAGAGCTCGAAGTTGATGAAATGACATCTTTTGTTTGTCACATCGCAGAAAAAGCCGGATGGGATATGCGTTTCGCTTCAGGGTGAACAAAATAGCTTACATTTTATTTCTCATTTTTCGACATTGTAATATATATTGGTCACCTTTTAGGAAAACTTCATCCTTTTGCTGCATTTTAATTTCTTTAGCACATATGTACAATGTACATAGTAGTAGAGAAGGTATCATATTCCATTCAAAATTTGATACTATGTTTTCATCGAAATTACGTGTTTTGTGTATCACCGTATCGAAAAAAAACATTTTTAGAAAAAAGTCCTGCGAGTGTCTGTGTGTATTGTGTGTGTTTGTGGACAGCAGGGCTCAAAAATAAAACGACCGTTAAATACCAAACTTGGTATTTAAGTTTGGTATGCAATGCAACATGAAGATTTTTAGAAAATCCCTATATCCCTATATCCCTATATCCCAAAATAGTACTAACAATGTTGATTAAAATACCCTATATAAAAGAAATTTAAATAACAGTTAAAATATATCTTGAATTTTCAGGGAATAGCCTCAGAAGACCCCTTCATTTTGGATGAATTTTGCATAGTAGTTAAATCGTAAGAGATAGACAAAACTTTCTACACAAAAATATAGAGCTGGTTACAACACATAATTTATGCCATATAGGTACGTTTTTCTTGTAGAGTTGACCGTTTTTTGAGATATTCATTGTTATTAGTTTCAATTTCAAAACTAATTAACGTTTTTTCAAACGGGACCATACAAAGCGAACCGAACTTCAATTGGTTCTCATAGGCCAGCTTTTAAAAGAATTGATTAGGTTTTAGCTTAAAGTATTCTTTATGTACCTTCTATCTGCAAGCAAGCAATTAATAAGATAATTTCTGCTAATAGGTATCTTGATTAGCATGTCGTCGAATAAATAATAATCTTTTGAGAGTTGTTTGTGTAACAGCTGGATAAAGTTATGTGAATTTTAGAGAAAAGTTCGTGTGTGTTTATGGACAGCAAAGCTCAAAAGTAAAAAATCTGTAAATACCAAACTTGTATTAAAATTCAATACCTTCCAAGCATATGACACGAGGATTTTCAAGAAACCCCCCAAACTACCCTTTACATGGAACATTTTTCGAAATCTTTTATTTTCTCACAATGGCTCCAACGATTTAGATTAAAATGCATATATTAAAGATATATATCTACATCATAAATAAAATCAATATTTTTAATTTTCAATATCCTCTTTTTTTTTTTTTTTTTTGTAGTGTTTAACGCCCGCTTTTATTGCTATGTCACTAAGGGTGATGACGCTGAAGATACATGGAATGAAGATGGAGCCCCGGTGGAATGTGTTGGCGGGGGAAACCGGAGAACCCGGAGAAAACCCGCCCCTGCGCCACTTTGTCCACCACAAATCTCACATGCGGTCGCTTGGGATCGAACTATGGCCGCCTAGTTGAGAGGCGAGTGGTCTGAGCACTCGGCTACCGTGCGGCCAGAAATAGCCTCTGAAGAGTTCTTTGTTTTGTTTGAGTTTTGCAGAATTTGGAAAAACGGTTAAACGGAAGAGATATGCAAAAACTTACTACATAAAAATGTAGATCTCGATAAAATATAACCATGCAAAGCGAACCGAACCTCAATTCTTTCACATAGCGACCAGCTGTTAAAAGATTTGACTGTCGTTTTAGCCTAATGTATTCCCTTATTTCCCTCCTACTTATAAGGAAGCAAGTAATGACAACAAGTCTACTAATGTTTAGTTTAGATTTGCATGACGTAGATAAAAATAATCTTTTATAACAAAAGTTTGTTTGTGGAACAGCTACAGGGATTTATGTGAATGGAACACACCAGATTTTTTAATAAACGACTTGATGTGCCATTGTTGGTTTCTTGCCTGAGGACGCATGCGAGATAGATTTATGACCTCTTGTTCGGCAGCTTTTCTGGTTGAGAAACGAAGTGTATCTTCTCCAAGTACATAAGTTCAATATCTTAAACAGAAACGTTCACTAACTGGAGATAACTATTTATTTATGGCGGAGATGCACATACCATTATGTCCATACTCTGGAAGAGCTAAAATGTTCCAGTTAATATTTTAGTATAGAACTATATATGTACTTGAAGTACATTTGCCATCTTCGAGCAAAATGGGTCCGTGGTAATGCGCGAGGCTCGAATTTGCGACATCCCGGATTCGATTCCCGGTGAACCTTTACTCTGACCATAGGGGTTTTCATGGCTTTCCCCTTTTCCAAAGTGAATGCCGGGGTGGTGTATTCTACCACGATTCTCCTTTCCTTCATTCCTTCTCATTTCCTTTGCATGTTTCAGGGATTTCCTTTTGCCGGGCAGATGATGCAGTTGCTTGCGCTATGGAAAGGTTTCTTCCCGTGACCGCCAGAGAGAGACACACAGAACTATCTCGCCTCTTACTGTTCCTTTGACACCCCTTAGGAATTGCTCTCTAAATGTTCGCGTGTGTTCGAACTGGAAATGTGCAGGGCTTTTCCCTGGAATCTCCTCTCCGCTCCGGGGGTGTATCCATAACCAATACTTTATATTGTCACAGTGAGCGAGATTTACTCCGCCGTTTCAACATGCTACCTTCTTTTTCTCCACTTGCTTACCCTCCTGATGTGGAGGGCTACACCTCGAATGCTTGGAGTCAGACGCCTGTTATCGAGCAGAGCATATGGATCCGAAAGAGCAGGCTATTTCAACTTGACTCATCTGAGCCAGAGTATACGCGGATACTCAGCCACAAAACTCGAGTGGAGCGTGGTAGAAACTGGGCAAAGATCACGCCAAAATTCCACTTCATTTTCAACACTTGATTTAGCTGTTGCGATAGCTGCCCTCAATGCATGTTGCAGATAAACCCCTGAGTCACGAGTTACTCTATGCGCTTTTAGTGCGTATCAAAGCGACAGAGTATCCAGGAATGAGATATCAGTCCAATGCCTGGTATAAAAACAAGGAAATAGATATGAAATGAATGCGAAATGGAGGATAGGAAAGGTGATGTAGCAGCTAGTGGAATGAATGGTGGGGGAAACCGTAAGGTCCCGAAGAAAACCCACCTGGGATTGAACAGGTCCACATTAGCTCAGGTGGTTGGAATCTCTTGATATCTATATGAACAAAACCAAAGTGCTGTCGTTCAAATCGCAGCAATAAGAGAAGTTTTTGCCGGTCCCCATGGCCGCGTTCGCTAAAGTGCTTAGCTTTGGTGCTTCGTGGCGCAGGGGATCGTGAGTTCGAGTCCCGTCTTGGGCATGGGTGTTTGTGTGTTTGAAAATATATATGTGTATGTGTAGTAAAAAGAAGACGAAAAATAAATATAATTACATAAGAAGTATAGTAAACTGGAAAAATAAGGGAAAAAAAGAGGTAAAAGAAAAAAAAAGGAATGACAAAACTCCGGAACTGTATTTTTATTAAAAAAACACGCCTTAGTGAGAGGCGAGTGGTCTAACTACTATGCCACAGTGTTGCCCTACATACTTCTTTCCATCAAAATAACTTCAATCGTGGTACTGTTCCCCAACACGACCAAGGAAAGAAAGCATAGGAGCGATATACTGAAGCTTGTGCAGTCAACATTAGTTTCAAATTACACAAATGGATATTGTAACACAAGTTCTTTCCGTTTAATTACCACTTTACTCCTGTGTATATATCAACTCGACATTATAATAATTGACGTAGTTTTTATTGCTGTGGAGTCACGTTGGTGCACCAATATATCGTGGTTTTATTGCTGCCACGTTAGGCTGCCAATATGTCGCAGTTTTATTTCTGGTATCACGTTGTTGCGACAATATGACGCTATCAGGTGAGTCTATTTGGAGTTGGTCGAGGGTTAATGCTCGTGAAATTCTCTATATTAAGAGTATACATACCTTGCAGATTCCCTTTGTTGCGCTGGCTAGGCTCGTTCTTGTAGACCATGAGTTGTCTCTTGCTCAGGGGGGAAAGAATATCAAAGGTGTGTAACACTTTTGGTAGACTCAAATAAAAAAGAAATGTCACTTAATTTCACTGATGATTTCTTTTATTGATGATATGTGTTTGGATTGAGGACTAACCCTGCGAGCGACTCCTGACATAACCGATCGCGAACTTGATGACATGATTTTGTTCAAGTACTCGTTCCACTTTTACTGAGTTATATTTTTTACACTCGTCACCGTAATCTTGAGTTTCACGGTCCGTATAACATTTACGGTAAATTGCTCGTCATATTAACTTATAACACATCGATTTTCTACACTGGACGCCGCGGGATTTCTTAGACAGTGTTTCGTCACATTTGCATGTGAGCCCGATTTCTTATACGCGGTTTCCTACATTGAGTCCGATTTCTTATACATGCATTATTCATATACTAAAAGGTCCGAGTCTTGCCCTCCTTTTTGATTGGCTGGAAAAGGCGCCTAAAGTAGCGTTGTCACGTGACTGTCGGGGATTTTTCTTTATTTTCCACCCACGTGACCTTTCTCTACAATGAGAAATTCCCTCTTTCCAAAATATAAGGGGGTGAACTTTTCTTCCTCCCAAGGGTTGTTACTTGTGCCCCTAATGCTCTAAAATGCTTGTTATTTTGAGCAAAGCACGCAGCTTTAAAGAATACAATGCGAGTTTCTACACGCTACGGTTCTGCGTTCTACTGAGCAGATATTTCTTATATTAAATATGTACAAACTAATGATTAAACTAGTAATATATGCGTCGTGCTAAAATACTGTCGCATAATTCAAACGAATGATTAAAATGAGCATTTGTGGCCTTGGGATATTAACCCACTTCCCGACCTCAAGACCACCGAGACAGGCAGTATTGGATTAATTGTTTTTTCCCATAAGCCGTGTGTAGGACAGGAGTATGGATAGGTAGAGTCAGACTAAAAAATTGAATGCCATAGCCGGGCACGGATCTCCCGATCCTTAGCCGGTTGCTCTGCCACTGAGCTACCATGGCAACATACCGGGATAGCATTGAATTTCTCAACTAACTCGCATGTTTCCCGGTAAACCACCAGGTAATCTCAAATTATTTTGAGATGACAACCTCAATGAGGACTTAGATGTTGCAAGGACTTAAGTCTCAGGATTTATAGTATAGCCAACTATTAAGGTCAATTAGTATTGGATTAATTGTTTTTTCACACAAGCCGTGTGTAGGACAGGAGTTGGATTGGTAGAGTCAGACTACAAAATGCAATGCCATAACCGGGATTTGAACCACGGATCTCCCGATCTCTAGCCGGTTGCTCTGCCATTGAGCTACCTATCCAATATAAATTCAGCTGAATCCGACAGATTTTTTTCGGAATCATTATTCAAAATTAATGCCATATAATTACTTTCTCTCTACACGTACTATATACATAGTGTATAGAGACGGTATTGTATTGCAACCAAAAATTCGATACCAAGATTTCACCGGAAATATACGTTTTGTGTCCCCCTGAATCCAAAAAAAAAGCATTTTTACAAAAAAGGTCCGTATGTGTGTGTCTGTGGACAGTGGTATTTAAATTTGGCATCTTCCAAGGATGCGACAGGAAGATTTTCAAGAAAATTCCCCCGCCCCCAACCACTCATTTTTCGAACATTTTGATTTTTTTAAAAATGGCTCAAACGATTTTGATTAAAATATCGTATATTAACAACATTTACCTGGCAAATAAAAAGCATACTTAAATTTTCTGGGAATGGCCTCTGAAGACTACTTTATTCTGTGTGAATTTTCCATAACTGCTAAACCGTAAGAGATGGACAAACACTTGACTAACAAAAAATGCAGAGCACTTTAAAACACACAATTTATGTTATATGCATTTTTTTTCTTGGAGTTGATCGTTTTTGAGATATTCCTTTTTTTTGGTTTCAGCTTTGAAAAACTTGTACTTTTCTCATACAGGAATTTGTCAACTCCTATCCATACAAACAAAGGAACTTCAGTCACATAGCAACCAGCTTTTGGCTATCACTTTAACCCATGGTACTACTTTATTTCGTTTCTACTTACAAGACTATTTCTGCTAATTTTTTTCTCGATTAGCATGAAGTAAATGGAACACATCAGATTTTTTTCGTAGAGCTGACCAATTTTTAGATATCGCTTGTTATTTGTTTCAGTTTTTAAAATACTTAAAACTTCTCACATACGGGGATTTGTGAACTCCATGCAATGTTTAGTTTGATTAGGATGTTGTAGGTAAAATAATAATCTTTTGTAGGAAAATTTATTTGTGGAGCAGCTCAGGGTTGCCACATTCATTTCACAAAATATCGCCAGAATTATTTTAAAAATCGCAAAATTCACATTGAAGTCGCCCAATTTCACATTCACATTTTCTTAAGGGGGTTAAAAGCGTCTTTAAGATTTGGTTTAGAATTTTGTTTTTGTTTTTTACAGCATGTTTCTTACTATCAGATCATTGGCCTCTTAGTTGTAAATTTTACAATAAAAGACAAGCGTTATATCACAAGAAACCTACTAAGGCCATTTATTTATTTCAGTATCATATCTATGGGATTTCTCTTTGGAACAAACTGCCTATCGGCATTGGTGTTACCTCGTGCATTGTCAAAGTTGGTTTCTGTTTCTCTTTGGGTTTTATTCATTAGATTACACACACTCTCATCAACATTTCCAGGCTTTGGGGGGGGGGCGGGTTAGGTAATAATCGGCTGGAGGCAATGTCCCACCCTCAGCTGGGAATCGAACCCGGGACCCTTCGCAAAGCAGAAAGACAACGCTGTTAAAGGTTTATGACGTTTTCCCCACTTACTATTACTAATACTTTATTTACTTAAATTACTCTCTCTCTCTCTCTCTCTTTCTCTCTCTCTCTTTCTCTCTCTCTCTCTCTCTCTCTCTCTATATATATTTAAACTGCAGATACAGTATTAATGTATTATTCAAAAACTAATATCGTGCATATAATATTAAGACATATTTGCATTCAATTGGTGCATTTGATTCAAACAGTTCTCTTGAAATCGGTGCGACTGCATTAGTAGCGACGTAACAATGAAAAGATAACAAGAAAAAACATCTGATTCCATTCACATGACTTTCTCTACATCTCTGCAACAAATTATTGTTAAAAAGCTTATGCTTCAATTTACTTCATACTAATCGAGAAAAAAAAAAAATAGCAGAAATAGTCTAATTACTTGCTTCCTCGTAAGTAGAAGCGAAATAAGGTAGTGCCATAGTTTAAGGTGATACCCAAAAGCTGGTTGCTAGGTAACTGAAGTTCCTTTGTTTGTATGGACACGTGTTGACAAATTCCTGTATGAGAAAAGTACAAGGCTTTCAAAGCTGAAACCAAAAACAAGAAAAATCTCAAAAACGATTAACTCCACGAAAAAAAAAATTATGTAACATGTATTGTGTGTTTAATGTGCTCTACATTTTGTGTGTGGTAGGTTTTTGTCCATCTCTTAAGGTTTAGCACTTATGCAGAATTTCGCAAAATTCATCCAGATAAAGTAGTCTTCAGAGGCTATTCACAGAAAATTCAAGATATACATATTATTTGTCAGGTAAATGTCTTTAATATACGATATTTTAATCAAAATCGTTAGAGCCATTTTTAAGAAAATCAAAATTTTCGAAAAAAAGTTCCAGGTAAAGGGTAGTTTGGGGTGGGGAGAATTTTCTCAAAATCTTCGTGTCGCATCCTTGGAAGATACTAAACTTAAATACCAAGTTTGGTGTTTTACCAACTTTTCGTTTTTGAGTTATCGTGTTCACAGACAAACGGACACACACACACACACACACACACACACACACACATACACACACGGACCTTTTTGTGAAATGCTTTTTTTTTTTGGATACAGGGGACCCAAAAACATATATTTCCGGTGAATTCTCAGTATCGAATTTTTGGGTGGAGTGCAATATCTTCTCTATACACTATGTACATAGTACGTAGAGAGAAAGTAATAATATAGCGGCAAATTTCTCGTCTATGAATACTGCTTGCAGGTAGTTTACACTATTTTCATAGCAGTAGTGACTTAATGAACATACCATCACTCTACTCATAATATAATACTTAATTTGTTAAACAATGTGCAATATGATTTTCAAGGAATACATTTAAATTAGTTTCGTGATTTCAGTAGTAACCCAACAATTCGCAAATCGCCTCAATTAAAAATCGTTCGGAAAATCGATCATTTAGTAGCCCAAAACGCGACTTTTCGCCCAACCTGGCAACACTGGAGCAGCTAGAGAAAGTCGTGTGAATGGAATATATCAGATTTTCTCTGGGGGATTCAGGATGAGCTGAAAGAATTGAGGTGGAAAGGATCCTGATATGATGAATACAGAAATCTAAATGCACAACCATACAAATTGCTCAAATAAGGGATTGGTACAATAAAGAATACTCCCGCGAAAGTAAAGAGTATTTTGATCGTACAATAGGTCAGTATTTGCCATAACAATGAACTAAAACAGTTAAGCTGATTAGAGCTTCGAGGCGGGATAAACGGGTCCCTGGATGTTTCTTGGTGCAGAGAACGGCTTCTTTTGTGTAAGGATCATATGTAAAGAGGGGAGAAAGGTATGCAGCTGTGCAACCCCATCCCTTTTCCTCTCTCTCCTATTTTGACGAGCAGTGGTGGGACCAGTCTTCTGGTCAACAGACATTGATGTAAATTTATACTTAAGGCAAGACAGCTGAGATCTGAGAAGGAATTTCTTGAATAAATTGTTTTACTATCTTATCAATCCAAAAAATTGCCCCATTAATGTTAATTTCCTATACACTAATTAATAATTACTTTATTCAACTTATAATTATCCTTTCTGCATTTATTGGGGCAATTGGAGGATTTAATCACATTTCCAGGCTGCCAGAGAGAAGAGTGGGGGAGGGATAAGAATAGCTAAACAAAAGTGACTACAATGTTTTACATACGTGTGTCTTATGTCATACTTAGGTCATTGTTGTGTTATGGTTTTATATATTGTGTATATATTTCTTTTAGGTGTATTTATCTATTATAAGAGGGTACATTTATGGAAGGTGTACTCTGTGCGGTAAATTTAAACTGCTTTATTTGAATATCTTTGCATTTTTATTTTCGAGTTTATTCTTTTAGTTCCTTGTGGTTGTTGTTGTTTAAATATTGCTTTTTATTGTGTATTACCTTTTCTTTTTATTTTCGTGTGTACTCTTAATTATTTTTTGTTGTTTTAATATTGCTTTTTAATGAGTATTACAAAAGCACGTACGGTCTGTGGACTCGTGCGATTGTTGAAATTCAATGTATAATCTTGTTTTGTCAATAAATACACTTATTCATTCATTCATACATTGATGTCGTAGATTTAGCTGCGATTTTTATAGTGAGAATATATCAAAACTAAAATACCCATGCTTTCTTTCCCATAGGATCCCTATTTACCGGAAAAAGGTGTAAGGTAGTTGTGCAGAAAACGGGTCGCTCGAAAAATCTAATGAAACTTAAGTTCGATCGATGGAGCTTATATTTCTGATGATTTCAAAGGTTTTATTTAGCGGTCAAGCTTTTTTTTTTACTTTCTCTGGCCCCATTTGTACAATGTACCTAGGGATAGAGAAGTACTATTGTATTCCATCCAAAAATTCAATGTCGAGATTTCACCGGAAATACGTGTGTTAGGACCCCCTGAATCCAAAAAAGCATTTCAGAAACAGGTTCGTGTGTGTTGGTGTGGACCGTATAGCTCAAAAACGAAAAGACGGTTAAATACCAAATTTGGTATTTAAGTTTGGTATCTTCCAAGGATGTGACACGAAGATTTTCAAGAAAATCCCCCACCCCTAATTACCCTTTATATGGAAACATTTTCGAAAATGTTTTTTTTTTAAAATGACTAACGATTTTGATTTAAATACCACTATTAAAGCCATTTTTATCACAAACGTAAATCTTGAATTTTCTGGAAATAGCTTCTAAAGTTCTGTTCATTCTGAGTTTTTCTTAATTTGGCATAATTAGTAAACCGTAAGAGATAGACAAAAACTTACTATACAAAAAATGTAGATGATGTTAAAATACACAAGATATTCCTATACTTTTTTTTCGTGGAGCTTACCGCTTTCGAGGTATTCCTTGTTAATTTTAATTGTGAAGTATTATACTTTTCTCAGATGGAAGCATCCGTTTTTCTTTTGCTCTACTCCTGGCCAAGCAAAGAAGTGATTGCAAAGACAATGGTATGACAGCTTTTAAAACATTTGACTATCATTTTAGCCTAATGCATTCCCTTAGTTTCATTCTACTTGTAAGTAATAAAATTCTGCTAATGTATATATCGATTAGCATGGTGATGAAAGAAGTAAGAACTTCTTTCGTAAGAAGTTTGTAGAGTAGCTAGAGAATGCCATGTGAGTGCAACACATCAGAGTTTTATAGAAAATTTTGTGCGCATGCTGGAACGGTTGGTATTTTGCGTAAATAACAGATATTTACCAAATTATGCGTTTCAGTCACATATCTTTCTCTATCTGTTCTGCAAACTATTCTTACAAATGATTATTCTTTTATCTACATAATAATAATAATAATAATAATAATAATAATAATAATAATAATAATAATAATAATAATAATCAAAATAAACATTACCAGAAATGTTCTAATTACTTAGTGACTTATAAGTATAAGGAAAATAAAGTAATGCTCCAGGGTAAAGCGACAGTCAAATATTTTAAAAGCTGTCGCTATGCGTTTTTCGATGTTATCCGGTTCTCTTTCTAAAACCAGGAGTAAAACGAAAGATATGAAACGAAAGATAAATTCCCGTTTGAGAAAGACATATACATTTCGTTTGTCATGAAAATATCTTAAACATACAGTGTTTTCAAAATCTTCTCGGGCTTCTAGCCAGGTAAAAACTTGGCTTGACACCAACGTTTCGAAGAAGTGCAGTTCACCCTGAAGACGAGGAAGATGCACTTCTTCGAAACGTTGGTGTCAAGCCAAGTTTTTACCTGGCTAGAAGCCCGAGAAGATTTTGAATTAACACGTCGCCAGGAAAGCTTTAGTTCTTATTTTATATACAGTATTTTAATCAAAACCGTTATAGCCATTTTTCAGAAAATCAGAGTTTTCGAGAAATGTTCCATGTAAAGGGTAGTTGAGGGTGGGGGGGTTTTCTTGAAAATCTTTGTGTTGCATTGTTTGAGAATAATGGACCTTAAATGCCAAACGACTTTTCGTTTTCAAGCTATTCTATCCACACATACGCACGCTCGCGCGCGCGAGCACACATACACCCACACAAACACACACCTTTTTTTTATAAAAAAAATATTATTCGGGGTCCTCAAAATTTGCATTTTTAGTGAAATCTCAGTATCAACTTTTTTAGTGTACCTATGTACTTAATTTATGTTATATAATCAGAATAATTCATAGTTTGTTTAATATAATTGAGAAACGTTCTTAATAAAGGAAATCAACTCTATTTTCTGTTGCGTTGTGGAATATAATTATTTTACTCTTGATATTATTTGGTGGGATACTTCAATAATAACTTCTATTGTTAAAGTATCAGAAAGGATATTAAGAAGCTTTGTGCAAAGTGACGAATTACTCTAGATAAGTTTTTAGAGGCTTATGGCAATGCCTCTTGAAGCGTAGTCAATACGAAATAGTCTGGGAGTGTCTCATGATATTGCCTATCACCGTTATGGTTGCCGGGACATATGGGAATTGATTACAAGAAAGGGCAGCTGATGCTACCACACACTGGACCGGAAGCAGATTTCGGATTATCATATGGATAATACAATGAATGGATTGCATTAGGAGTACTGGGATCATCCCTGATTTAAACAAAGAAAGGAGTCGTTAACTGCTTTCTAAGATCAATTGTTGGACCAATGGCATAACAAGACATGCTAAGTGACTCACATATAGGATTGGTAAAGAAGTTGATCCAATTTGTATGAGCTGCAAAACGGCGGATGAAATGGCAAGTCATTTGATGCATGACCGCGAGGCACTTAGAGGTCAAAGGATTAAACATTTTAATCAAGGGTTTAAGCAACTATATGAAGTTAATAAGGATGCAAGCATTCTGAGAGATTAGAAAATAAAGGGATGCACAATGGATCAAGAATGGTGGAGGTGGTTAAGGCTTCGATGTCCCACCCCTTCTAAATTAACCTAAACCCTTGTTTGAGTTGATCTCGCCGTTCATGGTATTCATTTCGTTGCTTCTAGTTGCATGAAGTTTACTGTTGGATGTAAGAAGCCAATGAAAGTTTCAGTTGGTATGTAGCTTCTCCTCATATGATATTACATCCTTCTGGGAAAATTTTAAGGAATAATCGTTAGAGATTTGGGTCACTGGATCCACTAGTTCATAACAGATTAAAGAAGATATCTTTGGCCCATTGAATCCAACAATTCATTACCAGTGTGACTGGGTCCAAATAAGAAGTATATTAGCGATCTTTATCAAGGATATATTAGAAGAGGCAGTGGTTATCATGAACTAGTGGCTATTTGGAGATCACTTTTGGAATCAGTAAAAACCAAGAATATTTTCTGTAACGATAGAACGTCCTTAAAAGATAATTCAAAGGGGAAAATAGAAAACGTTTAGGTTATGCAATGGAAGTTATGCGAGTAGAGGAAGTATCGTATCCCACCCTCTCAATGCCGAGATTTCACTGAAAAAAAAAACATTTATATCTATTAAATTTCCAAAAATGCCCGTTTAGAGAAGCACTGGGAGCGCATATAAGTGAATGTGTGAATGCGCGCGCGCATGCGTACATTGTTTCAAAACAAATGTAATTAGACAAGGGAATACAGTACGTAGAAACTTAAAATAAGTCTGAGTGTTCCACTCACATGGCTTTCTCTAGCTGTTCTATTAAAATCTTCCCTTATAAAATATTATTTTATATACATCATGTTAATAAAATATTGCCAGAATTGGTCTTATTAGTTGCTTCTTTGTAAGTAGAAGGGAAATAAGAGACTACACTAGGCTAAAGCGATAGTCAGATCTTTTAAAAGCCGGTTCTGTTTGCTTGCTAGGAGTAAACAAACGAGAGACGAAAATACAGATTCTCTCGTTTGAGAAAAGTTTAAGTACCTTAAAACTAAAACAAATAACTCAAAATATCTCGAAAACAGTTAACTCTACAAAAAAAAAGTATATGACATAAATTGTGTATTTTAAGGAGATCTACATTATTGTGTATAAAGTTTTTGTCTATCTGTTACGGTTTATCAATTATGCAATAGTCATCCAGAATGAAGAGGTCTTTAGAGGCTATTTCCACAATTCAAGATAAACATTTCGTTTATCATGAAAATATTTTCAACCTATGACATTTTAATCAAATTCTTTAGGGCCATTTTTGGAAATATAAAAGTTTTGAAAAATGTTTCATGTAAAGGGTAGTTGAGGTGGGAGAATTTTTTTGAAAATCTTCGCATCCTTGGAAGATACTGAACTGACATAGAATTTTTAGGTGGAATACAATACCTTATCTACCTGCTACATGCAAGGTACAAATAGAGAAAGTAATATTTAAGTGAAGAAATATCCGTTACCATGGCAACCAAATATTTTGTATGGGTAAATGAAATTGCTCATAAATATAAATAATATAACTAACTTCCAGAAGAAAAAAGCTGAAAAATATATTTTCTGGCAATTGACACATCCAGCGCAATGGCAGATGAAAATTTTGTCTTTTACTTTCCATAGCACGTATGTACAATGAATAAGTAGAAGGTATTGTATTCCAGCCAAAAGTTCTATACCGAAGTTTCAGCGGAAATATATTTTGAGGTCCCTTGAATCCAAAAAAGCATTTTTGAAATGGATCCGCGCGCGCATGCGTGTAATGATTGTGAACACCATAGCTCAAAAACTAAGCCTATAAAACACTATATTTGGTATTTAAGTTTATCATCTTCCAAGAATGCGAAGATTTTCAGAAAACCCCACTTCAAACTAAATTTTACATGGAACGATTTTCGAAATTTGATTTTTGCAAAATTGATTCCAATTTCGATTAAAATATCCTATGACAAAGATATTGGCATGTATGTATATCTTGAATTTTCGGGGGTATGACCTCTTAGAGACATCTTCATTCAGGATAACTTTTGCCTAACTGGTAAACCGTAAAAGACGACAAAAAGCTACTACACAAAAAATATAGATCTGGTTAAACGCACAAGCCGTCATGATTTCTTTTAAGATGTATACATCTCTGATATATTTCTTGTTATTGGTTTAAATTTTAAACTGCTTGAATGTTTCTCTAAGAGAACATCATCTTTCGGTTCATATCTCTTTAGCTTTACTCCTGGCCGTCCAAAGAGAACCAAATTTATCTGTTTTACATAGCGATCAGCTTTTAAAAGATTTGACTATCTCTTTAGCCTATAGTATTCCCTTATTTCCCTTCTAGTTACCAAGAAAAACAACTAATAAGACAATTTATGTTATTAAATATATGCGTAAGCTTTCACGGCCGGTGTCCATGGTTTTAAAATTTAAAATTTTCGGGCTGTTTTGCCGTGGTCTGTAGGTTAAAATATGTTCAGTTAAAATATTTCTACCTAACGTTTCGTCCCTGTCTGTGGGGGACATCTTCAGAGGAACTGCACTCACGTCGCTAACTCGGAAAGAATTACATCAGTGCGGGTTACAGCCAGTATATATACGTTAGCGACGTGAGTGCAGTTCCTCTGAAGATGTCCCCCACAGACAGGGACGAAACGTTAGGTAGAAATACTTTAACTGAACATATTTTAACCTACATACCACGGCAAAACAGCCCGAAAATTTTAAATTTTAAAATTTATGTTATTGTTCATCCGATTAACATTATGTAGATAAAAGAATCATATTTTGTAACAATGTTTGTTTTCAGAACAAGTAGAGAAAGTCATGTGAATAAAACAGATTTTTTTGTAAAATGTTCCTTTTGAATATTAAATTGATTAACCGAGTTTTATTATAGTTCATTTTAGTTTTATTATAAATATTTACCTATGAAAAACACTATATAAGGAACCAAGTGAACGTTTGAGAAAATCTATATAGTTTTTTTTTTATTTCCTGTCTTTGTTTATTTATTTATTTATGGAGCTCTTTAACTACTCGTTCTCAGCGTCCTGTTCTATACTGGACGTGAAACGCAACTTAATTTTGCTTTACGGCCACTTTATCCAGCTTGAGGTTCTTTTATATACTGTACTGTATGGGATCACCGGCTTTATTTTCCTTCCGAAGGGAGACAGGCTAAGGATTTTTTACGCCCATAAAAATTCATTACCCACCGACCCACCGCAGGATTTGAAGCTGCGACCTATCTATATATTATAATTCATACAAATTTTATTACACATGAATAGCAGATGTAGTAATCTTATTTTTATTTATAATTCTGATGTTATCAATTATATTATATTTCACTTTTTGTAGATTAAATATAATCTCTTTTTATTAATTTTTATTGGAGTTTAACTCCTTATTTATTTTTAATCTTTGGGAATTAAGTTCCCCTGGACCACGGAAGATTTTTCTTGTTATCGGCAACATAGTTATGAAAATGAAATGGAGTTTTATTTATGGACGCTCTTTAACTACTGTGGTTCTCAACGTCCATTCTATATTGAGCGTGAAAGACCGATTAATTTTGTTCAAGGGTCTCTATATTGAGGTTCTCTTACGTGCTGTAAATATACGACACGGGACCAACGGCTTTACTTCCTTTCAAAAGGAAGCCATGCTAAAGATTTTTTACTCCCGGAAAAATTCATCACCCTCCGAATAATTTGAACCCTCAATGTAGGGAACTAGATGCTAATATGCCAACCCTAGACCACGGAGGACCACTTTTCTAATTTTTGTTATTTTTTGGCCAAAATCTGAATGATATCGGCGACATAGTTATGACCCACCCTTGTTGGACGATATGCTCACATGGAAAGTATCTAATGGCCAACAATCAAATCTTTGCCTTACATGTCTGTAATTGTGTTGAATGATTTATATTCTAAACATGTTTTCAATAGGTTCAAAGCGTTCAAGTTCAGGTACGGCCCTAGTGAATAAGAACTTCATGCAACTCCTTTGTATGCTGCAATTTAGTATCAAAGAGGTGAGTAATCAACTGCAAAATGCTTACTGTTAACAGTTTGGAGGACAACCTTCCATCCAAGAGTAGCTTGCATGAGAATCAGCAACGCAAAGTTGTCACTTCAGATTTGCAAAGAACTCTCACGAAGGCCCCAATGAATGGAACACCGGTGGACCCCTTCCAACTCCCTGTCATCTTGCCACAAAGAGACCCGTCCTTCCAAGTCATCAGTTTAACGACCCTGCCCTCAGGGTCGTACAAACTTTGCTTGGCAGATATTTCTTTCGCAAGGAGGTATAGCAAACTGCATACTTTGAACGTTGAGGATGCTACAAAAGGGAAACGCTGGTGAATACCAGAAGCTGCAATTTGAACATTTAGTATATGATGAATTAGATCAGCTCATTTTAAGCAAAACACTAGTTGAACATGGTTGAATTTTTCAAATTAAATGTTTCATCAATATTCTTATTACCTTCTCTACGTACTAGTACTAGGTAGAGAAGGTATTGTACTCCAACCAAAAAATACAGAAATTTCACTGCAAATACACATTTTAGATACATAAAAAGCATTTTAAAAAAAGGTCCGTGTGTGTGTGTGTGTCTGAACACGCCAACCCAAAAACGAAAGCCGGTAAAACACCAAACTTGGCATTTAAGTTTAATAACATCGAAGGATGCGACATGAAGATTCTGAGAAAAATCTACCCACCCCTACTACCCTTTACATGGATATTTTTTCAAAAATTATGATTTTCTCAAAAATGGCTGTAACGATTTCGATTAAAATACCGTATATTAAATATATTTACCTGACAAATACAATGTATATTTTGACTTTTTTGGGAATAGTATCTGAAGACTTCTTTATTCTGGATGCATTGCGCTGAATTTATCGTAACTGATAAACCGTAAGAGTAGACAAAAACGTATTGCACAAAAAATGTAGATCTCGTTAAAACATCATATACATTTTTTTCGTGGAGTTGTCTATTTTTTGTTATTTCTTGCTATTGGTTTCAGTTTTAGAATACTTAAAACTTTCTCATAAAAAATACTCATACTTTTCTCATATTGGGATTTGTCAACTCCTAGCCACACAAACAGAGGAACTTTAATCACGTAGCAAACAACTTTTGACTATGGCTTCAGCCTATGGTACACCCTTATTTCTCTTCTACTTACAAGGAAGCAAGTAATAAGACCATTTCTGCTATTTTTTTCTCAATTAGCTTGAAGTAAATAGAAGAATAAGCTTTTTAACAATACTTTGTTGTAGAGATGTAGAGAAAATCATGTAAATGGAACACATCAGATTGTTATTTTGTTAAAGAAAATATTTTCCTCGCATTTTGTTACACATAGTCAGAATTTTCTTTGGCTTCTGGAGCTTTAAGGCTAGTGGTCGTGAATCGGCTGCACCAAAGAGTCGATATTTCTAAAATTACATCTCCGTTAAGTAATCCTATGGTCGTCTCCTTAGCGCGGTGGTAGCGCAGCTGCCTACCAAGCGGAAGACCTGGACCGGGGTGCACTCAGCCTCGTGAGGTCCCTGGGGAGCCAATTGAGGAGCTACTTGATGGAGAAGTAGCGGCTCCAGGTCGTGAGGACCGCATTAACCGGCCGGGAGGGACTCGAGGCGCTGACCACGTCTCACCCTCCAATACTGCACCCCATCCATGACGTCTGTAGTGGACCGAGATGGGGGACGCAGCAGCCGGGCGGTAGGCCAAGGCTACCCGTGAGCTGTCGTGCCATGGAGTTATGTTTTTAAGTATTCCTATATGGCGCGACTGCATTACCTTAAACGCAGGCGGTTGATGATCTATGTAAATGTTCACACCCACTCGAAAACCGTGGCATTGTCTTTGGCGTGATGTTCTGTCCAAAATTAGGTATTATAATTAAAATACCGATGCATTATCATCATTATCACATGATAAACGAATTTGTTTTGGAACAGTTTTGAGTTTCGACATGTTCCACTCTACGTCTCTGTAACACATCATTATTAACAAACTTATTCTGCTTCATGCCAATCGAGATAAACACTATCGGAATTGGTATTATTACATTCTTCCTTGTAAGTAGAAGGGAAATAAGTACACTAGGCTGAAGCGATAGTCAAAGTTTTTAAAAGCTGTTGCTATGTGATTTGTTTCTTTGCGTATCCAAGACTTGACAAATTCCTGTACGAGAAAAGTTTAAGTATTTTAAAACTGAAAACAATAACCAGGAATATCTCGGAAATGGCAAACTCCACGAAAAAAGAAGTATATAATATAAATTGTTTTAACGAGTTCTAAAATGTTGTACAATAATGTTTGGTCTATCTCCTACCGTTTACAGTTATGCAAAAGTCATCATAAATGAAAGAGGTCTTCAGAGGCTATTCCCAGAAATTTCAGGATATACATTTTGTTTATGTAAATATATTTAATATACGGTATTTTTATCAAAGTTCTAAGAGCTAGTTTTGAGAAAATAAAAACAAATTCCATGTAAACGGTAGTCCGAGGTGTGAGAAAGTTCTTAATGTCTCTTCCTTGGAAGATACTCGTACTAAATTTAAATACCAATTTTGGTGTTTTACTGACTTTTTGTTTTTGAGTTATCGTGTTCAGACACACGGAAACAAACACACACGAAGCTTTTTTTATACAGGGGACACTAAAACGTGTATTTCCGGTGAAATCTCGGGTTCGTTTGGGTGGAGTGCAATACCCTCTCCACCTATGTACTATGCAATAAGTAGACAAGTAAAAATCAGTAAATTCGCCGATTCTGTATAATTAACAAATCATATGGAACCTGGAAAATAATTATTTCATAATATTTAAATAAATTAAAATAATTATTTAATTTATATTCACATATAATGCTTTCAAACCATAATCCAAATAATCTATCCGAAATTTGTATAATCTTAATAAATACACTAAATTGCATAGATGTTTAACACTAGTTAACTTTGTTTTGTAGGTGGCGTTATGGAAATGTACAATTGAAATTTTAATGTCTTTTAGTACCTTCACACCTATTTTCTTCCTTTACTGTCGTTAGTATTTTATTCGAATGCTTGTCACCAAGGAGCTGAGCATTGCTGCAACTATCATGATTGATTCTTTTTTTTTTTTTTTTATTTCCTCTAAAAATTATTTCCAGAATTTTCTTTAATGCAATTGTGATGCATCCCCCCCCCCAGAACCATAGTATATTAAAGTTACTTATAAAATGGCGAGAAAAAAACCTAAACTGATATTTGACATTTTTATGTACAAACTAACAATACGTTCTTACTTTTATTGCTACAAAGCTGACCCTGCGGACCCTTGGCACTCGTAGAGCTTCTGACGTTATCAGAAATACGCTGTCCCGAAGGTCTGAACCCCTCCCGGAAGGGCATTGTACGGATTGGGTTGGACTCGGAGGGATAGTGTATTACCCAACCCATGGGAGAATGAGTTTGTCTGGGCCTTGATGTCCTGGTGAAGTTTTGAGATGCCTCAATGATCTCGGTACGAGCCTGGAGAATTGGGAGGTGGCATCCTAGATCGGTGCTGGCCCTAGTGATGTTTTCATTAGTTTTGCTGTTAGATTTGAATTATGTAAGAGCGTATCCATTTCCGTCCCTGCACAAGAAGGATATTAAACAGGTATTGGCCTAATGGAAAGCCCCAAGAAGAGGAGTGCTACCCGGATGATGTCTTTCCCTGGAGGGCAAATATGGCTCCGTGTAGACCTTCGCTTCAACAGGTTCCTAATTCATTGATGACCTATGGAATAATATTCTGGGGAAATTAGGTAGGTGCCAAAAAAGTATTTATTATGCAAAAAAGGTAATAAGAATAATGGCAGGGCAAGACAACCAACTCACTGCATACCACTATTCAAATGTTTGTAATTTTGCCACTAGTCTGCGATGGCTATATTCCAGCAGTATTGTTATTTGTAATAAATAACCGAGAAGTATATAAAACACATACCAAAGAGACTAGAGAGGGTTTACTACATTGTTTTATTTATTTAGTTTTATTTAATTGTCTTCCATCTCCTATAATGGAATTAATTACATATGAACAAAAATAAGTTTAGGTCAGAATTAAAAAGATATTTCATTAATCACACCTTCTAAACAGAGGAGGATTTCATTCAATAAAAAAATACTAGTAATAATTAATGCAGTGGTGTAAACATAATATACATGAATATTCTAAGAATGCATTTTGTACAAATTGCTTTTTGAAACAGACATATAATTGCAAATTATTTACCTGACACCTCTGAAAAATTCAATATCGAGTTAATTATTAATACATTTATTTTCAGAGATAATCAAGAGTAACCAATAAATGTAATTTTTGGCTTTATCTACATCCTAGAGTTGGACTTTGTGTCTTATCTCAAAACAAGATCCACAGATTGCAATGTACTGTTAAACTAAAATTAATTTCGAGCCAGAAATGTCTAGTAAGGAGTTCATTGATAAGCTTTAAAATATGACTAAGTTTAATATAAATCTTATCAAATCAAGCAAACAAATTTTAATTTTGTATTGTATTCCTTACAAACAAATCAAAAATTGAAGTTGATTGCTTTAAAATTCTAGATTATTAGCCCCCTCAGCTCTGCAGTGACTCTGAATGAGCTGATGAAATCTCTATATCACATTTTTCTTTTGTTATAGTGTTGAACGCCCGCTTTTACTGCTTTGGCACCGCAGGCGTTGACACCGATGAATAGATGGAATGAAGATGGAGCACCGATGGAATGTGATGGCAGGGGAAACCAGAGAACCCGGAGAAAAGCCGCCATTTCTCAACTACAATTCTCATATGCAGTCGCTTGAGATCGAAGCGAGTGAGAGGCGAGTGGTCTAATCACTCGGCCACGGCGTGGCCCAATTTTTGGGTGGAATGCAATACTTCCTCTGTCAATTGGTAGGAAAAGTAAAACTCTGACGAGGTGAAATCACAGAACATTCTCTACTAACTCTTGTACAAAATGCTTACAAACACTTATTCTTCTTTGTGTTAATCCAGACATTGGTAGAAATTGAATTTTGCATTTATTGTATTAACATTTTATTAACAATAGGTTCATTAATCTCTTTTATCATATAGTTATATTTATCTTTACTCTATGAGAAAGCATAAGTTCTAGCAGACCAGTCTTACATGCGATAGTCAACTATTTTAACAGCGAGTCGCTCTTAATGGCTTTGAAATTCTGTTCTTTCTCCATGACCAATGAAAAAATCTGATGTGTTCCATTCACATGACTTTCTCTACATCTCTGCAACAAATTATTGTTAAAAAGCTTATGCTTCTATTTGCTTCAAGCTAATCCAGAAATACTAGCATAAATTGTCTTATTACTTGCTTCCTTGTAAGTAGAAGCGAAATAAGAGAGTACCATAGGTTAAAGTGATAGTCAAAAGCTGGTTGCTATGTGACTGAAGTCCCTTTGTTTGTATGGACAGTCGTTGAAAAATTCCTCTATGAGAAAAGAATAAGCTTTTAAAGGTGAAATTTAAAACAAGGAATAACTAAAAAACAATCAACTTCACAAGAAAAATGTATATAACATAAATTGTGTGTTTTAAAGTGTTCTACATTTTTGGTGTGGTAAGTTTTTGTCCATCCCTTACGGTTTAGCGGTTATATAAAATTCCGTAAAATTGATCCAGAATAAAGTAGTCTTCAGAGGCTATTCCCAGAAAATTCAAGATAAACATTTTATTTGTCAGGTAAATATCTTTTATATACGGTATTTTAATCAAAATCGTTAGAGCCATTTTTGAGAAAATAAAAAATTTCGAATTTTTTTCCATGTAAAGGGTAGTTTATGGTGAGTTTTTTTTTCTCAAATCCTTCGTGTCGCATCCCTGGAAGATACTAAACTTAAATACCAAGTTTAGTGCTTTACCAACTTTTCGTTTTTGAGTTATCGTGTTCACAGACACACGGACACACACGGACGTTTTTCTGAAAATACCTTTTTTGGATACAGGGGACCCTAAAACATATATTTCCAGTGAAATCTTGGTATCAAATTTTTTGGTGGAGTGCAATATCTTCTCTATACACTATGTACATGGTACGTAAAGAGAAGAGGGATGCAGAGGGCGTGAGAGCAGGAATGGTGGATTATGGGCTTCTGGCGGTGGGCAGTACGAGGCAAGGGGAAATGACGTTGAGGAGGAAGTGTTAGTGAAGTGCTAAATAGTGTTAAAAAGTTAAATACAGTGAGTTTAGTGTAATGATGATGTAAAAGATTAGGTAAAATTAGCAACAGATATTAGCCAATGGAAGTAAAAGACAATTTACTACAGTTTACTACAATGTAATGAAATTATTGTATAATATAATTATTTAGTTGTGCTGGTAACCAGTGCATATTCTGCTGGATACCAGTAGTATAGGATTAGTTTTTCATTTATCTTAGTTTTTCATAGAGCATAGTTTTATGGGTAAATAGCTGGTTACCAGTTATTTGGTTACTGGTTTCCAGTAATTAATAATAGATAGTTTAGTGTTAGTGAAAGTTGTTTTATGGTTGGAATTTATTTTATTTCAGTTTATATTAATTTGTTTTGTTTTAAATTAAATTTTGAGTTATTAGTATATAAGTATTATCTGTAAAATAATGATGTATATCAATAATTTAAAAGTGGGAAACAAATTATAAAGTTTGCAATATACGTCCTGGTATAGGGAACAAGATGCCAGGATGTTGTATTACAGATTTTATTTTATTTTAGTACGTAAAGAGAAAGTAAAAAGGAAGAGTAAGAAGGAATATGTGCCAATTGTACGTCAAAATTCAAACCAATAATGGAATATCTCGAAAATGAGGAACCTAAAAAATATATTTGATATGAATTGTGTGTTTTAACGGGATATTGATTTTTGTGTAGTAAAACTATCTTGTATACTTTACCAGTGTTGCAAAGAAGAGAATTTCAGAAGTCATTCCCGTAAATTCAAGAAATGCATTTCATTTGTACCGAAAAGATAGCATATTTTAATAAAAAAAAAATCGTTAGGGCTGTTTGTGATTAAATCAAAATTTTCTAAAATTAATGGATTTTCTTTAATTTGGGGGGGGGGGGAGTAACTTAACGTCCTTTAACCTTGTTGGCCATATCGGACACGATGAATGAAATGGGTGAGATGATGCTCAAATATCTCGAGGTCCATAGAGCTTAAAGTTACTCGACATTCGTCTTTTCAGAGTAAGGGCAAATTCCGAGAAGAAACCTTATCCGGGTAACACACCCTGAGCGAGATTCAAACTCCCGGCCTGTTAAATGTGAGATAGACACGCTACCACCACGCTACCCAGGCGGGCTTTAAAATCTTTAAGTAGCATCCTTGTGTAGCACACACAAACATATACCTTCTTTCTGAAAATTCTTCTTCTTTTTTCTTTCTCTAGAGTGCCTCGAAAAAATTTTATATCGAAATGTCGGCATCAAGTTTTGAGGTAAAATATAAAACCTCCCCTATTTACTATACATTGTACAGAAAGTATAAAAAGGTTTAAAAATACATGAACAAACCATAATAAAAGATTAAACCTTTCCTTTCCTTATACAATTTTTCACCCATTCAAAAGTATTATGCTTTAAATTATATGAGCATTATGAATTCACTATTTTACTTTTCTTTAATTCCAAGAAGGATTTACAAAAATTTCCGCGCACAATTTCCTTCCTTTACTTGGTTTGCTAATCACGGAGAAACATAACGCTAGATGCTAGTGCACTCACATGAAGAAAACAAAAAGTCTCACATTTATATAGCATTCTCTACCCACTGTTCCACTTCAAATTCCACACTTTGCATGAAGAGGAAAAACAAATACCGACTTAGTTCTCAAAAAGTGTATACAACTTTTGAAAATTCAAACCAATAAGTAATATCTCAGAAACGGATGAAGCCAAATATAGTAACGAGATCTAATTTCTTTTTTAATTTTATTTTAAGGATGACCATCTCTTAGAATTTATATTTATTCAAAACTATGCAAAGCTCATTTAGGTTGAAATGGACTTCACATCTATTCAGTATTCACCCATATATCATTTGAATGTCATAAAAATAAGAGACGAGAAACAAAGTCATTAGCAATTTTTTAAAAAAATCAGTAAGAACTAAAACGTTGGCAAGTAAAAGGTAGTTTGGCATATCGGATTGTCTTTTAAATCTTCATGCAGAAATCCTTGGAAGTTTACTCTTTATTTGACACTTCATTTTCGAGTTCTCTATGCGGCTTGAAAAATTGTCCAGGTGATAAAAACGAATTAATGAATGATATTATAATCGTTTTGAAATTAAGGGTTGGTTCGGAGTCCCGTCTCCTTGATTGAAGCCCAATTTCTATTGGAAAAACAGCGGAATCACGATCGTATTGAGTGGGGCGAGATTTTGTCAGCACCAACTTAAGCAGCTCCGTTCCACTATAGGACACTTGTATGAATTCTACCTAGCAGGTAGAGACAATGGTCGTCTCCTTAACGCGGAGGTAGCGTAGCTGCTCACCAAGCGGCAGACCTGGCTTCGATCCCCAGTACCGGCGTGGGGATTTTTCCCCCGCTGGGAGACCTGGCCCAGGGTGTACTCAGCCTCGTAAGGTCCCTGGGGTACCAATTGAGGAGCTACTTGATGGAGAAGTAGCGGGGTCATGAGAACCGCATTAACCGACCGGGGGGATCAAGGCGCTGACCACGTCTCCCCTCCAATTCTGCAACCCGTCCATGACGTCTGTAATGGACCGAGATGGAGGACGCAGCGGCCGGGCGGTAGGACAAGATTCCCCATGAGCTGTCGTGCCATGGAGTTATTAGGTAGAGACAATTATTCGTTCCATACAAACAGTCGATATCAATATTTTACCCGAAATGTTTTGTTTTGAGACTCTCTGAATAACAAAACTAAAAATCTCGAAGAAACTCCAAATGTTGTATTAATTTAATCTTCCAAAGAGGCAACAAAAACATTTTCAAGAAAATTTCCCCTCTTAAATTACTCTTTTCATTGAAAAATATTCGTTAGTTTTGATGTTCTCAAAAACAGCCTTACGATTTTAATTAAACCACCATATGTTTAAGATATTTGCATGACAAAATGTATTCATGAATTTTCGGGGAATAACCGGTAAAGTGCATTTCATTCTGAACAATTTTTTATAATTTGTAAACGTTAAGAAATACACAAAAAGTTCTATAAAATGATCTAGATCTCGTTAAAAGACAGTTTATGTAGTATTTTCTGCTTTTTCAACTGCATAATTTTTTATTAGTGGTCATGAAATTGAACGTGATTTTAAGTCATCATATAGCGACCATTCTTAAAAGATTTAGTTATCACTTAAAACAACCATTTTTACTTTCTCTATACTTACGATGTACATAGTGTATAGAGAAGGTATTGCACTCCACCAAAAATTCGATACCGAGATTTCAACGGAAATATATGTTTTAGGATTCCCTTTATCTAAACAAAATCATTTTCGGAAAAAGGTCCGTGTGTGTGTGTGCGCGCGCGTGTGTCCGTGAGCGCGATAACTCAAAAACTTGGTATTTAAGTTTAGTATCTTCCAGGGATGCGACACGAAGATTTTGAGAAAAAAAAACCCACCCCAAACTACCCTTTACATGAAAATTTTTCGAAAACTTTGATTTTCTCAAAAATGGCTCTAACGATTTTTATTTAAATTTCGTATATTAAAGATATTTACCTGGCAAATAAAATGTATATCTTGAATTTTCTGGGAATAGTCTGAAGACTTCTTTATTCTGCATGAATTTTGCATAACTACTAAACCGTAAGAGATGGACAAAAACTTAACCCACAAAAAATGTAGAGCACGTTAAAACACACAATTTATGTCATATACATTTTTTTCGTGGAGTTGATTGCTTTTGAGATATTCCTTTTTCTTGGTTTCCGCTTTGAAAAACTCATACTTTTCTCATACAGGAATTTGTCAACTCCTGTCCATACAAACAAAGGAACATCAGTCACATAGCAACCAGCTTTTGGCTTTCACTTTAACTTATGGTACTCCCTTATTTCACTTCTACTTACAATAAAACAAGAAATAAATAAAAGATAAGCTTATTAACAATAATTTGTTACAGAGATATAGAGAAAGGCATGTGAATGGAACACATCAGATTTTTTTATTTTGTACCTCAAGAAATATATACTCAAAGCATGTTTGGGAATGTTTATCTCGATTAGTACGAAGTAGATAGAAGAATAACTTTGTAAGAATATTTTGGTAAAGAATGGGTAAGAAATCCATGTAAATATAGCACACAAGAAGCTTTTTAGGGGGCGGCTTAAAAAAGAGTACAAACTATTTCTACTGTTATTCTCGATTAGCATGCACTATATCGAGGAATAAGCTTTTGTAAGAATAATTTGTTACAGAATAAGTAGAGAAAGTCATGTGAATGGAACACTTCATATTTTTATTTTTATTTCTCTTTACTGCTTACAGAAGGAACACTACTGATTAAATGTTATATTTACAGCTGCACCACCAACCTCAATAACACCCTAAAAGCTATCTCTGGGTGACCTTCAACACACAGGTGTTTCTTAACTTAAAGGAAGGGAAACAACCCTCCATCATCTGTTTTCTCTTAAGGGTTCTGCAAAGCTTGGATAGTCAAACAGCAATGCTTCTGATTTTTACTTTCTCTTTACGTAATATGTACATAGTGTTTAGAGAAGGTATTGCATCCTACCCAAAAATTCAATTCCGAGATTTCACTGACAATAGACGAAAAGACGGTAAAGTACCAAACTTGGTATATAAGTTTAGTATCCTCCGAGGATGCAACACGAAGATTTTGAAGAAAATTCATTTTACATGGAAATATTTTCGAAAATGTTTATTTTCTCAAAAATACCTAACAATTTTGATTAAAATATCGCATACAATACACGACAAATAAAATAAATATCTTGAATTTTCTGAGAATAGACACTGAAGGCTTCTTTATTCTGGGTGAATTTTGATGGATTTTGCATTGCAAGTGAACCTATGAGATAGACAAAAACTTACTACACAAAATACACAGATCTTCTTGAAACACACAATTGATGGCATATATATTTTTTCGTGGAGTTGACCATTTTTGAGATATTCCTTGTTATTGGTTTCAGTTTTAAAATACTGAAATTTGTCAACTCCTGGGTAATGCAAAGAAACGGGCTTCATCTACATGACAACCAGCTATAAAAGATTTGACTATCGCTTTAGCCTAGTGTATCCCTTTATTGCTCTTTTACGTATAAGAAAACATTTCTGTTAATGTTTATCTTGATTAGCATGAACTAGATAGAAGAATAAGCTTCTTAACAATAATTTGTTAAAGAGACGTGGAGAACGTCATATGAATGGAATATATAAGATTTTTCATAATGTATGAAGCGATTTTCTTTTTTTTTTTTTTTTTTGGCCTTGTTATCCATTTTTGGACAGAGTAGCTTGATGATGACAAATATTAGAGGCACTGAGTAAGGTGGACATAAACTGTAATAAAAATCTAAGGCTTTACATTCACAGGTTTTCTTTACCCATTCTTCAACTTTTCTTTAAAAAAGTTTCTCTTCATACTTGTTTCAATTAAATCGTGATAAGCTTTTGCAGAAATACTTTTATTACAAATTTCCTTGTTGATACATTGTGAATAGGGGAATACACTAGGCTTAAGCGATAATCAAATCTTTTAAGAGCTGGTCACTGTGGTTCTGAAACTTCATTTTCTTGCTTGATTGGGAGTAGAAAACACGATACGATTTCCAATTTGCGAAAAGTATAAGTATTGACAACATTGAAATCAATAACAATGAATATTTCAGAAATGGACTCCACAAAAAACTGTGTGTATTAACGAGCACTACAGTTTTTGTGAAGAAAGTTATCTATTTCTATATCTATTGTACCTGGAAAGCATTTCTAACTTCTACCCGAGAGTTCTCAAGTGACGAATTCAGTTGTTTACGCTATTTCTTTGTGTATTGCAAGAGGAGAAATACGCTATTATGAAGTCGCGTCTCCGAAAGAGAAAGTGGAGGACATATAAACAGGGGAACCACGAGGAAATTTAGGGCAAGAATCGCGTGAAAGACGCATTGACCAATTAGAATTAATCACGTCTCGGTAGAAGCGCACCCCAATCTACTTTCGGCGCCAAAAATAGGCCAAGGAGATTACGAGTTGAGAGTTTTGCGCGTGGGTAGAATTTGCTATAAATGTAGAGTATTCGCCCTAATTTTCAGGCAGTCGGAATGTAACTACACGAGGAACCTGTGACGCCTCAATCAAGAATACGCGCAGCTTAGTAGAGTTATTATTATGATACAGGCAGTTGGAATGTAACTCCACGCGAAATCTGCGACGCTCGAAACAAGAATCCGCGCAAGTATAGTCAAGTTTCTTACAGTGATTCACGCAGTTGAAACGTAATGTCACGCGTAACCTACGACGCCGGAAACAAGGAAGCCAGGGTAGAAAGTTAAAGCTTCTACAATATTATACTGCGCGTAACAGTTGCACTCGTCGCCGCGTAAATTTTAGTTACCTTTGTGGGCGCTACGCCCTTGTTCGAGGGAAATTATCGGAACACAATCGTGCCAAGAACTTTCTCGGAAACGCTTGTGAAAGGAAATAAACCTTTGACTGAACGAAAAGTGCCGACGCTTATTTTTAGTTATTTTCTCGTACTATCTCCTTGAGATCACCGACACCCAATACCTGAGCTAGATATAAAGAGTTCTCAATTGCTCGTCGCTGAGTCCACCATAGCCGAGGAGCGTCGAGAATCGACTTCAGCACTGCAACGCCGGAGAGAGGACCAATCGTCGCTGCGCAGCCCAGCACCAAAAGGTACGCCACCAGCTTATACGCCCACAGGTTATGCAAAAGTCATTCTGAATGAAGAGCACTTCAGAGGCTATTTCCAAAAAATTCAAGACATACATTTTATTTGATAATGTTTCAAGCATATACTATTTTATTTAAAATTTTAGCCATTTTAAGAAAATCAACATTTTCGAAAAATGTCCATTTAAAGGGTAGTTTGGGGTGGAGGATTTTCTTGAAAATCTTCGTATCGCATCATTGGAAGATGCTATACTTATCAGGTTTCGTATTTAAGCCAGTTTTCTTTTTGATTTATGTTCTTCAGAGAAACAGATACACACGGAAACATACCTTCTTTTTCTTTCTCTAAAAATCCTTTCTTTTATTCAGGAGACCTTAAAAATATATATTTCCAGTGAAATCTCGGTATCGAATTGTTAGTGGAATTCTACTATGTGTGTCTGTCCAGAATCTTAAAATCTTTTTCCAAGAAGTAAGCCTTTGCTTACCCATTTCATTCCACTCCCTGGGTGTAAAGCCATTAAACAATAGAATCACCCGTTTTGCAAGTTTCTGAGGCAGGTTTAAGCAAAAGCCAGGTCGGATCGGAGGCTACCCTAATTTAAAGTGTCGACAGACCCAAGGATGAGGAAGCGATGAAAAGAATTTGGACAAGCTATACGTGGTAGGTCATTTTTACCGAAAGTTAGCCATGACATAGTTAAAATATATCTGATGTGTTACATTTATATGCCTTTCTTATCCCATTCTTCGACGAGGGTAATATTGTCCAGCACACCAGCATAAGTTCACAATTTTCCATCCCTACTTTAAGTAAACATATAAAAGAGTAAAAATCTGATATGTTCCATTCACATCATTTTCTTTAGCTGTTCCATATAGAAACTATTCTTACAAAAGATTATTCTTTTATCTACTTCGTTCTTATTGAGATAAACATTAGCCGAATTAGTCGTATTACTTGCTTCCTTGTACGTAGAAGGGAAATAAGGGAATACACTAGGCAAAAGCGATAATCAAAATTATAAAAGCTCATCGATATGTAAAACAATTGACGTTAGGTTCGTTTTACATGGTCCCGTTTGATACGATAGTTTAAAACTGAAACCAATAACAAGAAATATCTCGAAAACGGTCAACTCTATAAGAAAAAAGTGTACGACAGGAATTGTGTTTTAACGAGATCTACATTTTTTTATGTGGTGTACTCTTGTTTATCTCTTGCGGTTTAATCGTTATGCAAAATTCTTCAAAACTCGCCCAGAATAAACAGGCTTTTAGATGCTTTTCCAGGTAAATACAAATTATACATTTTATTTGTTATATAAATGTCTTTAATATTGGGTATTTTAATAAAAATCGTTAGTCATTTTTGAGAAAAACATTTTTTTCAAAAATGTCTCTATGTAATGGTGGAAGGAGTTTCTTGGTAATCTTCGTGTCGCATCCTTGGAAGATACTTAACACAAATACCAAGTTTGATATTTGATAGTATTTTAATTTTTGAGCTATGCTGTACATCGCGCGCGCGTAGCTGTTGTTTAGATTCAGGGGACTTCAAAACACGTTTCTGGCGAAATCTGACACCGAAATTCTGGTGAAATTTAATAGGTACATTTTCTAGCTACTATGCACATTGCATGTACATACGGGTTAGAGAAAGTAAAAATTAAAGTGCTGCAAACTACCACTACGGTTTTAGACGACTTGTGCAGCCCTAAGTAAAACAATTAACTGACGTGATATGCCGCTGGGGCCTGAAGTGCAATCATTTCAACCCTTGTCATTCCCTCAACACTCAGTCCTACAGATGAAGGGATGTGCAATTTGCTGTTGTTTACTTATTTCAATAAGGTATGTTACAGCCTCGGTCTGACATCCCGCTAAATTTTGCTTAAGTAATGCAGCTCATTCTTAAGTGAAATTACAAAGCCAGTCAATCAATAAAATATTTCTGGAACATCTAATGAAATTCCACTGCTGATGGAGAACAACTTATTATTTTTGCCTAACAGCCGAAAAGTGTTAGGGGAATGTAGTTAGAAGTTAGAGTTACATGGCTGTCTAATCAGTATACTACTAATACTCACAACCTTAGCAAATATACATTTAAATTCACCATAGATAGCCATTCATCTAACCTTAAGAGACAACAAGAGTTAAATTTTGCCTACAATCCGTAGAAATGGAGTTTTATTTATGGGCACTCTTTAACTGCTGTGGCTCTCAGCGTCCCATTCTATACTGGGCGTGAAAGACTGCTTAATTTTGCTCAGAGGCCTCTTTTATCAAGCTTACCGTTAATCTACGACACGGGACCAACGGCTTTACTTCCCTTCCGAAAGAAGCCATGCGGAAGATTTTTACGCCCGAAAATATCCATCGTCCTCCGCCGGATTTGAACCCACGATCTTGAGTATATGAAGTTAGCATGGTAGCCATTACACCACGAAGGGCGACTACAATCGGTAAAAATATGTTTTAGCAAGTTGTTGTCTATCTCTTACGATTTACCAGTAAGCAAAAGTCGTCCAGAATGAAGAGGTCTTCGGAGGCTTTTCCCAATGTATTTGTGTATCTTTAGTATACGGTATTTTATACATAATCGTTTTCATTTTTGAGAAAGTCAAATTTTCTAAAAGTTTTCCAAGTTAGTTTGGGTTGGGGGATTTTTCGGAAAACCTTCATGTCGCATCCTTTGAATACACATCCTTAAATACCAAGTTTGGTATCTAACCCACTTTTTAGTTCTAAGTTATGTTGTTCTCAGACACATATACAGACACGCGCGTGGACCTTTTTCTAAAAACCATTTTTTGTATTCAGGGGACCGCAAAGCACATTTACGGCGAAATCTCGACTCCGAATTTTTGGTGGAATACAATAAGTACCTTCTCTAACTGCTGTGTTCATTGTATGTACTTAAGGGCCAGAGAAAATATAAAATAAAGAGCTTCAGGGATTGACACACTACCACTACGGTTTTAGAGGGCTTATGCAGCCCTAAGTAACACAGAATTAATAGACGTGATACGCCGCTGGGGCCTGAAGTGCAATCGTTTCAACCCTTTTCATTCCCTCACCACTCTGTCCTACAGATGAAGGGATGTGCAATTTGCTGTTGTTTACTTATTTCAATAAGGTATGTTACAGCCTCGGTCTGACATCCCGCTAAATTTTGCTTAAGTAATGAAGCTCATTCTTAAGTGAAATTAGAAAGCCAGTCAATCAATAAAATATTTCTGGAACATCTAATGAGATTCCACTGCAGATGAAGTACAACTTATTATTTTTGCCTAACAGCCGAAAAGTGTTAGGGGAATGCAGTTAGAAGTTAGAGTTACATGGCTGTTAAATGAGCATACTACGTAATACTCACAACCTTAGGAAATATGTATCTAAATACACCATAGATTGTCATTCAGCTAACCTTAAGCGACAGTAAGAGTTAAATTTTGACTACAATCGGTAGCAATGGATTTTTATTGATGGACACTCTTTAACAGCGTCCAATTCTATACTGGGATTGAAAGACTGCTTAATTTTGCTCAGAGGCCTCTTTTATCAAGCTTGCCGTTAATCTACGACACGGGACTAACGGCTTTACTTCCCTTCCGAAGGAAGCCATGCTAAGGATTTTTAAGCTCGAAAATATCCATCGTCCTCCGCCGGGTTGGATATATGAAATTAGCACGGTAACCATTACACCATGGAGGGCGACTACAATCTTCATTCTTCAATCTTAGTTACAGAGGGAGTTTATTTATTAATTTGATTTAGTAATTATAGTAGCTACTCTGACGTGAACTCGTGTAGTTTTTGTCTATCTCTTACGGTTTACCAGTTATGCAAAAGTCATCCAGAATGAAGAGGTCTTCACATGATATTTCCAGAATATTCAAGACATATATTTTAAAGGACGTGTAATATGTGGTATTTTAACGAAAAATCTTATGTTCCATTCACGCAAGCTTCTCTAGCTGTTCCATACACAAACTATTGTTACAAAAGAGTATTCTTTTATATCCATCATGATAATCAAGATAAGCCATTAGCATAATTGATATTATTACCTGCTGCTTTGCAAGCAGAAGGGAAATACGGAAATACACTAGGCTAAAACGGTAGTCAAATCTGTTAAACAATTGAAGTTCGGTACGCTTTGCACGGCTAGCTGTAAAATAAGAGAGGTGCAACGAAAGGTGTGGTACGTTTGAGAAAAATTACATAGTTTAAAATTGTAACCAATAAGAAGAAATATCTCGAAAACGATCAATTCTATAAGAGTAAGGTATAAGACATAAATTATGTGTTTTAACGAGATATAAATTTTATTTTTATTAAGTTTTTGTCTATTTTTTACGGTTTAACAGCTATACAAAATTCTGCAAAATTCATTTAGAGGCTATCCCCCGAATCAAAATATACATTTTATTTTTTATATATATCTTTAATATATGGTGTTTTAATTAAAATCATTAGAGACATTTTTGAAAAACAAAATTTTGAAACATTTTTACATCTAAAGGTGCGAAGATTTTCTCGAAGCAAGTTTTTGATTACGGTTTAACCGTTATGCAAAGAATAAAGAGGTCTTCAGAAGCTATTCCCAGTTTTTTTATGTAAATGTCTTTACACGGCATTTTAAACAAAATAGTTAGTCATTTTTGCGAAAAACATTTTTCCATGTTATAAGTAGTTTGTAGTGGAGTGATTTTCTTGAAAACCTTCGTGTCGCATCCATTGAATATGCTGAACTTAAATACCAAGTTTGGCATTTAACCAACTTTTCGTTTCTATGTTATGTTGTTCACGCGCGGGCACACGCACATAGTTCAGCCTTTTTGTGAAAATGTGTGTTTTGGACTCTGGAAACCTCAAAACACATGTTTTAGTGAAATTTCCATATCGATTTTGGGTGGAATACTACACCTTCTCTACCTATTATGTACATAGTTCCTGTAGGGAAAGTAAAATTAAACAATTTTAATAAAAACTTCCAAGGTTTAGTATTTTTAGCTGTGGTCTCCTTAAAAATAAAATATTGCAAGTACGTTAGAGAGTAGAGTATGAACATTTTTAGCACCTTCTGTAGCATAGCACATACTTTCCCTTCTCCAGTATTATGTGAATACCACTATTCGTTATTCTACCGGGGTCGGAAATAGGCTGAATGGGCGATCTACATTCTTGTCTTTTGAATCTATTGTCCGCTTTGTGTACGCCACTGAATGCCCATCAACTTTCGTTGACATTCCCCTTACCTCCCACCATGTTGCTGCAGTGGCGTACCGGTAAGAAAGTTCTCTTTTGCGGAAGGGTTAGCAATGGCCCCAACCAGGATTTCAGTTGCCTTGAACTAGTAGTCTCGTGTTGCAGTGGCGAGGCGTGAATCCTTCTTAATAGCGTTTCAAATGTTTGCATGGCTTCTTAATCCCGCATCTAAGACAGAGAGCCATTTTATGTAACCCAAAGGCCGGCATTATACTGCAAAACATCTGTGTCAAGTTCTATATCAAACACTTTTAGTAAAAGATGGTGTATATATCGTCTATGTTGAACTCTCTACCTCTGTACCACTACTTGAGAGAAAAATCTTATGTGTTCCATTAACATGACTTTCTCTATGTGTCTGCAACAAAGTATTGTTAAAAATCTTATGAAGCATTCTGTATGAGAAAGGTGTAAATTTATCAAAGCTGTAACCAAAAACAAGGGATATCCCAAATACGATCAACTCCTCGAAGAAAATGCATATAACATAAATTGTGTTTTAACGTGCTCTAAATTTTTTGTGGGTTAAGTTCTTATCCATCTCATACGGTTTAGAAGTTATGCAAAATTCCATAAAATTTATCCAGAGTAAAGTAGTTTTCAGAGGCTATTCCCAGAAAATTCAAGATATACATTTTATTTGTCAGGTAAATATCTTTAATACAGGATATATTAATCAAAACCATTAGAGCCATTTTTGAGAAAATTATAATTTTCGAAAAAAGTTCCATGTAAAAGGTATAGTTGGGTATGGGGGGATATTCTTGAAAATCTTCGTGTCGCAACTTGGAAGATACCAAACTTAAATACCAAGACAGACAGATATACACACACGAACCTTTTTCTAAAAATGCTTTTTTTGTATTCAGGGTGTCCTAAAACATGTATTTCCGGAGAAATCTCTGTATCGAATTTTTGGGTACATTACAATACCTTCTCTATACACCTATGCACATAGTATGTATAGAGAAAGTATACTCTCGGTTGTAAAAAGATAATAGTTATCTACATTATAAGTGGCTTAAATAAACATTATTTGTGAGTGGGATTTTTAGTACACGAGCGCGTAAACCAATAACAGTCTAATAAGCCATATGTAAAATACAAGTTTTATCCTATCATAATATTAATTGAAACATATTTATATTTATATTATACGACAAGGAATTTTCATTATTTAAAGAATGGCGAGCTGCCAAAGGAGTTAAAATAATTTACAATGAAATAAATTACTTACTTTATTTCACGATGAAATAAAGACTCCTTTTTGTTGTTTGCTACGATGCATGAAATATATAGTTACATGAAGTCTATAGGCTAGGATAAAAGATATTTTTTCTACGACCGAGCGTAATTGAATAGTTTACAAGCTCGTATCAGATCGCAAAATTGAATTTTACGGAATCCACGCGCAAAGCGCAACAAGCGTAAAGTAATTTTGTTCCACCTTTACGGTCACCAAAATAATTAGCGATATTAGTGCGTATGCATTACTGTTCCAAATATACACTCTTTTGATGTAACATGTTTTCTATACGGTATTTTAATCAAAATAGTTAGCAATTTTTGAGAAAAAAATTATAAAAATTATTTCTATGTAAAGGGTAGTTTGTGGTGGGAGGATTTTTTTTTAAATCTTTGTGTAGCATCCTTGGATGATATTAAACGTAAATATCAAGCTTCGCCCTTTCGTTTTTGAGCTATACCATCCAGACAAACACATACACAGAGACGGACCTTTTTCTAAAAATGCTTTTCTCGAACTCAGAGGACCTCAAAACATTTATTTCCGGTGAAATCTCGACATCGAATTTTTGGGTGGAATACAATACCTTTTCTATACATATATACACGTACGTACATGCCCAACAGAATCGCACATGCAAAATATCTTAAATAGTTTCTGGGATAAAAGTTCATGAAATTAATAAATTTAAGATTGACGGGGTAGAGCCTTTTGTCTCCCTTTAATTGGTATTTATATGGAAAATAAAATGCATTATTAAATTTTCTAGGAATAGCCTGTAAACTTCACTCCATTCGGAAGGAATATTGTATAATCTTGTATAAATGGTAAATGTTAAGCGACTTACGAAAACTTACTGCAATAATGCTTACCATTCACATGGCTTTCTCTGCCTGCTCTGCAAACTATTCTTTCAAAGGTTATTCTTTATCTATAACATGCTAATCGATATAAAATTAACAGGAACTGCCTTATTACTTGCTTCCGTCTAAACTGAAGGGGAATAAAGGAATACACTAAGCTAAAGCAGTAGTCAAATCTTTAAAAAGTTTTGGATCTCTTTGGAAGACCAGAGTTAAACAAAATAGAGATGAAACGAAAGATGGCTTCCCGTTTGAAAAAAGTTTACGCAGTAATAACAAAATCTCGGAAACGATTAACTCTTGCGAAAAAATGTATATGATATGAACTGTTTGTTTTAAAGAGACCTATATTTTTTCTGCATTAATTTTTTGTCTATCTCTTACGGTTTACCAGTTTTGCAAAAGTCAACCAGAATTATGTTATTCCTAGAAAATTCAAGCTATGCATTTTATTTGTCATGTAAATATCTAATACGCTGCATTTTAATCAAAATCGTTAGCCATTTTTGAAAAAGTCGAAATTTTTTCCCCGTTTAAGGTGAGGTATGAGGTTCAAAAATTTGTTTGTAAATCTTCGTGCGCAACCTTGAAAGATACTAAACTTAAATACCAAGTTTGGTATTCAGCAGTCTTTCCGTTCTTGAATTTTTCTGTTCCCTCGTATGCATACACACATGAACCTTTGCTCTAAAAATGCCCTATTTGGATTCAGGGCGCCTCAAAACATATTTCCGGTGAAATCTCGGCATGATTTTTGGACGGAATAAATCCATCTTTACCTGATAAACATTTAGACCTCAAAGAATAGGTTAGGTTAAAAAAACTAATAGGTCAGTTCCCCTTTTTTGCGTTAATAAAGGCGCAGCCAGGTTACTATGTCAAAAGAGTTCATGCTGTAATTTTGTAATACATGTTTTAAAAACAATTTTTTTTTCAGATTCTTCAACATGAATGGAATTAATGCGTTTTAATTACTTTTCTGAATTATTTAATCATACTTTTACCTAGTTTTCTGCTTGTATAGCAGTTATATCCATGTATAAATTATTTATAACTTTGAACTTTTAATACATTAAATTATCGGCAATTATTATCTGTCATTTTGTAAATTTTAGAGTCATTTTATAGGTAGTTTTTCAAAACGTTTTAGGTAATTAACATCTGCTCCTCATCTTTACGAAGTTTAATGCCTCTAAATCAATCATATCCACCAACTATAAAAAACGACGATGAAACTACCAGGTTTCCGTGGGAAATTGAAATCGATAAGAGTATCATTCCGAACAAAATACTGCATGTAAACGGGAATTCAGATAGTATTGAATCTTCGATCCGATTCTCTTAGAAAGCGAAATAGAAATATGTTGCATTAAAAACATGTACTCTTTGTAACACGCTGTACGTTCATCATTTTGTTTTCTTCAATAAACTTGCCAGAAACTGGTGTAATAAAATTAACTGTTATTTTTTATTTTATTTGCTTATTTATTTGTCCTTTATTTAACGTCCTTTAACCTGGTTGGTCATATCAGACGATGAATGAAATTGGTGAAATGATGCTCAAATGATCTCGGGGTCCATGGAGCTTAAACTTACTCAATATTTGTCTTCTCAGGATAAGGGCTACCTCTCTGGGTAACCCACCCTAAACAGATTCGAACTCGCGACCTGTTGAACGTGAGGCAGACACGCTACCACCACACTGCCCAGACGGTAATAGTCATTTATGTAACCAGTATATAATCTGACTGAAACGAGTATATGTTTAGCACGTGAGCTTTTATGCAGTTTTAGCATTAAAACGCGAAAAATAATAAATTTGTTAAATGAAACATTATAATGTATCAGAGATCGCAAACATATGGCGTAATATGGTTGCTAAGCAGATGTTGCTTCATTTGTTTCAACACTTATAGGGGAAAATGGAAGGTAATTGTAAATCTATTGAAAATATGAATTATATTTCGCTTGACATTTTGAATGAAGCCAAGAATACTGACAGTTTACTAATTCCAAAATCATCAAAAGATGTTTACGCAAAGTATGAAAAGTTTTGTGGATGAGAAATTAAAAATGCGTTAGTTTGACGCCATTGCTGTTGTTGTCATGGTAATTATGTCATTCATTTTCGGGCACTGGTGACAGAAATAAGGCAATTTCGCCATTGCATAGGAGATTTTTATAGTTTCCATAGTCTCGCAATTTATTCTTCTAGAAAAGATTCACTAATCTCAAAAATACACAGAGCTAGATAAATTCACCAACATAAACCCAACATAAAAACATGAATCATTTCTTCTCGAACCTTGTCTATTCCAAACGCTCTCAATTTGAGCTGAAATTAACACGTAGAAGGCGAATCATATCGAAAAGCGTTTAACGCCCACTTTTACTACATATGGCGATACCGCAGGCGAATTCAAATCAGTTTGAATTTCTCGTTGAAACGTGGTATATGAAACACTTCCTTTTCACCTAGTATTGCAGAAGTTTCCTGGATAGCGTCATACTCATGTCTGTACGAGGCTTATCTTCCGGGAGCGTGTTTGAAGGACAGGTCATCTGCCCGACGGCTGACGTTATAACACATAGTTCAGGGTTGAAATATCGAATATTTAAGCCCACTTAGCAGATAATAAACTACTGCGGTATTCTTAATTGCTTCTTCATTTTAACTCCTACATTGAATTAATATTTTTAGTTTTATTACGAAATTTAAACGTTTAGTTTAACTTTGGAACGGATTTATGAAATCTTCCAGGTATAGGATGCACTTACACTTAATTTTGAGACGTAGTTCTATATGGCGTATATTTCGGAAATGCTTGCTTCTTGGGTAATTAATGTTTAAAGCGTTTACTTATTGCTAGGATTTAGCACCTTTTCGTGCCTTACTAGATAAATGATTCGGAAGGTAAGATCTCATAGGTTAATTGTTCTGCCAATTGGTACAAGACGATATTGTAGCTAATAATATTCGATAATTTGATCACGTGACAGGTCATTCGATATTTTGAGTTGCTTAACAGCTGTGAAGAAACTAATAGCCATGGTGTTGTGCACATCTGAAAGTGAATTGAGCTCTTCGGTGTGTTGAGCAAATTTTCTCAGAGCAAATTGTTGAGCAATTTATTAAACACGGATATATAAACGAACACATGCAAAATATTTGTAGCGTGTTGTACGAGTCAAAATATTAAAGGAAGCTAAAGTTGAATTGTGTTTTTACTCTCTCTACAATTACTATGTGCATAGTGTATAGAGAAGATATTGCATTCCACCCAAAAATTCAATACCGAGATTTCACAGGAAATATATGTTTTAGGACCCCCTGAATCCAAAAAAAGCATTTTTGGAAAAAGGTCCGTGTGTCTGTGAACACAATAACTCTAAAACGAAAAGTCCGTAAAGCACTAAACTTGGTATTTAAGCTTAGTATCTTCCAGGGATGCGACACAAAGATTTTGAGAAAAATCCCCCCACTCCAAAACTACCCTTTACCTGGAAAAAATGTCGAAAATTTTGATTTTCTAAAAATAGCTCTAACGATTTTGATTAAAATACCGTATATTAAAGATATGTATATGACAAATAAAATGTATATCTTGGATCTTCTGGGAATAACCTCTAAGGATCTCTTTATTCTGAATGAATTTTGCGTAACTGGTAAACCATAAGAGACAGACGAAAATATATTTACTACACAAAAATATAGAATCACGTTAAAACACACAATTTATATCACATTTTTTTTCTTTCTTTTTTTTTTTTCATTGAATTGGCAATTTATAAGATATTACCAGATGTAAAATACTTAAACTTTTTTCACCAGGAAAGTTGTAAACTCCTGGTCCTGCATAGAAACGGATTTCATCGACATGGTAACCGGCTTTTAAAAGATTTGACTATCGTGTTAACCTTGTGTATTCTCTTCCTTTCCTTCCACTTACAAGGAAGCAAGTAATTAAGACAATTTCTACTAATATCAATCTCAATTGTAATAAAGTAGATAGAAGAATATGCTTTTTAACAATAATTTGTTACAGCGATGTTTGTTGAGAAACGCATGTGAATGGAATACATCAGATTTTTACTTTCTCCATACGCACTATGTACATAGTGTATAGAGAAAGTATTGCACTCCACCAAAAAATTCGATACCGAGATTTCACCGGAAATATATGTTTTAGGGTCCCCAATATCCAAAAAAAGCATTTTCACAAAAAGGTCCGTGTGTGTGTGTGTGTGTGTGTGTCCGTGTGTCTGTGAACACGATAACTCAAAAACGAAAAATCGGTAAAATACCAAACTTGGTATTTAAGTTTAGTATCTTCCAGGGATGCGACACGAAGATTTTGAGAAAAATCCCCCCACCCCCAACTACCCTTTACATGAAACTTTTTTCGAAAAGTTTGATTTTCTCAAAAATGGCTCTAACGATTTTATTAAAACTTCGTATATTAAACATATTTACCTGAAAAATAAAATGTATATCTTGAATTTCCTGGGAATAGCCTCCGAAGACTACTTTATTCTGAATGAATTTTACTAAATTTTGAATAACTGCTAAACCGTAAGAGATGGACAAAATTTTACTCCACAAAAAATGTAGAGCACATTAAGACACACAATTTATGTTATATACATTTTTTCCGTGGAGTTCGTCGTTTTTGTGACATTCCTTATTTTTGGTTTCTGCTATGAAAAACGTATATTTTTCTCATACAGGAACTTGTCAACTCCTATCCATATAGACAAAGGATCTTCATTGACATAGCAACCAACTTTTGACTATCACTTTAACCTACAGTTGTCCCTTATTTCGCTTCTACTTACAAGGAAGCGAGTAATTAGACTATTTCTGCTATTTTTTTTCTGATTAGCATAAAGTAAATAAAAGTATAAGCTTTTTAAGAATTATTTGTTGCAGGGATATGGAGAAAGTCATGTGAATGGTACACCTCAGATTTTTTAGTGTTAGGCCGTAGCTAGCCACTGCAAACGACAGGTTCCTTTGGTTTCGAGATTTCGTCGAGGTTAGGTTACGTTAGGTGTGTATGTAAATGAACTGGAGCGAAATAAAGAGTATAAATGGAGTTTTCGAAAACTATTCCTAAGGATTTGGAAAAAGCAATGCTAATTTGGGGGTTTTGTAGGAAAGAAACCTGAAATCCATTGTCAAAATAAACTCAGTCATATAGTAATATAAGAAAACAATAAATGAAACAAACCCATGCGTAATAAAATAATACACTATTTAGAGTACTTAAATTCATGTCAGTACTGTTATCGTAGTTCAAATTAGAAATAAATAACTTAAGTACTCATTCTTCATATTGGTTTTAAAAAATCTCAAACTTTCTTTGTTATTGTTAAAACATATGCATATAAAATGCATTCCGAAAATATCGATATGTCACCCAGCATGCCTAGTATTTTTTAATCGATAGCAAGGATTCATAACGTGTAATTAAGGAAGTAAATGAAGTAGAGATTGAACAATATTTCATTGCGCTCTTCGTACAGGCCATTCAGAATTTTTCTGGTTTAAGAGCAGTTGAAAAGTGTTTTATACAAAGATTGTTTAATAAAGAATAAGAAAACATAAAAGTTAAGTTTTATTTAAAAAATGAAATTTGCCCTAAACTGACTCATCACAACGTCCTCCGGATAAAACACGATTAGTAGCGTTTACTTGCCCTCATATCATGCAACTTTTATAAAAAAAAAAAATTATTTCTACAACTCTTAGTTTTGGAAATAATGTACAGTCTCAGCTTAAACGGACCATCCTGTATTTCGTGCATTTAACGAATGAGAAAATTTATAAAAGAAAGAAAAAAACTGAAGTGGTCCATTTATAACACTTTCTCTAGCTGTTCCACAAACAAACTTTGCTTACTTAATCGAGATAAACATTAGCAGAAATAGTCTTATTACCTATTTCTTGTAAGTAGAAGAGAAAAAAAGAGAATACGCTAGGTTAAAACAGTAGTGTTTCGCTATGTAAAACAGTAAATCAAAATAAGATGAAACGAAAGTAGACTTCCAATTTGAGAAAAATTTAAGTAGTTTAAAATTGAAGCCAATAACAAAAATATATCGTAAACAATTCAATATAAAAATCTGTATATGACAAATTGCATGTTTTAATAGAACAACATCTTTTACGGTTTACGAGTTATATAAATTTCATTCAGAAACGTAGAGAGGTCTTCAGAGGTTATTCTCAGAAAATTCAATATATGTATAAATTTCGTTTGTCATAAAAATTATCGCTAGAGCCATTTTTGAGAAAATTCAAACTTTTCGAGAAAAGTTCCATTCAATTTCAGCTTACCTTAATATTTCGACTAATACAACACATCAGCTGCTTTCCTTAGGTTCATGAACAAATACTTCGCAAGTACTTTTTATTCAGGGGACCTCAAAACATATTTTCATTACAATCTTGACATCGTACTATATGCATAGTTCGTGTAGAGAAAGTAAAAATGTATAGTTGAAGTAAATATTAATAGACAAAGTTCGAAGTCAAATAACTGCAAAAACATAGAAGTAAACGTTTGTGAGAGTCAGCTATATATAAACTAGAATTAAGTTAAATGTTTATTTATAGCTGTTGTTACAAGTTGTTTATTACAAGTCAAATTAAGGCACGAACATGCTAAATGCAATCTTGGCGCCTAAATCTTTCACATGTCTTTTTCTGTAGGATTCATTTGTTTCACTCGGTAAAATGTCATCTTTAAGAATCTTAAATAGCACAACTGTGAAATTGCTAAAAACTATTTCCGAGATTCTGCCGGAATGTTTGTACTCGGAGGGATATTACTAAAGTTCCCTTCACTTTGCCTTTGTTTTCTTCGGAACCCTGTTCTCTCTGGTTAGGAAACCTCACCAACGAAGTGGGCCAAGGCTGATATACTTTCGACAATTCCCTTACGATTGTGCTTTGTTTCTAATACAACAGCATGCAGATGTTTTACAGTTAGTCTAGGGAAACGTTAATGATGCAGAAAAATGGATATACTCACGTGAAACGATGCAGCATGATGCAAGAAGCGAAGATGTTGGACGGAACAACTTGAAGTAAAGTTTACAACGGTTCCAGCACTGCACCAGCCAACCAGCGTGCAACTGACTCGAGTTCAACAACAGAAACCCACCTACCTGGTAGTGGAGGTGGTTAGCGTCCCCCCTCCATCGTAGGCATCAGTGACGTAGACACTACCGCAGCAGTGGCGTATCCGCTAGAGCACTTCAAGTGCACTCGGAGTGAATCATACATTTTTTTGTTGTAAATCAAGATAATTTTATTATACATAACATACAATACATATGTGTAAACACACAAGAAACATGATTTGAGGTAGTAGTCCTATGACCGTCCCCTAAGCATAAACAATAATATTTACAAGTAGGTGTCAATGAAGTTTGTGTGTCTCTTTCCTTTTATTCTTCGTAGGTGCCGAGTGAGGAAGTTGAGCTAGAATGCAGTTGAGCAGATAATTGGGGTGGTTTTCTATGCCGACTATAGGCAATGCTGTGGTTAGACCACTGGACTCTCACCTAGACGGTTCGGGTTCGATGTATGTGGGATTTGTGGTGGACAAAGCGGCGCAGGTGCGGGTTTTCTCCGGGTTCTCCGGTTTTACCCATCATTACATTCCACCGGTGCTCCATCTTCATTCCATGCATCATCAGTGTCATCGCCTGCGATGGCATAGTAGTAAAAGTGGGCATTAACCACTGTAAAAAATCTTTGGGGCTCCATTCTATTTAATACTAAAGCACTAGCAGAAACGGTCTTACTACTTAGCTTCCTCAGTTGAAGGGAAATAAGAGAATACACTAGGCTAAACCGACAGTCAAATGTTTTAAAATGTGGTTGTTATGGGATGGAAATCCGTTTCTTTGCTTGGCTAGGAGTAGACAAGTTCCCGTATGCGAAAATTTGAATTTTAAAGCTGAAATCAATAACACGGAATATCTCGAAAACGGCCAACTCCACGAAAAAAAGTATGACATACATTGTGTGTTTTATCGTAATCTTCATTTTTTTTATAATAAGTTTTATCTATCTCTTACGGTTTACCAGTTGTGCAAAAGTCAATACAAATCATCCAGAATAAAGGGATCTTCAGATGCTGTTCTCAGAAAATTCAAGATATGCATTTTATTTGTCATGTAAATATCTTAAATATAAGACAGAGTTTAATCAAAATCGTTAGAGTCATTTCTGAGAAAATCAAAATTTTCAATTTTTTTTCTATGTAAAGGGTAGTTGAGGGTGTGGGGACTTTCTTGAAAGTCTTCGTGTCGCATCCTTGAAAGATACAAAACTTAAATACCAAGTTTGATATTTAACAGTCCTTTCGTTTTTGAGCTGTACACAGATACACACACGCGCGCGCGCGGACCTTTTTCTGAAAATGCTTTTTTCCGGTGAAATCTCGGTATCGAATTTTTGGCACATTATAATATCTTCTCTATACATTATACACATAGTACGTGAAGAGAAAGTAAAAATACGTCTATAACTGGAGCTCAGTGTTACTAAGTATCTTTATTCTGGGAGTTTGATGTAGATCCCGTATTTCACAATCATACATCCATATAGGTCTGATCAACGACAAGTATATTATTCTTTTCAAGAGAAGTAGCAAGGGAGAAGATCCTTTGATTAGAGTTTAACTTTTTTCTTCTTCTTTCTATCCTTAATTGAGATAAGCTTTAGCACAGTGGTCGTATTACTTAGTTCCTTATGTGTTGAAGGGTACTAAGGGAATACTCTAGGCTAAAGCGATGGTCAAATGTTTTCAAAGCTGCTGCTATGCGATTGCCATTGAAAATTGCTTCTTAAGAAGCACAGACGACTTCCTCTTTGAGAAAAGTATAAGCATTTTAACATTGAAACCAACAACAAAAAATATCTCAGAAACGGTTAGCGTCACATCATAAAGTTTGTGTTTTGATGAGATCTACATTTTTTTTCTAATAGTATGCTTATGTCTATCTCCTACGGTTTACCAGTTATGCAAAAGTCATTCAGAGAAAATGACTTCAGAAGCTATTCCCAGGGAATTCAAGATATGCATTTTATTTGCCATGTACACAAAATAGCTTTAAAAGCCGGTATTTTAATCAAAAATTTTAGATATAGCCGTTTTTGAAACAATTAAAATTTTCGAAGCTTTGTCCATGTAAGATGTAGTTTGGAGTGAGGGGATTTTTTTTTAATCTTCCTGTCGCATCCATTGAAAATGCGCTACACTCACAGGACTTAAAAGAATATATTTTTGGTTAAATCTCGGTATTAAATTTTTGGATGGAATACAATACTTCCTCAATACACTATGTACATAGTACGTGTAGAGAAAGTAAAAATACTGCAATAGCTATGATTTTAAAATGTTAAAAAAGACATTACATATAGTGAAGCTATCATTTTGTTCAAATCTGGATATCTATTTCCAACAAGTGCTCCACTTGGACATGGTGTAGATGGATGGAGTTACTCCATGTCCAAGTTGAGCACGTGTTGAAAATAGATATCCAGATTTTAACAATAGCTATGATGTTTACAACTTTGCTTAGGCTTGCATTTTGCCAACATTCAGTCGCTAGAAAGGAAGATTTAAACTTATTCTATTCTATTCTATTCTTAGCTACAAAGAACAGACATTTGCCGAAATTTCCGAAAATCCAACTAGACGCTTTTTACCAAGATTTCACCAGGACCTTTGAATACAAAAAAAAACATTTTAGAAAATGGTCAGTGTGTGTGTATGTGTGTGTGTGTGTGGATAGCATATTCAAAAACGAAAAGACCGTTAAATATCAAACTTGGTATTTAAGTTCAGTATCTTCCAAGAATGCGACACGAAGGATTTCAAGAAAATCCCTCCACTCCAAAATGTCTAATATTATGAGTTTCTTAAAAATGGCTAATTATTTTGAATAAAATACTCTATATTAAAGATATTTACATGACAAATAAAATGTATATCTTGAATTTCCTGCAAATAAGCTCTGACTTTATTCTGAATGACTTTTGCGTAATTGAAAACCGTAAGAAATAGACAAAAACGTATTACACAAAAAATATAGATCAAACACACCATTTAAATCCTTTACATTTTTGTTGAGGAGCTAACCATTTCCGAGACATTCCTTGTTATTGGTCCAATTTTACAATAGTTATACTTTTCGCAAATAGGAAATCGTCCAGGTACCTTTTGCTTTACTCCTGGCCATGTAAAGAGGCGAGTTTCAATAACAACCACACATGACAGCTTTTAAAACTTTAAACTATTGCTTTAGCATAATCTTAGTTCCCTTCTACTTACAAGAAACTAAGTAGTAAGACCATTCTGCTAATGCTTATCTCGATTAACATGGAGTAGAAAGTGGAATATTCTTTTGTAAGGTGTAAGTTTATAGAACAGATATGAATGAAACACATAAGATTTTTTTCACCTCCGAAAAAAACTCAGGTAGGCCGCCACGGGATCGAATCCGTGACCTCCAAATGCAAGGCACGGATTGCAAGGCCTGAATCATCTCGCTCAGTGAATCATACTATTTCTGTTGAATGAGAAACAAATGGGTTAGGAATATTGTAGTGTGAAACATGTCAAGGTCAAAATTATGCCGCTCCGTTTGAGCAGATATAGGAGTATAGGAATAATTTTAACTGAAATAAAATCAGCAATAACTTTTTACTTTCATTAGCACTATGTGCAACGCACAGCCGTGGACGCAAAAATGAGTCATATAGATGTATGTGTCGATCGAAGAGCTTCGTGATAGCGCAATGGTTAACTTATGAGTACTGAAAACATCACGGAAGAAGGTGCCGGAGACCGAGAGGTTAAGAAGACCTTGCTTCTACACAGAAGTTTCCTATGTTCAATTGTCACTCTGCTTGTCAGTCCATTCTTTAATGCATTGATATAACTTTGACATCCTTGGAAGATACTAAACTTAAATACCAAATTTGTTAACAATTGTTAAAGTTACAGTAGAGGGTAGTGCGTAATGTACCAATTTTGGTTGAGAAATAGAACTACTAAACAAAAGTGAAAGTACTTTATTTGTGAAAGGGTGGAATAATATACATTGGCATTTATGAATAGTACACTTACATCAAAACTACTTGATGGTCAGTGGCCATCATTTGCATTTATGCATTTTGAAGACGGCGCGGAAATGCCTCCATGGTACGTCGCGCCATCTCCTGTTTTTTGGCATTGATTTCCACAGAAATTATTCCGGAACTGTTAAATCTGGAGATTGGGACGGCCAAGTTAAATCCCCAAAGCGGGAAAGTAGTCGATTGGGGAACACTCGGAGAAAAACCACGCTTTGAAGTGCAGTATGTGGCATAGCACCATGCTGTTAAAAAAAAATTATTCAACTGTTGTTCCTGGAGTTCTGGCAATTCAAAATTTTGCAAATTTCAACATGGCGGTCGGAATTTACAGTTAGATACCTCGAAAAAATATGGACCAATAATCCCTACATTCTAATTCCACACGTCCTGGATCATAAACTATGAGAAGATTTAGGTTTTGTTTGTTCTCAAACTCTCTGAAGAAAAAGCTGATTTCATCTGACTTGAACAGTTGGCTGAGCAGCCATCTGTGCCAGTGTTGATAGAGGCGTTTCAGTTAGGGAAGCGTAACAATGAAGGATTCTACAACTGAAATCCTTGTCTGCATGAGCCAAATCCATGTTGGCTCATACATTCTAGTCGTATAATCATATCTAATTCATACGTATGCGCACATCAAGTTGAACAGAGTATCAACCAAAATTGGTAGATACATTAAGCGCCACCTGTTAACTTAAAATTGAAACTAGTAAAATGGAACTTCTCGGAAACTTGTCAACTCTACAATAAAAATCCGATGTGTTACACTCACATGACTTTCTCTAGCTCTTCTACAAATTTCTTACATAAGATTATTCGTCTTCCTGCACCTTGCTAATCGAGATAATCATTAGCAGAATGTTCTTACTACTTAGTTCCTTATAAGTAGAAAGAAAATAAGGGAATACACTAGGCTAAACGGATAGTCAAATGTTTTAAAAGCTGTCGTTATTCGATTGTCATTGCAAATCGCTTGCTTAGCCAGGAGTAGAACAAAATAAAAACGGACACTTATTGCCTGAGAAAAGTATAAGTACTTTACTGCTGAAACCAATAACAAGGAATATCTCGAAAACGGTTACCTCCACAACAAAAATGTAAAGAACACAAATTGTGTGTTTTGGTCAGATCAACATTCTATGTGCAGTAAATTTTTGTCTATCTTTTACCGTTTAGCAGTTAAGCAAAATTTAGCAAAATTAATCTAGAATAAAGAGCCCTTCAGAGGCTATTCCCAGAAAATTCAAGATATACATTTTATTTGGTATGTAAATATCTTTAATATACCGGATTTTAATCAAAATCGTTAGAAGCATTTTTTTAGAAAATCAAAATTTTCGAAAAATTTTCCATTTAAAGGGAGTTGGGGGTGGGGGATTTTCTTGAAAATCTTCGTGACGCATCCTTGGAAAATACTAAATCTAAATACCAAGTTTAGTATTTAACGGTCTTTTCGTTTTTGAAGCTATGCTGTCCACAGACACAGAGAGATAGACAGACACACGGACCATTTTCTGAAAATGCTTCTTTTTTTGTATTCAGGGTGTCCTAAAACATGTATTTCCGGTGAAAACTCGGTATCGAATTTTTGGGTGAAATACAATACTTCCTCTATACACTATGTACATAGTACGTATAGAGAAAGTAAAAATATATATGAACATAAAGTCTGTTTGCAAAAATATTCCAGTTCTTCAGAGGCTATTCTATAAAGTTCATGACATATGTTTTATTTGTAAATTAAGCATCTTTAATATACGGAATTTCAATTAAAATCGTTAGAGTAATTTCAGAGAAAAACAAAACTCTCAAAAATGTTTCCGTGTAAAGGGTACTTTAGGGAGAGCGGATCTTCTCGAAAATCTTCATGTAGATCTCGTTACGTCACACAAAGAGCTAATTTTCTACGAAATATTCCTATTATTGGGTTCAGTTTCAAAAGACAAACTTTTTTCGCAAACGAAAATCGTCAATCGTTTCACATCTTTTTTGTTTTACTCTCAGCCTTAGAAATAGAAACGCATTTCAATGAAGATCACATAGCGACAGCTTTTAAAAGATTTAACTGTCGCTTAAACCTAGTGATTTCCTTGTTTCCCTTCTACTTACAAGAAAATAATAAAACCATTTTTCGGAATGTTTATCCCGATTAGCATATATAGATAAAGAATAATAGTCTGTAAGAATAGTTAATTCGCAAAACAGATACAAAGAGTCATGTGAATGGAACACATCATAATTCATCAATTCTTGATTACATCAGTATATAAACTCTGATGTATTCTATTCAATGAATTGCTCAAAAATTATTGTTATTAAAAATATTTCTTTATCGAATTCATGGTAATTGAAGGTATATCTCCGAAATAGTTAAGTCTACAGAAAACATCTATATTACTTAAATCCTACATTTTGACGAAAGATACCTTTTTTTTGTGTAGTAAGCTTTGATTAGCTCTTTCGGTTTACCAGTTATACAAAATTCATCCAGAATGATGAGGTTTCAGAGGCTTTTCCCAGAAAATTCAAGATATACATTTAATTTGTCATATAAATATCTTTAATATACGCCATTTTAATCAAAATCGTCACAGCCATTTTTCAGAAAAAAATTAAAAAAGTGTACATATAAAAAGTGGGTTGGAGTGCGGGAATTTTACTGAAAATATTCGTGCTACATCCTTGGAAGATACTAAACTTCAATACCAAATTTAGTACTTAACAGTATTTTCATTTTTGAGCTATGCTATCCACACACACACACACACATACACACACGGATATTTTCATTACTTTCTCAATACGCACTATGTACATAGTGTATAGAGAAGGTATTGCACTCCACCCAAAATTCGATACCGAGGTTTCAACGGAAATATATGTTTTAGAGTCCCCTGTATCCAAAAAAAAGCATTTTTAAATAAAGGTCCGTATGTGAGTGTGTGTGTGTGTCCGTGTGTCAGTGTGTCTGTGAACACGATAACTCAAAAACGAAAAGTCGGTAAAATACCAAACTTGGTAGTTAAGTTTAGTATCTTCCAGGGATGCGACACGAAGATTTTGAGAAAAATCCCCCCACCCCAAACTACCCTTTACATGGAACTTTTTTCGAAAATGTTGATTTTCTTAAGAATGGCTCTAACGATTTTGATTAAAATTTCGTATATTAAAGACAAATAAAATGTATATCTTGAATTTTCTGGGAATAGCCTCTGAAGACTACTTTATTCTGGATGAATTTTACGGAATTTTTAATAACTGCTAAACAATAAGAGATGGACAGAATCTTACTACACGAAAAATGTAGAGCACGTTAAAACACACAATTTATGTAATACACATTTTTTTCGTGGAGTCATCGTTTTTGATTCATTCCTTGTTTTTGGTTTCTGCTATGAAAACTTATACTTTTCTCATATAGGAATTTGTCAACAGCTTCCATACAAAGAAAGGAACATCAGTGACATAGCAACCAGCAAGGAACAAAGAAATATAGCAACAAGGAACCAAGTAATAAGACTATTACTGCTATTTTAGTCTGATTAACATGAAATAAATAAAAGTATAAGCTTATTAAGAGTAATTTGTTGCAGGGATATAGAGAAAGTCATGTGAATGGTTCGCATCAGATTTTTCTAAAAAGGCTTTTTCAGGAAACTCAAAACAAATATTTCTGTACACTCTCGACATCGAATCTGTGGATGGAATTCATTACTGTGCATACCTACTATATGCATAGTACGTGAAGAGAAAGTAAAAAATGCCCTCCAATGTTGTCAGTACTTCTGCGGTCCTAACTGATTTTAATAAAGTAACATCCCAGGTAATTTAGGATTGTCTTGCCAAAAATGTGAGGACACCACCGACTTATGCAGCTGCTTATTACTTTCTCTAGCCTGTATGTACAAAATACAATGAGAAGGTATTGTATTCCATCCAAAATTCGATACCGAGATTTCACCAAAATGCATGTTTTGATACACCTGGATCCAAAAAAACGCATGTTTACTTTGTATACACGTACTATGTATATAGTATGCAGAAGGTATTCTATTGCACCCAGAAATTCGATAGTGAGATTCCACTGGAAATACAGGTTTTGGGGCCCCCTGAATAAAAAAAACATTTTTAATAAAATGATCATCTATGTGTGTGACTATGGGCAGCATTACTCAAGTACGAAAAGTCCGTTATACCGAAACTTGATATTTAAGTTCAGTTTCTTTCAAGATGCGACACGAAGATTTTCAAGTAAATACTCTCACCCACCTTCCCACCTTCCTTTACAAGGAAAAAAGTTCGAACATTTTTACTGTCTCAAAAATGACTACAACGAGTTTTATTGAAATCTCTTATATTTAAGATTTTTACACGAGAAATAAAATGAAATCCTGAATTTTCTGGGAAAAACCTCTGAAGAGATCTTCATTCTGAATGAATTTTTCTCTAAAACTTTTCTCATACGGAAACTTGCCAACGCTTGGCCACGCAAAGAAGCGAAATTCAATCCATAGCAACCACATTTTAAAACATTGACTGTCGCTTTAGCCTAGTGCATTCCTTTATTTCCTTTCTACTTATAAGGAACTAATAAGACGTTTCCGCTAATGTTCATCTCGATTAGCGAGAAGTAGATACACGAATGAGCTTATTAACGATAATTTGTTACAGAGATGTAAAGAAAGTCATGTGAAAGGAGCACATCAGATTATGCACATGTGTGTGTGTGTGTGTGGTGTGTGTGTGTGTGTGACTTGTTATTAAGTTCAATATCTTCTAAGGAAGCGACACGAAGATTTTCGAAATAATCCCCACCCCCAACTACCCTTTACAAGAAACTTTTTCCGAAAAGTTTGATTTTCTCAAAAATGGCTCTAACGATTTTGATTAAAATATTGCACCAAAGATATTTACCTGACAAATAATATGTATAACTTGAATTTTCTGCGAATAGCCTCTAAAGACTACTTTAATCTGGGTGAATTTTACGGAATTTTGCATAACTGCTAAACCGTAAGAGATAGACAAAAACTTACCATACAAAAAATGTAGAGCACATTAAAACACAATTTATGTTATATATTTTTTTCGTGGAGTTATCGTTTTTTAAATATTCCTTGTTTTTGGTTTCAGCTTTAAAAAGCATACTTTTCTCACACGTGAATTTGTCAACTCCTGTCCATACAAACAATGGAACTTCAGTCACATTGTAACCAGCTTTTGACTATTACTTTACCCTTTGATACTCCCTTATTTCGCTTCTACTTACAAGGAAGCAAGTAATAAGACTATTTCTGCTAATGTTTTCTCGATTAGCATGGAGCAAATAGAAGCATTAGCTTTTTAACATTAATTTGTTGCAGAGATGTAGAGAACGTCGTGTGAATGGATCACGTCAGATTTTCTTTTTGTGTTTTCTGTGTTATTTCATACGCGAGGTGATGTTTCTTCTGGTCTGACCTATGTATATTTCTTTCTCTACACGAAATATGTACATTGTGTATAGAAAAGGTATTGTATTCCACCCAAAAATTTGATACCGAGATATCACCGGAAATATATGTTTGGGACTCTCTGAATCAAAAATAAATACAATAAAATAAAAAATAGAAATAGGTGTGTGTATTTTCTGTGTGTATACGCCTGTGGACAGCATACCTCAAAAACGAAAATCAAGAAAATCCCCCCGCTCTTATTGCTCTTTATGTGGACACTGTTTTGAAACTTGTATTTTTCTGAAAAAGGCTATAGCGGTTTTGATTAAATATATTTACATGACAAATAAAATGTATATCATGTATTTTTTAATTTTTTCAAAAATGGTTCTAACGATTTTGAATAAAATATCCAATTTAAATATATTTACGTGACGTGTACAATGTATATCTTGAATTTTCCGGGAATAGCTTCTGAAGACTTGTTTATTCTGGGTGAACGTTGCCGATTTTTGCATAACTGGGAAACTGAAAGAAATAGACAAGAAGTTACTATACAAAAAATGTACATCTCGTTAAAACATATAATTTACATCATATACATATTTTTCGTGAAATTGAAAATTTTTGAGATTTTTTTTTTATTGGTTTCAGTTTTAAGATACTTAAATTTTTCTCATACGGGAATTTGTCAGCTCCAAGCCATGCAAAAAAAAAAAAAAAAAAAAAAGAAACAAACAAAAGAAAACAGTTTTTAGAATATTTGACTGTTCCGTTTTCCTTTATTTTCATTCTACTTACATAAAAGCAAGTAATAAGAGCATTTCTGCTAATGTTTATCTCTTAGCGTGAGGTAGATAGAAGAGTACGATTTTTAGTCATTTGTTACAGAGACATAAAGAAAGTCATATGAATGGAACACACTAGAATTTTTTTTTTTTTCACATTGTAAGCATTGAATTTTATATAATCTGGATGTTTTATTCCTTGGTGTTTGGTGAATATATTTGGGTTTTAATTGATACTTGTTGTATATGTTTAAGAAGCTAATGCAATGTTAAAATTTCCAAAAGGTTCCTAATTTTTAGCAACCCAAATATAAAAGGTTAATTTATAATTGTTTTTATTTTTCTTCTGTCGGAAGCAAAGTGGTAATTTGTTAAATTTGCCTTTTTAGAAGTCGCCCTGCGTGGTGTAATGGTTACCATGCTAACTTCATATACCCCAGGTCGCGGGATCAAACCCGGTGGAGGACGATGGATTTTTTCGGGTGTAAAAATCCTTAGCATGGCTTCCTTCGGAAGGGAAGTAAAGCCGTTGGTCCCGTGTCATAGATTTACGGAACGTAAAAGAATCTCAAGCCTGATAGAGGGGCCTCTGAGCAAAATTTAGCGATCTTTCACGCCCAATTTAGAATGGGACGCTGAGAACCACAGTAGTTAAAGAGCGTCCATAAATAATACGCCATTTACATTTTTCTTTTTTTTTTAATATTTTACTTATGCTTTTATCAACTAGAAATTTATCAAAAACATATAAAACTTGAAAATTTCACGGAAAATTTAACTGAGTATATCTTCACGGATGATCAACCGTGTCAAATTTATAAAATTGTTCGAGCTTTCGAACGTTTCCAACTCCATGGTCTACTTCACTAGGTGGATAGATACCCAATATGATAAAAATCCGATATATATATATATGGTATATACATATCCACTCAAGTAGATCAAAGTAAATACAATTAGGTTTTGGGGTATGCATACCCCAGGGTTTTATAGCCTTGGGCATCCATCTCGTGAAGAAGGCCATTGAGCTGCAAATGGCCGAAAGCTCGAGAATTTTATAAATTTGACACTGCTGATCACCCTTACACTATACTCAATTTATGAAAACTAGTTGATTTCTAAGTTAATCAATCCCACCGTCAGAGGGCAGAGCAATAGAACAGAAGCAGACGCCATCAATTATCATGATTCAGACGAGTAAAGGAACTCAGGATGTCACGAAGTGTAGCGAGATCATGATCTTCAATTTTTTTTTTACGTGAGTGGAATTTCAAGAGTGTTAATTAAGCTCGGTTAAAGATAGAAATAAAAGGAAACTTCTCAGTGTTAACTCCTGTACTTTTATTAGTATTAAAATATAGTTTACAAGTCATGAAACAAGAAAATACCAGAGTACAAACTTTTATGGCCTTAATCGTGAATAATCAGCGCCCAATAACATTTTATAATTGCACTAAAATTGTTGTGTGAACATATTGTACTGTTTATTAACAGATTCTTGTAGCTGAAACACCAATAATTTGTTTGTGAAAATGACGTTTAACAATTTAAAGTTTAAACTTGTTGAAACCGATCATCGATAAGCAAATTCACAGTCCATTACACAATAAAGTGTAACATCAATTTCCTTATTTACATTTGGACCCCTTAAATATTAAAACCTTTTACAGATTAATTGTGGTTTACAAATTCTGATTAACTAATACTTTTGTTCCAATACGCAAGTATGAGTAATTAATAACATTATAAAATTGTACACTTATATATCTATCACAAATTCACAACCATTTCCTCAGAGTTTGGAGTCTTATATTCACTAGATATGGATTTTTATGCTTTTAAGCCCAAACTGTGTTGGCAATGCAGCACTTAAGACGATATACATATATAATATATATTTTCTTTACATATGAAGTACATGGTATGTAGGCAGAGAAGATATTGCACTCCACCCAAAAATTCGATACCGAGGTTTCACCGAAAATACAGGTTTTAAGGTAAAACGCATTTTTAGAGAAAGGTCCGTGTGTGTATGTGTGTGTCCGTTGTCTGTGAACCCAAAAACTCAAAATAAAAAAAAACGGTTAACTTACAAACTTGGTATTTAGTTTAGTATGTTCTAAGGATGCGACAAGAAGATTTTGAGGAAAATCCCTCCACCCCAAACTACCCTTTACATGGAAACAATTTCGAAAATTTTCATTTTTTTAAAATTGCCTCTAACGATTTTGATTAAAATATCGCATATAAAATATATTTACATGACAAATAAAATGAATATCTTGAATTTGAAGATATACTTATTCTGGATGAATTTTGCTGAATTTTGCATAACTGGCAAACCGTAAGAAATAGACTAAAACTTACTGCACAAAAAATTGAAGTCTCGTAAAAACACACACTTTATATCATACACTTTTTTTCGTGGAGTTGGCCATTTTTGAGATACTCTTTATTATTAGTTTCAGTTTTAAAATGAAACTTTTTTCATAAGGCAATTTTTAACTCCTGGTCGTGCAAGGAGACGGATTTCAAACACAAAGAACCGGCTTTCAAAAGATTAGACTATCACTCTAGCATAGAGTGTTCCCTTATTTCCCTTCTGTTTACAAGGAAGAAAGTTCTATTACCATTTCTGCTAATCGATTAGCCTGAAGTAGATAGAAAAATAAGCTTTTCAGTAATAATGTTACACAGATGTAGAGAAGGTCCATTGAATGAAACACATCAGATTTTTTTTAAAATGACATCGAAAACGATTTCAATCTCTTATTACAGCTAATTATTTTTACACTCATGAATAGGATATACAATGGATGAGTACATCTTGTACACTGCGATCTCCAGATATCTATCACAATTCGGGGGCAAGTGAAGAAGTAAAGGAACCACAGGAGTCTATAGTTTTCTCCAAAATATGAGCTCAAATGGGACCGCTCCCCCTACAACCTGACAATAGCCATTAGTAAACAAAAGATGATCTTGTACTAGGGTGAGAGGCTACGTAGTAAAATCTTTTTCCTGGAGATACTGCTTGCAAGTCAAGAATCGCGCCTCAGTTAAGGGGCCAGTAAGTGAAAGACTTGGCAACACCGAAGGTAAGTTTCCAACCGCACACATCCAAACTGGAAGAATGGGCCAGGGCCATCATGTTCTGAAAAATAACGTACAGCCAACAGGCATAGAGGACATTGATAAGGGCGGAGATCCGTAAAAGTCCCCTACCTATTAATGCAGCTGCCTAGAGAGGAAGAGCTATGAGTATTGGGCTTGGTTACTACTTGAATGGGGAACTACATTTTCTTCTTTTTAAAACAGCTGTTCAGTAAAACATTAGCCAACCACTCTCGCGCACTTTGACTACAGATGGATGTCAATAGAGGTATTTATACCGGCAGCAGATGGTAAGGTTTGTTTGAAAGTTGCTTCGGACGTACAAAAAGTTGGCTTTGAAGTGACGGAGTGCTGCATTCTTCTGACTAGCTGAGATTGAATGTTTTACTTTGAAAGCATGAAAACCTACGAATTTAAGAAATGTATATTAACATAATCTTCCGGTGGTGCCGCTGGAGCTCTGCATTTTGGTACACTAATCTCAGAGGTGGTAAGCACTGGTTGTGAAGGAATTGAAACTTTACGTCTCTTTACCTTTCTAGGATTCTTAATTGGTTTGCAAATGGGAAGCATTACTTTTGGAATTGTGGGTTCTATATAGTCTTCTTGCTGAGCCATGGTTGCTGAAACGAAATCATCATCTTCCTGTGCTATTCGGATATTTTGTGTGTTTTCCAAAGTGGTGTTATTTTGAGGAGTCCAGGCCGATGCTTCAGACCGAGTACGCTTTAGTAAATATCTGACTACTGGGAAGGAAATGATAAGTACTAAGACCAACACACTAACAATTATAATTATATTAGTATATTCTGTTTCAGATTCCGCCAACTGGCAGATGTTCAAATTTGACCATTGCATACTGTGATTACTATCTAAATTGCATATGGTTCCATCAGCTGTGACATTTCTCTGTTTGCAGAATTTCCAAAGCTGCTCAAGAGAGCAGCTGCACATAAGCATATTACACTCCGACAGATTGAGATATTTCAGGTTATTGAGATATTCGAATACTTCTATATTAACGTTCCGAAAATTGTTACCATCAAGTCTTAACCTTTCCAGTTCTTGAAGAGGTCGAAAAGTATTTGCTTCTATGTTTTCTAGAGAATTCCATTCTAAGGATAGCTGCTGAAGCACCGCTCCCTGCGGGAATTGTACTCCGGATATTTCCATCAGTAGGTTACCACTGAGATTTAAAAGCCTGAGCTTAGAGAGTTTTGTAAAAGTATTTTCTTCTAGAAATGCCAGGCGATTTCTTTCGAGATTTAAGGTATGCAGATTCCGAAGAGGAGAAAGGGTGGCAGGTTCTAACTTTTCTATTCTATTCCAGCCAAGGTGGAGCTTTAGAAGCTTTTGTTGGTTCTTAAATATCATTTTGTGAATCTTTGTGATAAGATTTTGTGTAAGATTGAGAACTTTAAGGTTTTCGAGGGAGTCAAAAACTTGTCCTAATTCAGTCAGATTATTATTGTTGAGGTATAGTTCCTCGAGCTTTACAAGACTTCTTGTCAGTGCGCTCTGAAAATGTTTAATTTGATTCCCGGAGAGTCTAAGTTTCCGCAAGTTATTAAGGTACAAAAAGACATCATCTTCAAATGAAGTGAAGTTATTTCCATCAAGCCTCAGAATTGACAGTTTTTCCAGAGGATGAAAAATGTCTCTTGGTAAGTTGCTTAGTTTGGTCCATTCCAGCTGTAATGTTCTAAGGTTTCCCATAGAACGAAAGAACTCTGTGGATATGTTCCTAATTGGATTGTAAGATAGATCTAGCAACTCCACATATGGAAGTTTAGGATTTATGGTTATTAAAGGTTGTATCTCACAATGATTTAACTGGAGTTCTGTGATATTATCGACAAATGTTAGCAGGAGGCCCACGTGGTTACCTATTCGCAGATTAGACAGATGAAGTTTCTGAAGACTTCGAAGCATTGGATAGTCTGAGCTGTTGAGAGAACTAATGTATTGTTCAGTAATAGGTTCGAGTTCAGATATTTTAACAGCAGATATTTCCAAATATCGAAGTGTGTGTATCCAATCGCAGTTGAATGAAATCTTCTTCAACTTTTTATTTTCTTGAAGCAGAAGTGTTTCAATACCTTCAGGAACAGTTGCGCATGTAACCTCTGTGATGTTGGTTCTCCGGAGGATGAGCTTCAGCAGACGAGAGTCCAACAAGTTGGCGAAGTTCTCTGCAAGTTGTCCAGTACATATAGTTGTTCTGTAGTCTGGACAGCTGCAGTCTCTTTCTGGGCATCGTAATGAGGCTGTTGACGATATCAACAATAGCAGAACTGCGAGCATATTCTTAAAGCATTGTTTCCTGTTTAGAAAAGAAAAAATGTTTATTTTAGATAAAAGTAACAAAAAAGAATCTATATAAAATAGTAAAACCGTAAATAAAACATAACGTAGATAATCTCACGTGTGAAATATCAGAAGACATCACACAAGTGTTAAGGGTAGATTAAGTTCACTATCCCATAAATGTTACATTTTTTAATAAACTATTCTCTTAGAATAATTTAAAATATTACACTGCGTTTTTTAAAGGTTTAAATGATTTTTTTCTTATATGGTTTATAAGGAAGACATGATTTTTTCTGTACACATATATTTTATTAAAATTTAAAGAAACTAACTTTTAAAGCAGGTCAGTAGCATTATTCAGGTATTAATTTATCTTATAAAAGTTTCATTTACTTATCTTCAATTATTGCTGAGAAATTAGATAATATAAGAAAATATAATTCATAGAAAATACTGTCCCTATTAAAATGTAGAAAAAGACACGCATATTTACAAATATACGGAGGATACTATCTTTATGAGTGATACCAATTTATAGAGTCAAGTTTTCCCTAAAAATAGCTAAAATGTGTCACTCTACTTGAAAGTTTGTAGGATGTGGTGCAAAATTTAGGGTATAACATTTCAAATGCAATTTCACTTTTAAAATGCATTTAAAATATTAGCTTTGGGTCCAAAATAATAATAAAATACATGAGAAAACTCCAATTTATATGATACGACAGAAAAACCGAAAATGTAATTTTTAACTTTTTGGCATCTGACAATTTTACGAAAACGTCTTTCTTTTTAAGACACTTTAACAAATAGAATTGCATTAAAAGCAAAACTCTATACTTTAACTTAGATACTTTTACAATTGTATACAGAAATACGTGTCCTTAGCGCGATAGTAGTGCGGATGCCTCCCGGGTTCGATTCCTGGTATTGGTGTGGGGATTTTCTCCCGCTGGGAGACCTGGTGCGGAGTGCACCCAGCCTGGTAAGTCCCTGTGACGCCATCTGAAGAGCTACTTGAGGGAAAAGTAGCGGCTCGGGTTGCGTAGACTGCATTAAACGGCCGGAAGGGACTCGGGGAGATAACCACGTCCCATCCTACTGGGCATAGATAGGAGACGCAATAGTAGGGTGGTGAGCCTCGGCCCGACTTCGGGCTGTTGTACAGAAATAAAGTAAAGTTGTAAAGTTTATTAATGTTGCAATCATGTTTAATAATGTTATAATAATGTTTATAATCGTTGTAGGTATATTCAATAATTCTGTAATCAAGTTTTAAAATGCTATAAACATGTTTACAAATGGTCACTACAGGAATTAAAGGATGAATGTCAGGCTTACAAAATTTTTCAGGCTTGATATTTTAACATTTGATACTAATTTATTCAAGAATTGTGACAAATTAAATATCCCACCATGCATTTACAATGGTTCTCAATCTATACTGGGGTCACTCTAGGAATCACACTTTTATATTCCGCGCGACATGTGCATAGGAATCCAATTGATATGCTCAAACTTTCATGTCTTTAAAACCACGATTGTATTGAAGAATCTTCTGCAGCTTCGACGAATATGCAACTCCCACTGGTCCAGGTTAGAGGTTAGAACATGTTAATTGTGACCGAGCTCTGACCTATTATGGCTTACTCCCCACGTAGGGGGAAGGACGAGAGGAGGGGAAGCCACAGGCCAACATAGGAAACGACGGAGCTAAGCGTAGAGACGCACGGAGGTCCCTAACATTCATTTTCATTTTTTTTTTTTCATTTCATTTTTATTTGGTCTAAACACACTATACAGGCATCGACAACGTCTGTTGAAAGCAGTACAGTAACCTTGTCATAATAAATTACAAAACAAGATCACAAAATTTATCATTAAAATATTCATGTATAGAATGAAAAGGATGTTTGACTAACCATGTATATATCCTGGACTTAAAATTCTGCATGTTTAAACATTTAACATTATCAGGCAAGTTATTATACAACTTAATACCTAAGTACTTATAACTATTCTGAGATTTTGTTAGTCGATAATATGGAATGTTTACATTGGACCTGTATCTAGTACTATAACTATGAATATTCATCCTCAAAATATGTCTATGACGAGAGGCATGTATGTATACTAAATTATCTCAAATATAAAGATTATAACTAGTTAAAATGCCTAACTCAATAAATAGGGGTCTACATGGGGTTATATAGGAATTTTTTTAACTATCCTAATAATTTTCTTTTGAAGACAAAAAAATTCATCTACTTTGTTAGCACCAGCTCAAAGAATTAGGCCATATCTGATTACAGATTCGAAGAAAGCAAAATACATACTTCTCACGTATTCAATTAGGGTAGAATCTTTGAAATTACAAATTAAAAATATAATGCTAGACAGTCTCTTTTTTAAATATTCAATATGGGGGTCCACGATAATTGGTTATCAATATATACACCTAAGAATTTAGTACTTGTCTGATACTGTAATGCTAAATTGTCTGATATCCTTTTTAAAGTGAATAAAACAGAGATAGTCTTGGATTTATTTAAAAACAAACTATTAACTTTAAACCATTCCGAAGCTTTAGACATTATGGCTTTATATTATTGATTATTCAATTCATTTCGGTCATTTCTACTAAATGGCAACCCTGAGGTGCCACAGAGGCTATACAGAGGCCGGAAGGAGGCCACTACAACGCCATCTACTCAACCAGCACAACCAGGGGGAAGAGAGTTTCACTCGGGGTAAGTAACCGTGCCATCCTCCTGCAAAGCCTCAAACCACGTCTGCGCCGACCTGAAAGGTGAAGAAGGGAATAAAATGAAGGAATGAAGGGAAAGGAACTGTGGTAGATACACAGCATTCCAACATTCATCTAAGCGGCCCCAGGAAAAACCAAGGGCCAGAGTGTGCGTTCAACGGAGATCGAACTCGTACCTCCCGAATACCAGTCCCAGCTCAAACGCCTCAGCCACCTGGCTCGGTACTGGTACAAGTACTGCTTTTCTGGAAATATCACCAAGGACATTCAAAGCATCATTAACTGGCAAGGTTGCATTTTCCAACCAATGAATAGATTCTAGTTTAAAACAAAAATGTACCTTAATAAGAGAGGGCCATCCAGAAAGTGACAGAGATTTGGCATACCATAAACAAAGAAAGTTATCAACACAAAACTTTATTTACAAAGTTACTGTACTTTACTTTATTTTTTAATCGTCATTACTATCAAGGTATTTATTGCCACGTGGTACCGGTTTTTCAATGCAGATGTTATACTCTTACACCGCTAAAAATATGAGCTATAATGTCACTGACACTGAGGTTTCATCGGTTGGGAAATCTATTCCATCCAAAAACCCTGTACGGTGTCCAAAGTGAACGTCGTTTTTTCTTAATTCTTTTATCAGCATTTGCTTTCAATTCCTCCATATCGATTGATGAACTTTCACTCTGATCTTTTTCATACACACTGGCTCAGCCTTGATTACTCGTAAATTATGCCCATTTTCTCACTAAAGAGTCGTTCATTACATTATCACCACATACTTGCGTTATTTGCCTATAAAATTCGATTAACCGAACATTATGTGCATTCAAAAAAATCGAATAAGTTCTTTGGCGGTATTAAAGTATAACATCGGCATTGGAAAGTGGTATTTTGTGAAAATAAATGTCTTGACAGAATGCAGATTGCGTTGGCAGTTAAAGTAAGGTACTGTCAATTTTTAAATAAAAATCTGGTGTGCACCATTCATATGACTTTCTCTATATCCCTGCAACAAACTGTTCTTAAAAAGCTTATGCTTTTATTTACTTTATGCTAATCAGAAAAAATTAGCAGAAATAGTCTTATTACTCGCTTCCTTGTAAGTAGAAGCGAAATAAGGGACAACCGTAGGTTAAAGTGATAGTCAAAAGCTGGTTGCTATGTCAATGAAGTTCCTTTGTTTATATGGATAGGAGTTGACAAGTTCCTGTATGAGAAAAGTATACGTTTTTCATAGCAGAAACCAAAATTTAGGAATGTCTCAAAAACTACGAACTCCACAAAAAAATGTATATAACATTGTAAAGGATAGTTGGGGGTGGGGGAACATTTCTCAAAATCTTCGTGTCGCATCCCTAGAAGATACTAAACTTAAATACCAAGTTTGGTATTTTACCGACTTTTCGTTTTTGAGTTATCGTATTCACAGACACATGGACACACGGACACACACGGACCTTTTTGTGAAAATGCTTTATTTTGGATATTGGGGACCCTAAAACATATATTTCCGGTGAAATCTCGGTACCGAATTTTTGGGTGGAGTGCAATACCTTCTCTATACACTATGTACATAGTGCGTATAGAGAAAGGAAAAATTGTTGACAACTTTCGTTATTATTTAGTTATGCCAAATCGTCTGTCTCTTTCTAAAAGATCCTCATATATGCAAGGGATGGCGATATCTTGTCTTTGCGATGCAGGAAACTTCTGTTTCACCGAAATCACTAACGACAGCAGTTAAGAATCGGCTCAGGGTTATCAACAGTTTGTCTTTGAACAACTGAATACATTTCTATGGTAGAGTCAGCTGAAAAATTAAACACATGGACAGGATTTTGAACACCAGAATCTACCGGCTTCCGTGAGATTTCTCTTAACTTGAGCCACTATGAATACGTGCCCGGATGACAAATTCCCCAACTCAATCGCTCCCCCCGCAAAAAAACCATTAAGCGTCTCACTTCTGAGTTAACAATCTCAAATACAATTTACAATTAGTGGATGCTTTATTTCCCGGGAACAGAAATAGTTTAGCTAACTATAAGGTGATTGTTTATACAGAATGTCCCATCATTTTAACTTTCTCTATACGCACTATGTACATAGTGTGTAGAGAAGGTATTGCACTCCACTCAAAAATTCGATACCGAGATTTCTGCGGAAATATATGTTTTAGGGTCCCCAATATCCAAAAAAAGCATTTTCACAAAAAGGTCCGCGCGTGTGTGTGTGTGTGTGTGTGTGTCCGTGTGTCAGTGTGTCTGTGAACACGATAACTCAAAAACGAAAAGTTTGTAAAATACCAAACTTGGTATCTTCCAGGGATGCGACACGAAGATTTTGAGAAAAATCCTCCACCCCCAACTACCCTTTACAAAGAACTTTTTCGAACATTTTTAGTCTCTCAAAAATGACTCTGACGATTTTGATTAAAATTGCATATATTAAAGATATTTTCCTGACAAATAAAATGTATATCTTGCATTTTCTGGGAATAGCCTCTGAAGAGTAGTTTATTCTGGATGAATTGTACTAAATTTTGAATAACTGCTAAACTGTAAGAGATGGGCAAAAACTTATTACACAAAAAATGTAGAGCACGTTAAAACACATAATTTATGTTATATACATTTTATTCGTGGAGTTCGTCCTTTTTATGACATTTCTTATTTTTGGTTTCTGCTATGAAAAACTTCTACATTTCTCATACAGGAATTTGTCAACTGCTGTCCATACAAATAAAGGAACTTCAGTGACATAGCAACCAGCTTTTGATTATCACTTTAACCTATGGTACTCCCTTATTTCACCTCTACTTACAAGGAAGCAAGTAATATGGCTATTTCTGCTAATGTTTTACTGATTAGCATGAAGTAAATAGAAGTATAAGATTTTGAAGAATAATTTTTTGCAGGGATATAGAGAAAGTCATGTGAGTGGTACACATCAGATTTTTTACTAAATGTTTATACAGGATGGTCCGTAATTTTTATAGAACTATTTAAGTAAATTTAAAATCAAAATAATACAAAATTTCTTTTCAAAATTAACAAATTTGAAATATAAAAATCTTAATTTATTCCAATGAATACAAAATTCCCTAAGATAGCGCTTCACCTTTAATAGAACAACTTATATACTTCCATGATCATTCAACCACACACATTGTGGGGATTGTAGAGGGGTACTAGATAAACACTTTGAGATAGAGAACCTATTGTCCCTTTTGCCAAATGTCAAAGTCATTAACTACTTTCTGGATCGCACATTAGTGTCTATAATTCAAAATAATGTGGACGTGTATGTCCTATTTTCATTCAGAATGCCTCATTTATATCCCAGTAGAAGGAATGCAATATTGGTGCACAATCAATACGATATTTAAAATTATTGGGCTTGTAATTTTGGCAAAATAACCTGTTCTTCAAGAATGAGCACCTGATAACCGTTCGGTTGATTTTCAGTTCATATGCAGTTGGCTAGAGTGGTCCTCTATAACATACTGGTAGGTGATTCGCACTGGTCATTGAAGATGATCACACATGAATCCAAAAAGGATTTTAGAAAAAAGTCGGCGCACAAGTGTGTGTGTGTATGTCTGTGGGCTCAAAAACGAAAGCATCGCCGTTAGATGACGCTTTGAAGATTTCCAAGTAAATCCCCTCACCTGGAACTACTCTTTACATGGCATTTTTTTTTTTTTTTAAAATTTTTGACTTTCTCAAAAATGGCTCTAACGACTTTGATTAAAATACCATATATTAAAGATATTTATATGCCAAATAAGAAGTATATCTTGAATTTTCTGGGAATAGCTTACAACTAGCGATTCTTTCTTTTTACTTTCTCTATGCATACTATGTAAATAGTGTGTAGAGAAGGTATTGCATTCCACCCAAAAATTCGATACCGAGAATTCACTGGAATGCACATTTTAGGGTCTCCTATATAAAAAAAATAACATTTTTAGAAAAAGTTCCGTGTGTCTGTGAACACAATAACTCAAAAATGAAAAGTCGGTAAAATGTCAAACTGGATTTAAGTTTAGTATCTTCCAGGGATGCGACACGAAGATTTTGAAAAAAAATCCCCCCAGCCCAAACTACCTTTTACATGGTAAAAATTTCGAAAATGTTGATTTTTTCAAAAATGTCTCTAACGATTTTGATTAAAATTAAATATATTTATATGGCAAATAAAAATGTATATTTTTGAGTGCTCTGGGAATAACCTATAAAGACCTCTTTATTCTGAATGAATTTTGCTGAATTTTTCGTAACCGGTAAACCGTAAGAGATAGGCAAAAACTTACCACACAAAAAATGAGATTATGTCATATACATTTATTTCCTGGAATTGACCATTTCTGAGATATTCCTTGTCTGCTTCAAATTTAAAATAGTTAAACTTTTCTCACACGAAAATTATTAACTCCTGACCCAGGATAGAAACGGATTTCAACCACATGACAACCAGCTTTTAAAAGCTTTGACTATCGTTTTAGCCTAGTGTATTCCCTTAATTTCTTTCTACTTATAAGGAAGCAACTAATTAAGAGAATTTCTATTAATGTTTATCTCCATTACTATAAAGTATATAGAAGAATATACTTTTAAAAATAATTTGTTGCAGAGATGTAGAGAAACTCTTGTGAATGGAACATATCAGATTTTTACATTCTCTACACGTACTATGTACACAGTGTATAGAGAAGGTATTGCACTCCACCCAAAAATTCGATACCGAGATTTCACCAGAAATATATATTTTAGGGTCCCCTGTATCCAAAAAAAGTATTTTCAGAAAAAAGGTCCGTGTGTGTCCATGTGTCTGTGAACACGATAACTCAAAAACGAAAAGTCGGTAAAATACCAAATTTGGTATTTCAGTTTAGTATCTTTCAGGGATGTGACACGAAGATTTTGAGAAAAATCCTCATACCCCAAACTACCCTTTACATGGAACTGTTTTCGAACATTTTGATTTTCTAAAAAATAGCTCCAACGATTTTGATTAAAGTATCGTATATTAAAGATATTTACATGATAAATAGAATGTATATTTTGAATTTTCTGGGAATAGCCTCTGAAGGCTACTTTATTCTTGGTCAATTTTACGGAATTTTGCATAACTGCTAAACCGTAAGAGATGGACAAAAACTTACCACACAACAAATGTAGAGCACTTTAAAACACACAATTTGTGTTATATACATTTTTTTCGTGAGGTTGATTATGTTTTAGATATTCCTTGTTTTTTTTTCAGCTATAAAGACTTATACTTTTCTCATATAGGACTTTGTGAACTCGTGTCCATACAAACAAAGGAACTTCAGTCGCAGAGCAACCAGCTTTTGACTATCACTTTAACCTATGGTATCCCTTTATTTCGCAAGTAATAAGACTATTTCTGCTAAATTTTTCTCGATTATATGAAGTAAATAGAATCATTTGTTGCAGTGATGTAGAGAAAGTCATGTGAATGGAACACATCAGATTTTTTTTTATTTAGTGTTCTAAAACAGCATGTTACATTGCTTACAACTGCAATACTACATATTGTGTAATGCGTTTACTCCAAGCTAGAGATCCTTTAAGTATACATATTCTAAATGTTTAGTATTCCAGTTCCATTTAAACCTCACTTACATTAGTGAATATGTTTTAATATGTATACTGCCCTATCCTAATTATTTACAATAACTACAGTATTCTATTCATATTTGTATTCCATATGCTAAATATTTATTATTTACTTTCATGTTATTGGATTTATCTCCTAAATTATTACCTACTATGACTTTATCATTAGCTTATTTATACAATATTCTAGGGACTGCCTCTGTGATCGAGTGGTCAGGAGGTCCGAGTTCGATTCCCGGCTGGGGTGGGGAATATTTCTTTAGCCAGAATTATTCCCTATCCCCCACAGAGTCTGGAAGTATGTATGTGAGAGTGAATGTGTGTGTGTGTGTATGTGTGTGAGTGAGTGTATGTATGTGTTTGAGGAAAATAAAATTATTTAAACCAAACGTAAAAGAACCTACAGACGAGTTGTTTCAAGTGCAAAGCCCCCGATATGACCTTAGATTTTAAAAGGGGCTATATGAATGAAACAATAAAAAAATGCATTCTGGGAAGTACGAATAAGTTGATTATTGACAATGCTTTAGGATCTATCAAGTATCTACACTTTTTTAGTATTAACAATATACCCTAATGTGCCTATTTGTGCCCAAATTGCCTAATATATATTTATAACGTGTTAAAATCTATTGCTTTTATGAATTTGTTAAATAGTGGAGTAGTGGACAATGCAGTTGATCTGGAGCAACTTCCCATGATTCACTGCTATTTGGGGAGTCAAAATGCCCTATCTTGCCAATGTTAAAGTTTGACCCATTATCTCAGCAATTATTTAAGATAATGAGCAGAAAATTTTCAAGATATAGTTAGAAATACCCTTCCTGCTGATTGATGAAAAATTAAATACCTCTGTTGATTAGAAGAAAATATACGCTTTTTCTAAAAATGCTCTTAAAGTTTTATTGAAAAAAGACGATTTTTCAATATTAAAAAATAAATAATCCATGTACATAAAAACTTTGTCGTTAAAATAAAACCTACATAGATTCAAATGAATGCTATTAGTGTTAATTAGTTTCTGAGATAATGGGGCAGACATTGTAAACAGAACATTAACAAAAAGTAACCTAACTTTCCAAACACAACTTAGCAGTACTTCGAAACTCTCAGATGAAGGAAATATGAGCGGAAAGTCAATGCTGCCAATAGCTAAAGTAAAACCTTACGATCAAGTTTAAAAAAAATCTAATGTGTTCCATTCACATGAGTTTGTCTACTTCTGTGTAACAATTATTGTTCTTCTATATACCTCATGCTAATCGAGAAAAAATTACCAGAAATAGTCTTATTACTTACTTCCTTGTAAGTAGAAGCGAAATATGGGAGTACCATAGGTTAAAGTGAGGTTATAAGCTGGTTGCTATGGACTGAAGTTCCTTTGTTTGTATGGGCACGAGTTGAAAAGTTCCTGAATGAGAAAAGTACAAGTTTTTCAAAGCCGAAATCAAAAAGGAATATTTCAAAAACGATCAACTCCTCGAAAAAAAATTATATAACATGAATTGTGTGATTTAATGTGCTCTACATGTTTTGTGTGGTAAGTTTTTGTACATTTATTACGGTTTAGCAGTTAGGCAAAATTCATCCAGAATAAAGTCTCCAGAGGCTATTCCCAGAAAATTCAAGATGTACATATTATTTGTCAGGTAAATATCTTTAATATACGATATTTTAATCAAAATCATTAGTCATTTTTGAGAAAATCAAAATTTTCGAAAAAAGTTTGGTATTTAACGGTCTTTTCGTTTTTGAGCTATGTTGTCCATAGACACACACGCACACACGCAAAGATGAACCTTTTTCCAAAAAAAAATGTTTGGATTCAAGGGGACCCAAAACATGTATTTCCAGTATAATCTCGGTATCGGATTTTTGGGTGCAATACAATACCTTCTCTATACACTATGTACATAGAATATATAGAGAAAGTAAAAATAAAAGATCTCTTCTGTAACACTAATATCTACAAAGTTACTGACGGTTTACCAAGTGACTGTACCAAAATGTTCTAAAAAATCTTATGTATTCCATTCATATGACTTTCCCTAAATCTCTGCAACAGAGATTATTGTTAAAAAGCTTATGCTTATTTTTACTTCATGCTAATTGAGAAAAAAAAATAGAAGAAATAGTCTTATTACTTGCTTCTATGCAAGTAAAAGGGAAATAAGGAAGTAGCATAGGCTAAAGTATTCGTCAAAAGATGGTTGCTATGTGACTGAAGTTCCTTTGTTTGTATTCACAGGAGTTGACAAATTCTTGCATAGAAAAGTATAATTTTTTTAAAGCAGAAATCAATAACAAGGAATATCTAAAAAACGATCCACTCTACGAAAAAAAAATGTAAGTTATTCTTTAAGCAAGTTTTTATCTATCTCTTACGGTTTGCCAGTTATGCAAATTTCCGTAAAATTCATCCAGAATAAAGTAGTCTTCAGAGAGTATTCCCAGAAAATTAAAGATATACTTTTTATTTGCCAGGTACATATCTTTAATATACGATATTTTAATCAAAATAGTTAGACCCATTTTTTAGAAAATAAAAATTTTCGAAAAATTTTCCATGTAAAGAAAGGGTAGTTGGGATGGGGGATTTTCTCGAAATCTTCGTGTTGCATCCTTGGAAGATACTGAACTTAAATACCAAGTTTGATATTTAACGGACTTTTCGTTTTTGAGCCCCACACACACACACACACACGCACGCACACACACACACACACACTGAGATTTTTATAAAAATGCTTTTTTTGTATGCAGGGTGATATAAAGCGTGTATTTCCGATGAAATCTCGGTATCGAATTTTTTGGTGCATTACAATACCTTCTCCATACACTATGTACTTAGTACGTGTAGAGAAAATAAAACATACTACGCAGATTATTTTCAACAGTATTTTTAAACTATTTACAATTACCGTACATCTATGAAAGCTGTACTAAAATGAATGGGAGATATGAAACATTCACATGCAATTAAAACATGAAAATGGAAAAAAGATTATGAAAATCCCATATCGACTTCACTTAAAGTGTTTCTCCAGTGCCGATATTTTCTGAATCTATGTTACACACTCAACAGTTTGAGCCTCTTAAAAACAGGAACAAGTAGCGTCGTTTATGATCCCGAATCTCTAGAGATAGATTTTTACTTTCTCTGCACGTACTATGTACATAGTGTACAGAGAAGGTATTACATTCCACCCAAAAATTAGATACCGAGATTTCACCGGAAATACATGTTTTGGGTCCCCATGAATCCAAACAAAACATTTTAAAAAAAGGTCCGTGTGTGTGTGTGTGTGTGTGTGTGTGTGTGTGTGTGTGCGCGCGTGCGTGCGTGCGTGCGTGCATAGCTCAAAAACGAAAAGACCGTTGAATACTAAACTTTGTATTTAAGTTTGGTATCTTCCATGTATACGACACGAAGATTTTCAAGAAAATCCCCCCACCCTAAACTACTCTTTACATGGAGCTTATTTCGAAAATTTTGATTTTCTCAAAAATGGCCCCAAGGATTTTGTTTAAAATCTCTTATATTTAAGATGTTTATTTACATGCCAAATAAAATGTATATCTTGAATTTTCTGGGAATAGCCTCTTTAGACTACTTTATTCAGGATGAATTTTACGGAATTTTGGATAACTGCTGTAAGAGATGAACAAAAACATACCACAAAAAAAAAAAAAAATGCAGAGCAGCTTAAAACACAATTTATGTTGTATACATTTTTTTTTCGTGGAATTGATCGTTTTTTATATATTCCTTATTTTTGGTTTCAGCTTTAAAAAACTTATACTTTTCTAATACAGGAATTTGACAACTGCTGTCCATACAAACAAAGGAACTTCAGTCACATAGCAACCAGCTTTTGACTTTAACCTATGGTACTCCCTTATTTCGCTTCTACTTACAAGGAAGCAAGTAATAAGACTATTTCTGCTAATTTTTTCTCGATTAGTATGAAGTAGTTAGAAGCATAAGCTTTTTAATAATAATTTGTTGCAGAGATGTAGAGAAAGCCATGTGAATGGAACACATCAGATTTTTATTTCTCAGGTTTCTTTCAAAGTTTAAATACATGTTTTTAAGGGATTCGTATGAAATATTTGAACATAGTATTGCCATGATTATTACTTACAGGTAACTCAATGATGTTTTATCAGTGCATTCTGGACTGTTATTGATTTTGATCTTTTTCAAACATAAACGCAAATACCAAAGTTCCCCATATGAAAATGCTCACTTAATACTCCTCTGTAACTCCTGAAAGTTTATCGGATGAATTCTGTAATTTATCTTAGCATCAATTGTTCATCCGAAATCGAAAATTATCAAAATTATCAAATATTTTGGTTACAGTTATATGTATATATTTCATTTAGGTACTTGCAATAATTTTCATTAAAATTTGAGCGAACTAAATTCGGAAAAACAAATCTTGGTTAATTTACGCTCAAGAGGAAGGAATCCACATAAAACGTCTGATGTATACCATTCACATGACTTTCTCGTCATCTGTGCAATAAATTATTGTTAAAAAGCTTATTCTGCTATTTACTTCATGCTAATCGAGCAAAAATTAGCACAAATAGTCTCATTACTTGCTTCCTTGTAAGTAGAAGAGAAATAAAGGAGTACTAAAGCGATAGTCAAATCTTTTAAAAGCTGGTGGCTATGAGAAGTTTCTTGTTTGTATGGCCAGGAATTGAAAAGTTCCCTATGAAACAACTAACAAGAAATATATAAAAAACGGAAACTCCACGAAAAAAAATCATATAAATTGTGTGCTTTAACGAGCTCTATATTGTTTGCAAAGTAAGTTTGTTTCTATCTCTTACGGTTTACCAGTTATGCAAAATTCCACAAAATTCTTCCAGAATAAAGATGTCTTCTGAGGCTATTTCCAGAAAATTCAAGATATGCCTTTTATTTGTCATGTAAATATCCTTAATATATGGTATTTTATTCAAAATCGTTAGAGCCATTTTTGAGAAAATCAACATTTTAAATAAGAAATTTCCATGTAAAGAGTAGTTGGAGGTGGAGGGATTTACTTGAAAATCTTAGTGTCGCATCCTTGGAATATACTCAACTTAAATACCAAGTTTGGTATTTAACGAACTTTTCATTTTTGAACGATCTGCCCACAGAAACGCACACACTGTCGCGCGCGCGGACATCTTTCTAAAAAATGCTTTTTTGGATTCAGGGAGTCTCAAAACATATATTTTCGGTGAAATCCTGGTATCGAATTTTTGGATGCAATACATTATGAACATACTACGTGAAGAGAAAGTAAAAGCATCTGAAGGGTTGCATTCCCATGACTTTTCCATCTATTCCGTAACAAATTATTCTTACAAAAATTTACTCTCTCTCTGCTTTATATTAATCGAGATAAACTTTAGTAGCAATGGTTTTATTACTTAGTCCTAAGCAGAGGGGTTAATAAGGCGATATACTATGTTATAGCGATAGTCATTTTTTTAAAAGCAGGTGGCTATGTAATGCAATTGAAATTCCCTTCTCTTTGCATGTCCTGTGTGAAAAAAGTGAATAACTACTTCCCATTGGAGAAGAGTCTGAAGTGTTGTGCATTTTAAAACCATAATAAGGAATATTTCGGAAGTGGTTAGCTGTACACACAAACATTTATATGATAAAAGTTGTGCTTTAACGAGATTTACATTTTTTGTGTATAAGTTTTTGTCTATCTCTTATGGTTTACCGTTATGCAAAAGTCATTCGGAATGTAGAGGTCTCCTGAGGTATTCCAATAATCTCCGGATATACTTTTTGTCACGTAAATATCTTTAATATGCGTAACTATAATAAAAATGTTTGACATTTTTGAGAATGTCAAATATTTCAAAACATCTTCCGTGTAAAGTTTAGTTTCTGGTGGGGGATTTTCTGAAGATCTTCTTTTCATCCTTGAAAGGTAAATGAAATTGGGTTTTACTTATGGACGCTGTTTAACTGCTGTGGTTCTCTGCGTCCTATTCTATATTAATTTATTGAATATACAAGTACATAAAACCCTATTTACCCGAAGGTATATAGGTTATGGTTACAATGCAATGAATTTACAACAGTATTGAGTACGTATTAACCATAGGTCAGATCCAAGTTCATGCTGGTGAAAGAAAACAAGATACCTAATGTATATAATATTTACGTTAACTAATGTTTTATACATAGAACATAAAGGTTTTGGAATTTTCCCCCAAATATATCAAAAAAAGATTTGTCATTTTAATATAACAAAAATATAAGTGCACATCTAAGATTCTTCCTTTGTACTTTAGGACTGAGCAGTGAAATAAAAGATGTTGAACGGTTTGCTGTTCAGTACATATACATTGATATCCGTTCTGTCTTTTTGTCTTGAATCTTTCAAAAGTCCTGACAGAAATTGAATTAATGTCTGGTCTGAAATGTTTGCAGTGTAGGCGATATTCAACTGTTGGAAAGAGATTTCCCTTGTGGTGGTTCCTTTAGAGCTGGACACTCCTGCTTGTTTCAGTATGTTGTAGTATATAGAGCTCAGTTTTGGGTTCCGAAGTGCAGTTACGAACACGCAGAACAGTCAGCAGTATAAAGAGAGTTTTGTAGCGTAAACATGCACACGTTTAGGTATAATCTGTTCCAAAAGTAGCTCATCACATGTATTGATAATATATGCATCGTTCTAAAAGTGTATATAACATAAATTATGTGTTTTAACGAGATCTAAATTTGTTGTATGGTACATTTTTGTCTATCTCTTACGGTTTACCAGTTATAAAAAAATCAGGAAAATTCATCCAGAATAAAGAAGTCTTCAGAGGCTATTCCCAGAAAATTAATTATATACATATTATTTAATGCTGTAAATACCTTTAATACATGGTATTTTAATAAAAAACCGTTACAACCACTTTTGAGAAAATCAAAATCTTCGAAAATTTGTCCATATAAAGGGTAGTTGGGGGGGGGATTTCTTTAAAATCTTCGTGTCGCATCCTTGGGAGATACTAAATGTAAATACCTAGTTTGGTATGTAACGGACTTTTCGTTTTTAAGTTATGTTGTCCTCCCCCCCCCCCAAACACACACAATTTTTGGGTGGAACATAATATCTTCTCTATTCACAGTGTACATTATACATACGGGCTAGAGAAAGAAAAACATGCCTCTTTTGGATTTAGGGTCCTCAAAACATTTATTTTCCGTGTAATCTCGGTATCAAATTTTAGGGGGGGAAACAATACCTTTTACTATATGTACGTACTTGGTAGACAAAGTAATAGCAAAGTTAAGTAATATGGTAAGTACTAGAAATTAATGATTTCTTCTCGGGATGTCAGCAAGGTAAGTGTTGGATTAATTTCCAAGATTTCAATGACGTACAAAGATGGCGACCAGGGAACCGATGATTGGCGACAGAGTACGTCGTTCTATGTTTGGAAATTAATCCAACACTTATCTGGCTGACATGCCGAGAAGAAATCAATAATAACAGCGACAGAAAAGTTTCAAGTCCTTAAATACTAGAGAGCTCATAACATTGTAGATTAAGTTTTAAGTTTCTGTAACTAACGCATGATGGCGTTCAGTTATAAGGAAAAAAGCAAAAGAAAGCAAGAATGAAATACAATAACATTCTATCAGTCAGTAAACGTGTTGTGTAGATTGATAAACATGTACCAAAATATAGCATTTACTTACTTTGATCGGTATAAAAGCCAACATGATTTCCTCCTGTGAGAGCCATTTGCTTTGAGTGTCTTCAGTCCTGAAAATGGCCACATGTTGTTGCAACGGAAAAGCGTTTTAGCGATGTGAAGGAAATCCCGTCGCAAAGATATAAGTATGATCATAAGCACTCCAGGAAATGGCAACATTTCTCCACCATACTTCTTCTGTCCCCCTCCGCTCCGTATCTCTCTCGCCAGGACACTGAAAGCCGCAGATTCCGACAAAAGTCTGTCGAGGAGGAGAGAAGAGTTCTATACAATACAACAAATTAAATCCTACCGGCTAAATTAAGGCAATTCAAGTGTAAAAATCTATATATTAATACTTTATTCTACTTGATTAAATATTTAAAAGAAACTCTTCAATCCTAAAATAAATAAAAAAAAAAAAAAATCTGACGTGTCCCACTCACATAACTTTCTCTAGCTGTGCTATAAAAACTTTCCTTATAAAAGACTATACGTCATGTTAATCAAGATAAACATTCCTAGAATTGGCCTTATTACTTGCTTCTATGTATATAGAAGCGAAATAAGGGAATACACTGGGATAAAGCGATATTCAAAACTTTTAAAAGCTAGTCGCGAAGTGAAACAATTGCAATTCGGTTCTCCTTGCTTGCTTGGAGTAAACGAAGGAGAGACGAAAAGATGTCTCCCGTTTGGAAAAAAATTTAAATATCTTAAAACTGAAACCAATAACGTTTTATTGAGAAGATTTTCAAGAAAATTCCCCCACACCAAACTACCCTTCACATGGAAAAATTTTTGATCTGTTTGTCTCAAAAATGGTTCTAATATTTTGTTTAAAATACCGTATATTAAATATATATATACACGACGAATAAGCTGTATAGTTTGAATTTTCTGGGAATAGCCTCTGAAGACGTGTTTATTCTGGATGAGTTTTGCAGAACTTTGCAGAACGGTTAAAGTATTAGAGTTAGACAAAAACTTGCCACACAAAAAATGTAGATCTCATAAAACATATAATTTATGCCATATAGTTTTTTGTAGAATTGACCATTTTAGAGGTATTCCTTGTTATTGGTTTCAATTTTAACTTTTCTCGAACCGAACTTCAATTGTTTCACGTAACGACCAGCTTTTAAAAGATTTGACTGTCGCATTAGCATAATGTATAACCTTACTTCCCTGCTACTTACAAATAAGCAAGTAATAAGATCAATTCTGTTAATGTTTTATTCGATTAGCATGGTGTAGTTAAAAGAATATTTTGTAGGAATAGTTTGTATTTGCAACATCTAAAGAAAGTTTAGGAACTTGTCAACTCCTGGCCACGCAAAGAAACAAAATTAATTTTATAGCAATCACATTTTAAAAAAAAAATTTACTGTCCGTTTAGCTATTCCCTCATTCCCCTTCTTCTTTTTTAAGACATTAAGCAATAATACCATTATGCGAATATTTATCTCAATTAACATGAAGTTAATAGAAGAATAAGCTTTTTAACAATAATTTGTCACAGAGATATAGAGAAAGCCATGTGAATGGGACATATGTATTTTTACAATGATCTTCCTACTTCACCTGTAGGTTTTCATATAATGTAGAGTAACTTAGTGGCAAGGGCAGTATAGCCAGCGTAGCATGTGAGCAAAAGTTAAGCCTACCACTTTTTTAAAATTCGGGACGCTTGAAAAAGTTGTGATTGACTGATCAATACTTTCTGAATATAGTAATGACATAACATTAGAATGAAGACAAATGATATTGAATAAATACATTTTACAGTATTCGATCTCCCACCATGTGCAACCGAAAATGCCGCATTGCAATTTTACAGGGAATTTCATAGTTAATCAGTTCTCTAATGATGGCGACAGAGTAAGTCGTTGAAAGCTACAACACTTGCCTAGAAGAAAACATTAATAACCAGCGCCGTAAAATTTTCAAGTCCTTGATTTCACAACTAAGCTTTGTCTCTTAGATGAAAGGACGTTTTCATTTTAAATTGGAAGAGAAGTTGCATTTCGTTTAAGCGTAATAACTTAAGTTCCCGCACATGACAACACAGAACATCAATTACCAACATTAGACTAGCAAACTTAGCCTATCTTCACTGTTAATAGAACGCGCTAAACAATGCCAACAATAAGTGAGATACGCGCCGAATCAGCCTTCCTCTCAAAAAATGGCATTATGTAGTTAATGGCGTGTTATTTATGGATGCTCTTTAACTGCTGTGGTTCTCAGCGTCCCATTCTATACTGGGCGTGAAAGACCGTTTTTAATTTTGCTCAGAGGCCTCTCTATCAGGCTTGAGGTTCTTTTACGTGCCGTAAATCTAGGTTTTAGTTCAGGAAGATGATGTCAAGAATATACAGGTCCTATTCGTTCCCAACAAAATTCTCGGGAAGCGGGACTGTTCCGTTTTTTACGGGACGGATGACAGAAAAGTGAACTAAAGGCAGAGTAATGTTTGTATCGTTGTCGAGGAAGTCAACGTTGAGTAGCTCTGGCCAGTGGCTGATAAAAGCATGCATGCCTGGCAGTTAAATTTGCCTGCAATTGCCACGGGAACTTGCTTTAGGAAAGTTTCAAGTTTTGTGACATTTCAATCGCCAGTTTACTACGTTCATTTAGTTAACATTGTAACCGTTCTTTAAATTCTTTAGGAAATTCATTACTTCGGATTCGAGTTGAGTTTTGCTCGAGAATTAGCCATTCTATATTCCTCTACCTCCTTAAATGGTAAACACAACAATGTTTTATTATCGGCTGCATTATCGCCTTCATTGTTTGTTGTTAACTCGTGTTGGGGTTTCCTAGACCGCGCATCGTCAACTACGCACTTCGGTATAGCACAAAATGTGTTCGCAGGAACATGTTAAATTTAACGATCCTAAGTTTGAAGAAATTGTTAGTCGGTGAATTGAGGCAGACGTCAATGATTAGATTAAGAAATAGACGACGATTTAGCAATCGCCTTTGATCAAATTCTGCTAGTGAACAAGAGTATGTTTCAGAAGAACCTCAGGACAATGATGATAGGGACCAATCTATTTCTTCTGACTCGGAAGAGGCAGGATCAGTCCCGCAGAAAGAATATTACAACGGCAAGAACAGTTTCAGGTGGCCAAGGGATGCTTTCCGAAGTCGATTTTCAAGGACAATGAGACACAATATAGTCTAGCAGCTTCCTGGTCTTCGTCCTGCAGCCAGAATTCTTTGGCGTCATATGGGACCGGAAGAAATCTGGAGTTTACTAATTGCTAACATGGTGTTGAAGAGAATCCTGCGACTAACTAACCTCAAAATTGAAAGTGAACGAGTATAGTGGAAAAGTGCAACTGTCACAAATATTAGAGGTGTTGATATGACTGAACTCAAAGCAGTCTTTGGCCTCCTCATCTATACATCTGTTTTTAAATCGAACCATGAGGACACATTTGTTATTTTGACATCAGATAGGACAGGAAGGGACATATTTCGTTGCATCATGATCCGAAATAGATTCGACATCCTTCTTTCAAACCTCCGTTTCGATGACCGTCAAGATAGAGCTGAACGAGTGGGAATTGAACCAGCAGCAGCTATATCTGACATATTTGTAAAATTTATAGAAAATTGCCAGACGGCTTATATATTGGTCTGAGCGCTACCATAGATGAAATGCTGTACCCGTCAGAGGGAAGCGTAGCTTCAAGGTCTACATGCCCAAGAAACCTTGCAGGTTTCAGAGACTAGTTGACTCCAAAACACATTGTTTTCTGAATGGCTACATTTCTAAAAGAACTCTCGCAGCACAGGATAAAAACTACTTGCTCCCCTCTTAACTATGCATTCAACTTCTTATACCAATCAGAAGAACGCATCAACATGTGAGACTGACAATTTGTATTGTTCTGTGGAACTTGTCCAAGTGACGAAAAAGAATGCGTTGACGCTAGTTTGTACAATGAGGAAAACCAAAAGAGAAATACCCAAGGAATTTCAGATTAGCAGAGGACTTCCTGTAGGCTCCAATCAATATGGGTTCACAAGAAGTATGACACTACTTTCGAACGTTCCGAAGAAAAACAGAGCTGTTATACTGCTGTCCAGTTTGCATCATACGCCGGAAACAAATAAGGAAACACAGAAGTCGGAGATTATTCAATTTTATAGTGAAACTAAAGGGGGAGTAGACAGCCTTGATGAAAAGCATTCTGTTTATAGTTCAGGAAGGAGAACTCGTCGATGGCCCAGGACAATATTTCACAAAATCATAAATATTAGTTATGCCAATAATATGTATTGCACAACAGCTACTCAGATAATGAACTTGTAAGCCGGCTGAACTTTATGAATAAAATTGCAAAGCAGCTTGTTACTCCCCACATGGAAAGAAAAATTAAACACATCCACCTTACACGTGAACTGAGAGCTTGTATTGGGAGAGTTCTGGGAGTAGGTACAGAAGCTGTACCAGTAGATACAGAAGATGACCGTCTTGACAAAAAGAAGATGTAAACTTTGTGATTCAGAGAAAGAGAGAGAGAGAGAGAGAAACGGCATTCAAGTGTAAAACGTGCAAATTTCCTCTTTGGCTTGAGTGCTCCAAGAAAGTGTGCGTTAAATGCATATCAGAGCTTCAGGCGTGAAACAACAAAACCTTAGTATTCAGTAAAATTTCAAAATACTGATTTTTTAAGTATTCCAGCAAATACTTAAAAGCATTAGCTAAATTAATCAAATCTGTCTTAAGTGGCGGCAAAGAAAAATCTAGATCCCAGTATTGAATAACTGCTTTGCACCTCCTTTTTGTACCCAAAGAGTAAACTTTTTCTGCGAGAGATTTAACCCTAGAATTTAGTTTTCTATGAAAATGTGCTTGTTATATATATATACTATATTATTTCAGAATGTAACATTCAGTTCTGTAACAGTTAGTTTATGTGTACTATTTAAAAATAACGCAATATTATCTTGTGATAAAAAGTAAAGTAATGTAGAGTTTATTTTATACAATAAAATCAACAAAGAGTATTATTTAAACAACACTTACATGATTGAAAAAATAAGTATTATAGAACTTAATTTAAAATATCCAATGATTTACGCCTTGAATCTCGGTTTAAACACAGGGTTCTCAGAGACCGTACCTTGCAGTATACGTTACAAAAAAGCCATATCGTGTGTTAAGGGTTAAAATTATTTCAAGTTCACTTGTAATATTTACAACTATTGTGATAATGCCGTACATGTGTGCAACCTCTCATGTTCGCTCTGGTATGCGACGGGAGCTGGAATGTGAGACATCGCTGTTCGATGGTACTCAGGATCCTTCGGAACGCGAGACTCTTCTATCTTTCCTTCACGCCCTCTTTCATGCCGGTCAGTTGTTCGTCGATTTTCTAGAAAGTTCTATTTTCAGGTTCTCCATTGCCGACTCCATTCCAGTTTTCATTTCCTCCTGCACCTTCACTAATGACGAATTCTCTGTCGTTATTTCACTTCTCATCTTCTCCATGCCGGTTTCTCTTTTCCACCGTGATTTCCAGTTTCTCTTCCATCTTCTTCACTAGAGTTTCTATTCCGAACTCCATTTCCGTCTTCAATATCGTTACTTCACATCTTATTTTGTCCATCTTCTCCGGCAATTTTGTACTTTCTCTAGCCTGTATATACAAGTACATAGTGGATAGAGAAGATATTGTATTCCACCCAAAAATTCGATGTCGAAATTTTACCAAAATGTGTGTTTTGAGGTCCCTGGTTTAAAAAATCATTTTTAGAAAAAGGACCGCGCGCGCGTGTGTATGTGTGTGTGTGTGTGTGTGGACAGCATAGCTCAAAAACGAAAATACCGTTAAATATCAAATTTAGTATTTAGGTTAAGTATCTTCTATCTTTCACGAAGGTTTTCAAGAAAATCTTACAACCACAAACTACCCTTTACATGAAACAATTTTCAAAAATGTTGATTTTCTCAAAAATGGTTTTAATGGTTTTGATTAAAATGCCTTATATTAAAGACTTTTACATCTCAAATATAATGCATATCTTGAATGTACATATTTTCATTCTGGGTTGTTTTTGCCAAATTTTGTTTAACTGCTAAACCGTAAGAGATAGACAAAAACTTGCTGCACAAAAATGTAGATCTCATCAAAACTCACAATTTATGTACTTTACTTTTTGTTATGGAGGTAACCGCTTCCGAGATACTCTTTATTATTGGTCTCAATTGTAAAGTACTTATACACTTTTTTCAAACAGGAAGTATCCGTTTTTCTTTTATTCCACTTCTGGCCAAGCTAAGAGGGGAATTGCATTGCAATGACAATCGCATAACGACAGCTTTTAAAACATCTGACATCATCGCTTTAGCCTAGTGTATTCCCTTAGTTATCTCCTATTTATAAAGAACATTCTGCTAATGCTTATCGCGATTAGCAGAGTAGAAAGAAGAATATTTTATAAGAAGTTTGTAGAACAGCTAGAGAAAGTCATGTGAATGTAACTCATCAGATTTGTAAGCATATCTTCCATCTTGGCTTCTCTATCTCACTCCTAACACCTGTAACAAATGCTTTTATTTACTCAAAATACAGTCTCACGAATCAGTCCAATTCATAACACAACCCCCTGCAATCCTTCCTCCTTTTTATAGCGAGAAAATGATGTCACAGACTTTCTGGAATCTTTTCGAAGGTACTAAAAACCGAAGCTGGGAGAAGCATCTCTAATATCGGGAAGACTTAGATGTTGGAAGAAGAATCTCGCATTCTGAAGGATCCTGATGCGGCGCGACGTTGTTTTTCATCAAACTGCGATGTCCCACATTCCAGCTCTCGCCGCATACCAAACTGAATTTCAGAGGTCACACACATGGACGGCATTGTCACTTTACTAGTGGTATTAATATTATACATTTTATAGATTTATATTATATAAGGTATAGTTATATTCTCTTTTCAATACTATTAGTTCTTATTCTGAAACATAAAAATAATTATCAAGGCATTTAAATATATTGTACACGAGCACTAGTGACGATATATTCTTGAAAGAGTAGTTCTGTGTACATTTATCTGCCAAGTTTTCTCCTTTTGATCTGTACACCTATCCTAGTACACAAAGTAGATCTCCTCTTCTATATTGAGAAGGGAAAAGGGGAAGTAAAAACAAAAGTAACCTTCACCGAGATAAAAGAAATAGGTGCTGGAAGAGATATTATTCGGTGATGTTCGCGTGTGGTGTGGCAGTTTTGTTTTACAAAACCTTTGCTTGCTGATTCCTGCATTCCTCCTTCTGAACCCATTAATGACCATATCAGTATAGAGATACTATAGACAAGACCTATTCTGCCTACAATATATCATTTTTCATGAGCAAAACTGGCTGGTATTGCAATTATTATTAATGTTGCTTATTAATTTCTAATTTACTTCAGACATGGACTTCAGTGATATCCCACAATATACATCACTGTTAATGTTTGTCTGATTAAGTTAAATAGATAGAGGAATAAACTTTTCTCAAGATCAGTTCGTTGACAAATGCATAAGAAAATCAGGCGAAGGTAATACATTTTTAGTATGTACACAGAACTAAAAAGAGCTGCAGACAGCATTTTAAGGAAGCTATGCGAAACAGTTTTTAAGATATTATTTTAGTCAATAATTTTTGGAAATCGCAATATGGAGTGGTTCTTTGAATCTATGGTCTATCATATCCCTTCAAATTTTTATTTGAAGTAGGTACACACAAAATATTTTTTTCTTCTTTTCCTTTAAATTCTATAGTCATGTCAGGGGCTTTGACTTGAGAAACAACTACTGCTATTTTGTTTGCTGAGCTATAGCGTTAGTTAATTTTGGTTTATACTATTAAATCCACACATTCACCTTCACATTCATATTTCCAGATTCTATAGAGGATAGGGAATGATTTTGATTAAAGAAAAAATTCCCTGCCCCAGCCGCAAAATGGACCTGACACCTCTGGATGAGAAGCCGGAACTATGATCACTTGACCGCATACCAATTTCTTAATTTTAATCCATTTAAGAGAAAGAATCTCTCGCTATACATGTTATTAAATTTTTTCACTTCTTCAACCTGAGTTATGGTAAATAATTAATTTCAGTTGAACTATTTATTTTAATATTTTAACTAGCAAAACATTTTAAATTCATAATTCCTGTTAATCTGATAGTGTGTTTGCTGGAATAGTGAAAAATGCTGGTGGAAAAAAAAAAAAAAGGAATTTGCAAAAAATGGCATTAGTTTTTGTTTTACCTAAATAACAAGGACCGATCAAATATAAATTTTTGCTTTAAATTTGTTGACATTAAAACAATTGCATATAATAAAATTACAGTATAAACCAAAACAGGAAATGTTCACATTTTTAACAAATTTCACTGATTGTATTAAAATCAAAACACACTTCATTGTAGCTGAATCTATGGAAATTAAACTGTTAATCAGTAATAAACTAGTATAAGCACTAGGGGTAGCATATCTTCCTCACATTGAAGAGTTTAAATCTTGGTTAAGGTAGGTTGCCCCAATATCATTTTTTCCCATAGTTTTTCATTGTTTGGGAAAGATGTCAGAATATCTCTAAATCCTGTAAACCAAGGTTCATTTCAGTATGTTTTATTCATTTCATTCACTAATTCTCCAATATGATCTATCTGATTAAAGACGGTTAAGCTCAAAGGAGTTCAAATTTTTATGCATTTGTTTGAAGTAGAAAAAGTGCAGAGGTATTGTTTAAAGTTGTTGGGAAATAATCCAAATTCATGAAATTAGAAATTTCTACATAAATTATCCTTAAAATTACAAATCCCTCCTATATATGATTTATTTCTTATATTTCTAATAAAAGAGTCTCTTTATATTTGGCCAGAAGTCAAATTGCTGAGGAAATAACCTCTAAAAACTCAAAAATATTAATAAACCATTTACCTCTAGAGGCGAGACCTTTGCAAGACCTTTGCTCTCAAGAATAAATGTTTCTCCTGCAATTTATGATATACAGTCAAAATATTGTATGAAAATCAGAAGCATTTTTACACTACCACGTTTACTTCCATCAGTGGACACACCAATACAAGAAATTCCTTTTGTACACTAAACAATGACGTCATTTGCATTTGATGCAATCATTTTAGTAACACTGTGTTTAGTTCTTATTCCTTCAGTCAGAAGTTGGCCACACTGGAATCACAATCAATTTCTTGATTCAGTTTTGAAGTATAGTTCACTGATCTAAAAATGATGTCTAACAGTGTGGACAACAAATTCTCCCCCTCCAGCCAACATGCAATGAGCAAGGGCTGATGTTTGTTGTAGCCGATGGAACGTTTGATCCAAAATGTGGGTTGAACTACAACTTTGCAGCTTCTTTTTTGTGCTTTTGTATAGCAAAAATAATTTAAAAATATCAGTTCTCTAAACCTGAGTTTAATGATCAATTTCCAATTTTTCATGGAGTTTTCAAATGTATTGAGTATGTTTACCATTTTGAAATTTACAGAAAATGGGAATTCAAAACATTTTGAATTACGTTAGCCTAAAAACTGGAATTGGATTGTTTTCAAAATGTTTTCAATTGCACGAAAATGTTATGAGTTTTCAAAATATTTTCAATATGTTAAGCACTGAACATGGCCTTTCTTCATCAAGTTTATAAAGTTTGTAATTTACTAACATGAGCACATAGTTAATTTGTTTTAAATGCATTTAGTATTGTTTCTTTGTAAACAAAATAACCTAGAGCCTTAACATGTTGGCATTTGTCATCGTAAATTTCATACTGTTTACCAACACAACTACTTTTGACAATTGTTTCTATATTAATTGTTTTGTAAAATGTAAAGAAAATTGCATGAAAACAGTTATATTCAGAATGATGGTCATATCAAAGAGTAATTGTTTAAATAATTTTCTCAATCATCCAGCAAACAGATTGCTCGGTAGCTTTTCATTATACAAAAGTTAAATAAAAGGTAGTGGCAACAATATTTTATTTCATACCAAGCTTTATTGAAAGAAGTTCACTGTATTACATGCCCTCAATCTAATCACCCTGCATTGCGATCATCTACCACACAGATGGAAGATATCATATACACCATAAGTGCTTCCATCTCTGTTGACGTCTCTCAAGGACTGCCGAATGGTACGAATGATTTTTTTGCTTGAGTTGTACTGCTTAATACAAAGAATTTCCTTCATTTTCGTGAAGAAATTATAATCACAAGGTCTCAATATCAGGCGAATATAGTGAATATTTCCATAGTTTCCACCTCCATAGCTGTTGTCGCTTTCTTCTCAGTGTGGGACGAAGGTGATGTTGCAAGACTATTCAGTAGTAGGATAGGTAGAGGGAGACTGAAAAATCCAATGCCATTGCCAGATTTGAACCAAGGTTCTCCCAGTCTAGCCAGTTGCTCTTCCACTGAGTTACCATGGCAACATGCCAGCATAGCATTTAATTTCTCAACTGACTCGAATGTTTCCTGGTAAACCACAAGATGATCTCATATTATTTTGAGATGACAGCCCCAATGGTGACTTTCAATGTTGTGAGTATAGTTAACAGTAGGCTATACTAGGAATCAGTAGTAGGCAACATTGTAAGTTGCCATTGGGGTTGTCATCTCAAAATAATTTAAGATCACCTTGTGGTTTACCGGGAAACATGCGAGTCAGTTGAGAAATTCAATGCTATGCCAGCATGTTGCCATGGTAGCTCAGTGGAAGAGCAACTGGCTAGAGACTGGGCGATCCGTGGTTCAAATCCCGGCAATGGCATTGAATTTTTCAGTCTGACTCTACCTATCCAAAACCTGTCCTACACATGGCTTGTGTGAAAAACCAATTCAACCAATATTCAATAGTAGGCTGCAATGACCATTTGTTACAATGTGATGAAGGATTAAACCATGAATATTGTAAGCCCCAATAACCATCACTTTGGAACTAGATGGATCATGGCACATCTTCTGATGGCATCTTGAGAACCAAGCATCAATGGACTGTCTTTTTAATCATGATTCATATTACTGAGCCCAGGTTTCATCCATAGCGACGTACTTCAAGGAAATCGTACCCTCCCTGTGGTAGTGATTGAGCAGTTTGTCTGCAAGTGGATAATGATGCCACTTTTACACCTTGATCACTGCATGCATTATGTGCTGCAATTTTTGTGGAACCAAGAAAATGTGTAGCACTATTTTGTGACACATGCCTACCGCCGGGACTAATTCATATGCAGACCAATGGGGCAGATCTTGGATAACATCCCTGTCATCAAGAAACACTATCAGAGTTGATGATGCTGCATCATCACACATCTCTGCAGTCCCTAAAAATATTGTGTGTTCCGAGCACATGATATTTCAATCTTGATTTGTATACATTCATGCTTCCTAAACATACTGTTAGGGCACTTGAACTGACATACCCCACATTAGACTGTACACAATGAAACTAACTCATACCTAGCTAAAATATGGGTAATGCTGCTCCTATATTTAGGTTACATTGGGCAATGTTTTTTTTTTTTATTATTAAAGCCAATTGAAAAATTCAATGACACAACTGGGATCATTTGGAGGATAATATGAGCCATTTGGCGGATTGAATGTCATTCTGACATGTTATCACAGTAGCTTAATGGTTAGAGCATCGTAACTGCACAGAGAAGTGTGGTATTAAATTTTTCAGCTGATATGTTAGAAATAATTAAGAGGAATCTTGACTTCTCTTTCAGGTTATAATCACTATACTTGAAGCTATGGTCAGCTATCAGTAATTTCACACAACACTGTTCTGTTTGATGGAAGCTTCACATACAGCGCTATTACTTTATTTAATCACTTACCCAACAGCATAAAAATATAAGCAATGTTAATTTATTTAAAAGTAAACTGAAGGAATTTATGTATATTCGTTGTTTTTATAGCAAAGAAGAATATTTTAGTACATGTAAAAATTATTCCTAGTAGTATTTATAAATCAAAACATTTTGTCTGCCTGATTATTGTAAATATTGTATAATAACTACTTGTAACTTCTACTATTTATTTTTTTAATTTGTAAATTTATATGTGTGAGAGTGTGTGTGAGAGAGAGAGAGAGAGAGAGAGAGAGAGAGAGAAAGTGTGAGAGAGAGTGAGAGAGAGAGTGTGTGTGAGTGAGTGTGTGTGAGTGAGTGAGAGTGAGAGAATGAGAGAGAGTGTGAGAGAGTGAGAGAGAGTGAGTGTGAGAGAGAGTGTGTGAGTGTGTGAGAGTGAGAGTGTGAGTGTGTGAGTGTGTGAGAGTGTGAGTGTGTGTGTGAGTGTGTGTGTTTGTGAGTGTGTGAGTGTGTGAGTGTGTGAGTGAGAGAGTGAGAGAGTGAGAACAACTGTGATGATAACTATATGAATAACTATAACAAGGATAATTCAGTAAATTGCACATGCACAAAAAAACCAACTACACCTGGACTAAAGCAAAAACCATTCAAGATACAGGCTCTGCTTACAAGAGAATTAGCAATATAGTTGAATAGCTAATGCTGGCACATGAAGAAGCAGCATGCAATTGTACCTAGCAGATAGTTTCCTTCCTTGGCATTGCGCTTCTATCCAACACTGCAAACCTGCCTAGTTTTCCTTACTTTTCTTTCACGTTGTGTTTTATCTGTAGCAAAACTTTAAACAATAACAGTAAACTATATGTATTAAAAACCATTACAGGAAATCAAATATGTCTTTTGAAATGAATCAGATTAAGTTCCTTTACTATAGAAATTCACAGCACTAGTATTGCCAAAGATGACCATTCTGATATACACTTCTCTGTCCTCTCTTTCTTTACCCCTCATGAAATGTCAGGGCAAGAGATAGAGCAGTGGTATAATAAAATGCTTTTCTTTATACAGCAATAAACACTGGTATAACAGTATTTTTATTTAGTTTTCAGAATCAGCAAGCCATCAAACAGTAAATTCTCAGGTAATCAAACTAACAATGTTACAAAAATATGTAATAATTGAGGCCATCACATGAAATTGTGGAAATACATAGTGGATTTGACCATGTGTATCAATAATAACTATTTAGAAGTAATACAAAAGTTTCTATAGTGTAAACTTCTATGCAAGAGAAGAAACACAAAACACATTTGGATTCCACAGTACACTTCCTGAAAATTATGTTGGGACAGTTGGAAAATCAATATTTATAACAAAATAAAAGATGATTCCAACCAGCATCATTGGCAATCGAATAACACATGGATATACAACAGCATTTAAAATATTCCATCTTCTTGATTTAACATCATACTAGTCTCTTTCCCATTCTTTATTCTCAAATATCCTGAAATTGGTACTACAAATAAATCCTCTTTCAGAAACACACACTCTACTCTATCCAACTAGTATTTTTTCCATCCTGGAAAAGGATGGAAAAGTGAGAAAATGTGCACTTGTATGTGCATGTGCATGTGTGTGTTCTTTTTTGTAACTGATTATTAATCCATTTATTTACTTATGCTTCATTATGAATTGAATAAAGTTGGTTTTATCACAGTTTAATGAGAGCTTATTAAGTAGCTTCAACCAACTATTGAGTTGTTTGACTGTCTTATTGATTGAATCTGTTAGTTGCTGATGTGTTTTTTCGGGTTACAAGTACAATACTATCATCTGCAAAGGGCATTGCTATTGACTCTACTAAGATTAAATGGCAAGTCATTTATAAATGTTACAAACAACAGAGGGCTAAGTATACAACCATGTGGGACACCTTTGGTTATAAACTTCTGATTGAGAATCACACCATTGATCTTAGATTTCTGGATTCTTTTTTAAGAAAGATGTAAACCAACTTATATGCTTATTAAAGGTAAACATTGAGTCGATTAATGACACTAAACAACACTCAAATTTAAATTTCCCGGAACATGTTTCAGAGGTTAGTTTTCTCTATTGTCAACTGGATATTGACTAATTGCTGGTGTGACACTGATCGATCCATTGCTTGCTCTAGGTTTATGTCATGGTTTGCTCTCCAAAACTATTGAAACACATAACCGGAAAGTAGAAATTGGCAATTTGGGAACAAATTTTCATTTGGAAAAACAAAAATAGGATTATCAACTTCGATATCCTCTAGGGTGACTCATTGTACAAATTCATAGAACCACCACCAGAGCAAGCAATGGATCGATGAGAGTCACCACCAGTGATTAGTCGATGTCTGGTTGACAATGGAAGAAACTAACCTCCAAAACATTTCCGGGAAATTTAAATGCGAGTGTTGCTTAGTGTCATTAATCGACTCAATGTTTATTTTTAATTCAATCTCAACAACGCTGTCATCAACTTCCAAAATAAAAAATGTATTATATGCTTGTTTTGTTTTTCCAAGTGCCTTCAAATGTGGGGAAAATAATCATTCCCTTGGTGTTATCCTGCAAGCAGGAAGAGGAGCATTCCTCTCTCCATATTTGTCTCTTTATAGGACTTGAAATGGTGAGAGAATAAAAATATGAAATATTAAAATAGGTATGGGAAAAATAGCTAATAGGGCAAAATAGCCATGCTCTTGGTGTTATCCTCCAATCAGAAAGAGGAGCATTCCTCTCTTTAAATTTGTGTCTTGATAGGACTTAAAATGGTGAGAGAATAAAAATATATAACATTTTTCAACAGGTAGGTCAAAGTTACCCAATATATGGTACCTTAAACATTTGGCATTTTAATAAAAATTGTTAGTTGTTTCTGAGGAAACCATATTGAAATTTTTAAAAATATTTCATGTAAAGGGCACCTTGGGGTCCTGATATTTTCTTAAAAATTCTCATGTTGTATCTTTGAAAGAAGTTGAACCTAAATACTCAGTTTGGTACTCGTCGCACATTTCATTTTTGGGTTGTGCTGTTCAGACTCAAAAAAATCTGCTATGTTACAATAACTGACTTTTTCTTTATCACTATAACATCTGCAAATCTACTATATATCTAATTCAAGCTAATCAAGATAAACATTAGCAAAAATGGCCTTATTATTTACTTCCTTTTTAGTAGAAGGGAGGCAGTGAACTAAACTAAGGCTATATTCAAATCATTTAAAAGCTGGTTGCTACATGATTGAAATTTGTTATTTGCATGATCAGGAGTTGACAAATTCCTGTATGAGAAAGCATTTTAAAAATGAAACAAATAACAAGGAATGTCTTGAATATAGTCCACTCCATAAAAATAACATATATGGCATAAACTGTGTGTTTTAACAAGCTTTATATTTTTTGTCTCTCTTATGGTTTACCAGTTATGCAAAATTTATCCAAAATGAAGAGGCTCTTCTTGGAAAATTCAAGATGTACATTTTATTTGTTATGTAAGTACCTTTAATATGTGGTATTTTGATCAAAATCATTAGTCATTTTTGAAAAAATCAGACTTTTTGAAACGTTTTCCATGTAAAGGATAGTTTGGGGCGGAGCAATTTTCCTCAAATCTTTGTGTCACATCCCTGGAAGATACTAAACTGAAATACTAAATTAGTTTTTAGCTGACTTTTCATTTTTGAGTCCTCCCCTGAAACATGCACACACAGATGCACACACATACATGCACATGTTTTTCTAAAAATGCATTTTTTGCTTTGAAGGTGTCAAAATATATATCTCCAGTGAAATATTTGTATAAAATTTTGGGGTGGAACACGAGTTCATACAATAACAAATAATAAGGAATACAGTGTCTTGTACATCATATTATGTACATCATACATATGTGCTAGAGAAAGTATAAATGCTTTCTTTGGATTCAGGGAAGTTCACTTCTGACGAAATCACCAAGACAAATTTTTGGGTGGAATAAAAATATATCCTCTTACTATAATGGATATTTGGGAGAGAACACAAAAATATACTCTGTCAATTGTCCCCACCTTACAACTGTAGCTTATTTGAATTTCAGACATCTGGTAACCCTGATGTATGTAAAGCTGTATCTAGACACATATCTTAATCACTGATCTTGGATCCATAAAATACCTGAGAAGCATGGAAAAAGATAAGCTCATCTCATTTCACCACTAAAAACTAAATTCACAAGCATGTGTCCCAAGCTTTAACAAGTTCACGTTCTTCATAATTGTTTTTTCTTTAAAGCTTTGAAGATCTACAGAAACTGCTACCATTTTTCTCAGCTAAGTGCATTGCTGAAGACACTGTGATCACCAAAGTTGGCCCATGTGTGGTCCCAGAAACGGGGGTCTCCTCGAGGGTCCCACGGTAAATTACTGGGTGGCACAGCTGTTGCATTAAATTCAGCCAGGCTTTGCTCCAAGTGTGCCAATACTGCTGGATACCTGAAATTTTGAAAAATTGAAGGAATGTTACATTATACTACAGAAGATAAAAATGAAAATGTAAGAGATTACACAGTTTGCATAAAATTAAAAATTAAATGGAGGATCACACAACTAGTTATAATATTAAATTTCAAAAAGAGTTTTATTTATCTTTTAATCATGCCAATTAAATAAATTTGACAATAATTTAAATTGATGAAAGTATTAAACCCACATTAACACTTAAAACTATCAGACATCATTGATATTGAATTTATGAATATTATTTAATTTATGAATGTTCTGTAACTACTGTGGTTCTCAGCATCCCATTCTATGCTGGGCATGAAAGACTGCTTAATTTTGCTCAGAGGCCTCTATATCAGAGGCCTATTTAGGTTCTTTTACGTGCCTTAAATCTACAACACGGGACCAATGGCTTTACTTCCCTTCTGAAGGAAGCCATTCTAAGGATTTTTATGCCTGAAAAAATCATTGTCCTCCTCCAGGTTTGAACTGCGACCTTGGGTATATGAAGCTAGTGTGGTAACCATTACATCATGGAGGACGACACTCACACAGTTTACATATTTAGCATGGGGCAATACGGTTAGTTCTTTCCCTAACAATGATGGGATTTTTAGCATTTAAATTTAAGCTAGGATTCCTCCAGTTCTCAAGATCATGGGTTGAAACCCAGTGGAGGGCAATGGATAATCCTTAGCATGGCTTTCTTCTGAAGTGAAGTAAAGCTGTTGGTCCTATGTTGTAGATTTACAGCATGTAAAAGAATCACAGCAATTAAACAGCGACCATAAATAAAACTCAATCTAATCTCAATTGAAACTTTCAAATTTTTGGATAGAATACAATACCTTCTTTAGCTATTATGCATTTGGGCTAGAGGAAGCTAAAAAGTATGGAAAGAGACCATCTTGAAATTGTATAAAGTCTTAGCTGTGCCTGTGTTGCTTTATGGTGCAGAAACCTGGACAACTAGAATGGAAAAGAGAATTGAAGCAGCAGAGATGTGATTGTTAAGACCATTAGCAGAAGCAAAAAGATCCAGGAAATACGAGAGCAACTAGGTGTTATGGAAATAATAGAGAAGATAGATCAACATAAACATAAGTGGCATGTGCATGTGATATGCATGGAGAAGCTTGCATTCCTCAAGAACTTTATGAATATAAACCCCAAGGGAGAAGAAACATTGGATATCCTAGTAAGAGAAGTGAGAACCAGTTGGGAATTGCTTGACTTCAGTAAAGATAAGTACTGAGTCCTCATCCTCATCACTTTGAGTTCCATGTCATATTAATTTATTAAAAAACTTAAACTGGTGCAACAGTCCACAAGGGGCTAAAGCCTACCACCTGGCTGCTGTGTCCCCCATCTTGGCCCAGGACATGCATCATGGATGGGGTGCAGTTTTAGAGGGTGAGAAGTTGTCAGCACCTTCAGTCCCTCCCGGCCGAGTAATGCGGTCATCTCAACCTATTTCTCCATCATGTAGCTCCTCAATTGGTCCCCCCCAGGGACCTCAAAGGCTGAGTGCACCCTATACAAGGTCTCCCAGTGGGGAAAAATTCCCCACACAGTCCCAGGAATCAAACTCAAGTCTCCCACTTGGCAAGCAGTGGCTCTACCACCTTGCTAAGGAGATGATTGTTAATAAGCTTATTCTTTTATCTACTTCTTGCTAATCAACATAAGCATTAGCAGAAATAGTTGTATTACTTAGTTCCTTGTAAGTAGAAGATAAATAAGTGAATACACTAGGCTAAACCAATGGTCAAATGTTTCAAAATGTGGTCCGTTTCTTTGCATGGGCAGTAGTTAAAATGTACAAGTATTGTTAAACTGAAACTAATAACAAGGAATATTTCGAAAATGGTCAACTCCACGAAAAAAATGTAGTTTTTTGTGCCGTAAGTTTTTGTCTATCTCTCATGGCCTACTAGTTATGCAAAATTCAGCAAAATTCATCCAGAATAAACAGATCTTCAGAAACTATTCTCTGAAAATTCAAGATACACATTTTATTTGTGATGGAAATGGCTTTAATATTACTATTTTAATCAAAATCATTAGAGCCATTTTTCAGAGAAAGAACATTTTCGAAAACATGTATTTCTGGCAAAATATAGGTATCAAATTTTTGGGTGGAATACAATATTTCCTCTATACACTATATACATGGTATGCATAGAGAAAGTAAAAATATGAATCATAATCAGCATAAAAAGCACAAGTTTAATTAGGAAGCAACTTACACAGTAGCGAGATTAGATCTCTCGCATGGATCTGATTTTATGTTGAATAAACATGGAGACTTAAGCGGGCTGCACTCAGCTGTGGCAAACTTAGACTTTGTGTCACAGAGCACCTCCGAGTCACTGCGCATCGTATATATGATGTTTCTTGTTATTATATGTCCAGCTCTTCCTAAAGCTCGACCTGCTGGACTTCCGAGCACCTGGTATATATTATAAGCAGTTTTGTTTTCACGTCCTGATGGTCCATACCAACCATCCCAGTTGCCATTGTATGTAGAACCTACAACAAGCAATTAGGATGAGAAGAGTTTTCCCACCCATATTAGACAATTTGTGAGTATTGAAAGATGAACATAGAGTAAGCAGTTTGTTTTCTTATAAATATTAGTTCTAGATTAATACTAAAATGATTGATATCTTAGCCATAGACTAATATCTTTTTTGTGGTTTATCATTTACAGCATGTTTTATTGTGCTAGATACTATTTTGTTATTACATGAAACAATGCAACTGCTGACATTAGGAAAGAGTTGCCAATATTACAAACTTCCTCAGGCATGTTATTAACAATGGAACATAGCTACAGAGTGTGAAAAAATAGTTGTTGCAATACTAAGGTTAACATCATATGACATCATATTAATAAACTTCAATAAAAAAAATAATGAACCTTGTAAAAGGTTCTCATTACAATAAAAAAAAATAATAAACGTATACTTAATAGGCACTTAAGCTATGAAATGGTAATCACAAAGTAAAAATAGGCAATTAGTATATATAGTATATTTTAATCCAATAAGCATGTAATAAATCAAATATACAAAGGCTACAATTCTAAATAACGAACAAAATTGCAAACAGGCAAAGGCTGAACTTTAGTGATTAGCTAAGTACAAAAATTCACTGTAGGAAAATTATCTGTATTTAACTTAAGCTTGGAAACAGGAAGAAAACATGGAATACAAATCAATATAGAGAAATCAAAAGAGAAGAGGATATATCAAAGACAGAAGAGCCTCTTTGAATTGCCATTGAACATCAAGAATTAAAGAATTAGAAAATATGAATCATTTGGGACGTTTACTGAAGAAGGATGCTTACTGCTCCAAGGAGTTTAGATAATATTTTCACTGCTCTTGTCTACTTGCACGGACAATAATCTTCTTTGAAAAAGATGCATAGTCTGGGATCATCAAGAAAAATAATCTTATGTTATTTATAAAATATCAATTCACCAATTTTTAATGTTAGCAATTTTCTGTTGTTTAAATTATTTAGCCTTCCCTGCTAAAGATTTTGATTATAACATAAGTATAAAGGAAATAAAGCAAACATTTCCTATTTGAGGGTTATTAAAAATATTTTGCATAGGTATCGCATGTGTATCAATTAAGCAGCTTTTCTTTTGCTTTTCTGTGTCTTCTGTTTTCTTAATTGCTAAATTATGACTATCTACATGATTATATTGTTTGGAATGAAATGTTGGCAGCATTTGTCATATTTTACATGTAATTTCTACTCTCAACAAAAATTTAAAACCTTGCATGCAAATATGCTTTTTTATAACTCCAATATATTAATATGTTAGTATGTATGCTTTTTAATTTATTTTTGACTTTCAGTGTTTGTATGTTGAAATTAGGTATTTTAAAGATCATGTCTGTCAGAAACAATTGCATTTTTCATTGTCAAAAGAATTATTAAAATCCACTGAGTGGTTTTCGAGAATATCCTGCTTGCATACAAATTCGCTCTCTTTGTAACATTAGTATGTACTATAAAGTTCAGAATGATTCAGTATTTCCTTTAAAGCTTTTTTTCTGTAATCATCTTTTAACCTGATAGTATGAAATGGCTACAATTATGACCATAGTTCATAGTTACTCAACATTTCCTTCTGAGGATAGGGAAAAGCCTATTCTATGGAGATGGCTGATTAGCTTCACTGAGGTGAAAAGTTCAAGGTAAAAACAGAGAGTGTCAATTTTCATTATTATTGCAATAAATCAATAATTTCGAACCTTTTATAAATCATGTTATAGTAAACAATACATATGAAAAATTTTTGATCACATATTAATGAGACATTAAAAATATTACATAAATAGTATAGAACATTTTTACTATCTAAAGTTATTTATCATTAAATGTTTTAAAAATCAAATACAAGTTACGACGTACTGAACAGGGAAACTGGTTTAAACAACTTTATCATTTATAGCTGCTATATGTCATGTTGTTAGTATCCCTAGAATATTGTGTTAAGTTTTTGAATATCAGTCCTTTCTGCATGCAGTTGCCAAACATCTCTCACAGTCTACAAACTTGTAAAATTATAAATCTTTTTAAATACATTAACATTGTGGTGTTCTTTTTTGTTTAATGTTAAGACAAGGTTAAGGTTATTCAATATTTCAAATACTGATATTCCTGTTTAGTGTAACAAATTCCTCAATTTAATGTTTTAATTTTATTCAGGAGTAAAGCAGTATATCAAATTTTTAACAAAACAAAAAGGATATCAACCTTTAACTATTTTCCATTCGCCAATAGTTAGGGCAGCATTTCCATAAATATCATCAATGTTGTGCAGTACATAGGTTCTGTTAGATGGAAGATCCTCTTTTAGTGCAGTCCATAAGTCATAGCCATCTATATCTCCCAGAATTCTGGAAATTTTCAGAAACATTTACTCATTGATAGGAATTTATCTACTTAATATTATACTATAACTAAGTTTTAAATGTAGTGCAATTTATTTGTATATATAAAACTGTAACCCCAGCTGCAGGTAACCTACAAGGACATAAGAATCCTATTATTACCTTATGCACATGTGCTTGAGTTACCTAACTATGTAAAAACTAATCTACATCATTTAGCATAGGACACATCCCAGTTATATTTACACATTACACCCAATACAAATAATCCAGCCAGGCATATACATAAATCTAAACTTTTTGAGATTAGCATTTTATATACTGGACTAATTATTTATAATAAATTACTTCTTACATGAAGAAACTACAGTGTGAAATGCTTTAAAATTACAGCATTGTTTTTACACATTAGATGAATTTAAGAAAACTGCAACACATCCATTAATAATTTGTATTAATGTTTTCTGCATTTACTCAGTACAACAAATATGTCAGTAACAAAACTTCAGAACAAGAGAGAAGCTGAAAATACAATAAAATGTGGAATGTAAAACTAGTCCTTAAATCATGTTTTAATCAAAGACATAATAAAAATGTTGACTATTATAGTTTAGAAATGGTTGCAAATATACAATTTTATTAAATTACATTAATTACCTCAGAACTAGTTTCAAGGAATCACTTCATTATTTTCATAATTTAATGAAATTATATATTTGCAAACACTTCTAAACTATAATAATTTGTAAATATTAATTTATTCAAAACATAAGTTTGTTACAAAGTAACTGTTTTATTAATATTTGAATTACTTCACTATTACTAGCTTCAGTTTTTAGTATTATAAAATATGTCTGTATTTATATCTGTATTTTTTAATGACTGGTATTCTCATAATCAGGCAAAACAATTGCTGTATTGTGTAAACCATTGTCACTGTATAATTGGTATACAAACGATTAAGGAACAAAGATAGTATTGCTTGGGTCTGAGAGGAGGGCATAGAGATTAAAAGGGATAAGAAATGACTTTCAAAAGAATCTGTGAAAAATATGTGGAGAAAAGGAAGATATGGAATATATAGTTTTTGAATTTAAGGAACAGACCCTTGGAGAAGAGAGTATATAAATGGGAAATGGGTGAAATTACTCAAAAGATATCCTTAATTAAACTTTTTAGCAAAGATAGTAAGAAGGTAGGGGAGTACTTGATCAAAGTTAAAAAGAAATGGTTATGGTCTATAAAAAGGGAGGCAAATGTAACATAAATTTATGTATTGTAAAACACAAGTTTAACATTACAATCTCAAACATCGTACATGTTTTAAATCTTCACTATCATCACTATTTATTAATAGTAGTGGTACAAGTATGTAACACTATTATTATACTAATTATTTATCACTATTAATATTATTGCTATTATTAGAAATGTTGGTGGTGGTAGCAGTAGTATTGGTATTAGCAAAAAAACCAAAAACAATAAATGTACTAAATGCAAAGGAATACATGGGTTTCGAATATAGCAAGATAACAGTCTGGGGTGACGATTCTTTGTATGGGCACATAGTAAAACTATTAAACATACTTAAAGATATAAACTATTACAGATGCTTTATGTGCTGATGTGTCCAATAGCAATATACGTTGTTCTTAAACAAAAAATAAATGAGTATACAAATAAAAAGCTGTAATTGTTTTTCCCCCCCCCCCCCCACAAGCTGTTTGTAGGACAGGAGTTCGATAGGTAGAGTTAGACTGAAAAATTCAATACCATGGCCAGGATATGAACCATGGATCTCCCGATCTCTAGCCAGATGCTTTACCACTGAGCCACCTTGGTAACATGGCATTAAATTCCTCAACTGACTTGCATGCTTCCCGGTAAACCACAAATTATTTTGAAACGATATATCCTAATGGCGACTTACAATGTCATAAGTACTTTAAGTCCCAATATGCGTGTTAGTTGAGGAATTTAATGCCATGCCAGCGTGTTGCCTGATAGCCTAGTGGTAGAGCAAGAGACAAGATATCCATAGTTCAAAGTCCAGCTAGAGCATTGAATTTTTCAGTCTGAATCTAACTATCCAAAGAAAAATAGCTTTTCACAAGTTATTGTTTTGGTCTTCTCTATCCATCTTGTGCAATGGGCAATGAAACTAATTGCACAAAGGTTCAATTTAATTAACATGAAGTTGAAAGAAAAATAAGTTTCATAAGAACAGATTGTGAAAACTATATAAAAAAATCTGATGTGTTCCATTCGCATGACTTTCTCTACATCTCTGCAACAAATTATTGTTAAAAAGCTTATGCTCTTATTTATTTCATGCTAATTGAGAAAAAATTAGCAGAAATAGTCTTATTACCTGCTTCCTTGTAAGTAGAAGCGAAATAAGGGAGTATCATAGGTTAAAGTGATTGTCAAAAGCTGGTTGCTGTGTGACTGAAATTCCTTTGTTTGTATGGACAAGAGTTTACAAATTCCTGTATGAGAAAAGTATAAGTTTTTAAAGCTTAAATCAAAAATAAGGAATATCTCAAAAACAATAAACTCCACGAGAAAAATTTATATGACATAAATTGTATATTTTAACATGCTCTACAATTTTTTGTGTGGTAAGTTTTTGTCCACCTCTTATGGCTTTGCAGTTATGCAAAATTCCTTAAAATTCATCCAGTATAAAGTAGTCTTCAGAGTCTATTCCCAGATAATTCAAATGTTATTTGTTAGGTAAATATCTTTAATATACAATATTTTAATCAATATCGTTAGAGCCATTTTAGAGAAAATCAAAATTTTCGAAAAAAGTTCCATGTAAAGGTTAGTTTGGGGTGGGTTTTTTTTTCTCAAAATCTTTGTGTCGCATCCCTGGAAGATACTAAACTTAAACACCAAGTTTGGTATTTTACAGACTTTTCGTTTTCAAGTTATCATGTTCACACACACACACACATGCACGCATGCACACCCCCCCACCCCCACCCCACCCTCACACCCACACCCACACCCACACACACACACACACACACATGGACTTTTTTGTGAAAATGCTCTTTTTGGATACAGATGACACTAAAACATATATTTCCTGTGAAATCTAGGTATCAAATTTTTGGGTGGGTGTGCTACATAGTAAGAGAAAGTAATAAATGATTAGGGGGTAAAAAATTAAGTTCACATAATACATTAGTTTGGTTTTACCTTGGATTGCCTCCAGCTGCAGCATATAAAGTTGGTAGCCAGTCAGTTATGTGGAAGAGCTGAGATGCCACTCTGTTTGGTCTGGTGATGAGTGGACTCCATATCAGACCAGCTCCCCTTACACCACCTTCCCATAAGGTATTTTTCACCTACAACAATCAAGATTTGCCTTACTAATATGCAAAGGCAGCTCCTGGGGTAATGTTGAATCATGGCATCACTATAAAATAAAAAATCTGATGTTTTCCATTCACAAGACCTTCTCTACATCTCTGTAACAAATTGTTGATAAAAGTTTATTCTTCTATCTACTCCACGATAATCAAGATCAACATTAGCAGAAATTGTCCTTATTACTAGGTTTCTTGTAAGTAGAAGGGGAGAAAAATCTGATGTGTTCCATTCACATGACTTACTCTTCATCTCTGCAACAAATTATTTTTAAAAAGCTTATACTTCTATTTACTTCATGCTAATCGAGAAAAAATTAGCAGAAATAGTCTTATTACTTGCTTCCTTGTGAGTAGAAATGAAATCAGGGAGTACCATGGGTTAAAGTAATAGTCAAAAACTGAGGTTCCTTTGTTTTTATGGACAGGAGTTGAAAAATCCCTGTATGAGAAAAGTATAAGTTTTTCAAAGGAATATCTCAAAAACGATCCACTCCACAAAAAAAAAATTAATATAGCATAAATCGTGTGTTTTAATGTGCTCTACATTTTTTGTGCTGCAAGTTTTTGTCTATCTCTTATGGTTTGGCAGTTATACAAAATTCCCTAAAATTCATCCACAATTAAGTAATCTTCAGAGGCTATTCCCGGAAAATTCAAGATATACATATTATTTGTTGGTATTTAATGGTCTTTTCATCACACCCCCCCCACACACACACACACTCTCACAGACCTTTTTCCAGAAATGCTTCTTTTGGATTCAGGGGGACCCAAAACATGTATTTCCAGTGTAATCTTGGTATCAAATTTTTGGGTGCATTACAATACCTTCTCTATACACTATGTACATATTACATGTAAAGAAAATAAAAATCTAGTGTGTTCCATTCACATGATGTCCTCTAGCTGTTTGGCAAACAAACCTTTTATTCAAAAGATTATTCTTTTATTGACATCATGCTAATCAAGATAAACATAAGCAGAATTAGTCTTAATGCTAGCTCCTTGTAAGTAGAAGGGAAATAAAGGGATAGTCTCATCCTTTAAAAGCCAGTTGCTAGATGGAACAATTGAAATTCAAATCTCTTTACTTGCCAGGAATAAACAAATGAGAATCAAGATTAGAGATTAGTTTATTAGTTTATTACTAGTAAGATGTACATACTTAGTAGCTGAATGTAACTTATTTTTAATAATATTCATGAAAAAAAAGTTTGCTCATAAAAATACATGAAGTCAAATTTTCATGCAAATCTTATAACAAGACATTCCCATAATTCAGTAAAATTAACATTTCTTTAAATTTAATATGAACTAATATTTATATCCCCATACTGGTTTATTTATATTTTATGATTTTTGTACTCCATTTTGTATTGATTTATTATTTTATATGTTGTTTTGTTTCGTACACAAATTGGAACCACTAGAGGCATGATTAAGTATTTTGTATGTTTTGTTACTTACAAAATTTTTTGTTTTCTCTCTGCAATTTTGTTTCTAATTATAAACAAGTTACATGGCAAGACATTCTCCTCATTGTGAGGCTAGAAATATATTATAAAAAGACTAGCCAGAAGTGAGGTATGGAGGCGTTCGAAGAAAGTTTCTGGTAAGTGAGGGCAGTCACGTCTTCCTCAGTGTCATATACATAGGAGACTAAGTATATAGTTGCTCTTATGTTTTGACCTGATAACATAGAAACATTTTAAGAGGAATATACTTTGTCTTCCACTAACATAAAATAGAATCCTACAGTAATGCAACCTTATTCGTCCAAGTTAATAAACATAGTTTGTTGAAATCGATGAAAATAATTGAGAGATAGAATTTTGCATTGATAAAACACATGAAAGCACTAGTGGTTATAACTTTGTGGCTCATTTATCATGTTTTGGATAAAACAAAGTCCAATTATGTAAAAATAAAGAGAAGATTCAATAATATATAAGTAAGCCTACCCATCAAATACGAGTAAAAACATAGATTACACTCAAACTTCACTCTTGAGATAAAGTAACTTACTTCGGGCATGTTTCGGTGGCTGTTACCACCATTTTCAACAGAGATTCACTGATGAACTCATGGTAGTGACCTGTGGAGGCCTCTCTTCTGGATAGATTAATTTTGAGATGAGTCCATTTGTTTGTGGAATGTCAAAATTTATGACCTTGTTTTTGTTTTTTAAAATTAATAGATTTCCCCAAACTGTTAATCCAATCAGATTCTGTATTAATTTTAATAAGCACAGTTTAAAAAACCTCCTCCACACAAACACAAAAGATAAAATCCTCCCATTGAGACAATCAGGGCTATATGAAATCAGCTGCTAGGAATGTGAAAAGGTATATATAGGAAAAACAAAACAAAACATTGGACAACGTTTTAAAGAGCACACAAGATATTTAAAATATAAACAGAGAGGTAATTCAGATGTAGCATATCATTTTTGGACTCAAAACCATAATTTTCACAGCGAGCCCAAGTTATTAAAATTAGTACAGAATCCAATTGGATTAACAGTCTGGGAAAATCTATTAATTTTAAAAAAACAAGGTCATAAATTTTGACATACCACAAACAAATGGACTCATCTCAAAATTCATCTATCTGGAAGAGAGACCTCCACAGGCCACTACCATGAGTTTATCAGTGAATCTCCGTTGAAAATGGTGGCAACAGCCAACGAAACATGTCTGAAGTAAGTTACTTTATTTCAAGAGTGAAGTTTGAGCATAATCTATGTTTTTACTCCTATTTGACTAGTTATTTCACTGTGCATTCCCATTATTTTAATTAAACCTATCCATATTCTATGACAGTGGGTTATTAACCATAAACCCTGATAGCCCCTGAAAGAAAGAACTCATTGCTTCTATCGAGTGACAACCATAACATAGTGACTCCTGTACAAGAGGATACTACTTCATATTGGCACAGATACAAGGCGGTTTCACTTCATATTGACGCCCTATGAAAGGTGGCTTTATTGCTTCATAGCGGCACCCATATGTTGAGGCTCAAGGAAAATAATGAAGGTGCTAAAATAATGTTCCAGGTACAGAGATATCTGAGATAAGAAGAAAAGACTTAGGGGACCACCAAGGTCCAAACAACTGCAAGAAGTCCCGGGAACTACCAGAGCCAACACCATTAATTAGAGCAATATAAATTCCACAAAGGGACTGCCAAACAACGTCCTATACCAATCAGGAGAATGTTGGGTAATGTTGCCATTTAAGGGTCAGTTGGCTGAGTAACATCAGGCACCCAACCTTTGCATCTGAAAGGTGCACTGTTCAGTGTAATGGAGCATATATAGTTGATATTGCAAAAAGGAGGGAAGGCAGCGCAGTCATACGGTAGTGTGGAAAGCATGAAATTTGCAATTAACAGTATATGCCATAGGAAGCGTAACCATAACAAGGTGGGGAAACCCAGAAATATATACAATGAGGCAGTGCATTCATAGGAAGGTGTCGGAAACGCTGAAATATGCAATTATATGCATCAGGGGGTGCATATACTGTTCTTCTGAATATCTCCTACTGTTCTCCACCTCTTTCATATTTTCTTCAATGACAAAACAGCCCTTTTTAAGGCTACCCATGACATAACTAAAGAACAAGTAGATCTGGTTGGGCTGACAGTTATTCTTACAACTAATAATAATACTCATCATCATAATCATCATACTACCACCACCACCACCAATAACAACAATAACAATAACAATAATAACAATAATATCAATAATAATAACAATAATAATATCAATAATAATAACAATAATAATAACAATAATTACAATAACAATAACAATAATAATAACAATAATATTAGTAGCCATAATATATAATAATAATAATTTTTATTTACTACTAATGCTCCTGTTTTCATTAAAAAGAAACAAAGCAGTCAATAACTTCTATTTAACAGTAGCTTTGTGTATTAAATTTCTTCATTTAACCCAAAATATTACTTGATCAAACGTATTAAGGGCACCGCAATTGCAGTATGACATATATGGGGTTATCTTTATGTTTTGATGAAATTGCCTTTAGCTAGCTCATCTCAAATAATCAACATCTGCAATAAGTAGGATTAATGGTGTATGATAGATGCCATCATCTTCTAGAATTGCCAGACCCTTCGGCTACGTCATATACCTGCCATTTTGCAATATATAACCGTGCTACTACTGCCATCTTGCGGCTATTCACCGATTGCATTCCTTTGGCACTATGTGCTCAGTTCCAAAGCAGGTTTTCAATTTCTAAAGTTGGTATGGTTTTGCGGCATTGCGCGGCCAACTGACCCTTAAACGGCAACATTACCAAATGTTGGAGATGTTCTTTCTAGTGGTCGAGGAATGTGAAGTGAACCATCTGTCACATCATCACCTAGCACTCAATCATTATGCTGATTTTTATTTTGTATACATAGTTAAAAATGTTCTCTCTCAGCAAGCAATTACTACTATTACTTTCCAGGTGTATGAATATCACGCCATTGATGAGTACACCAAACATTTTCTCTTATGTAGCCAGTGATCTTTATTTGTCATATTGTATTGTATTGGCTATGTTCTATGTCAATTTATGTTAATTGACAATATTAAGAAGTGGTAAAAATACTAAAAAAATCATGGAAGGCAAACAAGGAGAAAGTGTAAAAACTAGAGAGTAGTGGAACAAGTAGTCCATATAAAGTGCTGAGGGAACTAATGCTAGATATGAAAGCAGCTATAAATGCAGAGTTAAACATGAATAGTGCCAAAGTTGATGCTACAAATGCAGAGTTGAAGGCAAATAGCCATACAATTGATACTACAAATACTGAATTAAAGGCAAATAATTCTAAAACTGATGCTATTAATACTGAATTGAAAAATAAGATTGATACTGGTAACACAGAATTGAAAACTAATCTGACAAGAATAAACACTAAAATAGATATAGTAATTTCAGAGTTAATAGCAGACTTTGCAAATAGTAACACAGAGCTTAGCACAAAGCTGGAGAAAACAGATTTTATAGATTGTAAATCTATTAAGGAGATTCATTTTTCTCTTTTACCAAAGATATTTTGTAAAGATTTTGGAGGTGAAGGCTCTGAAATCCAAACTGGAAGAGAGTTAACAGTTAAGAAGGTGAGCGCATTAGGTTTATCTGTAAAAAAGGGTTAGAAATGCCTGAAAAGAGATTGAAGGAAGCCACACCCAATGATGGAAGAAAAATAATCAGGTTAAAAAAAAGAAAAAGGGTTAGTCAGGCAGATGCAGACATAAAAAGTTTGAAGAGTAGAATAAAATCAGAAACATCTTGGGTTGGCATCCCTGATCTAATGTGATTGTTCCATTTTCCACCAATATCCATCACCTTTCCATTTGTTTCTTTTATTGGGCAGGAGAAGCACCTAAAGCCTATTCAGCCTTAAGTTGACCCTCGATAAAACAAAACCCATCCACTGTTATAATGTAACCTTCCGCCACTTGTACCAGATATGCTGTCATATTTTCATGACCATGATCGTGTGCAAGTGGCACATTTTATGAACAGAGCCCTTATTCTGACAACCTAAACAGTGACTAAAATATTCTGTTATATATAATGGTGGCAGTATAGATAGTTTTCAGTCTGACTCTACCTAACATGTATGTGATAACTTATATATTTATTCACTCTCTGGAAGCTCCAGATAGAATGTCATCCGAGCTGTTTGTGTTACTGCTTTACACTCCAAGTTTAATAACCAGTTATCAACAACAGTGTCACTTAAACTATCCATCTCCCAAAACAATGCTTCTTTTTCCATTACATATAGCACTTTATCAACTGTTGGTAACTCAGTTTTAAAAAAGAGATGGTGCACTTTTATGCAAATTCCATCCCTCACAAAATAGTCACATTCTTGCATTGCACATTTTATCCATTTCTTTCTTTCCCAGGTGTAACCACATTTTCCGTTTAAGATTTTTTTTTATGAGCACCGTTTATATTTGTAACCGAAACACCTTGAACTCAGATGTTAATTTCATTACTTCTTTCAGGAGAAGTGTTGGATATTTCTCATAAAATTTACAATAAACATTCAACACTATAGCTTTTTCACTACTAGTCAATGGCTTACCAGCCTATGCTTTATGTAACTTGATGAATATGCAAGAGCAAATTCATGATGACCATCCTCCATGATTCTAAACAGCAACAACCAGCAACCATTACTGTGTAAACAATATTGCGAAAATCAGGTGACTCATATGAGTAGTATGTAGGGACTTGTGGCTCTATTTAACGGTACAAATTGGCTCTTAGGTATTTGAGTATCATTTAAAAAATAAATTCATTCTGTAATTTAGATTATTAGCATGTGATTATATTCTTGTGCGCTCTACTATTGCGTTGTAAAACAGAGCACTGGCCACATGGATCTGTTATGGCATGGATCAACCTAAGAGTGAATGGAAAATGGGTAGATTTTCAGAAATTTTAGTTAATGCAAGAAACAAATAATGAGGTATTCATAACATAATTTCCTATTACAGTTGAAACTCGCTTATATGTTATTCACTTCAACATTTTTCGCACATATATGCTAACATTTTAGGAACCAGTCATTCTCTGTTAAAAATTTGTTCAATTATACGCTTTTGGTATATGTTTTCTCGGTAATGCGTCATTTTTCTGATTCCCATACACAAAATGTACCAATTTATACATTTTTAAAAAAAAGGTATGGTGGTATACTTGCTGTGTATAGCCTTGGAATTGCCTAGTTTGCAATTTTCATTGGCGCTTATGGTTTCATTGTCGTCATTTCGTTCCAACAGTCATTTCTCTGCTTTAAGTCAAGTACTGCTAGTGTGCTGTTTTCATTGTCATTTATCCTTTCATTATCGTCATATCATTCCAACAGTCACTTATCTATTTTATGTGGTGTTTCGAGTTACAAACAGGAGAAGAAACATGTGTGAATATCAACCAGGAAGGAAGAAAACAAGAAAATCCTTAACTCTTGATGAAAAATTAAAAATTCTGGATGAGGACCATACCAGAAGAGAAAATCAGTTGCACGTTTTCTCATTATACAGTATTTTAATGGTCTCTCTTGAAAAACATATAAGTGAGGTTCCACTGTATTTTCAACTGTCCAGAAAAAGTAGGTTTTGTCAATACTGGTTTCCCAGTTAAATTACTGCTTCACATTATATTACAGTTTATATGTTCACTTTTACCTTCTTACATGCTATAATAAAATAATGAGATTTATATAGAGAAATAATATTTTGAGGCTCTTTCTCTAAATCATATTATCCTTTTTACTTTCTCTACTATGTATGCTAGTTGTCATCTCTGGTCAAAATTCAGTGAAGGAAGAGAGAGGATGGAAATTAAAGACCAATTTGGGACCTACTTGGCATCACAACTGCAACAGATATCAATAGAATATAGGAGGCAATGTTGTTAGTCGTGTCTAATGCCACATCCTGATTGAGTGTTGGATGAGCTCAAGCCCACTCCATATTCATGAATTATTGGGATATTGGAAATTTGCCATTCAATACAAGTGACCATGGCACCTAAGTTGAGGGATTTTGTTCTTGGACAACAATTCAAAATTCTGCATGGCAAGAGATACTCCAGAACACATTCAACCTCTGGTATGGGAGAGATTGACTCATCCAATCTACAGTCCCAATCTAGTCCCATCAACTTCCACCTTTTTCCTGCATTGAAATCAGTATTTCAGAATCAACAAAGAAGAGAAACATACTATGACGAACTGGCCAAAATCATTTGGCACCAATTTGTACTAAGAGGTTTCCCTATAGTTGATTTTACACTGACAATATCAATGTGGAAATAGAATTTGTGGAAAATTAGCCCAAGGCTCTACTTTTTTATAACAATGTGTTTTCTCATTTATACAGCTGCCCTGAGAATTAAAATGACAAAACAATTTTATCTATTATTATAATAATAATCAATGATGCTTTAGTTTGCAGTTACTAGGTAACAAAGCTTACAATTTATATTGTAACAAAACATAAAATACAAGTTCAACAAAACAAAAACACACTTTAATGATGATCACCAATATCTTATTTTTCTTGACAATAATATGAATTAAAACAAAAATTTTCTCCCCTAATTGATAGTTATTGTAATTTTATAACCATCAATTTGTAATACTATTGGAGGCACATTTTCTCTATTATCAAGTAGTATTGTTTTTATATATTATATTTTTCAAACTTGCTGATACAAATATTATCATTAATCAAAAGAGTTAATTTCACCATGGAATGAATATTCACTCCAGAGACTCAAAGCTTTAATATGTCTTTCTTCTTCTCATAAAAATATGCCAACAAAGAATCTTCACTTACCCATATATCAGTTCTTGAATATCATAGAACTACATAAACACAATTTTCTTGACTTTTCTGGAAGTATATTAATAATTGCATTTTGGACAGCTTTTAAAATGTTTCCGATGGGCCATGAAAATCACCTTCCTTTGCTCATTTTTACTTTAAGTTCACATATGAAACTAGCATTCAAAATTGCAGATATAACAACAGTGTTTATTGATTTATCATGCATTTTCTTTTCTTTCCAAAGCCCACATTACTCTTTCTCTAAACTCATTTCCGCAATAAATAAATTTAATTAAATATACTAAATATACAACATATATTATAATATTCTGAACATAATTAAAATATTGTAGACAACACATTACAAAATTAGGTTTAGTAACCATCTTCTATATAACTATTAGAACATTCTTTGTAGAATGCATTCTTTCTTTCTTCTTCTAATTACTGTTTTCTGAATTCAAACAATCAATGCATGTTTTAAATGCTTATCTTACCCCTCGTAGAGGCCAGTTGGATGCAGCATTTATATTGAAGCCTGCAGCTGGTCCACCATTATCTGTGGTGAAGACAACAATGCTGTTCTGCATCATTCCATTCTTTTCCAGAGCTTCAACCACTTTTCCAACAGATTCATCCAGTTTATGGAGCACACCTAAAGGAAATATAGAAATACCATTCTTGGATAAATATCGTCAGACAAAAATTCAATGCCATAGCTGGGATTTGAATCACGAATCTCCTGGTCTCTAGCCAGCTGCTCTATCACTGAGCTTAATGGAGGATTTAATGATAAGTAAATCATGTGAACAGAAAATGGAACAATACTGCCCTAAAAGAATGCTATAAAATAATAAAACATATTGTTTCGCAATGTAAGCCAAAGAATAATATGTATAAAAATGGCAGCATGACATCATTGCCTCATGATACGCACAAATATAGTCTTAAATGGCGTGCTTTTGCAAAAATAACACAGCCAAAGCTATGTAATGAATACAACATTATATTGTATAATGTATAGATAAGAAATGGTATTTTGAAAGGCATATTTATTATAAGACATGATTAAAAACAGTAATATGAGAGAAGAAAAATCATAAAAGTGAACGAAATACCGGATGCCATAAATTGCTTATAACGGTAACAAAGCATAAGAACAGAGTTACACAAGTATTTGTTTATGAAATGTTAGCTATTTATTAGAACATTTCCATGTAAGTTACACAAATGCATTGATTTTAAATTATTAGGAATGTATAAAAATGTATTATAAATTTGTATTTCAAGAAATGTAGAATGGAAAATCTGCCGTTCTCATGGAGACAGACAGATTACAATGCATAAAACATTGATCTTCAATTATTGTATATATGTGAAACTTTTAATAAGCCTCCGGGATGCAGTCAATGAGATAGATGCCAGGGATAAGGACGCAAAGAGATAATCTCGCCAATCGAGACCTCTTATATGGCTATTCAGTGAGAAATATAGCATTGTAGCAATAATCAATGAGAGATATATTGTAAGTACACATTAGAATGTATATATTTGGCACAGTTTTATAGAAAAGGGATTATGTTCAAATAGCATGCCATAATTCATCACGTTGTTTCGAAAAGTTAAGAAATAAAAGTTCATATATATCAAGAAATCTTTTAAATTAAATTTTATTTATTATTACATCCTACCATGCAAGCATGGAGGTTAAGATTCTCATACTCACCGATTGAAGCTAGCAGAATAAATAGAAAACGTGGCTAAGCTGTGCACAATAAGTAATTCACTGCCGATAATAACCTTGTAACTGCTCCAACAATTAAGTCTGGCACAAATAGTTAATTACAGTTTCGCCAACAGCAAGAGTTACCAACTTCTTATACAGCGGCAAATTTAAACCCATACAAAGGTTCAAAATATCACAGCATAGCAGCCCTGAGACTGAACCACTACAACCTCAACAGCAGAACATCATTCTTCTGAAATTTGCCCCACGGCTGTAGTGATTCTCTTAGCCTAATTTAGGCTTAAACCTTCAATCTTGAAAATACAAATTAAGCTAAGTAAAGCAGGCCATACCTGCAAACCTTCTCCTGTTGTAGTTGTCAATATGGGAGTATTTGGCAACAATGTCATCTGGTGCAGGCAAAGGATTGTAAGGGTTTGAAGAGTGAACAGCAGCATGGGCCAAATACAAGAAGAGTGGTTGACTAGAATTGTGAGTCCTGATCAATCTCACTGCTTCATTAGTGAACACATCAGTGGAGTACTGACCATGAAGATCCCAAGCAGGTTCCATTCCTCTTCGCATATCTAGCCCCCAGTAAGGCTGTAAGTATAAACCAAGTCTCTTAAACATGTATTGGCAATTTGTTTTAAAAACACTAAAATCACATTTCATTTACACAATTTTCTTCATTCATTTTATTTTATATAGTTTCTACAACCTATTCCTATGAAAGCTTATTTTTTGTCTACTCCATGTTTGTCAAAATAAACTTTTCCAAAATAGTTTCATTTCACATTTTGTTGTAGCTAAAGTGTGTAGAGGAAAACAAATTGATGGTCATATTTGATTGACGTTTGGAGGAATTTAGTAACAGTGACGGTCAAATTATACATGGTATTAATTTGTTGCATTAGTATTTTAACACTATGTCACTTACATTTTTATTATGAGGGACTAGTTTTGAAAGTCTATGCTCCCATTTTCAACCTCATGGGTCCAACTTTACTATTAATGATTGGTTGGATCCTACCTTGTGCATGTCCATGTTCCTTTCTCGCTTCACGTGTATGTTTACGTATCCGTTTATTCCTCAAGACTTGTAGGCCTAAATAGTTTATGTTTGGAGGAATTTAGTAACAGTGACAGCCATTATATGTGGTATTAATTTGTTGAGTTAGTTTTTTAACACTACATAGGCATATGTTTCAAAGCAAGGAAAGTCTTGAAATTTCATACTTCTTCAATAACATCATGAGAAGCAACTGAATAATGCACTTTGAAATAATTTATGTGTAATACTCATGACTTTCTCTACTCAGTTTTATTGTATTATCTGTTTCTTATTATTCAAGATAACTTTCAGAAATGGTTTAATTACACATTTTATTATTAGTACAAAGTGAGTTACATTAGGCTAAAGATATGCAACTCTCTTTTAAAAGAGTAATTTCTGATAGCTTTGAATTCTTTTTCCTTCGCATGATCACCTCAGAGTTCAAATAAGATAACTTTGAGGCATTGCTAAATAATGCTAAAGGGACCGATGATATCAGAGACAGGAATGGGGATTGGTTGAGATTACTGCGTTCCTGTGTTTTGTGTTCTCTGTTCAAAAACCAGTTTGGAGAGGATGTACTGCTTGTATCTGTAGGTAAATGTGCAGTGAACTTCGATCTTTGCTTATCCCCAATGGTGGTACCTAGTAATCCAATGTATAAAAACTAAAAGCGACACCTGTGTTTGAATTAATTGAAATATTTGAAATTATCAAGTATAGAATACTAGACAATTCAAAAAACAAAAAAAAAGGATATCTCAGAAATGGTGAAAAAGACAATCTTTTACTCCTCCCTTTTAATGAAAAAAAATAATTTAAAATGAAAAGAAATAGGAATAGATTTGCAGATATAATATTATGCTGGCACCTCCCCTCTTAAGCACTATTAATTAGAACAAGCTAATTACACCAACAGCATGTACCAAATAGTAATACAAAATAATTATTTCAGACAGTATATTTTCATGTATGGCAAATTATTCACACAGAATCAAAACCTTTTACATTGTCATTTTGCGACGCTACTTGCCTCACAAAATTATCTACTGTAAAGTCAATCTAGTTGCTGGATGTAATAGTCTTAACTTTTGCAATGCTCACAATATTACTGTTAAAATAACCTTACACAATATGCATATAACATATTTAAAATTAAAATACCAGATAGCAAATATAAGCTTTTATTAAAAAATTAACAAATCAAGCATAATACTTCCAGCAAGTAATTAAACTTCTGGTTTAGCAAACTCAAACATCACCTCACATCACCTCATAAATGGTCAAACACCATGAAGGCCAAGATGCATTCCATTATGTAGAAATTAACCAAGACTACCCAATCAGCTCTCAAGCACAACTCAGTAAACTATTTTTGGGAAAACCAGCTAGACCTATCCAGAGTGATGATAGCACCGCCATCGCCTAGATGTGAATCCAAAAATTACTGTAATCAACCTCATTATACAGAATGATTCAAAAGTAATTTTACAAAGTCAAGGGACAGGTTCTTTCATCAAAACAACGAAAAGTGTTCATATAAACACATGTCCCAACACCCTTCATTCTCAATTTATTGAGATTCAAAATACTATTAATCAAAACATTTTAAAGTGACACTTTATTCTATTTTTGACATTGTCAGTTTGTTAGGAGGTGATTCACACAAACACCACTTATAGAAATTGGTCTAAGTGTCCTCTTGCATCTAGACACGCATGTAGTCTAGATGCAATGTCAAAGGCATGGAATGTCAGATACTCCTAGTCAGTGTTGATGATTTTGTAGGCTTCCATGACACATATATTAATAGTTTCTTCATCTAGGACATCTACTGCATAAAACAATGGTTTAAAGTGCCCCCAAAGCATAACAATTCAAAGGATTGAGGTCGGTGGAACGTGCAGGTCATGGAACTGGTCCTCCTCTACCTATCCACCTGTCAAGCTATATATCAGCCAATGCATCTCGAACAATAAGACTAAAATACACTAGAGCATCATGTATAAACCACATGTTTCTTCAGAGGCACATTTTCTAATAAGTTTGCGAGAGTGTTCAGAGTGAAGTCCCTATAAAAGCTTTTGTAAGGCATGCTGGAGAATGTATTACACATTTAATAAATGACAAATTTTAACAAGTAGCAATGGCAACACAAGGCAAATTCTACAGGGTAAAATGGGTCAAAGCCTTCTATGAATGAGTACATAAATAGATGAGGTTATTAGATTGGACCCATAAAACCATTGAAGGTGACTTTCATTAATAAATTGATAATGCAAAAACAAAGCATTTTAGAGTGTATGTTTATATGAACATATTTTCTTGTTTTGATGTAAGGAATCCATCCCCAAACGTTGTAAAAGTATTTTTGATTCATCCTGTATAATTATGGCAGTTAGGGAAATTTGCCACTATGTACGGTCATAAAAGTAGAAGTTTAAATATTATATCAAGAATGTTTTATAATAAACTGATTTTATCCTTACCGATTCTACAGCAGTATGATCATTGTAATCATGATGACCAGTCCAATAACCAAGATGGGAGTCAAACCCACGATATAGTGGAGTGTATTCCTTGCGATAACATCCCAAGTGCCATTTGCCCACAATGTGTGTAGCATAACCCAGGTTCTTGAGGTACTCTGGTAGTAACTTCTCTGAAAGAGGTAATCCACGTGGTTCTGCTCCAAACAGGACCGTATGCTGCATTCCTGTTGCATGCAATCTCAATAGTATCCATGTTTTAAAAAATGTGATATGTTGCATTCACATAACTTTCTCTACCTGTTCTGCAAACAAACTATTCTTACAAAAGATTATTCCATGGATGTGACACGAAGATTTTCAAGAAAATTCCTCCCGCCCCCAACTACCCTTTACATAGAAAAGTTTAAAACATTTTGATTTTCTACAAAATAGCTCTAACGATTTTGATTAAAATATCGTATGTTAATGATATATAGATGACAAATAAACCGTATATCTTGAATTTTCTGGGAATAGCCTCTAAAGATATTTCTATTCTGGATGAATTCTACGGTAAACCGTAAGCGATACACAAAAACTTCCTGGAAAATAAATATAGAGCTCATTAAAACAATTCCTGTTATATACATCTTTTTCGGAAAGTCGACCGTTTTTGAAATATTCCTTGTTATTGGTTTCAATTTTAAAATATTTATACTTAGCTTATACGGGAATTTGTCAACTCCTGGCCATACAAACAAAAGAACTTCAATCACAGAGCAGCCATCACTTTAACCTATGGTACTTCCCTTATTTCCCTCCTACTTACAAGGACACAATAATACCATTTCGGCTATTTTTTTCTCGATTAGCATGACGTAAATAGAAGAATAAGCTTTTAATTTGTTACAGAGATGTAGAAAAAGTCATCTGAAGGGAACACATGAGATTTTTTTGCAAGTAGTTTTACACACATATTAATCAGTTTCCAAGTATTTTTAAATAAAAATGTAAACATTCTATGAATAAATGCATTTTCAGAACTTCAGACCGGTGATAAGTGTGGGCGAATTTTCCATGGTGTTTTTAACGGTTATAATAATTTAGAACACGAATGGAATTGTTGATCTCGTGTATTACTGCATGCCAAACAACCTGCACTCACCCATACACATTTGCCATTTGCAACACAACAGCAAACATCTAGCAGTGTTTCAATCAGTGAGCATTCTACAATAGTTGGTCGGACATTCAGGGAAAAATGGGCTCTTTCATATTTTGTACTGTGTATTATATATAATACTAGCTAAAACTACTAGTATTGAATGGTAGTTGAATGGTTTGCAAACAATATTATTTAAAGTTTAAATACATATTTTATAAAAGTCAGTGTGTCCATGTTCCTTAGGCTTCTACATGATTTCATAGTTTCAAACAAATTCGGAAATAATAAAATTTAAGTCAAGAAAAAAAATTGCATGTGTTCCATTCACACAACTTTGTCTATTCTGCAAATAAACCTCTTACTAAAGATTATTCTTCTACTTCATGCTAATCAACCTAAACATTAGCAAAATAGCCTTATTACTTAGTTCCTTAGATGTAGAAAGTAACTAAAGGAATACACTAGGCTAAAGCGATATTCAAATGTTTTAAAAGCTGCTGCTATGTGGTTCTTATTGAAATTCCGTTCTCTTTGCATGACCAGGAGTAAAATAAAACAAATAGTGGTGGCTTTGGTTTGGGAAATGTATTTTAAAATTGAAACAAATAACAAGGTATATCTTGAAAACGGTTAGCTCTACAAAAAATGTATAGGACACAAATGTTTTTACTAGATCTACATGTTTTGTACAGTAAATTTTTGTCTATCTTTTACAGTTTACCAGTTATGCAAAAAATCATCAAGAATGAAGAGCACTTCAGAGGCTATTCACAGAAAATTCAAGATATACATTTTATTTACCATGTAAACATCTGTAGTACACGATATTTAATCAATATAGTTAGTAATTTTTGAGAATGACAAGGAATAACTTGGAAACGTTAAACTCTAGAAAAAAATGTATATGACATAAACTCTGTATTTAAGCGAGATCTAAATTTTTTGTATAATAGGTTGAAATTTCTGGGAACAGCTTCTGAAGACCTGTTCATTCTGGATGAATTTTGCTTAAACTTGCGTAACTGGTAAACCGTAAGAAATAGACAAAAACTTATCACATAAAAATATACAGTTTCTTAAAACACACGATTTATGTCATATATAATATATATATTTTTCATGGAGTTGAACGTTTTCGAGATATTCCTTGTTATTGGTTTCAGTTTCAAAATACTTTAACTTTTCTCATACAGGAATTTTTCAACTCCTGACAATGCAAAGAAACGGGTTTCACCCTCATGGCAAACAGCTTTTAGAAGATTTGATTATCGTTTTAGCCTAGTATATTCCATTATTTCCCTTCTATTTACAAGAAAGCATTTCTACTAATATTTATCTCTATTAGTATGCAGTAAATAAAAGAATACATTTTACTTTCTCTACACGTACTATGTGCATAGTGTATAGCATTGCATTCCACCCAAAAATTCGAAACCGAGATAAAACGAAAAGACCGTTTAATACCAAATTTGGTATTTAAGTTTGGTATCTTCCAAGGATGCAACGCACAGATTTTCAAGAGAATTCTCCCACCCCTAACTACCCTTTACATGGAACTTTTTTCGAAAATTTTGATTTTCTTAAAAATGGCTCTAACGATTTTGATTAAAATATCGTATATTAAAGATATTTACCTAACAAATAAAATGTATATCTTGAATTTTCTGGGAATAGCTTCTGAAGCCTACTTTATTCTGGATCAATTTTAGGGAATTTTGCATGGCTGCTAAACCGTAAGAGATGGACAACAACTTACCACACAAAAAATTTAGTGCACGTTAAAACACAAACTTTATGTAATATGCATCTTTTCGTGGACTTGATCGCTTTTTTTTTTTTTTAAATATTTCTTGTTTTTGATTTCAGTTTTGAAAAACTTATACTTTTCTTATACAGGAATTTGTCAACTCCAGTCCATACAAACAAAGGAACTTCAGTCAAATGCAACCAGCTTTTGACTATCACTTTAAGTTATGGTACTCCCATATTTCGCTTCTACTAACAAGAAAACAAGTAATAAGACTATTTCGATTAGCATGAAGTAAATAGAAGCATAAGCTTTTTGGCAATAATTTGTTACAGAGATGTAGAGAAAGTCATGTGAATGGAATACAAGTTTTTTTTACACCTGTATATTATTCTGCGTTTGGTCTTTAAGAGAGTATGCACTCACCTGTATGTATAGGGTGTTTGGTCTTTAAAAGAGTATGCACTCACCTGTATGTATGGGGTGTTTTCCTGTCATAAGGGCACTACGTGAAGGTGTGCATATTGCTGTGACATAGTACTGATTCAGAATGATTCCACTGTATGCCAGAGCATCTATATTCGGCGTAGGAATCTGACTTGACCCGTGGAAACCAACATCATTCCACCCCTGAAACATGAAGCATCTCCTAGGTCTTAAAAGAAAAGAAACATAACGTGCAACTAGAGCCTAGGCTACAAGAATATTTATATTGACATCAGCACTTCTCATTGACGAAGGATTAGCAAGCTCATAAATTTAAAACATTAATTTTCACCCTCATAAGAAAAGAAACGGTAGTTGTATCACTAAGATGTTTTAATAATTATACGTTTCCTCCTAATCACTTTAAATGTTAAAATATTTCGTAACATTTGACCTGATACGGTATCGGAAGGAAAAGAATTGCCAACAATTGCATTTGAGTCAATAAAGCATAAGTGCATTTGTCATAACAAGATGGGTGACAGAAGTTTCATGGAAAACGAAATTGTATTATTGACTATAAACCGAATAAAAACAGAAGAAGAAAAATGGTTAAAGATTAAGTTGCGAGAATGCTGAAAGAAGAACGAAAATATAGTGAAGATTTAAATAACAGCCTGAAGGGCAAACTGAGAATCCGAAAACAATCCAAAAACCAGTGTAGGCGAAGAAGTTCCAGGATCCACGACGGTATAACAAAGGATCACTCAACCTCCCTTAGTCTACTGCACATAGAGCCTTCAAACTTAAACTTAAAATAACAACAACAACAATAATAATAATAATAAATAAATCAGCTCGTCGACAAGCGCTATATTATATATGTGTCTCGTGACGGCAGGGGGTGACGATAAATATAAAAGAACTTGGCACAAAGACCCTAGTACAGCTGCTGAGAATTATTTTTGCATTATAATTACATTTGCCAAATATATCCTAATATTTCATTTTGCAGAAGTAGAATTCCTTAGATTACTTATTAAAACATATACATTGCGTATATAAAATATGTTTTATACACAGACAAGGGGTGATTCGCCTAAATCTTGCACCGGAAATATAAAGTCTATTGATATGAATTGATTGGTCGTCAGGGCCTTGTACTTTTAGCCTAAAACAAATTTTAATAATGCTGAGAAAGTGTAATTTTTTATGAAAATATAATATTTAAATGGAACAATGTCTATTCACTTATGCAAAATAAAGATAGAATAAATTAGAATGCCAATGGTGTTAGTCACAAGACCTTGATACAGGTATTTACGAGAAATCTTATTCTGAAACTCTTACACTTGATTGGAATACACATCTTATGTATTCCTTATGATTCTTTTTGATTGCCATTATTTTTTAATTTTTTATGTTGAAATCGCATTAATCGTACCAATAACTATTCAATATATTCAAATAGTTGTAGAACAGTAACATAGATACCTCTTAAAGTACTAAATACTAATCTGCGATTGCAAAAACTAAAGAAAAACAAAAGGGAATGCAATACTTCTGTGGATTCTGAGAAAATTGACCTTTAAAGGTAGTTTAAACATGTCCTCCGGCAGCATCAATACCCGCTTCCAGCCTGCAATGGAAGAAGACGGATTGCTGCACAGATTCTAGCATTACAGCAGAAACTTTAGAGCAGACAGCAGTAATACGTAGTTTCATATCATCTGTTAGTATATCGTTCTAGAGAGCGTCTTTCAGTTTCCCCACAGAAAGAGTCTAAAGGGATCAACGGGTCCATCAAGGTAAAGTCCTCTTCGTCCAATCTAACGATTTAGAAATAATCCGTGAAGATAAGCTGTAGTAATTCGTGCACTATGGGCTGAACAGCCATCATATGGTACCACAGGTCCCTCCTCGTCTGCAGTATCCGTGGATGATGGTCTGTTAAGTGGCTGCAACACTTGTGCGGTTCCTTCTGATGTGTTCCATTCACATGACTTTCTCTACAGCTCTGCAAGAAAGTATTGTTAAAAAGCTTTTGCTTCTATTTACTTCATGTTAATCGAGAAAAAAATAGCAGAACTGGTCTTATTACTTGTTTCCTTGTAATTAGAAGCGAAATAAGGTAGTACCATGGGTTAAAGTGATAGCCAAAAGCTGGTTCCTATGTGACTAAAGTTCCTTTGTATGTGTGTGTGTGTGTGTATGTGTATGTGTATGTGTATGTGTATGTGTATGTGTATGTGTATGTGTATGTGTATGTGTATGTGTATGTGTATGTGTATGTGTATGTGTATGTGTATGTGTATGTGTATGTGTATGTGTATGTGTGTATGTATGTATGTATGTATGTATGTATGTATGTATGTATGTATGTATGTTGACAAATTACTGTGTGAGAAAAGTATGTTTTTAAAGGTGAAATCTAAAACAAGGAATAACTCAAAAACGACCAACTCCACGAGAGAAACGTACATAACATAAATTGTAAGTTTTAAAGTGTTTTACATTTTTTGTGCTGTAAGTTTTTGTCTATCTCTTACGGCTTAGCAGTTATATAAAATTCCGTAAAATTCATCCAGAATAAAGTAGTCTTCAGAGGCTATTCCCGGAAAATTCAAGATATACATTTTATTTGTCAGGTAAATATCTTTAATATATGATATTTTAATCAGAATCGTTAGAGCCATTTTTGAAGAAATCAGCATTTTCGAAAAAAGTACTATGTAAAGGGTAGTTTGGGGCGGTGTGATTTTTCTTAAAATCTTCGTGTCGCATCCCTGGAAGATAATAAACTTAAATACCAAGTTTGGTATTTTACCGATTTTTCGTTTTTGAGTTATCGTGTTCAGACACACGTACCTTTTTCTGAAAATGCTTTTTTTTTTTTTTTTTTTTTTTTTGATACAGGAGACCCTAATATATTTCCGGTGAAATCTCGGTATCGAATTTTTGGGTGGAGTGCAATACCTTCTCTATACACTATGTAGATAGTACATATAGAAAAAGTAAAAACGCTAATGAGCTGATGGTTCACTATCCCAAATCACACGTTTCACCTCCATGGACACTGATGTTCCATTGACGAAGCCAACACGGATTGTCAACTGACCGATACTGCATATTTCTGCGGTTTACCTGACCATTATTAGCAAGTGCTGCTTCATCACTAAACAAGATACACAATGAATTTGGAGTATCATATCTTAATGCTCATGTACAAAAGTTAACGCGATTCTCAAAATTGTTTCCATGTAGCTCTTGATGGAGAGAGATGTGATAGGATGAAACAAACCTATGTCGGTCTAGAATGCGAAGTACACTTTCCTGATTTATGCCGTGCGATTGTGCGGGAACTAATTTGCGGATCTACTGCAACAGCAGCCACAACATTCATTTCTCCCTCTTCTTTAGTCACTTGTTTGTTTCTGTTACGTTTTATAGGTTTTAATATCATCACTTTCTCGTAACTGGTTGAAGAGGTTGATAACTAATTCCCGAAATGGTTGGCGTCTATTGGGATATGTTTCCGCATACACAGTACAAGAACTAACTGCATTCTTTCTACAGAATGAGCATATTGGATTTTTCTGCTCTGTCTTCAACTCAGACATACTTCTTGAACTATTACAGAGTAACTGACTAGAAAGTCGCAATGTAAACAAACATAACATCGTACCTAGCAGCTAAGCAAGTTGAATGGATCAAACAACTACCGTGTGGAAACTTTTCAAAATACGATTTCTCGTTTACTACTTGGACTAGAATCCTGCAACAAACACCATTGTCATTTTAATTTACCATACTTTTATTTTTTAATGTAAATAGACATTGTTCCATTTAAAATTATCTGTTGCTAAAAAAATTACTAAAATCTGTTTGTCTCTAAAAGTTCGAGACTCTGACTACTAATCAATGCTGTGAAACCCGCACATCAATAGCACTTTCCATTCCGAAAATACTTGCGGTGCAAGTTTTAGACCCACACACGGTTTTCCCCACAAACCAATCACATAATGTACTATTTGATGTGTCTTAACACAAAATTCCTTAGCATGGCTTGCTTTGCAAGGGAAGTAAAGCCAGCGGTCCCTGTAATGTTTATTTACACTAAAAGAACCCCAGACTTTGAAAGAAGACAATTTCTGGACAAAATTCCGCCATTTTGAGTCCGTAAGTTGCAGTTTCGCCCTACAGTGCCATCTGTGGGCGACGAGCCAATCCCTCGTCCCTGGGGCATAGCGGCGAACTCACAGACTAGAAATTCATTTCCGATAAAGGAAACGTTGTTCCACCTAGGAGCTACAGGAAATTGTCTTAACAACACATTTCAGTATAAATTCTTTTATTTCCACGTTTTCAACCTCAATATGTGACCCAGATAGTATGGGGTCATTTGCCTTACAAAAATTATTAAAACTCAGTTCCGAGACATTAGTTATAGCGAGGGCTACCCATTGAAGGCTACGCCGTTCTATTCGCGGTTTCTGGTCTATGTCTTGTGTGTGCCACGCCTGCTCGAAGGTACTAACACAGCTTCAAAATATACCACTCCTAATAAGTAACATTATAGGTCCACAAATAAAGCAAATGTTGATTTGATGTGGCTACACTGTGATTTACCAATAAAAATTTCGGCACTTATACCGTATGATTAATATATATGACATCGACTACGCAGTAAGTTATTTAATAAAGATCTAGCCACCAAAATCACCTCCAACATTCAACTCTCGAAAAGAAATTTCTAACGAGAACATACTTGCCAGATTTTTAGAATGACAATAAGGGGCACTCATCTGTCCTTTCCCGATTTTGAATGGAGGCGGTACTTTAAATATCGACTTACAAAACATCATCCTTGTTTACAGTCTGCTTTAAATTTATGTAAATGCAAGGCCCAAAGTGATTTTTACACTGAAATATATGCATTATAAACAATATATTTTACAAAATTTATTTATTTGATGGCAGTAAATTACCTATAATATGGATATAATTAGTCATTTGTATATTAAGATGGGGTATCATAATTGCAACTTTCCTGAATTGGTAAAAAACTTGCATCCATTTATACCAAGGTATAAAAACGTTGACAAGTCACACTATAGTTGAGTAATTTTAATTTCACAGTTAATAAATTCGAACATTTACTACTTTCAAAGCTGCAATTTTTGTTCAGAATTGAAAATGCTCTCCCTACATATTCATTTGAGTCAGGAGAACTCAATATACGCATATTAGATTTTGTTGTCCTAAATATATTTTAATGTGACAACTAAAAAATGTTAGTTAATTTTCAGTCAGTTCAAATTTTTGTAGACTCAATGTCCTTAAACTTCGAACAAAATTCATAAATTGCTTACACCTTTTGGTACCAAAGGGTGTAGTTTGTTTCTGCCACAGGTTGTTACTTATTCTCCAAGAAACGTCTCCAAACACGTGCCAAATGAGTTACATTACAGTTTAGACTATTGTAATAAGATTTTGTTTATACTGCAATTTCTTTATTTGTAATTGTTTTTTACTATCCTTCATCCCAAATGAAGTTGTTATTTCTGCGTAATAGAAGACTGCACTATATTTTTATAAAAGGTTGTAGATGCAAGTTTCAAACTGGAATAGCCACCCTGTGCATCAGAAAACTTTGAAACTGTTATTTTTCATGGGAGATAAGCATGTATAACTTTGTTTTTCCATACTTTAAATAAACCTAAACTCATTTCTTTAAAGAGGAATCATTAATTTTTGTCAATCAGTAGAAATAGAAATTAAACGCACAAGCCCATTAAAGTTCTTTCCTCTTCGAGGTGCTCATGTGGCCAGTCGTGGCCAATATTACTGTTGTACCGAATGATCATCCGTGCATTCCTAAATGCAGTCTTTAAGCAATTAAATACAGGACTGACGTTCCTTCTGCCGATAATACGGCATTCTTTCTTTTCGATTACGAAAAATCCCATATAATATGGGACATCTGGCAAGCCTAAACGAGAGTAAGACATTGCTCACTAACTTAAGTTCATTCTTGTTTTCTCTCTTGAAAAACTACTGCTGAATCCTTCTGGGCCTCTGATATATGCCAAAAACTGTAATACAAACAAGATCAGAAGGGTTGTTTGGTCAAATTTCTCTAACTGTGGAAAAATAATGACAGGTGAATGACTGCTTGCGCCATCTTGCACCAGTGATATTTCTAGACAAAGAAAAATATCTAAAAATATGTACAAGAATGTTTACCATGTTAAACAACGTGGGTATCTCTGGCTGAAATTTTATATATATATATATATATATATATATATATATATATAAAAAAAAAGTTCACAAAATGAATTTTTAAACTTTAATTCCATAAAATAATTTTAACATTCCTAAATACAAAAAAAGTACTATTGGCCAATAGGCGCCAATTTATAAATACCTTAGGTCACTGGAGCTACAACAAAACATTAGAGATGAAACTGTACTGGACCCGTTAAAAAACTTGCCCGCCTGGGTAGTGTGGTGGTAGCGTGTCTGCTTCACATTCAACAGGTTCCGAGTTCGAATCTCGCTTAGGGTGAGTTACCGGATAAGGTTTTTCTTGGGGTTTTTCCCTTATCCTGAGAAGACGAATGTCGAGTAACTTTAAGCTCCATGGATCCCGAGATCATTTGAGAGCATCATTTCACCAATTTCATTCATCGTTCGATGTGACCAACCAGGTTAAAGGACGTTAAACAAAAAAACAAAAAAAAAAAAAAAAAAAAAAATTACGAGACATCATTCAAAGTAAAAAAAAAACATAAAAAAAAACAAACGAAGTTGTGCAGAAGAAAAGCAACAATGCAAGAAGAAAAGGACAGAAAATACACAGGAAAAGGAAAGCTGAGGGTCCAACCTATCAACCTGGTGGATTTCAATGTGAAACAAGCATTCTAGTCTCCTTATTTTCTCGCTGTTGATATTTTCAGCATTTTTCGTCTTGTAAAATGCTCCTTGCGGAGCAGTTTTTCTATTATACAAATAACATTTTCTGTACATTTTCATAGAGGTTCATTAAAAAAGAATTGCTCTAGGTTTTACTGTCAAATGTACTTAAGCATATGTTTTCAATTTTCAAACACAAGATTTACATTTTTATGAAGAAGAAAAAAAAAAAAGAAGCATATTCGGAACTTTAAACATTGTCGGAGCCTAAACCAAAGAAACACAGAGAAACCTAGAGTAATTTCAAAAAGTAAACGTATTGTAAGCCTAGAGTTAATATATTAGACCAAAATTGCAAATATTTTGTCGCAAGGAGCCTTTTTAGTGATGTGAACAAAAAAATTTGGCCCTCACTTCTAAACCATTAGAGCAAAATAGATTAACTTTTCAGCGTAATTTATTTGCATTGTATTACATAAGTGGTATAAATTTCAAAAAGATAGCTTTTTTAGCTTGGAATTTCAAACTTTCAGTCATACAGTCATACCTATAATCACAATTTGTTTTTGGCAGAGATTGTTATTAACAGAGCCTGGAAGTCCGTACCGTTCACCGTTCCTTATATAGGTTGCGACCGACCATCTTACCGCATCAAAACAAGTCATTGATAGAACGCAGGCGGGAAAGGTAAATAAACATGTTGTCAAGTAAACACTACTTTTTCTAGAAAAGAAAAATGACTTATGAGCTATTCATATAATCACACTTATTTAGATAATTATGTACAACATACAAATTATTACATATATAAGGGTAACTAACAGATTTCTATATATGTATATTATGAAAATACTCAATCAATAATTATACTACGGATTGAAATATTCACTGATCGAATATAAAATAATATTCAAATATTAAAATTAATTTCTTAAATATCTTCAGATTCTTACTAGATAAAAAAGCAAGCAGGAATTAAACTAAATGTTTTCACATCTACAGTTTTACTACTGAAAACTATATGTACTTCTGAAGATTTTCAAATGAAAACCTTATTCTACGTTCCGACAAACAACATTTATAGTGCTAAAAAGTCGATTCGACTTCGCAAGATGTGATCGGGACATGTTTAAAATATTTAGCAGCTCCGTATCAACATCACCAAGCAAATAGCATTTGTTGGGATCTAAAAGTGCAGCTTGTATGCGATACATCACATTGAACGCTTCATTCTTTTCAATTACACTTTTCATTTTAATCTTTATTTCAGGCACGATGCTCTGGATAGGTAAATCCGTCTTGGCAGTTCTGCATGCTACATAGATTCAATTCAGCTCCATACCTATGGACTTTAAAAGTGTATAGTTATGGGCAACTTTCTGAAAAAAATTGCATTTAATAATATTTTTCTGTGCATTTGCTCTGTTACTAGACGTTTGACAGTTTGTTTTCTAGAACTGTCATCGGTTTCTAAATAAGTACAGAAATAAGTACACTGCTAGAAAACTTACTATAGTTGTAAAACAATTTTGCTCACATTTGAGCAGAACTAAGATATTATTCGAACGCCTTCCTTCCTACCGACGTGGTTCCGTGTTATGCAGTGATATCTGTTTTACTGTAATGGGTTGCACTCTATGTTGACCTTTGCTTGCGCAAGTAGTGCCGCATAGTAGTGCCAACCCTGGCCGCTCTTACTCTGCATAAGGAAATTGGTACGAACTTCCTAGCTCTGATTATTATATATCACATACTTTTTGGCTCATGATTTAGTCAGGTCAGTTAACACGTGGCGACAAGATGGCAGAATGATCACGTGATGAGAAGTGTTTTCTAACTGGCTATTTTATGTTTGGCGAGAAAATAAACTTTTGAAGATTGAAAGCAGTAGCTGTTCGCGAGTATATATTTTGAGTGTTAACAAAAATTTGAGAGTCTGATAACCCTAAAATAGCAGATGCTATGATTACAACCAGCTGCTCTTAACAACGGTAACAAGAACAAAGATGACGATGATGATGATGATGATGGTGATACTTATGAATAAATTCTTTTACGAAAGAAAGGGTAGTGCGTGTGCATGCGTGCGAGAACTGGTAAGCTCGTGGTGAGTCTAGGTGTTGTTGCTGTGTACCTACCCTGGTAAGGTTTTAACCACAGGAATGAGGTGAAGGTTAAGGTTTTGTATGTTGAGGTTTCGGGTGATGATGTTAAGGAGGTAGCGCTAAGTATGCTCCTCGAACGGTTGCATATTTTCAGGAGCAGCATCCTTTCCTCTGCTCCGCTGGTGTCTAATTTCTGAAAAATTGTTTTTGTTGGATACTTTAGATTGACCACTCCCAATGATGGGAGGGGGAGTACTTAGTTCATCTATTTTGCTGTTGGCTGGTTTGAAGTCGTTGTTACCGGGGGTGCCCGCGTGCCATGCGGGGAACCCGACATGCGGGGAACCCGAAACTGCCTCTTTCGGCGATCAGCGGGTAAGTACTCCCCCAGCGATCTGGCAAGCGCGTTCTCATGTTCGTCCAAACTGGCTTAACATTTCCGAGCCCGGAACCTAATAACATCTTCCACATATGGGAGGACCGAACTTCATGTAGTACCCTTAAAGGGAAACGTCGACATACAGAATATATGGACCGGAGTCCTCTATTCTCTATCCGCTATAACCAGATGCCAGGAGTCTGCTGCCATACCCCACACTTCGCAGACTATGAACGCCTTGAAAAGACGTAGGTAGCTTTAAGTGAACCGGCATTTGGGAGGCCAATACAGGGTAAAGAGAGGCCACCTCCCCGCACGTGTTCACGAAAAGTTAAGCCCTTATCAAGAGTGACGCCCAGGTATTTGATGGAATTTCCCCACTCTATCCTCTGGCCTTGATAGGAAAAGTCGGGTATCTGGGCTGCTGCGGGGCGTTTTCTGGTGAACAGAACAGCATGACTTTTGCCCGGATTAACGGACATCCGCCACTGTCTGCACCAATCCTGGATGAGACGGAGGTGTCTCTGCATAGGGTTGAAGGCTCTGCGTATGTTCCTGTCAGTGCGGTAGATCAGGACGTCATTAGCAAACTGGGCCATGTTGATTCCCTGCACTGTAGGGAAGTCTGCCATGAAGAGGCTAAACAAGGTGGGTTATAAGACTGAGTCAGAAAGAAAAGGTAGTTTTGTGGATATTTGCTGTGTACATCATAAATTCATCGTTCTAAATTCAGAATGAAGTAATATGTAAATTAAATAGCAGTTGAGAATTTAGATAGTCTGAAATACGCTGTCCCGTGCGCAGGTATCTATCTATCTACTTCTGCCTAAGTCACAAAACGACAGAATTAACATGCCATTACAACTGCACTGTATTAAGAAGTGCAGTACTAGGAAGCATTAACATTACTGCCATCTAGCGACCTTATCTCCACAGCTGTGAACTACCATCTGGTGTCAATGTCAAATTACACTGACAGGGCGCGGGAAAAGAAGCTTACACAGTGTGCACGGCGCGTATGTATTTAGCCCATAAGGCAAAATCACCATACTAGTCCGCATGCGCAAAAGCTACTGAAAAGGTGCACAACTTCAGATGTACTACCGACATTGATGCTACATTTCATCGAGTTGAGAGAAGTAGCGCGGTAGATTCAAACGACGCAGATATATTTTATATTACTGGCATTCAAAGAAAATAACTTTCCAATAAATGCACAAGGTGTCAAAATTTAGGGTGTTTCAGTGCTCTCGTGCTGTTATATGCTGCCGCCAATGATTACAAGCTTCTCAGTTTAAGTTTAGTTCAATGCTTATTTTTTTGTTTCTGATTCATTACGGACGGTTCTATTGCATTATATATTTATCTTACACCTAATTTTCATTGTGAATGGGCCTTGAATGAGGAAACGCCGACTCCCGCTGATTCACAAATTTCCGTGTGAAAATGAATCCTAGGAAGCCCGATACTTGGAGGAAATTGAACCCATGTAACCCTCCACATCTACATGCCAGAAAATTTTATGGCTTGAATATTACAATTCATATTTTAATAAAACCTTAATTATGCTTTGTGCAGACGGAAAGTGAAAATTAAGTTCCATGAAATTTAACACAGTGGTGCTTTTATGCTTGACCCGATTAAAATCAAAGTTGTCATTCTTTAAAGTTGGAGACTTCTGAAAGAATCCTTAGGGTTACCCATTTCCACGTATATTTGTTTTTGCTCAGAATAATACTACCCAGGGAATAAGCCTGCAATAAATAGCTTCACAAACAAACGAGAAGATAAAATTGCTAGTTTCAGGAAATAACTTGATTACTCCTTATTCACATTATCTTGCACGAGATTCCAAAAGTATTGAGTGATTTTCCTGAATTGAGAGTAAAGTAGATTCACTGGCTTCTTGCTGTTGAAACATTATTACCTAATTTCTTCATAATACATGTACTACTTATACTATTACAAAAATGTGCAATCGTGTGCACATTAAGGGATATTTATGATCGGAAATAAAGGTTAATATCTATTTCATTACCCTATTTGGGACAGCAGTAGCACTATTTCCATTCTTGGCGCTTAATCTCTGGACAATTTGACTTGGTGTCACTCACCAGGTCATCAGCCATGATGAAAATGATGTGAGGAGGTCCACTTGAGGATTTGGGATGCGAAGCTGCTGCCACCACCATGTACAGCGTTGCTGCAGCACATATCAACCTGAAATGAGTTAGTAATTAAGGTTTCACAAACTTAAATAATAAATGCGTAAGAGCCAAAGGCGAGTATTAAGCCTTTTGGGCAATTTACTGTTTCTCATTTCCCTATCCAATGTGCTTCATAAACCCTTATAATCCTTGAGATATGCTTAGCAGTATTGTAAAAAAATCAGTTAAGAGATGGGTATGTTTACCCAATATGTGTAGGTATGTATTTATTCCTCTGCAACTGGGTATTACCGGAACGTGGTAAGTTTGGCAACAGCTAGCGGAGGCTGTTTTGGCGGCAGTAAGCGCTCTGCTATAAGTGAAACTAATATTTATTATTTATGGCGACTATTTCGTTCATGATACGTGATCGTAGAAAGTGGCCAATCAAGTAGACTGGCGCGTAAAATTCCAACCAATCGGATACATTATCTCTGCATTTTAATCGTTTTTTTATCACACCCACGTACAATTTTTTTTTTTCATATTTATCGCACCCACGTGCGTTTGTTTTCTCTCTGAACATCAGTGTGCAGTGATATTCCCGTACATAATGGCGAAGTTCCAATAAACAAATTAATTGTAATCATGCTTTTAAGCCAAAATAATAGAATGTAGCAATCCAAAGAGATCTGTGTTTATTTTACGCCACAATAATATAATGTAGCAATACAAAGAGATCTGAAATTTATGATATTCACATTAAGCTGTAAATAGACGTCAAGACAAATAGGATTTTAGGAATATTATTCTTCGTGTCCATTTAGGTTAATTATTGTTATTTTATTCACGAAATAGTCTTATTAAATACAACTCGAGCTACTAATTTTCTCTAAATAAATTTATCGATGAAGTTGGAGCTCTCGTTATATTACTTATAATGAAGTGGAAACAATTTGAAATTTGTGCATCTATCATTATACATGTACATGTAATGAATAACATTTCAGTTAAAGGAGTTTTGTTGTTGTAATAAGTCTGGATTTCAAACGAGCTTCTCCACACAACAAAGTAAGTACAGTTAACACATTCAATTTATAATTTTATCATTTATATGTAAAAAGTTATAGCAGAAATAAATAACCCCATCCTCTTTCTGCCTGCAGTTGCCCAGGGAATACTGTATTCCTTTGTGTAGGAGCAATTACTAAAGTTGTAAAGAAGGGGCTTATGAACTACTTTTCTGCTTCCAATCGATTCTGAGATGAAAGAAAAGTGGCTACAAAGCATCCACCGGGATCAATGGGAGCCAAATAAAACTCAATTAATTATTTTCATCTCATGATGCCTATGTAACATAACCTTACTTGCTTTAAGATATGAAGTGGATATTCTAATCTTCTGCAGTGTTTGCTAAAAGAAGGTAACCCAATACTATGGTATTTGTTTTTGGCATGTGTGTTGCTCATATTTATAACTTTACAATAAAACTATCAATTGCGTGAAAAAAAAATAGTAACTAGTAAAATATTGAAGTGTTGGGCTGCCCGTTGTGCACACCACTTGAAAAACAATAAAAGTCAACTGCTTCAACTATACAAATTGAGACTCATTTTGGCAAAGATGTTTCAGGAAATATTTCAAGATTTATAATTTGTTTAAACGTATAATTTACGAGGAGTACCCGGAAAAGTTGCCATTGGAGCCACGGCAGAAAAGTGCAAACTTATTTCGCAGAAAACTGCTAAATTGAGTAGATTGGCAGAAAATACATAAGGAAATACGTATGGGTGAACTTCGTGGATCATTAACTTTTGCTGTTAGTTATTCCCACAATCTCCTCAGTCCTTATAACTTGCATTTTCTCGTAATATTACTTTTTTAAATTGCAATAAATAATTGCATTAACTTAAGATTCTTTTCACATTACGCAATTAGATACCATAGAATTCCAGTTGACATTTCTGAACAGTGTTGCCAAGTGTGCGTTCCGGTTTGTAACAATAGTCGTCTTTATATGTACAAAATAAGGCCACAAAGAATAATGCAATGAATAATAAATACATGAATAAAACTATGAATCTAATCTCATTCAATTTATAAACAATTAACAACATTATATGAATTAACAGTTTCAAAATAGATTAGAGCAATTAAAAAGTTATATTACTATTCCATTCATTAAATATCCAATTAGTATTGCCAATAAGTTTACCATTACTATTTACAACAATGTAAAATCACAGACACATTATCATCATTTGCAATATACTATCCAACATTTATTGCATTGAGATTATTCCTAATTTCTTCAAGTCAGACCGCAGCCCTGAAAGTCAGCTGCAAGCAACTCATTCCATCCTTTAATGGTTCTATAACAAACGAGAATATTTATCGGTCCTGTATCTTCTACTCTTAAACTACACTGGTGTCCAAAAGTTAAGCATAATTCATATTTTATTACCAAACTATCACAAGTGAACAAAAGTTAAGCATAATGCAATATGTATGTTGTTACCAATGCATCACACATGATCTGGAATGTAATAGAGTGGGAAATAGCAGACAATTTTGACCTCGGGACATCTTTTTACGCAAGCCAAAATCTGACGATCATTTCCACAATGACAACAAAGGTGCTGGGCGAGTTAATATGAGATGTGGTGACCCCTCATTGCTACACAGGCCTCGCAGCACCGTGACATACTCTCTATAAGGTGGTTTAAGAGCTCTGCAGGCAACAGTTCCCATTTCTCACGGAGAGCTGTTGGAGGTCTGGAAGTGTTTTCGGAGGGAGCTGGCGAGATACAACTCGTTTTTCTAATGCATCCCAGACACGCTCTATTGAGTCCATATCCGGGAACATCACTTGCCAGTCCATGCACTGGGTATCTTCCATCTCGAGATAGACGTCCACCAGGTATGCTCTGTGCAGACGTGAATTTCGTCCTATAAGATGAAGTGTGGACCAAATGCACTTCTGAAAAATTTCACATGTGGTTCCAATCTCTATACCTCTGGGCAATCACAGTACCACCGTCGAAGATGTAAAGATCTGTACGTCCATTGAACCTTATGCCTGTCTTCACGAGTATGCTAAAATAACCACTAAATGGGCTGTTTCCACGATGTTGGTGGGATGAAACCGGGTTCCACGTTCTCTCCAGATTATTGTGCGACGAAAATCATTGTTCAAACTGAATCTGGACTCATCTGTAAATAGCACATTCCTCCATTCATTCAAGGACCAATGTTGACGTTTCTGACTCAATTGTAAACGGGGCCGTATATGCATTCGAGTGAGTGGGGCACATACTGCTGGATGTCTTCATAGAGCCGACTGCCCTGAGCCTCCGGTATACAGTTTGCCTCGAAACTCGAACGCCTGAGGTGGCTGCAAGCTCAGAAGACTTGTCTCCGGGCATCCTCCGATGTCGTCGTGCTATTATGGTCAAATATCGGTCCTGTTTCGGCGTTGTGACCCGAGGGTGACCATGTACAGGGATCCGACGAACACCTCTGTTTTTTGGAGCCATCCTCAAAGCCTGGAAATGACACTTTGTGTCACATTCAGGGCCCGAGAGACTGTGGTTTGTGTCTGACCTGCCTGTAGACATCCGATGATTCTACCATTCGAAACAGGGTCCAGTTGACGTCTTTGTGGCATGTTGGTGCTGTCTTGTAAACACTTTGGAAGCAGCTACTCTCTGTTCGCAATGGGAGAACAATAACGGATGAGCCACGCACTGTGTCTGATATTCTGGTATTGGCTTGCTGCTCTGGTTTTGTTGACCTCAGAAGCGTGAACCCGCTTACCTATCAGAAACCACAAGTAAGTGGAGGCACACACTGTGGTAACATTTAATGGCGCTCGCTCACAGTTTTCCCTTTCAGTTCTTTGTTTTCCGAACAATGCTTAACTTTTGGACACTATTGTATGAACAAATGATAATTTCGTGCGTAATATGTTGGGCTCATTAATCTGTCAGTAATGTCCACCATGCTTTTAAACCAGCACACGCTTTAAATAATGCGCCTAACTGCTCCTCACCTTTGAAAGGACCAAAATATTTTCCCCTTTTGTGAACTATATAGGTCTTCTCTGAATCTTTTATGAAAAATCTGATGTGTTCTTTCACATGCCTTTCTCTAGCTGTTCCATAAAGAACCTTCCTTATAAAAGATAATGTTATATACGACATGCTTCAATTTTAGCCACTTAAACTTTCTCAAACGGGAAGACATCTTTCTTCTCGTTTGCTTGCTCCTGGAAAGCAAAGAGATTGAAATTCCAATTGTTTTACATAGCGACCGGCTTTTAAAGGACGAAACTATCGCTTTAACTTGTGCAATTTCTTATTTCCCTTCTACTTACAAGGAGCTAGTAATAAGACTATTTCTGCTTATTTTTATCTTGATTAGCACGATGTAGATAAGAGATTAATGTTTTGAATAAAAGGTTTGTTAGTCGAACAGCTAGTGGACATTATGTGAATGGAATACATTAGATTTTTTCTACTTTGAAGGGACCAAGTAGTAAGGACAATTCCTTCTAACGTTTTTTTCGATTTCATGATGTAGATAGAAGAATAAGTTTTTTAACAATAACTTGTTACAGAGATGTAGAGAAAGTCTGAATGGAATTCATCATATTATAAATATTATTATAATTATTATTATTATTATTATTATTATTATTATTATTTTATTCACCAGGTCTCAAAAAAACATACATTTTCGGTGAAATCTTAGTACCAAATTTTTGGGTGAAATACAATACCTTTTCTATCCACTATATACATTGTACATATGTACCAGAGAAAGTAAAAATCAATTATATTACTATACGCGTCGCAATATGCTACTCCATATTCCATAAACGACCAGGCTAAGGACTTCGCAATTTCTCTGGACTTCACATCCCCCTTTTTTTTAGAATCCTCATTAAGAAATGTAACATTTTCCTCAATGCAAAATTCACCTGAGCGTTACTCGCCATACAAACTTCCAAATACTTGCATTTGTCCTCCGCCCATGACAGCTAAGCAAAAATTAAAAGTCGTATCCCATCAATGTTAAATTTCCTAAATGCACGATTCATTATTTCAGAAATTGTGTAAAATATGCAACTGAAACTTTTGCAGGATGGAGAAGCATGGCTTCCAAATTCATTTATATAATGTTATCCAATGTGTTTGTTTATTAATGAATATGTGGCTTTATTTATTAGTTATACCATCCTTTGAATGGAATGAATCAGAAATTATTTGTTTAATCACCAAATATGTCAGTACCACGGCATTAGGTGGCCGCATCGTGGTCAAGCGGTTAGACCACTCGCCTCCTACCTAGACGACCCGGGCTCTATCCCAAGCGACCGCATATGGGACTTGTGGACAAAGCGGCGGGTTTTCTCCGGGTTCTCCGGCTATCCCCGCCATCGCATTACTTCGATGCTCCGTCGTAATTCCATGTATTATCAGTGTCAACGCCTGCGGTGCCATTTGTAGTAAACGCGGGTGTTAGAACTATAAAAGAACAAAAGCTAAAACAAACCAAAAAGCAACAATGGCATTTAGACGCCTTCATCACCCTAAACTGCAATTAAGCTAACTTCAATAATTTCTTCATTTAACCAAAAAATTCCACTCATAAAAAAGCTGTTCATTCAAAAAATCTTGTGTTCCATTCGCATGGCCTTCATTACCTGTTCTACAAACAAACTTCTCACAAAGAGTATTCTTCTTTCTACTCCATAATAATTAAAATAAACATTAGAACATTGTTTTATTACTTAGCTCCTTAGAAGAGAACTAAAGAAATACATTATGCTAAAGCGATAGTCAAATGTTTAAAAGTTGTTGCTCCTCGATTATCATTGAAATTCGCTTCTTTGCATGACCAGAAGTAAAACAAAAGAAGTATGGGCAACTTTCTGTCTGAGAAAAGGAAAAGTATTTAATGTTGAAACCAATAAGAAGGAATTTCTCGGTAACTCCACAAAAAGTGTATAGTTATACATCAACTGTGTATTTTAACGAAATGTACCTACATTTTTGCGTAGTAAATTTTTGTCCATCACTTACGATTTAACAGTTATGCAAAAATCATCCAGAAGGAAGAGGTTTTCAGAGGCTATTCCAAGGAAAATCAAGATATACAGTTTGCCATTTAAATATCTCAATATACGGCATTTTAATCAAGTCGAAAATTTGTCCCTATAAAGGGTAGTTTGAAGTGGGAGATTTTTTTTTTTTTTTTCAAATCTTCCTCTTGCATCCTTGGAAGATGCTGAACCTAATTATAAAGTTTGGTATTTAATTGATTTTCCGCTTTTGAGTTCTGTTGTTTACGCGCACGCACGCACACACACACACACAAACACACACACACAAAGGGGACGGATCCTTTGCATTTTTTTAATTTTTCTACATGTATACTATGTACATAGTGTATAAAGAAAGTATTGTTTTGCACTCAAAAATTCTATATCAAGATTTCACGGAAAATACATTTTTGGGACCCCTGGATCCAAAAACGTTTTTAGAGAATACCATGTGTGTGTGTGTGTGTGTGTGTGTGTGTGTGTGTGTGTGTGTGTGTGTGTGTGTCTATGTGACTCTCTCTATGTGATTGAGTGTGGGCAGCATAGCTCAAACACAAAGCCCATTAAAGACCAAACTTGATGTTTTAAGTTCAGTATTTTCTAAGGATGCGGTACGAAGATTTTCAAGAAAATTTCGAATATTTTGATTTTCTCAAAAATGGCTCTAACGATTTTGATTAAAATGTCTTATGTTTACAATATTTACATGATAAATAAAATGTATATCTTGAATTTTCTAGGAATAGCCTCTGAACACCTCATTATTCTGGATTATTTTTTCTTAATTTTGCATTACTTGTAAATCGAAAGAGACACAAAAACTTACTCAATTAAAAATGTAGAGCTCCTTAAAACACACAATTTATGTCATACATTTCATGCCGTTTTCGAGATATTCCGGATTATTGGTTTCACTTTTAAGCCACTTAAACTTTTCTCCAATGGGAAGACATTTTGCTTCTCGTTTTTCGTTTTTCTTTATTACTTTCTCTATACGCACTATATACATAGTGTATAGAGAAGGTATTGCACTCCACCAAAAAATTCGATACCGAGATTCACCGGAAATATATGTTTTAGGATCCCCAATATCCAAAAAGAGCATTTTCACCAAAAAGTCCGTGTGTGTGTGCGTGTATGTGTGTGTTTGTGTGTGTGTGTTTGTGTGTGTGTCCGGTGTGCGTATGTCCGTGAACACGATAACTCAAAAACGAAAAGTCGGTAAAATACCAAACTTCGTATTTAAGTTTAGTATCTTCCAGGGATGCAACACGAAGATTTTGAGAAAAATACCCCCACCCCAACTACCCTTTGCATGGAAATGTTTTCGAAAATTTTGATTTTCTCAAAAATGGCTGTAACGATTTTGATTGAAATGTTGTATATTAAAGATATTTGCCTGACAAATAAAATGTATATCTTGAATTTTCTGGGAATAGCTGCTGAAGAGTAGTTTATTGTGGATGAATTTTACTGAATTTTAATAACTGCTAAACCGTAAGAGATAGACAAAAACTTACTACGCAAAAAATGTAGAGCACATTAAAACACACAATTTATGTTATATACTTTTTTTTCGTGGAGTTCGTCGTTTTTGAGACATTCCTTATTTTTGGTTTCTGCTATGAAAAACATACTTTTCTCATACAGGAACTTGTCAACTCCTATCCATATAAACAGAGGAACTTCATTGACATAGCAACCAGCTTTTGACTATCACTTTAACCTATGGTAGTCCCTTATTTCGCTTCTACTTACAAGGAAGCAAGTAATAAAACTAATTCTGCTAATTTTTTTCTGTTTAGCATAAAGTAAATAGAAGTATAAGCTTTTTAAGAATAATTTGTTGCAGGGATATAGAGAAAGTCATGTGAATGGTACACATCAGATTTTTCCAGCAAGCAAAGTTAAATTGGAATTTCAATTGTTTCACATTGGGTCCGGCTTTTAAAGCACGAGACTATCGCTTTAGCCTGGCATTTTCTTATTTCCCTTCTACTTACAAGGAGCTAGTGATACGATTAATTCTGCTTATGTTTATCTTGATTAGCATGCTGTAGATAACAGGTTAATCTTTTGAATAAAAGGTTTGTTTGCCGAACAGCTGGAAGACATCATGTGAATGGAAGAAATGACATTTCCCCCCCCCTCTTCTACTTACAATTTCTGTTCATGTTTATCCCGATTAGCATCATGTAAATAGAACAATAAACTTTTTAACAATAAAATTTGTTACAGAGATAGGTATAGGGAAGTTATATGAATGGAATACATCAGATTTTTACTTTCTCTATATGCACTATGTACATAGAGTATAAAGAAGGTATTGTAATGCACCCAAAAATTCCATATCGAGATTTTAGCGGAAATACACCCTGAATCCAAAAAAAAAAAACATTTTTACAAAAATATTCTTGTGTCTGTCTGTGTGTGAGTGTGTGTGTCTGTGTGTGTTTGTGTGTGTGTGTGTGTGTCTGTGGGCAGCATACCTAAAAAAACGAAAAGTCCGTTAAATACCAAAGTTGGTATTTAAGTTTTCAGTATCTTCCAAGGATGCAACACGAAGATTTTCAAGAAAAGCACCCCACAACCAACTACCCTTTATATGGAAAAATTTTCGAAAATTTTTGATTTTCTCAAAAATGGGTCTAACGGTTTTAATTAAAATAACGTATATTAAATATATTTAACTGACAAATAAAATATCTATCTTGAATTTTCTAGGAATAGCCTCTGAAATCTACTTTATTGTGGATGAATTTTACGGAATTTTGCATAACTGCTTAACCGTAAGATGTGGAAAAGAACTTACCACACAAGAAATGTAGAACATGTTAAAACACAAATTATGTTACATTAATTTTTTTCGTGGAGTTCCTCCTTTTTGAGATATTCCTTTATTTTGGTTTCACCTTTAAAAAACTTATACTTTTCTCATTGAAGAATTTGTCAATTCCTGTCCATACAAACAAAGGAACTTCAGTCAATTAGCAACCAGTTTTTGACTATCACTTTAACCTATGGTACTCCCTTATTTCGATTCTACTTACAAGGAAGCAGGTAATAAGACTATTTCTGCTAATTTTTTCTCGATTAGCATGAAGGAAATAGAAGCCTAAGCATTTTAACAATAACCTGTTGAGAGATGTAGAGAAAGTCATGTGAATGGAAGACATCAGATTTTTTTTCCCTTATACTTATAAGGGGCCAAGTAATAAGGAAAATTTCTGTTAATGTTTATCCCGATTAGCATCATGTAAATAATAGAATAAACTTTTTAACAATGAAATTTGTTACAGAGATATAGAGAAGTCATGTGAATGAAGCACATCAGATTTTTGATTCAGGTGACCTAAAAGCATATTTTGTCTTTTGCAATTTTAGATGCAATACAATATATTCTCTACCTACTATATACATTGCACGTAGTAGAGAAAGTGAAAAAAGATAATAACAACTGCAATTAATGAAATCAAGACAAATACAGTAAAAAAGGCAATTGAAGAATGTGTAATAATTAGATAGTGGAGCATGTAAAGAGTATATAATAAAAATAATACAATAATGAAAATAAATAATAAACAAAATAATTGCAATAACAATAATTTTTCTCCAAAGATGCGACACGAAAATTTTTAAGAATATCTCCCATCCGAAACTGCCCTATAATGACCTCTTCAAGGTCAGAAAAGCGCGGCTAAGGAGAGTCATTTACCTAATAATTATTTTGTAACTTTCGGATAAGTAAGTTATTCCTATAATAATAAACTCCACTTGTGGAGAAGCAGACGACCTTGGGGATAGCAAGAACGGACCAATTCTATGATGATGAGTGAGATACACGAGTACTAATAGAAACGGGTGTGATAAAAATGACATCATCAGACCATGACCTCGCGAAGCACGGTATTGACCTTCTTATAAACTCCTTTATCCCTTAAGTCAAGGATACTCGCATACAGAGCTCTGTAGCTTCTATAACACAGTTCAATTACATGGCGTAATTTTGTTTTATAAATGGTGGATTAAAGAACGAAATGACAATCGCACTACAGGCTTACTATTTTGCGGATAAGAAACCGGAATATATGAAAAAAATCTGGTGTGTTAGACTCACATGACTTTCTCTAGCTGCTCTACATACATCTTACAAACGGTTACTCTTCTTTCTACACCATACTAATCGACATAAACATAGCAGAATATTCTTATTACTTAGTTCCTTATAAGTAAAAGGGGACTGAAGAAATGCGCTATGGAAAGGTGATAGTCAAATGTTTTAAGCTATCGTTATGCGATTGTCAATGCAAATCGCTTCTCTGCTTGACCAGGACTAGAACAAAAGAAAAACGGACACTTCCTGTCTGAGAAAAGTATAAATACTTTACAATTGAAACCAATAACAAGGAATATCTCGATAACGGTCAACTCCAGGAAAATTGTGTTTTAAGGAGCTCTACATTTTTGTGTAGTAAGTTTTTGTCTACCACTTATGGTTTACTAGTTCTGCAAACTTCCAAAAAATCATCAAAACTAAAGAGGTCTTTAGAGGCTATTCCCAAAAAGGTCAAGATATAAATTTTATTTGCGATGTAAATATCTTTAATATACGGAATTTTAATCAAAATCGTTAGTCGTTTTTTTAAACAACCAAATATTTATAATCATTTTCCATGAAAAGGCAGTTTGAGGTGGGAGGATTTTCTTGAAAATCTTCGTGTCGTATCCTTGGATAATACTGAATTTAAATAACAAGTTTGGTATTTTACCGACATTTAGTTTTTCAGTTATCAGGTTAACGGACACATACATACTCACAACTGGCCATCCATTCAAAGCCGAACGTCGCGAGTTCGAATCCCAGTGAATGCAGTCAAATGTGCCTGTGGCAAAGGATGGGGAGGGCCCAAGTAAAATACCCGTTTGATGGCACGCTTGGATGCTGACGGGGTTACGTTTAACTGCAGTTTCATGAATTTTGCTTTTGTTTTATTAAAAAAGCTACAGTTTTATTGCGAAAACTGTAACATTTTTACAATATATGACAACTATAACTAGCCTAATTTTATTTTGAAGGCTAGTGTAATTCACTGAAAACTGCAAAGCTTTGATTAATAATCTTTTCTGCATATATGTAATTCCATGCAATAAAAGGTTAAGTCAAGGATACTTGCACATAATGCTAGGCCTCTATTGGTACTTTTATAACACAATTCAATTACATAGCATAATTTTCCTTGATAAATGTTGAATTGAACAAAGAAAACAGAATCGCACTGCAGGCTTATTCTTTTACTGACAAGAAAACGGAATAAGTTGAAAAGAAAAAAAAAGACTGATGTGTTTCATTCACATGACTTTTTCTACTTCTTCTGCAAGCAAACTATTCATATAAAAGATAATTCTTTTACATGCATTGTGCTAAGCTAGATAAAGATTAGCAGAAATTATTGTATTACTTGCTTCCTTTTAAGTAGAAGGAATTAAGGGATTAGGCTAAAGTGATAATGAAATCTTTTAAAAGCCGGTCAATATATGAACAGTTGAAGCTCGATTTGCTTTGCAATACCACAATTAACAAATCTCCAGAAGCTATTCTCAGAAAATTCAAGATATAAATTTTGTTTGTGACGTAAATATCTTTAATCAAGGTAGTTTAATAAAAATCGTTATCCATTTTTGACAAAACAATTTTCAAAAAAATGTCCATGAAAAGGTAGTGGGGAGATTTTCTTGAAAATCTTCGTGTCGCATCATTGGAAAACATTGAACTACATACAAAGTTTAGTATTTTACCGACTTTTTGTTTTTCAATTATTGTGTTCACGGACACACACTCACACACACACACCTAGACGTCCCCAAGTGACCGCATGAGATTTGTGGTGGACAAAGCGGCGCAGGGGCGGTTTTTCTCTGAGTGTGTGGGTAACATAGCTCAAAAAGATCAAACTTGAGTATTTAAGTTTTGTATTTTCATATGAGCATCATCCAGGAAGGAAAACACCATCCTAATTAACCCTGCATTTGTATTAGATTAATTTGCAATTTATTGCTATGCTTTATTACTGTATAATATTCAATATAAGCAAGAACTGTCATCTAAACCATGTACTCGATTCATGTATGTGGTCGCAATAAGACCTCTGTAGTAAAACGACGTAAAATAAAGACAAAGAAAATATATCTGTTGAAACGAGTTGTCCATTGTTAAAGATGTTTCAGAATCTAGCACGAGAAACTGAAACTGTTTCTGTTTATATATCTGTTAGCTTCTGTGCCTTAATAGCATTACAGTTTAGGCAAATAGTTTACTTATTAGAAGCAACAATTTCAAAGTAACAACGTTTTCGAAATACACTTTATTTTATTAATCTAAGCCCCGCCTACATCATGATTGCTCCACCAAAATGTATCTGCGTTGTTGCCATATCTTTAAGCTTTTTATTCATCTCTGACAGAAGTGTTATCTGTTTTGCTAAATTATCGTATTATCGGTCTCTAATTTCCAGAAATGGTTTCTGTAACCTAAAGGCTATTAATTCTCATGTGGTATTTTAGCTAATGCGTTTCTCGTGATTGAGTTCCCCGGGTCACCTAATTACTCTGGTACTCTGGCTATTCTGACTTCGAACTAATTGCTTTTCTCCAAAGCTTAACTTGCTTTGCTAATTAATAATACTTCCCACTAATGGAATTATAATTTGTGTGTTTTACATTATTCTTTGATTTTAAAATATAATAATTATTCATTGCAACTATTTCTCTATTTAGCCATTATTTGTCTATACATCAATTAATATGGCAACAGTTCCGGTATCGTTCATAAACTTTGGATACATCTTTTGTCAAAACTCAAAACTAAGCAAAACGTTAAGTTTCTACTTCGTACCTCCTCTATATCATCTTGAGACATTCTTGAGCAAAAAGGCTACTTCCAACAAAACAGAATTTTTAAAAATATCTTTGTTTGCTTCAGTGTGAAATCCAAAATTACCAGAGGCATTTTTGTTAATGCTTTATTACATGTTTACCAGTAGAGACGAGAAAGAGAGAGGGGAGAGGAAGAGATGATGGTCTACCCAGAGATGAAGCTCCTCCTTTGAAGCCAGGGAGAGTGCCATCCAGTGTTTTTGTCCGTGTTGTCGATCTCTGTGGCTGTATTGGTTAGGCACTGACCTCATCCCAAGGTCGAGGGTTCAAATCCCATGTTTTTAAGTGTACTTAAAAGCGACAGTAGATTTACTGGCATGAAAAAGATTTTCTTGGGGGCGAAATTCTGGTAAACCGGCGGCACTGATTTGATCCTGGCAATGGACAGCAGCGTCATTAAAAACAAAATTTCTCCTTGTTTTATATTTCAGGTCAACACTTTGCTTCATAAAAAGGACTCCGCTTGCGCAGGGACCTATACACATCCTAAACCCCGAAGGGGGAAGACTATCAAGGTCCTCGACAGGGCCGACAGTGTCTAGTTCATCTCCCAGATCTCTAGCTGGTACCGCAAGACATTGAGGTATCTTACAACACCACCGAGGATCAATGCCCAAACGTACCCAATTTCCCGCAGGTATTGGGATCCCTCCCCCAAACCAGGTAGAAGTGTCGACGATTGTGCTTCGGCTGTGATGACATTTTGTAACTGCTGTTTTCTCCTCTGGGGTGGAATGGTGGTCATCTGCCCCCACAGGTGGCCGTGGCGAAACCGTGTGGGCTAAAGGCTACCTGGCGAAAACTAGCGGAGGGATGAAGAACTACCAGCATCATATAGGGTCCACCTCGACCGCACTCCTGCTCGGCACACCTGTCTCTCCTCATCTCACGCTTCCACCCAGGGATTTCACATACAACAGTGACATAGTTCTCGTGTGGAATCCCCTCGAGTCAGTCCAGTCCATGAAATGGGCTGTCAACCTGATGTACATTAACGTGCAACAAAAATGGCCCATTCTCATAGATCGCAATACTGTTTTTCTCTCCGTTAGGTAAGGGGATTGAACTCCTGATTTCGTATGCGGGCCACAGACGAGCCATTCTGTCACGATGTCTGATCCATTCCGTCCGTAATTATTGTAAGTGAATGATAACAGACATGTTAGTCGTTCATTGTGCAAATCAGCATTACATTTGGAGAGGGGAAGGGCTGACATTTAGAAAATAATCATTTTTTTTAACTGTCCTAATATATTATTTTTTGAGATGTCTAAAACTTTATATTTCTATTTCTGATTTCAGCAGCTTCAAAATGACCTGAATGTCCTAGGTAAATGGAGTCAAGGGAATACTCTTAATTTAAACACAGCTGAATGTCAGGCAGATTATGTCTTAGTCTAAACTTAAATGTAATGTAGTTTTTAACTACAGTATAGACCAAATTCAATTACAAACTGTGAAAATAAAGAATGATCTTAGAGTAACCTTTAACAAAGACTTATCATAATCCTAAGTTGTTGACCGCATCGTGGCCAAGTGGTTAGATCACACCCATCTCACCAAGGTGACCGCATATGGGATTTGTGGTGGACAAAGCGACGTAGGATCGGGTTTTCTCCGGGTTCTCCGCCAACAAATCCACCGTGCTTCTTCTTTATTCCATGTAACACCAGTGTCATCCACTGCGGTGCCATATTAGTAAAAGAAGGCGTTAAACACTATCAACAATTACTAAGTTGTTAGTTCAACTTATAGAAATCTGGGATTTATTATTCATAATTCATTCTACTTTAACAATATAAGAATTTGGTTTATTACTTTCTCTACAAGTACTATGTACATAGTGTATAGAGAAGGTATTGTAATGCACCCAAAAATTCGATACAGAGATTTCACCGGAAATATGTGTTTTGGGTCCCCCTGAAACCAAAAAACATTTTTACAAAAAGATCCGTGTGTGTGCGTGTGTGTGTGTTTGTTTCTGTGGACAGCATAGCTCAAAAACGAAAAGGCCGTTAAATACCAACTTTGTATTTAAGTTTGGTATGTTCCAAGGATACGACACGAAGGTTTTCAAGAAAGTCCCCCCACCCCCTGCTACCCTCTACATGGTAATTTTTCAGAAAATTTTGATTTTCTTAAAAATGGCTCTAACGATTTTGATTAAAATGCCAAATATTACAGATATTTACCTGACAAATAAAATGTATATCTTGAATTTTCTGGGAATAGCCTCTGAAGACTACTTTATTCTGGATAAATTTTACGGAACTTTGCATAACTGCTAAACGGTAAGAGATGGACAAAAACATAACACACAAAAAATGTAGAGCACATTAAAACACACAATTTATGTCATTTATATTTTTTTCGTGGAGTTGATCGTTTTTGACATATTCTTTGTTTTTGGTTTCAGCTTTCCAAAAATGATACTTTTCTCATACAAATTCCTGTCCATACAAACAAAGGAACTTCAGTCACATAGCAACCAGCTTATGGTTATCAGTTTAGCCTATAGTACTCACTTATTTCTCTTCTACTTACAAGGAAGTAAGTAATAAGACTATTTCTACTATTTTTTTCTCAATTAAAATGAAGTAAATAGAAGCATAAGCTTTTTAACAATACTTTGTTGCAGAGATGTAGAGAAAGTCATGTGAATGAAACACATCAGATTTTTTTTTTACAATTCATTAATGAGACCGGTACTTGAACATGCATAAGTGTTATGGCCACCTTATAGTGCTAAATATATTACACTAATTTAAGATATTCAACGCAAGTTCTTGAAGTATGCATTTCTTAAAACAATTAATTGCTATCCTAAATTTATTACTTGTGATTCACCGTTTAATTTATTTGAGGGTAGAAGTGTATTATAACAAGAAATTGCTGATCGTTACTTTTTCTTTATAAACTGCTACAAAATAACATTGGCAATTCTAATTTAAGAACATTGATATATTTTTATGTTCCAAATATGTAATGTAGATTTCGTAATATATTTTTTTTATTCCAAGGGTTAAGAATGATTCACACAAATATTCGTCTATACTTAGAATACAATATTTATATAATAAATTACATAATTTACCTATTGATATAACTAACAAAATGAATAGGTTCATTTATCCGGTGATAATTTATTACCAATTGTCAATAAATGAACTGACAACAGTAGATTAATATATTGTGTATATTAATTACCGATATGTTTTTCATTCCTTTTGCTTTTGACATGATTTGTTCTGTAGTTAATTTTATAGTATTTTAATACTGTTCTTATTGTTTTACTGATACTATAACTAAAATAATATTGCACCCCTTTTAATTTCTCTAGCACGTATGTACAATGTACGTAGTAAGTAAAGAAGGTATTGCATTCCACCAAAATTAGATACCGAGATTTCACCGAAAATACAGGTTGCAGGATCCCCTGTTTCAAATAAAAAAAATAGAAAAAGATCCTTGTGTGTCCGTGTACACTAACTCAGAAATAAAGGTCGGTAAAATACCAAACTTGGTATTTTAGTTTAGCATCTTCAACGATCCGACACGAAGATTTTAAGAAGACACTCCATCTCAAACTATCGTTTATTTGGAAATACTATCGAACATTTTGATTTTTTCAAAAAATACTAGCGATTTTGACTAAAATACCGTATATCAAAGATATTTACGTGACAAACAAAATGTATTTTGAATTTTCTGGGAATAGCCTCTGAAGACATCTGCATTCTGATAACTTTAGCATAACTGGTAAACCGTAAGACATAGACAAAAACTTACTACACAAAAACTGTATAACTCGGTATATGCCATAGGCGTTTTTTGATGATAACCGTTTCCGTGGCATTCCTTTTATTGGTTTCAGTTTTGAAATATTTGAACCTTTCTCATACGGGAATTTGTCAACTCTTGGCCATGCAAAGAAACCAATTTGAATCTCATTGCAACAGCTTTTAAAACATTTGACATTCACTTTAGCCTAGTGTATTCCCTTCTTTCCCTTCTACTTATAAGGAAGTAATGTATACGACCATTTCTGCTATCTTATGTTTATCTTGATTATCACGAAGTAAGAAAATTTTTTGTAAGATTAATCTGTAGCAGAAAAGCTAGAAAAAAGTCATGTAAATAGAACACATCAATTTTTTCCTCTAAGTAAACATTGTAATTTGATAAACCTGTTAAATTCACATATCAAATAAATAAATAAATTGCAGTAATTTTCCTTACAATGAACTCTATGCTAACCGAAAAAGATGAATGAATATCTGTTTAAAACGACAATGAAAGTCTAGTAAGGAACATAGACTTCAGTATCCAATGCAGAACATTTAGCAATAAATTATAGATGATGCATTAGAGCTTAAGCTTATATATAAAGAATTTGGGGATTTCTATGTCCTTCGGCATAAATCACTATGCTGTAGTCTTTGGTTATAATCACGCAACTCTCCTAAGTACTTGCTCACGACTTTATGACGCTTGAGGAGAGGGGGAACGAATGAGAGGTTTTACATAACATGCAAAACATAAAGATTTCAAAATCTGACGTGTTTCATTTGCATGACTTTCTCTAACTATTCTGTAACAAACTATTCTTGCAAAAGCGCATGCTTCTATACACTTCATACTAATCAGGTAGACATTAGCAGAAATGATCTTATTACTTAGTTCCTTATAAGAAGAAGGGAAATAAAAGAATGCGCTAGGCTAAACGATAGTGAACTAATTTTAAAAAAAAACAGCACAGCGGTATCGGTATTTAATTACCAAAGATTATAACTAACAAAGAACTCTGAAAATCAGCAACAGATCAGCAATAAATTAAATTTAAAAAGTGGAAGTAGGTTGGACAAGCACATTGTATTGCCGCTCCATCTTCAGCTCCGACTTTCACGAGGGTAAAGATTATATATATATATATATATATATATATATATACCTATATATACCTATATATGATGCATGTAATGAAGATGGAGCACCAGTGGAATGCGATGGTGGGAAAAAACCGGAGAATCCGGGGAAAATCAGCCCCTACGCCGCTTTGTCCACCACAAATACCACATGCGGTCGCTTGAGATCAAACCCGGGCCGCCTAAATGAGAAGCAAGTGGTCTAACCACTCGGCCACGGTGCGGCCACTAGTTTGTATATGGAACAGCTAGAAAAAGTTATGTGAATGGAAAACATCCAATTTGTTTTTGTGTAGTGAGAGTTTGACTATTCTTTACGGTTTACCAGTTATGCAAAAGTCATTCATTCACTTCGGAGGCTCTTCTCAGAATATTCAAAATATACATGTTATATGGCATGTTAATGTTATGACTACACCTTGCGTTCGTAATCGCCGAGCATGTTTGTAAAGGCTTGCTTTGTAAGTCATGGTTGATGTTGGTATTCATTTTTCACACGGGCATTAGCGAACATCTATGCAGCGGTAAGTTCTTTTGACATCGTAGCTGTGATTGCTACACACGAATGAGTGGACACGTGTTCTTTCGGAAGGTTCTTTCATGTCGAAGCCGCGCATTGTTAAGTTGAGTGAGCTTGTGTACAGCACGAGCAGTGGTTTCTGGAATTGTCCAGTGTCTTAACCAACAACTTTAAGAGGGTAAAGCCCTGAGAAATGCGCAGTTTTAGTGGGAATGCATTGTGCGCAACAGTGAGTGAGTTTGACTAAATGTATCGTCACCGCAACAAACTTCAATTATACGGCAGAAGAGCTGTGGAAGACAGTTATTTGTGAGCAGATTATAACAGTTTATGGATAAATACAGCGTCGTTTGTTGAAGTAAAAACATTTCTTTTTGTTACGATATACTAAACATAGGGTATTTTAATCAAAATTGTTAGTGCATTTTTGAGAAGATGCAAGTTATCTCACATTTTTCCATGTAAAGGGTAGTTTGGAGTAATGCATTTTCTTGAAAATATCTGTGTCGGATCCTTGGGAGACACTAAACTTAAATACCAATTTTGATATTTAACGGACCTTTTGTTTTTGAGATATGTTATACACACTCACACAGACATTTATTTTTTGGATTCAGGGGTTTCAAAACATGAATTTCCGGTGAAATCTGGGTATCGAATTTTTGGGTACAATACAATACCTTCTCTAGGTACTGTGAATATTGTACAACATATGTGTTAGTGTAAGTAAAAATTAAAACATTGGCGAGCAACCGAATTCGATGGCATACTTTTATCTAGGTCATATGCTTCCCCGCGAAATGATGACTAAAGCTCGGTCCGGGGTCACGAAATTGCCGGATTGAGGTTTGATGCACACAGAATATAACGATGACGTGATGGATTAAGCTCGGTGTCTACAGCTCGGTTCGAAACGTGTTGCACTATCCACAATTGCTCAGTGCCTGACCTCGCTCAATTCCTACTAGTAGATAAATCAGTAAAAACAAACAGAGCGTATATTGAAAAATGCCGAAAATACGAAACGTTGATCAAACTTGTGGATGAATCCAACATATTTTGAGTGACAGAAGAACAGTTATTTTTTTTTTTTCGATACAGTAAAGATTTATTTGCATTTATTTGCTAATCATATTATGTAATAATTGTTTTATTGTGTTATTTCATGAGTTAGAACGATGAATATAATCTCAATTCATGTAATAAGCTAATTTTGAAAGAGATTATACCTCAATGTGTGGATGTTTACACTACAAACCCCTTCCCATAACCTCATTATACCACTGACCGCTCTGTGTGTTCGCAACTGTGAGCGCTTCGGAACCCACCACCACTAGTCAGAATAGAATAAATCCTATGGATAAGGGATGGTTTAAAATAGGAATATAATTCTTAATAATATATGTGCATATATTCACCTATACATAATATCAAAGGGTAGTTTGGTAGAATTCTTCAAAGAATTTTTAAATATTGACCGCCTATCACATATCTATCTAATGTTTTCAATGGCACCTTAAAGGAAAAACATTCCTCGCGCTAATGCACATCTGTGGCAATCCAAAGTTGTTGGATTGAAGCCATACCATTGAGCAACACGACCGAGAATTGTGAATGAAATAGCTTTTCTTGGAAATGGACTGCAGTCAGGCCTTGAAGAAGCATTCTTAGAAAACAGCACAGCCATTTTTATTTATCGAATTTCTTAGGCTTTCACGGCCGGTGTCAATACTGGCTGGAGTATATTCCGGGCTTGTGGGCCGTGGTCTACTGGGCTCCTCCTTCTTCTTCCCAGACGTTTAGTCTTCTTCCCAGACATCTTCGGTGGCAGCGGCGAGGTCGAAGTGCTCTAGTGAATGTTTCAACTGGACCGCGGTATTTATATCAGCGGCCAGTGGGGAGGCGTGTAGTGATTGGCTCGGGTTGGCGGTGGGCTGGACTTCTGTCGGCGGAGTGCTGTGCTCTGCTGGTGTCTGATTGGCTCGTTTGGAACTCCTGATTTTGACTTTGGTTAGTGCCGTTTGCCATATTCTGTTCAGTTTAAGGCCCTCTTCTTTGCGATTGATGTTATTTCTATGCTTCTGTATTTCAATAGCTTCCCGGTATAAACGAGGGTAGTAATGGGAGGTTGATGACCAACAGTGCAGCAAGTCAACATAGCTCAGTATGCTGATGACGTGCTGTTATACTGTACAAACAAACACCCACGCAGAGCCTTCAACCCTATTCAGAGACACCTCTGCCTCACCCAAGAGTGGTGCGAGCGTTGGCGATTGTCCATCAATCCGGAGAAAAGCCACGTTATTCTCTTCACCAAGCGCCGCTTTCCCGCAAACTTCCCCACATTCACGTACCTCAGACGAAGGATACAATGGACCAACACAATCACCTACTTGGGGGTGAAGCTTGACAGGGGCGTCACTTTTAGGGAGCACGTCCGGGGGCTGTGGTGCCGATGCTGAGGTCCTCGATGACGGTTCCCCTTAAGTTGCGCCTTTTGAGGGCTCTCATTATCCCCTTATTAATCTACGCCTGTGAGATCTGGGGCATGGCGGCAGACTCCAGTCTGCTGTTGCTTCAGCGGGTACAGAATAGGTGTCTTCGGGCTATCTATTCTGTGCCTCGAGGCTTTCCAACGAGACTCCTGCACGAAGCCTCTGGTCTACCATACCTGGAGGACGAGATTAGGCGTCGGGCAACAAAATTCAACGAAGGGTTACCATTCCATCGGAGCGCCCTCGTTAGGTCTCTTGGGGATTACGATCCCACAAACCGCCGCTTCAGGCGATGCCGGCTTCCCCGCATGGCTTGCGGGCATCCCCGGTAACGAAGGAGCACCACCAACAGCTGCTACGGCTAAGCTCCTTATTATCCTTCAAGAGTTGCTTGGATTAAAAATTATAATCTCAAGAAACATTTTGATAAAAACACACCAGCGGTGCACAAGGGCCGTTGCACCATCAAGGCAACCGTCGAGGAGCAATATTCGTCTCCTCCTGTCACTCCACAACCCCAAAACACACCCGCCATCCTACAAAACCCACAATCCCGTCAGAACGTGGTTAAGTTCTCTCTGAGAACAGGGACACGTCTAACACACCTCGGGCTGCCCTCAGCCTGCCAATCACACTGGACTGGACTGGAGGTTGATGCTGGAATATCTGTGTCTTTATACTGGATGATATGTTCCCCTTCTTCGAGTATGACATGTTTTGCAACTGCTGATTTTTCCGTCTGACCCAAGCGACAATTGGTTTTGTGCTCCTTGATGCGAGTTTTTACGCTTCGTTGTGTGGTTTCAATATACACTTTGCCGCATGAACATGGTATTCTGTATACTCCTGCTGTGGTTAATGGATCCCTAGGGTCTTTGGCTGTATGGAGAGTGTTACAGATCTGTTTGGTTGGCTTGAAGACAGTGTCAACGTTGTGGCGTTTCAGTAATTTTTCAATGCGGTCTGTGACTGATCTGATGTACGGGAGCAAAGCTTTATCCTTTCGACCGTTTGCGGCTGTTTGTGTGCTAGTGGAACTTCTCTTGGGGTGTAATGCTCTATTGATCTCGCGCTTTGTGTAACCATTGGCTTGAAGCGCTTTGTCCAAATGCTGAAGTTCCCGTTGTACAAAATATAGATCTCATTAAAACACACAATTCATGTCATATACATTTTTTTGTGGAGTCAACCTTTCTCGAAATATTTCAGATTATTGATTTCAATTTTAGTTACTTAAACTTTTCTCAAACGGGAAGATATCTTTGTTCTCGTTCCTCATTTGTTTACTCCTTCTACATACAAGAAAGCTATTAATAAGACTAATTCTGCTTAAGTTTATCTTGATAGTATGATGTAGCTAACAGATTAATGTTTTGAATAAAAGGTTTGTTTTTCGAACAGCTAGAGGATATCATGTGAATGGAACACATTAGATTTTTCCCCTTCTGCATACAAGGATCCAAGTAATAAGGACAATTTCTACTAACGTTTATCTCGATTATCATGAAGTAGATAGAAAAAGCTTTTAAACAATAATTTGTTACAGAGATATAGAGAAAGTCATGTGAATGGAACACATCAGAGTTTTTATTCAGGGGTTCTAAGAAAATGTATTTCCGTTGAAATCTCGGTTTCAATTTTTGTATGGAATACAATACCTTGTCTACCTACTATGTGCATTGTACATGAGTGCTAGAGAAAATAAAACATTGAGGCTTATTTGTATGCATTTGACTGCTGCAGGAATTGCAGCGCCTTGTGTATTACATTTTCTGAATGGAGGTAGGTGAAAAGAGGTCCACTTGAAAGGGAGTGGTTTGATCTCCAGCAGTTTATTTCTTTGGACAGCAAACGATTCGTTGCACCAGCGAATATAGTCACCCGAAGAAGCGGGTGGCAGTTGAAAAACAACTATTAAGATGGCATTACTGCTTTTTTTTTTTTTTTTTTTTATTTGGCATTGTAAATTATCTAACGATTTTAAAGGCTTTTAGCATCCGATACCCATCTCTACATGTTCTTGAAACAAGATTAAATGACGTTAGCGAGACCAAAGGTTACCATCCTCTTCTGATCCAAAGCCAGCGTAAAATAAAATAAGTATCAAAAAGGTGTAACTTCTGCAGCCGCAGGTGAACGCACCGAAAACAAGATTTATTTCCCCTATGGACAGTGGCTTTGTTATCACTTAGCAAAATGAATGATGTGGTGATGTCATGGAGGAGGGTCTTTAAGCTGAACGCTGCCCAATTTAAAGACTCACACACACAGACACATATGCGAGGAGGTGGGGGATGAATAAGTGCCAATACTTGTATCAGCGCTTGAAGACGGTATTTTCGGTTTTTCGCTATTTTCAAAGTTATATTTACGAGGGAGATTTCACGATATTTTCAGGATTGCTATTTTTTCTTATCTCAGACTTTAGGTGATTGTTTACGTAACAGGTCACACGATTGCATCTCTCTACCCTCTGCCATTTGCCCTGCCCGGCTATAGGTGGTGTGATGTGAGAGAAGGAAGTACAAACGCTTCCATGTTGGTTTGAGTTAAGCATTTGTTTAATAAAAGTAGATTTAAATAAAGTACAATAATGCCACTTTTTCAATATATTTAAGTTGAACCCTAAATACATTATGAATCATAATCAGATAATATTGTATGAAAACAAAAATGTATGTTTATATGGACTGAAATTTCAAATTAAACCTCAACATTAAAACAAAAACAAAACAAAAAAAATGAAAACCTTCAAATCGGGAATTAAGAGAGCTTTGCGACAGATCCTTTGATACATGTAGTTAGCGTTCGTCTTTTGGGAAGATTACTATTTAAAATCACCGATCATGCAGTCCATTGCATCATTAGCACATTCCCCATTTGCGGTGTAAATTAAATGAATATTTGTTAATGTTTGCGGCTGGGTCGGTCCATCGTTTCCTCACTGTGAGTCACGTGGATGCAAGTCGGCAGTGTGTGTAATGTAAACACAGAAGCTGGCAGATGATATAAACACAAACGAGACACATACACAGGGCCCTTCAAAACACATTAAACCCTGAAATTTGTGCTCCAAGTGACAATGTTATTGGTAAGCGGAAAAAATGAGATAAAGTTATATGTTATATGTATTATTCTCTACAATATCAAATTGTTTGCACTTACTCACCTTCCATCCTCTGTGTGTGTATGTGTGTGTGTGTGTGTGTGTGTGTGTGTGTCATAGTTGAGTTAATTTTCTGTAGCTTGTAAGTGGAGCACAGGGAATCATTACGATATTTCCATGGGCGGATTTGAATTCCTGGTTCGTGAGTACTGCGCTATGCGCCATGGTGTCGAGGGATCGGCTCAACGACCACAGATGGCACTGTAGGACGAAATCACGACTTGCGGACGTAAAATAGTGGAATTTCCCCTGAAACCTTCTTTCGAGGTATAGGGTTCTTTTACGTGCAAATAAACATTACATGGGACCATTGGGTTTACTTCCCTTCCGAAGGAAGCCATGCTAAGGATATTTGCGTCCGAAAAAAATCCATCACTCTCCGCCAGGTTTGAACTTGCAATCTTGAGTTTTAGAAGCTAGAATTGTAATCACTGCACCACAGAGGGCGATGTGTGTATGACTAGAACGTTAACATATAGCCCATGCAAACACATGGTTTGTGATAACACCCTAACTTGTACTAAGCATTCACCGGAAACACATTCACCCGCACAGCATTGAAGGAAAATACGGCAACTAGAATGCCGCTGTTTACCTCGTGCCTTACCGGCTTTCTCCTGCCCTTTTTCTTGGTTCAGGCGTGACTCGAACACCCCGTATTAGTTCGATACTTCATTGTCCAAAGATTTTACGCTGAATTACGAATCGACTCTGCGTTCTAAAATTGATGTCACTGGAGATCGCAGATTTCAGCTTTCCGTAATGTTCTAACCAACGAAGCTACCATATTAGCATGCCGGTTAGTCTTAAATACCCGATTTGACACACATACCGTGTATCGAATATTAACTGTCAGTGCATGTGACAATCATTTGACAGAGTAAGTTGGATAATGGAGATTCTGATGAAAACTACATGAAAGCTATAAGGCGGCTAAGCAAGTTCTATGCGAGAAACTAAACAGAATCCAGATAGGAGAAAGAACAGAATAGAGGGAGGCGTGTATCATGCATACTCTTTAGCATCCATCCTGTTCAACATTTACTTCAGAAAATACGCAAAGAATTGTTTCCAAAACAATTAGGAGTAATATCCTAAGTTATAGATTTATTGAAGATGGCTAACATGGCTAAACCAGAAAAGGAACCCTTAGGAACGTGCTATTGGAGCATGAAGGGTATAAAAGGAATGTAAATGTAAAGTAACCTATGGTTACTGGAAGAAAATAAAGAACTTCATACTCAAGACAGAGACTAAAATACGGCTTGGATGTATGCTCGTATGAACAGATTGGAACGGAGCTGTTTATGTTGGTAATGAAAAAAATCTCGCTCCACTATCTACGAACGTGACCACCTTTACCCGAGCGTAATTCTAACCATTGGATAAACAATGACTAAACTATAGTCGAAATGTCGAAGGGCATCATTACAACCTAAAACCTTGCATTTTCAGACTACAAATCTGTTTTCCAAATATCGCTTTGGTTACACTTGTTCAATAATGGCAATACCTTTAACCTTCGCCTATATATCACTGATGAAAGCTCGTATACAGAGTGGGAGATGAATAAATGTAAATAATTTGAAATTTAGTAAAGAACAATGCGTATAGCATAAGTGTATCTCATTTTGTCCACTTACTAACAGCACTGAGATAAATGAAGCACAAATTTCAGGGTTAAATGTTTTTGAACGACCCTGAGCTACGTTTCTGCTATGTTTACATATATCCCTCCATTTAAAGTCGTGCAGGGCAAAGGTCGGAGGAGGTCAGCTCTGTGACTTATTACGTAAACAACCGAACGTCTGACATAGGAAATAACAAGCATTCTAAAAACATCGTAAAACTTTCCTCATGAATGTAACATTAGAAAATAGCGATAAAAACTGCAAACACTGGTTCATCGGATTGTTCTCAAACGCTGATACGGATATTTGCTCCTATTCACCTTCTACTCACTCTGTGTCTTAGATGTTGCCCAGTTTAAGGAACATGCAAATAATCCTTCACCCTCTCCTCTAACATGTCGAATGACGTAGTTGATTTAGCCATTCCTTGTATTGCAATCCCAGGGAAATTCTTTCATAGAGTATGTGAATGGCCCATGGCTGCATTTTACAATTGAAACATCATTCATTGGTTAGCTCCTATATCCGTATTTCACCGTCAGGGTGAAATCAAAGTTTGCTTACTTGAAGGTGGAAACTTTAGGAAGAGAAAAGTACTGTTATAATCTAGGGGAAATGTGCCACTTTTAATGCACGGGAGTGTACTTAAAACCTATATTTCTAAGTCTCAGGTTAACAGTGTCATAGGAAGCTTTGATAGAAAAACAACCATCTTCTGTAGGCCTTTGAAGAAAAACAATAAGTAAGAAATTAACCTAACGCTTTTTGTGAAGGGTGAACAAAGTTGGGAAAGGAAGAACAGTACTGAATCTGATCAGGAAGTGAAGGTAAACACTTTTATTTGGGAAACTGGATGAGAAATCTGATGTGCACCATTCCCATGACTTTCTCTACATCTCTGTAACAAATTATTGTTGATAAGCTTATTCTTTTATCTACTAAATGCTAAAATATTAGCAGAAACGATCTTATTACCGAGTTCCTTTATAAGTAGAAGGGAAATAAGGGAATACAATAAGCTTTACCGACAGTCAACTTTTTAAAATGTGGTTGCTATGGGAGTGAAATCCGTTTCTTTGCGAGGCCAAGCTCTGACAAGTCCCCGCATGAGAAAAATTTAAGAATTTTAAAAATGAAATCAATAACAAGGAAAATCTCGAAAACGGCCAACTCAAAAAAAAAATGTATATTACATACATTTGTGTATTTGTGTATTAAGTTTCTGTCTATCTCTTACGGTTTATCAGTTATGCAAACTTCAATAAAAGTAATCCAGAATAAAGAGGTCTTTAGAGGTTATTCCCAGAAAACTCAAGATATGCACTTTATTTGGCATGTAAATATAAGAGATTTTAATCAAAATCGTTAGCCATTTTTGAGTACATCAAAATTTTCGACATTTTTTCCATGTAAAGGGTAGTTTAAGGTGGGGGGATTTTCTTGGAAATCTCCTTGTCACTTCCTTAAATACCACACTTAAATACCAAGTTTGGTATTTCACGGTCTTTTCGTTTTGGAGCTATACTGTCCACAGATACACACACATGGACCTTTTTCCAATTTTTTTTTCTTTTGGATTCAAGGGGACCCAAACATGTATTTCAGTATGGAATTTTTGGGTACAACACAACAGCTTCTCTATGCACTGTGTACTAGTACGTGTAGAGAAAGTAAAAAGAATTCCTGATGAAGGTTGTAGTAGAGGATGGTTCGGAGAAACGAGATAAGACGATATCCAATATTAAAACAAATGTTTTATATCCGAGTCAAGGAGGGATTTGGAGAGAATGGGAAAACCATTCTACTTGGTCAGTACCAAATTAAATGGTTCCCCTCCAACACGGGCGTCTGTTTTATTCTCAAATGTTGTCCATTACACACACTATTTCTTAAAATTATATTTTAAAAAATATGCGTTACATTTCACATAACTTTCTACACCACTTTATTGTTATAGCTTTACTCGCTCTACGGATACACTCAAAGACACAAAAGTACGCCTGGAAATATGAGGGGTATTTGCGCTGTCTCCGCCCGTGTCTTCCACCTGTTTGGACGCTGGTTGTGGCACTGCTACATTCTGATTCAGGAGATGTTCTTAAACGTTTTGGACAAGGCATGTTACCGAAGGAGAAAAGGGGGAGCACATGATAAGTAATTTGTGACAAATGAAATTCTGAGCTGCGAACTGGTGATCCTCAAACTCTCTGCCCGCTTTTACTACAAATGGAAACTTAGGCGATGACACTAATGAAGCATGGAATGAAGATAGAGCACCGGTGGAATGCGATGGCGGGGGAAACCGAAGAAGCCGGAGAAAATCCGTCCCTGCACCGCTTTATCCATCACAAATCCCACGTGCGGTCGCTTAGGATCGAACCCAGGTGAGAGGCGAGTGGTATAACCACATGGCCTACTCTCTGGTAGGACAATAGGCCACCTCTCTTACTGGGTGATACAAAATTAGTTAATCTTTTCTCTGTGTTATATACTGAAGTTCTAAAATCAAGGCAATTCGCGAACGTGGTGGATAAAATTATACGGTGCTTGGATAAGTCAACCTGCCCGATGGAGTGTCGAGCGGGGTTGAAGGATGAAGGGATGGATTGCTCAGTCGGTTTTGCCTTTTCTTACTCGTCTGGTGTGCTATGCCAGAATGACACCAATGAAATTCGTCTTAAGACCCGAGTTCCCGCAAACGTTCACATTTTCAGCAAAAACACAGGACCAGGCGTGTTTTTAATGTCTTTGATTGTACCTAGTATATAGAACAGGTATTATATTTCACCCAAAAATTTGATATCGAGATTTCACAGGAAATGTGTTTTGAGACCTCCTGAATCCAACACACATTTTTATAAAAACTCAGTGTGTGTGTGTGTTTTTGGTAGCGTTTAACGCCCGCTTTAACTACTTATGGCACCGCAGGCGGTGACACTGATGATACATGAATGAAGATGGATCACCGGTGGAATGCGATGGCAGGGGAAACCTGAGAATCCGGAGAAAATCCGCCCCACCACAAATCTCACATACGGTTCGCTTGGAATCGAACCCGGGCCATCTAGGCGCGGCTCTGTGTGTGTGTGTTTGTGTGCGTGTTAAGTTTAGTATCTCCCAACTAATCTTTACATGGACACATTTTTGAAACTTAGATTTTCTTCAAAATGGCTCTAACGATTTTAATTAAAATATCGTATTCAAATAAAATGTATATCTTGAACTTTCTGGCAATAGGTTCTGAATACTTCAACCTGGATGAATTTTGCATAGCGGTAAACCATAAGAGATAGACAGAAATTTGCCATACAAAAAATGTAGATATGGTTAAAACACACAATTTATGCCATATACACTTTCTGTAAAGTTAACCGTTTCTGAGATATTACTTGTTATAGGTTTCAATTTTAAGACAAACCAAACCAACCCAACCCGTCTCTCACAAACCTACTTAAATTTTTCTCTTGAGCGGGAGGTTATCTTTCGTTTCGTCTCTGTTTGGTTTTACTCCTGGTCGTGCAGTGGGAACCGAATTTCAATTGTTTCACATAGCGAGCGGCTTTTTAAAATATTTTTACTTTCGCTTTAGTCTAAGAAACACACACACACACACTCACACACACACACACATATATACACAAAATAAACAGGGTTATATTGAATACGATTACTTTCCATATAGTATCATCTGTAATAATTAAATGCTTGCAAAAAGCGCAAGATTATTGGGCAAGTGTAACCTAATGCTAAAAGAATCAAATTGCAATCATACTGCTCTTAACATTTTCTGGTTTTCTTTAAGGAAATTTCGAGAAGTTTAGATGAAAAGTTTGTTTGCAAAACTACTACCACCATTGGCCATAAAGAATGAACTACATTCTTTATCTTTCTTCGCTGCACGAGTCGTTGGATAAAAGGCGCAAAATAATTCGCCATTCATCTTTAACTCGTTAAAAAAAAAATCCCAGACAGGAAGCTTGACCCAAACAAGTTTAAAACCTGCTACTTTTGGACCAATGCCCTAACCAGCTGCAGTAATTCAAACCGGAAGGGGAGGGGGAACAACACCATAAATAAAAAATGCCTGAAAATTACTTTTGCACACTATAAAACAAAAATTTATCGTTTGAAAATGTTTTCTCGTTTTTTTTTTTTTTTTTTTGTACTAAGTTGGGATTAAAAAATGAAAGCTAATTAAATCTATTTTGGTATACTCTAAAACTTTTTATACGCTCATAGGTTTCAAAACCATTCCTATGTATTACTTTATCCATACAAATACTTCTTTTCACCTTAAAGAGGATAACATGTTTTCTCCATAAAGATTTCAAACTATTATAGGACTATTTATTCCTGTAAGTTAAGATGCTGAAACGACAGTCAGCTGTTTCATACCGGTGCTTGTTTGTCGTAAGCTCATGAGGTGGAGGGGAAGTACAAATGAATACAAATGTTTAACATTCAGGCATAAAATTTAAGAGTGGACACTTAAGAATGAAACAACAAATTCGAAAAACTGTTAATATTCTCCTCCTCGTCCTCGTTCTCGTTCTCGTTATTATTATTGTTGTTATTGTTGTTATTGTTGTTATTATTGTTGTTATTATCGTTGCTGTTATTATTGATATTATTATTGTTGTTATTGTTATTGTTGCTATTATTGTTATTGTTGCTATTATTGTTATTATTGTTATTATTGTTATTATTTTATTATTGTTATTATTTTTATTATTATTATTATTATTATTATTTTTATTATTATTATTATTGTTATTATTATTATTGTTATTATTATTATTGTTATTATTATTATTGTTATTATTATTATTGTTATTATTATTATTATTATTATTATTATTATTATTATTATTATTATTATTAAGCTATTGTCATAGGAGCATGCTTTAATGTGCATTACGTTTTTCCATGGGATCTTTTAGTCCCTCTCTTATGGATACTTAGTTATGTAAAATATTAGAATATTTAAAAATCTGATGTGTTACATTCACAGGACCTTCTCTACCTATTCTGCAACTAACTATTCTTACAAAAGCTTATTCTTTAATCTACCTCATGCTAATCAAGGTGAATATTAGCAGAAATGGTCTTATTATTAGTTCCTTTTAAGTAAAAGGTGAATAAGGGAATACGCTGGGCTAAAGTTGATTGTTATGTAACTGAAGTACTCTTTGTATTGTTAGGAGTTAAACAAAAGAAACCGGAATGTTCAAGTTGCCATTTGAGAAAAGCAAATATTTTAAAACTGAAAGCAATAACAAGGAATATTTAGAAAATAGTTAACTCCATAAAGAATTCTATGACAAATTCTGTGATTCGCATTTTGTCTATCTCTTACGGTTTACAGTTATGCAAAAGTTATGCAGAAGAAGATTGCTTCAGAGGCCATTCCCATAAAATTTGAGATGGATTTTATTTACCATGTAAATATATTTAATAAATGGCATTTTAATAAAAATCCTTAAGAGCCGTTTATGAGAAAATTGAAAATTTCGTAAAGTATTCCATTAAAAGGGAGGTATTTTCCTGAAAATGTTCGTGTTGCATTCGTGGAAGACACTGAACTTAAATACAATTTTTTACTATCGACTTTCCGTTTTTGAGTTATGTTGTTCACAGATATACCCATGGAAGTTTTTAGCTAAAATATTTTAAGTTTTGGATTCAGGGGACCTCAAAACATTATTTCCGACGAAATCTCTGTATCTAAATTTTTGAGGAATGCAAAACCTTCTCTACCTACTGTGATAATTAAAGTAATAATCTAGTAGGCAATTTTAAAGGGAGAAAATGTTTAACATCAATATTCAGAAAGAATAATATCAAAATATTAAAACTTTATTTGTTCTCGAATTAAGTATTTTCAAGACAAATTTAAAATTGAATCAAAGATATTTAATACTATAAGGCAGGATTTATATTATCTTAGATTTTTGCTGTTCATTTTGCCGAGCATTTTCGTCTCTGAAATTACCGTCGACACTGATTCTTTCACTCAGAAAGAAATGAGAGAATCGCGAACGCATCTAATCCCCGAATGGCATTTTACGAGGCAGGCTGTAGTAATGAAAATGCAAACTCGACTGACAGTAACATGGCACAATAATAAGGTACGTTTTACTAGCACCGATAAGGCGCATAAAATCATTGTGAATTACGGACAAGGCAGCAATTGTTGGAACGGAGCCAATGACCGGAAGATGATATTGTGTAAATAAACGGAAAACCAATGTCTGTTGGCTGTACAGTCTGTAATAAAAATATTGTGGGCGCTAAACCGACAAATACTCTGGAGACGGTAAGACTAAGCAAAGGCACAATGAAGGGGAAATTTACTTCATTCAATTAGTAAATACCAAACTTGGTATTTAAGTTCAATATGTTCCAAAGGTGTGACACGAAGGATAAAAACCTTGAGGCTTGTCATGTCAGCGGTGGCAATGTCAGTGTTTTTGACTACATCCATTTGTTTCTGTAACGTTTATTTTCCTAACAGCCTGGATATTTATTTTATTGCTCTTTCTGATTTAATCTCTCAATCGCCTAAGCCGTATGTTTTTATTTAGGATGATTAAAAAATATTTTACAACTTTTAAGTGGCAGGTTCCTTACTTCAAAAAAAGAAAAAAAAAATGTTCATATAAACACATGCCCCAAAACCCTTCCTTCTCCATTTATTGAGAATCAAAATGCTATTAATCAAAATATTGTAAAGTGATAGATTATTTATTCTATTTTTAACGTTTTCAACTTGTTATGAGATGTACCAAACAAACACCACTTATAGCAAATGATCCATATATCCTCTTTCGTCTAGACACGCATTTACTCGTCATAGCATGGAATGTCAAATACTCCTAAACGGTGTCGTATGATTTCGCAGGTTTCAATGACACGTAGATTAAAAGTTTCTTCATCCGGGATGTCTACTGCATAAACCAATGGTTTAAAGTGCCCCCAGAAGATAAAAATCCAAAGAACTGAGGTCGAGGGAACATGGAACCGGTCCCCCTCTATCTATCCATTTGCCATGCCAGATACCAGCCAGTGCATCTCGACTAAAATGTGCCATAGCATCATGCATAAACCACAGTTTCTTATTATTTGAGAGGCACATTTTCTAATAAGCCTGGGAGAGTGTTCTGAATAAAGTCCCTATATAGCGCTTGTAAGGCGTGCTGTGGGAATGTATTACAACCTGATAAATTACAAACGTTAACAAGTAGCTATGGCAACCCGAGGCCAACTCCACAGGGTAAAATGGGTCAAAGTCTTCTATGAATGAGTGCATTTAGATTGGACCCGGAAAGCCGTTGAAGGTGAACTTACATTAATAAATTGATATCGTGAAAACAAAACTATTTAGATCATATGTTTATACGAACCTATTTTCTTGTTTTGATGCCAGGAATCCATTCCCAATCGTTGTAAAAAGTATTTTCCTATCACTCTGTATATATCTACGATTTAGTCATTTTGGCCGAGCCGTGGCTCAGAGGTTAGACCACTCGCCTCTCACCTAGATCCCAAGCGACCGCATGTGCGATTTGTGGTGGACAAAGCGGCATAGGGGCGGGTTTTTTCCGAGTTCTCCGGTTTCCCCCGCCATCACTTTCCACCGGGGCTCCATTTTCATTTCATGTATCACCTGTGTCATCGCCTGCGGTGCCACAAGTAGTAAAAGCGAGCGTTGAACTCTATCAAAAAAAAAAAAAAAAAAAAATGTAGTCATTTTAAAGTATCTTGATCCAACTCATTACTGCGTTGCCTACAACTCGTTTAGCAACATCGATCTCTCACTTTGCCCCCCCCCCCGCCTCAGTATTGCACTGTTGTTCATTTGATGTACTCCACACTGTAGAGAAGTGATAATTTTCCAGTCACCATTGCAGTTGATTATAGGTCTAACCCGTATATACGTCATCAATCTTTGAACTTATATAAATCAAACTTCTCCAGGTTGTCTTAGACATGCTTCCACAGCCAGAAATTGTTCCAGTAAGTCTATTGATATTGTAGTCGATATTTTTTCTATTGTTATTATAAGACAGGCTAAACTTTGTAATCCAGTCAGTTTATATGTTTCAATGCAGAGACACGTCCCACGGTGGAACCAAGAATGCAGAGAAGTTGTCAAACTAAAGAATAAAGTATAAGTATAAAAGCAACCCCACAACTGACAACAAAATCGCTTTTAAGTGACTTCGTGCAGCGACCCGTTGGACTATTAAGCGTAGCAAGAAAAATTCTCGGTTGACTTTCGTATCTTCCTTTAACAAAAGGACTACTCAGTCTGAAATATGGTATATACTTCAAACCTTTTATGGTACCAAAAGTTTAAATAGAATTTCTCATCTTTTGTTATCACATTCTGATAAACCGATTACAGATTCACAGATTAGATAGTTATCGCAGATAATTTAACTAAGACATTCTCAGATATCTCAAGTGATTTGTGAATATGATTCTGAAGCTGTTCAGATTAAAATCATACTCAAGATGATTGCTTGAATATTATCGATACAAACAAATTACTCAACAAGTATGCCTTAATGACATATATAAGTGCTTCGAAACTACAATAGTAAAAGCCCAAGCCCGGACAACATTCCATATGAAATGATAAAATATATGTTAGAAAAATGCACAACAGTATCTACAACATTTTTACAACCTCATATGGCGTTGATCAATGGTGTATGCCTATTCCAAAACCAGTATTTACCTATGAATTATCAACCAATTTCCTTAATATGTACCCTGTGCAACAACCTCAAAAGGTAATTATGAAAACATTTGGTTTTTGGAAACTAATAAACTTGCTTAGCAACATATAAGCCGGCTTTCGTCAAAATTGTTATACAACAGATAATATGGATAAGTTTGAGTCAGAAGAACTGAAGCTTTTAGTAATCGGCAGCACATGATTTTAGTCAGTCTAGACATACAAAAGGCACACGATGCCATATGGTGAAGTTGTTACATCATTCAGTTTCTAATGGAATTAGGTATCAATGGAAACATGATTTATTTCATCCACAAATTTCTGAAATATATACAAATGCGACAGAGCTAAAGGTTCTCTATCTCAATTCGTTGGTTTAGAAAATGGCATACCACAAGGGTCTGTTTTTGGTGTGACACTATTTTTGGTGGTCATCAATAAAATTGTGTCATAACTTCGATGACCTGTTAAGACGTATTTCTACGCTGACGTTATTACCAGTCTTTGTAAAGGACGATAAATAAAGCAACCCAAGATTTACTAAAATTGATTATTCAGAATCTCAATACTTTGAGCTGCAGTACTGGCCTTCGACTCTCACCTCTGAAAATCCAATGCATAGTTTTCTCTAGATCTAAAAAACCGATTCCACAACCTCTACTGTTAATGAACATCATACCAATAAAATTGTCAATAACCTTCGTACACTTGGATTGCAATTTGATCCATTCAGTTAGTCTCACTACCCTAAAGATGCTCAACTGCAGTCAATCTTCTGCCTCACGGATTGCACTGGGAGCCTTTCACACAATTCCTACTGAGAATTTACAAATAGAAACTAACGAACTGACCCTGTATTTAAGGAGAAATTATATCTTCTCGCCCTCCTATGGACATTGTGCATACGTGCTAGCGTAAATAAAAAACTTTCTCTTCCGATGCTACGGCAAACTATTCTTACAAAGCTTCTTTATCTAGTGCATGCTTATCAAAATGAACATTAAGGAAATAGTTCTTCACGTCCGGTGCCTAGATAAAATATAATCCGGACTTGTGGGCCGTGATCCACTGGATTCCTTCTTTTTCCCAGACGTTTCGTCCGCGTCTACTGCGGAAATCTTCAGTGGTAGTGGTTAGGTCCAAGTACGCTAGTGGCAATTCTAACCGCTAGTTGTATTGTAGCCTGCGGGATTTATACCACTGGAATTTTTACTTTTCTAGCACATACATAGTAGCTAGAGAAGTTATTGTATTCCATCCAACAATTCGATGTCGCAATTTCACTGGAAATACATGTTTTGAGGTCTCCTGAGTCCGAAAAATCATTTTTTTGAGAGCATGTGCGTATGTCTGTGGACAGTATCGCAACAACGAAAAGAGCGTTTAAAACCAAACTTGGTATTTTTGTTTAATATCTTCCAAGGACACGAGATTTTAAAAACTCTCTACAAACTACCCTTTACATTGAAAATGTTTTGAAATTTTTTGTTTTTCTCAAAAATGGCTCACACGATTTTGATTAAAATGTCGTGTATTAAAGATACTTATATTACAAACAAAATGTATATTTTGAGTTCTCTTGGATGAGTTATTCTGGATGAGTTTAACAGTAAGCGATGGACAAAAACACAATGCACAAAAATGTAGATCTTGTTAAAGCACATAAATTATATTATACAGATTTTTCTTGTAGATTTGGCTTTTTTTCTTGTTATTTGTTTCAGTTTTTTAACCACCCAATTTTTGGATAGGTAGAGTCAGACTGAAAAATTCAATGCATAGCCTGTTGCTCTGCCACTGAGCTACCATGGCAACTTGCCGGCATAGCATTGCATTTCTCAACTGACTCGCATGTTTACCGGTAAACCACAAGGTGATATCAAGGTGATCTCAATGGCGACTTACAATGCTGTAAGTACTTTAAAACACAGCTATGTGTAAAAATCTTATGTGTACCATTCACATGACTTTCTCTATATCTCTGCAACAAATTATTGTTAAAAAGCTTATGCTTCTTTTTACTTCATACTAATCAGTAAAACATTAGCAGAAATAGCCATATTACTTGCTTCCTTGTAAGTAGAGGTTGAAATAAGGGAGTACCATAGGTTAAAGTGATAATCAAAAGCTGGTTGCTATGTCATTGAAGTTCCTTTGTTTGTATGGACCGCAGTTGACAAATTCCTGTATGAAAAATGTATAAGTTTTTCAAAACAGAAACCAAAAACAAGAAATGTCTCAAAAACGATGAACTCCACGAAAAATGTATATAAACTAAATTGTGTGTTTTAAGATGCTCTACATTTGTTGTGTAGTAAGTTTTTGTCCATCTCTTACGGTTTAGCAGTTATTCAAAATTCAGTAAAATTCATCCAGAATAAACTACTCTTCAGAGAATATTCCCAGAAAATTCAAGATATACATTTTATTTGTCAGGTAAATATCTTTAATATACGAAATTTTAATCAAAATCGCTAGAGCCATTTTTGAGAAAATCAACATTTTCGAAAAAAGTTCCATGTAAAGGGTAGTTGGGGGTGGGGGGATTTTTCTCAAAATCTTCATGTCGCATCCCTGGAAGATATTGAACTTAAATACCAAGTTTGGTATTTTACCTACTTTTCGTTTTTGAGTTATCGTGTTCACAGACACACGGACACGGACACACACACACACACACACACACACACACACACACGGACCTTTTTCCGAAAATGCTTTTTAGATAAAGGGGACCCTAAAACATATATTTCCGGTGACATCTCGGTATCGAATTTTTTGGTGGAGTGCAATACCTTCTCTATACACCATGTACATAGTGTTTATAGAGAAAGTAAAAAAAACAGTAATTCCATACAAATTGACCATAATAGTTGGCCATACTATGATTCCTGGGTCTAAAGTACTTACAGCATTGTAAGTCGCCATTGGGGTTGCCATCTCAAAAGAGCAACCGGCTAGAGATCGGAAGATCCGTGGTTCAAATCCCGGCTATGGCATTGAATTTTTCAGTCTGACTCTATCTATCCAACTCCTGTCCTTCACACGGATATGTGTAAAAGAATAGTTATTCCATGTTTTAGGTTCCTTAAGTTAAAAAAGAAGTATTTTTAGAAACATGTCCGCATAACTCAAAAATAAAAGTTGAATAAATACCGAAATTAAGTTGTGTCTTCCAAGGATGTGACACGAAGATTTTCGGGAAATCTCCTTACTCTCAACCAAACTTTGCATGGAACATTTTTCGAAATGTTTACTTTCTCAAAAATTCCTCTAAAGATTTGTATTAAAACACCATATGTTTAAAATATTCACATGAAACACGAAATGTATGTCTTAAATTTTCTGGAAATAGTCTCTGAAGACATCTTCATTCTGGATAAATTTTGCTTAACTGTAAGAAAGAGGCAAGGACTTGCTACACAAAAATGTAAGTCTCGTTAAAAACAATTTACGTAATGTCTTTTTAACGTAGAGTTAACGGTTTTCGAATATTTTTGTTCTTAGTTTCAATTTTAGACTACTTAAAACTTTTCTCAAACAATAAGCCATCTTTCCTTTTATCTCTCGTTAGTTTTATTGCTGGCCTTCCAAAGAGAATCAAATTTCAACTCTTTTACATAGAGACCAGCGTTTAAAGGGTTTGACTATCGCTTTAGCCTAATGTAATCTATTATTTCCCTTCTACTTACAAGGAAGCAAGCAATAAGACCATTATGCTAATGTTTACCACGATAATAACCTTTGTAAAGGAAATCTGATGTATTCCATTCACATGACTTTCTCTACATCTCTGCTACAAATTTTCTACATTTTCTATTAAGTAAGTTTTTGTTTATGTCTTACAGTTTACCAGTTAAGCAACATTCCGCAAAATTCATTCAGAATAAAGATATCTTCAGAGGCTATTCCCAGAAAATTCAAGAAATTTTATTTTTCATCTAATTATCTTGAATATACGATATGTTAATCAAAATCGTTAGAGCCATTTTTGAAAAAATCCTTGTAAAGGGTATTTGGAGGTGGGGGGATTTACTTGAAAATCTTTGTGTTGCATCCTAGAAAGATAACTGAAATTAAATACTGAGTTTGACATTTTACGGACTTTTCGTTTTTGAGCTATGCTGCTCATAGACACACACAGACAGACACTCGGATAGTTTTCTAAAAATACTTTTTTTTTGGATTCAAGGGTCTCAAAACATTTAATTCCGGTGAAATCTCCGTAACGAATTTTTGGGTGCAATACAATAACTTCTCTACACTATGTGTAGAGAAAGTAAAAAATTATATGGAACAGAAGAGAAAGTCAAATGAATAGAACACATCAAAGTTTTATTTTCAAGTCTAGAAATAAATTTGTAAAAATAGGTTCCGGAACGTTATGATTGTAATTAATAGCACTTAAGGAACATTTGTCACGGAACTCAAGTGTTACAGAGAAGGTTTCTGTTGCTTCAGCAACATGAGTTATATTATGTCCACTTGTCCATTCCGTAACAGTTAACAGCATCGTCACTGCTCCACTTTTGTGTCGCGTCTGTAATCACTTTCACTTCACTGTCCATGACCAGGAGCTGTCTTCTCATCATGGCGTGTCCAGTGGCACGCCAAGTCGGTATGCGATTTGGAAGTTGCAATTTTGGGCTAAGAAGAGCAGCACCAAAAAGGGTAGCAGTGGTAGAATTGCGAATGTGGCTGAATACTCTTCTTTTTTGTTTTTGTTGTTGTTTTTTGTTTATCAACATAAGCTCCTTCTACCTTGATACACTTTTCCCAGCGTTTCTCTAACTGTTTTAAGCCTTCCGAAAAGGATCTTCGGAAGGTCCTCAAAATAGGTAGCTGAATGGAAGATGGCTTCTTCGTTAGACGTGAATCGTTTTTTTTTCGCTGAGCTTATTTTCAAGTTTGGAAATAAAAAAGGTCTAGTTTTTTCTTGGTTTCTCCATTCAACCAGTGCAATAACGTGCATAAAATTCTCCATTAATGTTTCCTTTCTGCAAATAATCAATGTAGATTATTCCGCGTGCATCCCAAAAAAAAAAAAACACCTTGTCTGCATATTTCACCACGTTTGCTTTCTTCAGAGCCGGTTCCCTTTTCAAAACCCACTGTTTCGACTGTACTATTGTCTCTGGAGTTTACTCCACTAGTATATCCATGTTTCATTCACAGTTATGCATCGATGCAGAAACTTGTCAGGATTGCGACGGAAAAGTACCGAATAGATCACACGATTGCGTTTATTCTCCATTGAGAGCAAACGCGGCACCCGTCTTGTCGAGATCTTTGTGAGACCCAAATTGTAGTGCAAAATTTAGAATACTGTACCTTGTAATATGCCTGTGGCCTCTACTATATAGCGAACTTTTATTCATCGATCACTCAAAATCATATAATGGAGTTTGTCAATCATTTCGAAGGAAGTCACTTCTACTGGACGTCCGAAACGATGTTCAACATTTCTGGATGTATGGCCACGTTTAAATTCGTTTATCCAAATATAAATTGTTCCAAACGCAGGAGCAGATGCGCCATGAACTTCATCCAAATCCGCCTTTATCTCTTTCGGTGTTGAGCCATTTAAATAGAAGTGTTTAATCACCGTACGAATCTAGTTTTTTTTTCATCTTTCTAAATAGGCACAAGATTTTTGATTGTATCGCTTATGGCAACGAAACCACGTGATGGATATAACTGAAATTTTAACGGCCATTTATTTGTCATGTAAATATCTTAAATATATGAGATTTTAATCAAAATCGTTAAGGATTTTTGAAAGAACAAACATTTTCGAGTTTTTTCCCCCCCATATTGGGGGATTTTCTTGAAAATCTTCGTATCGCATCCTTGGAAGGTGCCAAACCTAAATACCAAGTTTGGTATTTAGCGGTCTTTTCGTTTTTGAGTTATGCTCCCACACACACACACACACACACGGATGTTTTTCCAAAAATTATTTTCTTTTTTTTTGATTCAGGGGACTCAAAACATGTATTTCCGGTGAAACCTCGGTATCGAATTTTTGGGTGGAATACAATAACTTCTCTACGCATTATGTACATAGTAGTTGTGGAGAAAGTAATATGAATACTGATTATAGTTTTCCAATACGTAATTTTAGAGTTCGCAACATTATGCTATTGACTTTAACTCCCCAATCGACAGTTCTGTAAAATATTACTTCAAAGTCATTAATGAGTGCACTTGTGCGTAGCTTAACCTATTAACACCAAAAGAAAAACACATTGTTACACAGCATTGTTTTGATTGAATACCATTAAGATACAGCGTAAAATAAACAGATAAGTGAAGCACTTAAGATGAAAAGATAAAAGAAAACAATAGCCTATTTTCATTGTGATATGAACAGAAGTTTGAATCTGGGTTTCGTAATACGCTATATCACGGGAGTGATATTCCATATTTCTTGGAAGAACCTTATCTGAAGAACGGGATATACACCTGAAATCAAATTATTCCAATAACCATTATTGTTAAAATAATGAAGTATAATGATAATAACATTTAATAATAAAAATAACAATAATAACAATGAATATTATTATTATTATTATTATTATTATTATTATTACTATTATTTTAGTTTAACGCTCTTTAACCTGGTTGGTCATATCGGACGATGAATGAAATTGGTGAATTAATGCTCAAATGATCTCGGGGTCCATGGAGCTTAAAATTACTCGACATTCGTCTTCACAGGATAAGGGAAAACCCCGAAAAAAACCTTATCCGGGTAACTCACCCTAAGCGAGATTCGAACTCACGACCTGTTGAATGATGATGATGATTATTATTATTATTATTATTATTATTATTATTATTATTATTATTATTATTATTAGGGTCTTTAATCCAAATAAGGTAACGGCCTCTCCAAGACGAGGATAGCTCAATTAGCTCATCACACGTTTGAGCTATGCATGTGGAATTCACCTTCCTTTGTGTCTTACTTCATTTACTTTAAGCATTTATTTACACTAAACGCTTTTTCTCAATCTCGCTGTCCTTTCTTCCTTGGCTCGCAGTCACATTGAATGCCAGTTCTTGTACCCTCAAGTACATTAAAAATACGCCTGGAAATACTTAGCCTAAGACTCTGCCCATGTCTTTCACCTGTTTGTTATACTCTTAAAAACACATGGTCAGGCCACGTTATCGAAGGGAAGGGATTGAAAATGAAACGTAACTAGCGACAAATTAAGTTCTTAGATGTGAACTGAATATAACTAAAATTTCTGGTTGCATAATAATCCACCACTCTCAATACAAAATTAGGTTAATCTTTTCTCAGCGCTTCATACTGAGGTTCCTATGCCAAGATAATTCGCATACATGGTGGAAAAATGTAACACACTGCTCTTACTGCTTTTACGGAGCGTCGAACAGGGTTGAGGGATGAAAGTGTGTATTGTCCAATCGGTTTTGTCTTTTCTTACTCGCGTCAAATGTTGTACGCTCTAAGATATTAAAAATACGCCTGAAAATACTTATCGTAAAACGGGATCTTTTCGCTAACTACGCCCAGGTCTTCCACCTGTCTGCTATGCTATTTTTGTTTAACGCCCGCTTTTACCACATGACACTGATGATACAAGGAATGAAGATGGATCTCCGGTGGAATGCGATGCAGGGAAACCGGAGAACCCAGAGAAAACCCACCCTACGCCGCTTTGTCCACCACAAATCTCACATCTGTCACTTGGGATCGAACCCAGGCTGCCTAGGTGAGAGGCGAATGGTCTAACCACTTGGCCACGGCGCGGCCTGGCTATGTTCTTAAAAGCGTATTACACAAGCCACGTTACCGAAGAGAAGCGGATAGAACAGGAAGTAACTTGATAGAACAGATAGTAACAGGAAGTTCTAAATTGCGAACTGCTGATTCCCAAACTCTCTGGTTAGACAATACTGATCTTACTTACAGAGTGATATAAAATTTATCTTTTCTCTGCGGTGCATACTGAAGTTTTTATGCCAAAGTAATTACACACGTCGTCTAAATTAACACACTGCTTATATAAGTCAACCTGTTCTGATGGAGCGTCGAGCGTGGATGAGGCATGAAGGGGTGGATTGCCAAATTGGTTTAGCCTTTTCTTATTCGCGTGGCATGTTGTTCCAGAATGGCACCAATGAAAAGCTTCTTAAGACCCGTATACCCGTCTAACGTTCACATTTTCAGCAAAATCACAGCGCCAGGCGTATTTTATTGTCTTTGAGTGTACACTTGTTCTTGAGCCTTCCAGGCGTCGCAGTTCCTCGCAATCCAGTCCCATATGTTGTTGCTCTTCATTTCGTTGGAAAAGCCAATATAGGCACGTTTTCTAGCTCCTTCATCAAGGATTATAGGAAAATAAAAGAACAAAGAGACTCAAAAGTATCACTAATCCTAAAAATCTAATATGTTCTATTTGTAATCAGCTTACCCTCTCCGTATTTGTAGGACTGACACCCCCTTAGGACATGCAAGCCAATGCCTAGGGGTCAGAAGCCTGTCGGGGAGCCAACGGCACGAAATCACAGCATGGAGAACCTGTTACGAGAGGTCGGCCCGTAGCCAGGCATGAACATGAAGTTAATGGTGAAATGTTAGCGAAATTGATGACTGCAAAGGTGATGATGGAGCAATTGATGGAATGAGTGCCGGGAGAAACAGGAGGAGCCGGAGAAAACCCCCCCAAATGCCGCTTGCGGACGCTTAGGATCGAACCCAGACCGCCTAGATAGGAAGCGAGCGGTCTAACTTCAACACTTATTTATATGGCAGTTAAAAAGCTACGATTATTATTTTCTAATTCTAGTAATCTATTTCACATCTGAAGAAGGGCTTCTACAATTGAGGCCGCTATAACCCCAGTTAATGGAGCTACTTCGTTCCACTGAGAGAAACAGTCAATGTTTATAAGGTGGTAAGAGTATCAAGATGGAAGAGTTAAATGGACCCACTATGTCAAGGTTAATATGCACAAAACGAGCAGTAATGGTTGGACATGTGCCAATTTTGCACATTGTTGTGTTGCCATACCTTATGTCTTTGGCAAGAGATGCATAGTTTGGTTCAGCAGGCCACCCACATGTTTAAGTCAAGGTCAAACAAATCGTTGGTGCATTAAATACGCATTAGTTTAGATACCTGTGTATGCATATAATAAAGGATAATGTATAGAAAACGCACTGCGATCTTTGCGGATATATTAACACCATCTGGGATGAGGTGAAAAACTAGAGGAGGCCACAGGTAGACAGGCCACCAGAGACGCGCGGAAGTCCAATCGTGATGACTCGTCCCACTGCTACGCCGCTAGAGAAGGAGTGTAAATGATCCATTGACCTGCAATCACTAGTGTCCACGGGGAGAAATATTTCCATTGAGAATTCAAACGCGCTATCTACTCACACTGCTATACACTGTGAACGCGGAAACTTTGCTTAAAGACTAGAAAGAAGCGAAAGAAAAGGGAAAAATGACGAAAGGAGATCGTCTTAGATGAGAATCGACCCCAGAATTCGCCTGCCGACCCGGTAAAACTACGAAAAACTGAGAGGGCGTCAATAAGGATTGAACCTGGTACTTCCCGAATGCTAGTCGTACACTCTACCACGGTGCCGCTTCTCTCGGCACCTCTGTGTGATAAATTGCATAGTGATGCGAAAGCTGCCTTTCTAAATATTTCCCCAAGGTTGCCTGAAGATATGTCACATATAAAATCCAGACGATGGGTAAAAATATAACTTGAGTTGAAGAGGTGTACTGAATTTCTCATGTGTTAAAGTTCTTCACCGTTCTTAATGCTCTTAATATTTTTACTTTTTCTACACGTTCTATGCGTATAGTAGGTAGAGAATGTATTGTATTCCACCCAAAATATCGATGTCGAGATTTCACGCAAATATATATTTTGAGGTCCCCTGAATCCAAAAGTAAAGCATTTTTAGAAAAAAGACCGTGCGTGTGTGGGCCTGTGTGGTGTGTGTGTGTATGTGTGTGTGGGGGCATGTGTGTGGGGCATGTGTGTGAGACTTTGAACAACATAGCTCAAAAACGAAAAGACCGTTAAATACCAAATTTGTTATCCAAGTTTAATATCTTCCAAGGATTTTTAACCCAAGGTCGCGGTTTCAAACCCGGTGGAGGACGATGGATTTTTTCGGGCGTAATAATCCTTAGTATGGCTTCACTTGGAAGGGAAGTAAGGCCGTTGGTCCCGTGTCGTAGATTTACGGCACGCAGAAAGACCTCTGAGCAAAATTAAGCGGTGCTTCACGCCAAATTTAGAATGGGACGCTGAGAACCGCAGTAGTTAAAGAGCGTCCATAAATAACACGCCATTTACATTTTTTAAGGATTTTTAGGAAAATTCCCCACCCCAAGCTATCTTTATAAGGGAAAGGCTATGATAATTTTGCAGCTCTAAAATTACTAAACGATTTTGATTAAAATATTGTATATTGAAAGATGTTTACATGACAAAATGTATATCTTGAATTTTCTTGGAATAGCCTCTGAAGACCTCTTTATTCTGGATGAATATTGCACAACCGGTGAACTGTAAGAAATAGACAAACACTTACTACACAAAATTGTAGAGTTTTAAATTTCAAGCTGCTTAAACTTTTCTCAAACGGGAGGTTATCATTACGTTGCATCTCTTTTGTTTTACTCGAAGCCATGCATGCAAACTGAATTTCAGTTGTTTCACATAGTGACTGGCCTTTTAAAAGATTTTAGTATCGCTTTAGCGATATTAGTCACGGGTAAATCCGCGAAAAAAGCGGATAGGTACCGTGGTGATTTGCCCCCGCCCGAGTACACTCGGGCGACTAGTTCCTGCTCCTGGCTCCTGGCTTTAGCCTAGCGTATTACCTTATTTACGTCCTACTTAGAAGAAGCTAATACAATAATTGCTACTAACGTTTATCTCCGTTTCCACGCTGTAAGCAAAGGAATAATCGTGAAAGGAATAACATTTACTCTCTAGTAAACCTCAGAGATACATTTTGTTTTGATGGCAAGTGTCGAGTATCTGTGATAAACTGGCTAATATATTCAATGTCGAAGTTTTCAAGATAAAGCTTTTGTCTAGATTTCGTTGAAATAAATAGAGTGGTTTTGAGTCTGTGTACAGTCTGACATTTCTTCCTTCAAGAAAAAATCGAAACACTTTGATGTAAATATAGAGAGTTTATCAGCTAATCCGTTTTGATCATGAGGAATGGCTTATGTAACTTGATGTAAGGTAAAGAAGATGGTTTTTAATTGGACATTTATCCTTGTGAAATTTAAAGGCCAATAAATTGAGGCACAGACTTTATCAGTCATTATGTCTTACTACTAGATATAAAATGGGCATTTATTGGACATTACTCAATTATTCTTGGCCGGAATGTTGCTGCACACTAACGAAACTTTGGTTGTTTCTATTAACCAACAACATATACTGGAAAATTGCATTAATAAAATAATGTCCTATTCACACGACTCATAGGCTATTCCCAAAACATTAAAAAATATAGAATATATTAAAACTGTGGTAATTTAATCAAAATTGTTGTGCAAGTACACAGTAGAAAAATTACACTGCTTAGAAGTTGTCTTGTATAAAATTTTGATGTGTTACATTAACATGGTTTTCTCTATCTGTTCTGCAAATATATGAATATTACAAAATGTTCTTCTTTTAGTTCCTTTATATTTATAGAAATACACATAAAAACTACATTATTAATTACTTCCTTGTAAGTAGAAGGGAAATAAGAGATTATACTATGCACAAACAATAATATAACCTTTCAAAAGCTGTTGCTATACAAGTATATTGAAATTCAATTCTATTTGCATGGCCAGGAGTAAAACAGGAGATATATGAAAGGTATGGCAACGTTTGAGAAAAGTATAAATATCTTAAAATTGAAATAAATAACTTTGCAAGAAAATATAGCTATATTACATACATTGCACGCTTAAACGAAATTTTTAAGTTTGTGAATACGATTTTTTTTTATCCCTTTTGGTTTATTAGTTCAGCAAAAGTCCTCCAGAATGAAGAGGGCTTCAGAGAATATTGCCAGCAAATTCAAGATGTACATTTTATTTGCTATGCAAATATTTTTAGTGTATGGCTTTTTATTCAACATCGTAGAATCATTTTTGAGAAAATTGATAATTTCCAAAAAAAAGTTGCATTTTGAAAGTAGTTTGGAGTGGGGGATTTTCCTGAAAATCTTCTTGTCCCCTATTTGAAAGATACTAAACATAAATGACAAATTTGGTTTTTAACAGTCTTTTCGTTTTTTAGCTATGATGTCCACAAACACACACACAAACCTTTTTCAAAACATACATTTCCACTGAAATCTCGACATCGAATATTTGGGTGGAATACAATACCTTCTCTAGCTGCTATGTAAGTTGTATGTACTGTTTTTTGTGTTACGGTGAAATTTTGGTATCGAATTTTTGGGTAGAATGCAGAATTTTTTTTATAGTGTGTAACGTCCGCTTTTACTACTCGTGGCAGCGCAGGCGATGACACTGATGGTTCATTGAATTAAGATGAAGCACCGGTGGAATGCGATGGGTTCTCCGGTGGAAATCAGAGAACTCGGAGAAAACCCGTCCCTGCGCCGCTTTGTCCACCACAAATCTCACATGCGCTCGCTTGGGAATGCAGTAACTTCTCTGCTTACTGTATACATCGTGCATAAGTGGTAGAGAAAATAAAAAAGTACCTAAACATCCTTAATATGAACGTAAATGTAATGCTGCTTAATGTCATATATTATATTCTAAATGGTGTCAATGTCCTGAGTGTTTTTCAGACTTGGGGTTCTGGGGAAAATGACCAGGAAAAACCACACCCAGGCAAAATACCCGGTTTGCAATCTGACAAGCAGACAGTGTTTGAGTCTGGCAGTGGACCTAGCAATTATTTGTCTGTCGATGCTGTCAAACATTCTTCCTTTTTGGTTTTCGTACAGTGTGTACACAAAACATTACATCGTTGCTTTTGTTATCAGCAGCATTTAGGCAGTCTAGCCCTTAGAACTTCGTTATTACTGGTCATCTCTATAGATCACTATTTATTTGACCATTAAACGTGCTGTACATTTAGAAATTTATTTGCTCCTCTTTCGGTCAAAAGAAATTAAAACTATATTTTAGTGAAAATGACTTTTCTAACCATTCTTCAACAAACTATTTCAGAAGCATATTCTTCTGCCTTCTTCCTGATAATAAACATAAGAAAACATAAGTAAAAGTGGTTTTATTAACTATTCCTTTGTAAAACAGGAATAGGAGAGTAAGGAACCCTTAAAAGCGAGTCAGCTATTTTAAGAGATGTTATATGAAGGATTTGTCTAACCTTTCCCTTTGGATGATTAGGAGGGGAAAAAAAAAGGATTCCCTTTTAAGAACAAAATACATTTTTCAAAATTTTAACCAACAGCAAAAAATACCTCTTAATGGTTAATACACGCAGATTAACCTTTTTCTAACTGTGGTTTTCCATTTAGGGATCGCAAAATATCTATATCTAGCGAAATCCCGATATCGAATTTTTTATTAGTATGCGCTGCCTTCTCTACCTCAGATGTTCATTATGCGTGGTAGAAAAAATAAAATTCAAAATATACAGCTTATTTTTACTTTCTGCACATGGTAAATGGTACAAATCCGACACCGAGATGTAACCAGAAATGCACGTTTTAGAGACCCCAGTATATATATTTTAGAAAAAAAGCCCGTGTGTAATGTACGTGAGTGCCTGAACACGACGATTCAAAAAAAAAAAAAAAAATCGGCCAAATACCAAACTTGGTGTTTAAGATTAATAGCTTCCAAGGATGCAACACGAAGATTTTTAAGAAAATCCCCCCACCCCAATCCAACCTTTACAAAGAAAAAGTTTCAAAATCTTGTTTTTCTCAAAACTGCCTCTAACGATTTTGATTAAAATGTCGTATATTAAAGATATTTACTCATAAATAAAATGTATATTTTGAATTTTCTGGGAATACCCTCTGAAGACCTCTTCATTCTGGATGAATTTTTCATAATTTGTAAACCGTAAGAGATAGATACTACACAAAAAATGTTATTATTTATCGTTAAAACACACAATTTATGTTATATACATTTGTTTTCGTGGAGTTTATCAATTCCGAGGTACTCATTATTGGTTTTAGTTTTAAAATACTTAAAACTTTTCTGATACGGGAATCAGTAAACTTGTGGCTATGCAAAGAAACGAACTTCAGCCACAAACCAACCAGCTTTTAAAAGAGTTGACTATCGCTTTAGCCTAGTGCACTCGCTTATTTCCTCTCTAGTTACAGGAAGTAAGTAATAAAAGCATATCTGCTAATGTTTATCTCTATAAGCATGAAGTAGAAGAATAAGCATTACAGTGATGTACAGGAAGTCATGTGAATGGAACACATCAGCTTTTTTACTTTACTTTCTCTAGCCCCTTATGTACAATGTACATAGTGGATAAGCAGGTATTGCATTCCAGTCAAAAATTCGATACCGAGATTTCACCGGAATTACGGCTTTGAGACTCCCTGAATAAAAAAAACTTTTTAGAAACACGTCCAGGAGTCTATATTTAAGTTAACAAATCTTCCGAGAATGCAACACGAAGATTTAAAAAAAAAAAAATAATCACCCTTGCCCCAAACTACCTTTTACAATGAATGTTTTTGAAAATTTATTTTTCTCAAAAATGACTAACGATTTTGATTAAAATACCGTATATTATAGCCACTTACATTACAAATAAAATGTATATTTTACTTTTCTGGGAATAGCCTCTCAAGACCTCGTTATTCTGGTTGGGTTTTGTAAAAATTTGCATAACGGTTAAACCGCAAGAGATGCACAAAACCTTACTATATAAAAATGCAGATCTCATTAAAACACATAATTTATATCATAAACTTTTTTCTTGCAGAATTGACTGTTTTTGAGATATTCCTTATTGGTTTCATTTTTAAGCCACTAAACTATTTTCAAACATGCAAACCGGACCAAGCTTCAATTGTTTCACGTAACTACCAGCTTATAAAAGATTTGACTATCGATTTAGTCTAATGTATTTCGTTATTTCATTTCTGCTTACTAGAAAGCAAGTGATAAGACCAATTTTGCTAACGTTTATCTCGATTGTTGTATATAAAACAATATTTTGTAAGAATAGTTTGTATTTGGAACAGTTAAGTGAAACACAACAGATATTTTTCTTCTACATTTTTTTTTATTCAAAATATCTCAAAGTATATATTTACGTCGAAAGTAAACGTATCATATAAGATTTTTGGATCAATTACAGCACTTCGTGGGCCTTATTTATGGTATAGCGAAAAGAAAGAAAATTCACGTTTGCTTTAAAAGGACTTTGTGAATGAAATTTCAATTTATACATTTTAAATACATTTTTTGAAGATTTGGCTTTGATGGTATTGCTGTTATATTAATATGAAAACCAAATTTCATTAAGTTTGGATGAATATTTTACAACATATACATTATTTCATAAATGGTATTATTTTGATAGTATCGTCCGTGTGCTGCCGCTTTTACCTTGGCCTTGGTATTCAAATCGGCGCCGTCGGAGACCTTAGAATGCACAACAGAGGAAGTGCGGCGCGCCGGTACCCGGAGGTTCCGGAAGCTTCGGCTTCCACAAGGTTCCAGAAAGTTTGACGCCTTTTTATGGCTATAAAAGGAGGAAGAATTCTAAGCCAGTAACTGTGTCATGTAGTGAGTTGTGTTGTCATGAGTGAGTCAGACAGATTGTAGTATTAGCTCAGCGTGCAAGCTTCGAGTGAATTGTTTTGAGCAATGAATTAAAGACTTTGCAACTTTTGAGTCAATAAAGACATGTTACATTATATAAATATACTTCAGAATCAAAATTCCATGCGCCTCAAAATCTAAGAAAATTAATTGGCACTTTTAGAGCTGGAGCTTTAAACTACACACAAAATTTTACGCAAAGATATTTCAGTAACTTTGATTACTGAATTACTATAACTTTAAAAAAGTTTAGAATTAATCATATAATCATAAATTAAAATGTATCATTTATTAACTATTTTATTGAAAAATACTATGGTGTTAGGATAACTTTGCTGTCGATAATATTACAATAGATACTTTTATACATTCTGATAACTTTTAGTTGTATTTAAAAAAAACAACTAAAACTCGTGAAACATCTTGAAGGTGTGAAATTGTAGTTTTAAGAATACGTTGTTTTGTAAAGTAGTATTCTAGAAAACATGCATATTGCACGGCATTTAAATGGCTGTGGATTTGGAAGACAAATTTATAGCAATGTTAATTCTATGGAGATGCCCAAAGGTATTAACAATCGTTTGGTATATAAAAAAGCTATTTTCGGTTTATGTCGTCAAAATTTCACTCCCAATGTCCCTTAAATTTCTTCATCTATAGGCTACTCTTAATTTGTTTTTTTACTTCGTAACACTAAGAATTAGTTGCTTATCGTGCGAAAGGACATTCTCATCTGATAACTTCCCAATCATTTTCTTTCATTTTTACTTTCTCTACACGTACTATGCACATAGTGTATTGAGAAGGTATTGTATTGCACCCAAAACTTCGATACCGAGATTTTACCGGAAATATATGTTGCGAGACCCCCTGAATTAAAAAAGTAGTTTTTTAGAAAAATGTCTGTGTGTGTATGTGTGTGTGAGACTGGGCAGCATAGCTCAAAAACGAAAAGGCCGTTAAATACCAAACTTCATATTTAAGTTCGGTATTTTCCAAGAATGCGACACGAAGATTTTCAACAAAATCCTCCTCATCCCAAACCACCCTTTACAAGGGAAAAAATGTGAACATTTTTATTTTCTCAAAAATGGTGTAACGATTTTGATTGAAGTCCCTTATGACTAAGATATTTACATGACAAATAAAATGTACCTATATCTTGAATTTTCTGGGAATAGCCTCTGAAGACCTCTGTATTCAGGTTGCATTTTTTTTTTTTTAAATTTTGCATAGCCAGTAAACGGTAAGAGATAGACTAAAACTTACAATACAAAAATGTAGAGCTCGTTAAAATATACAATTTATGTCATATACACTTTTTTCGTGGAGTTCACCATTTTCGACATATTTCTCGTTATTGGTTTCAGTTTTAAAATACTTCTCATTCTGGAATTGTCAACGCCTGGCCACGCAAGGAAACGAATTTCAATTCCATAGCAACCACATTTTAAAACATTTGACTGTCGGTTTAGCCCAGTGTATTCCCTTATTTCCCTTCTACTTTTAAGGAACTAAGTAATAGAACCGTTTCTGCTAATGTTTAAGCATGAAATAGAAGAATAAGAAGGGATCAGAAGTGGGAAATTTCAATACAAGACAGCAGTTGAAAGTATACGGACGGAGGGGTCCTCCAGTAACTGAAGCAGAGGATCGCAAGTCGGCCACAGTGGGCATTTTTGCTTTTAACGTGACAACCAGAAAGGAATGGGAGGCGGATGTGCTCCTATATCCAGAATACCAAGTGTGCTAGCAAGGAAGGGGTCCCTAACGATTCCACATGAAGATTATCCTGACGCCGGTTTGCACTACCTAATCCTCATGTCACGGTACCCCGTAGGGGCAGCGAGCAATCCAGACATCTCCTGAAAAGGGATCGCTGCAGGCCCAACAAACGCCAGAGGGCAAAATATGTTGTTCTTCGGAACTTTCCCTATTTAGAGTTCGCCATGTTGACTTTTCCTTTTTTGTACTCACTATATAAGAAAGTATTGCATTCCACCAAAAATATAATATAGATATTCCACTGGTAATACACTTTTTAGGGTCCCCTATATACAAAGAAACTGTTAGAAAAAAGTGCATGTGTGTTTGTGAATGCATGCGAACATCATTACTAAAAACGAAAAGTCGCTTAAATACCAAACTTGATATCAGAATCTTCCAAGAAGGGGACACGAAGATTTTCTAGAAAATACCCCCAACTCAAACTACACTTTACGTCTAAAAATTTTCGAAATTGTTGATTTTCTCAAAAATGGTTTTAATGATTTTGATTAAAATACCGTATAGTTAAGATATTTCCACGACTAAATGTAGATAGACTCTAAAGACCTGTTCGTTCTGGATGATTTTTGCCTAACCGGTAAACCGTAAACATAGATCTGTTATACTACACAAATTATGTCCTACATATTTTGTTGAATTAACTATTTCCTTTTGTTTTCAATTTTAAAATATTTACACTTTTCTGAAACTTGAATTTTTAATTTCTTTTTCTTTTATTTTACTCACGGCCGTGTAAAGAGAGCCAAATTTCAATCACATAGGGACAGTTTTTAAAAGATTTGACTATCGCTTTGGCCTATGTATTCCCTTAGGTCCCTTCTGCTTACAAAGAAGCAAGTAATAAGACCATTTCTGCTAACGTTTATCTTTATTATCTTGATGTAGATAAATCAAATATCTTTTGTAAGAATAGTTTGTATTTTGAAAGCTAGAGAAAGTCAGAAGAGAACGCATAAATTTTAGTTTCTCTACACGTACTATGAATATAATGTATAGGGAAGGTATTATGTTGCACCCAAGAATTCGATACCAAGATTTCACCGGAAATACATGTTTTGAGACCCCTGAATAAAAACATTTTTTAAAAATTTTCGTGTGTACATCTGTGGGCAGCATAGCTCAAAAACGAATATATGTACCGTAAAAAACCAATCTTTCAAGGATGCGATCCAAAGATTTTCAAGAAAATCCTCGCGCCCATAACTGCCCTTTACATGCGAACATTTCGATAATTTTGATTTTCACAAAAGTGGTTCTAACGATTTTGACTAATGTCTCTTACATTTAAGAATGTACATCACAAATAAAATTTATATCTTAAATTTTCTGGGAATAGCCCCTGAAGACATATTTATTTTGGATGATTTTTGCGGAATTTTGCATAACTGGTAAATAAAGATAGACAACAACTTTCCACGCAAAAAATATACAGCTCGTTAAAACACATAATTTATGTTATATGCATTTTTTTCGTCAGGTTGGCCGTTTTTGAGATATTCCTTGTTATTGGTTTCAGTTTTAAAATACTTACACTTATATCATACGGGAATTTGTCAACTCCTGTTCATACAAACAAAGGAAATTAAATCACATAGTAACCAGCTTTTAAAAGATCTATTTATCAATTTAGCCTATGATACGCCTTCATTTCCCTTCTACTTACAAGGAAGCAAGTAATAAGACCCTTTCTGCTAATTTCTTCTTGATTAGTATTAAGTAAATAGAAGAATAATCTTTTTAACAATAATTAATTGTAGAGAAAGCCATGTGAATGGAACACATTAGATTTTTTTTTAACATCTAAATATCTCTAAAATCGAAAAAAATGTTAATGAAAGTAGTAGTTTAGTGTATAGGGATTTTCTTGAAAATCTTTTTGTAGCATCTTTGGAAGTTATCGAAATTAAATAGAAACTTTTGTTTTTATCTAAAATTTCATTTGAGCTATACTGTTTACAGATATACATACACGCACGCACAGACTTTTTTATTTTCTCTAGCACGTATGTCCAGTGTACATAATGAATAGTGAAGGTATTGTAATCCACCCAAAACTTCGATACCGAGATTTCACAGGAAATACTTGTTTTGAGATCCCTTTAATCCAAAAACGCATTTTTACAAACATGTCCGTGTGTGTACGCGTATGTTTATGGAGAGCATTGCTCAAAAAGTTTGCTAAATATCAATTTTGGTATTTAAGTTTAGTACCTTCCAAGAATATTTTCAAGAAAATCGCCCTACATCCAACTACCCTATACATGGAACATTTTTCGTAAATTTTGATATTTTGTATTTTCTGGGATTTCTCTGAAGACTGAATGACTTCTGTACAACTTTTATTTAACTGATAAACTCTAGGAGACAGACAAAAAGTTACTAGATAAAAATGTAGAGCTCATTAAAAGACACAGTTTATGCCATATATATAAGGGATTGCACAGGCTAAAGCGATGGTTAAATCTTTTAAATGCTGATCACTCTGGTAAGCAGCTGAAATTCAGTATTCTTAGCTTGCTAGGAGTAAACAAAAGAGAGAGATGAGAAAGATACTTCTAATACCTTAAAACTGAAAGCAATAACTGTAAATATTCAAAAACTGTTAAATCTACAATATAGATATTAAAAAAACTGTTAAATCTACAAATGTACTATGTATAACAGTTTAACAGTTTTTGAATATTCACAGTTATTGCTTTCAGTTTTAAGGCATTAGAAGTATCTTTCTCATCTCTCTCTTTTGTTTACTCCTAGCAAGATAAGAACACTGAATTTCAGCTGCTTACCAGAGTGATCAGCATTTAAAAGATTTAACCATCGCTTTAGCATGTGCAATTCCTTATTTCCCTTCTACTTAAAAAAGAAGCAATAGGACAGTTTTGCTAAAATTTATCATGACGTAGATAAAATAATAACCTTTTATAAGAAAAGTTCGTCTAAAGGACACTAGAAAAATTCATATGAATGGAACGCATGAGATTTTTATGGAAATGCTTTTTTACGGATTCGGATCCCTAAAAATGCATTTCTGGTGAAACTTAGATATCGAATTTTTGGGTTGAATCCAGTACCTTATTTACCACTATGTCGTACTAGAGAACGTAATAACTGATAGTCATTAAAACTCTACAGTTCAGGGAGCAATGGCATCATCCATCGTTTCTCAAACCAATGTCCTCATAATTGTGATCAAAGAAATTGAGGTGGTCTCACAAATGACAATTTAGAAACGAAACACGTTGCAACATGCAAAAGCAGCTAACGTAGACATATAAATGACCAGGGTCCATCTCGGTAATTTAGTGATAGCGTATCTGCCTCAGGAGGTCCCGAGTTCGAATATCGCTTAGGGTGGGTTACCCAGATACATTTTTTGGGGGTTTTCCCTTATCTTGAGAAAAGGAACATCGAGTAACTTTAAGCTCCATGGGCCCGGTAATAAAAAACCGAGTGTATTCCATTCATATGGCTTTCTCTACCTGTTCTGCAAACAAACTATTCTTAAAAAAGATTACTCTTTTATCTAAGTCATGCTAAGCGGCATAAGCATTACAGAAATTGCCTTACTACTTAGCTCCATGTAAGTAGGAGGAAAATAAGGGAATACACCGGGTTAAAGCAATATTCAAATCTTTTAAAAGTTGGTGGCTCTGTGAACCATTGAAGTTCGGCTCGTTTTGCATTTCCATCAGAAAAACAAAAGAAGTGAAATGAAAGGTGACCCGTTTGAGAAAAGTTAACGTAGTTTAAAATTTATACCAATAACTAGGAATATCTCGAATACGATCAACTCGACAGCAAAACGGTATATGGCATATTATACGTTTTAACGAGATTATAGGCGCACCGTGGCAGAGTGGATAGACCACTCGCCTCTCACCTATACGGGCCGGGTTCGATCCCAAGCGACCACATGTGAGATTTGTGGTGGACAAAGCGGCACAGGGGCAAGTTTTCTCCAGGTTCTCCGGTTTCCCCCGCAATTGCATTCCACCGATGCTCCATCTTCATTTCATATCACTAGTGTCATCGCCTGCGGTGCCACAAGTAGTAAAAGTGGACGTTAAACACTACCAAAAAATAACGAGATGAACAATTTTTGGTTGGTAAGTTTTTGTCTGTTTCTTATAGTTTACCAGTTAATGCAAAATTCAGGAAAAATCATCCAGAATGAATAGATCTTCAGAGGCTATTCCCTGAAAATTCAAGATATACATTTTATTTGTAATGTAAATAGCGTCAATATACGACGTTTAATCAAAATCGTTGTCCTTCAGGAGAAAAACAAAACTTTCAAAAATCGTTCCATGTAAAGGGTAGTTTGGTGTGTGGGTAGATTTTCTTGAAAATATTCGTATCACATCCTGGCAAGATACCAAACTGAAATAGCAAGTTTGTTATTCGACATTGTTTTAGTTTTTGAACTATGTTGTCCACACACGCACACACAAATATACACACAGAACTTTTTTTTTAAAAAATACTTTTTGTGATTCAGAGGACCTCAAAACATATTTCCAGTGAAATCAAAATCACAACATGGAATTTTTGGATGGAATACAATACCTTCTCTATCCACTATGTACATTGTTCATAGAAGAGAAGGTAAAATTCCTTTTTTCGTACTCAGGGAGCTTCAAAACATATATTTGGGGTGAAATCTCGACATGGAATTTTTGGGTAGAATACAATACCTTTTTATCCACTATGTATACTGCACACACAGGCTAGAGAAGGTAATAAAACTATCTCTTGCATTTTCTGGGACTAACCTCTGAAGCTTTGTGCATTCATAATGACTTTGTATACTGGCAAACCATAGAAGTCAAAATCTTACTACAACAAAAATAATAATGATGATGATTATTATTGAAGCTTAAGGGTACTCAACTGCTAGGTTATTAACGCCCTTAAAAATAAAACAGTCAATGCCTATCAATAAAAGCACTCTAAAAAGAATAATCAAAATAGTTACAACTATAGATAAAAACAGTGTAAAAGCAAAACTAAAACCATACCAAAAATAAAACGCCAGTCTAAAAGTAGAGTGAACAAAGGTAACGAACGAATATCGAGGAAATTAGAACACAGCAAAACTAATATCGTCTACGGTAAAAGATTTATTAAAAGTTTCAGCTACCGTTTCATGGAAATCTGCTAAGTTAAATAAAAATCACAATAAAATCTCGGGCATGGATCTTTGGTTGTTTTGTGATGAAGAAGGCAACCAAAGATCCATGCCCGAGATGTTCAGCCCGAGAAGTTGTACCAACATCTCACTTTATCCTCGAGTGCCCTGCTTTACTGAACGACAGAAGGAATTTAAACCTCAAGAGTGATCTGTTTTCCATCTTTAACACCACCGAAGGATGCAGAAAAGTTATCAAGTTAATAGGGATATCACAAATTTTGTCTTTTATATAATGTGATTTAATTGTTATAACCCCAGTTTGATACTATAATTGTTTACCAATTTACATGTACTATGTTTTACTGTAACCAAAGTTCAAATAGTTAAGTTTATAGCCACAGTTGTAATATATTTGTATTAAATTTTGTATATACATTGATCTTGTAATGTAAGAATATTGTGGTCGCTGATGACCTTTGTAGTTATAAAGTGACCTTAAATAAATAAATTAAAAAAAATCATATCCTTAATGGAAATGGAAGCTGAGATAAACATTTAAAAATCTGAAATACCGCACTACAACAAAGAGTTGCAGAACATCGGTATAGCAATTGCTATTGTGCGACGGGTTCGGGGTTCGATTGCAGACTGGGGGTGTGGGAACTTTGCTTTAGCCAAAATTATTCATTGCCTAATCAGAGAATGGAGGTGAAAATGTGTGTGTTTGTGTGTGTGATCTAATGTGTATAATTCAAAGAACAACCAAAATTCAAAGACAGTTGTCTCCGAGTTAACAGCATTATTGATAGGCTGAATATTCGAAAGGTAAGCGGATACAGAAAGCAAAAGCAATAGTCAATAAATGGGTCGCTATATGCTGGCCTCGAAATTCCATTCTTTTTCGATGAATAGCCAGAAGCAATTGAATAAGACCACTTCAAAACAATTGTGTTACATTCATGTGAACTTCATTACATAATATCGTTTATCACTTTCGCTATAAAGTTCTGTGTTCGTAAGAGTGCACATAGTGAGTAGAGAAGCTAACATTCGGTAGCGAGATTTCGACGAAAATACATGTTTTGAGTACCTTAAATCCAACAAAAAGATTTTCACTTTATTAGCAGTGTATATATGTATAATATACATAGTAGCTAGATAAAATATTATATTTCATCCAAAAATTAGAAGTCGATAACTCATGGAAATGTATGTTTAGAAGTCCCCGAGTCCAAAAAAATAAGTGTTTGAAAAAAATCCTGTGTTTGATGGTGTTTAACGCCCACTTTTACTATTGTGGCACCGCAGGCGATGACACTGGAGATACATGGAATGAAGATAGAGCACCGGTGGAATACGATGGCGGGGGTAACCGGAGAGCCCGTAGAAAACCCGCCCCTGCGCCGCTTTGTCCACCACAAATCTCACATGCGGTCGCTTGGGATAGAACCCGGGTCGTGTCTGTGTGTGTGTGGACAGAATAGCTCAAAAGCGAAAATCCCGTAATTACCAAACTTGGTAATCTATATTTAACATCTTCAGAAAAATCCCCCCGCCACAAACTACCCTTTACATGGAAAAATTATTTAAAATTTTGCTTTTCTCAAAAATGGCTCTACCAATTTTAATTACACTACCGCATATTAAATATATTTACATAACAAATAAAATGTGCATTTTGAATTTTCTGGGAATAGCATCTGAGGTTTTCTTTATTCTGGACGAGTTTTGAAGAATTTTGCATAACAGTTAAACCGTAAAAGATAGGCAAAAACTTACTACCCATAAAATGTAGACCTCGTTAAAACTCATACTAATTTATGTCATACTTTGTCTTGTAGATTTGAAAGTTTTCGAGATATTTCTTGTAACTGGTTTCACTTTTAAACTACCTAATTTTATCTTTTCTCATAGCGATGAGCTTTTAAAAGGTTTGACTATCGCTTTAGCCTAATGTATTCCTTATTTCCCTTCTACTTACAAGGAAGCAAGTAAAAAGACCAATTCTGCCAATTTTTATCTTGAATAGCATGAAGTAGTTAAAATAATCCTCTTAATTTAATTTTTTTTCTCACAAGCCGTGTGTAGGATAGGAGTTGGATAGGTAGAGTCAGACTGAAAATTTCAACACCATAGTCGGGATTTGAACCACGGGTCTCCCGGTATCTAGCCGATTGCTCTACCACTGAGCTACCATGGAAACATGCCGGCATAGAATTAAATTTCTCAACTGACTTGGATGTTTCCCAGCAAACCACAAAGTGATCTCAAATTATTTTGAGATTACTTACCCCTTTGGCGATTTACAACGTTGGAAGTACTTTAAATCCCAAGATTCATAGTATAGCCAACTATTAAGTTCAAATATTATTTATTTAATTGTTTTTTCATAGAATCGGTGTGTAGGACAGGAATTGGATAGGTAGAGTCAGACTGGAAAATGCAATGCCATAGCCGGAATTTGAACCACGGATCTCCTGGAACACTCGAATTTTTCAGTCTGACTCTAATTATCCAACTTCTGTTCTACACACGGATTGTATGAAAAAACAATTAAATAAATAATATTTGACACACGGTTTGTGTGAAAAAAAACAACAAACAGTTAAATCAATAATATTTAATAGTTTGCTACACTATGAATCCTGGGAATTAAAGTACTTACAACATTGTAAGTCGCCATAAGTGTATGTCATCTCAAAATAATTTGAGATCAACTTGTGGTTTGCCGGGAAACACGAGTCAGTTGAGAAATTTAATGCTATGCCGGCATTTTCCATGGTAGCTCAGTGGTAGAGCAACTCGCTAGATACCGGGGGATCCGTAGTTCAAATGACGGCTATGGCATTGAATTTTCCAGTCTGACTCTACCTGTCCAAAAGAATACTTTTTGTAAGAGTTTGTATATGGAACCGCTAGAGACTTTTTAAACCTTATTATATGTAAATAACTTGTGCAAATCACAGAATAAGACGTAGATTTGTAAGACATTGAAAAGAAATGTTTTGGAAATGTACAGGTGTTAATAAACGCAGTGCTAAAGCAATACATTTCGAAGTAATAGGCGAATATTCAGTTTTGGTTTTCACAAGACTCGAAAAGCAGCGTTACGGTTTGCGAATCTGCACGCGGGTGCCCCAGGCATAGTGACCATATCTCCCTGGACCGGAGAGAGCGATACAAGGCTAAGCGAAAGGCAAGGTCGCGCGGAACGTGTTCAGAAAACAAACATACACAGAGATGCAAGTTCTGTGATCGCGAAGGAACAAGTTGTCTCAGCATATATTTTGTTTTTGATAAACGTTATGTTGCGAGTTTTAGATAATGGAGTTTATAAACTTTCTGATGACACGTCATATTTTGTTACATCATAAAGCTGCTAACGTGTCATAAAACACTATCCCAGATGATGTAACTGTATTATTTAATAGGTATTTTTACTTTCTCTAGCACGTAAGTACCATCCACATAGTAGATAGAGAAGGTATTGCATCGCACCAAAAAATTCGATACCGAGATTTCACCGGAAATATATGTTTTGGGACACCCTGAATCCAAAAAGAGCATTTCTAGAAACATGTCAGCGTATCTGTCTGTGGGCAGCATAGGTCAAAAACCAAAAGTCCGTTAAATACCAAACTTGGTATTAAAGTTCAGCATCTTCCAATGATGCGACACGAATATTTTCAAGAAAATCCCCCCAACCCCAACTACCCTTTATATGGAAAAAATTAAAAAAAAATTGATTTTCTCAAAAATGGTTCTAACGATATTGATCATAATCGTCTATGTTTGAGATATTTACATAGCAAATTAAATCTATATCTTGCATTTTCTAGGAATAGCCTCTGAAGATTGGATTTTTCTGAATTTTGCATAACTGGTAAATCGTAAGAAATAGACAAAATATTTACTGCACAAAAATGTAGATCTCGTTAAAACGCACAATTTATATCATATGCTTTTTTTCGTAGAGTTGCCCATTTCCGAGATATTCCTTGTTATTGGCTTTAGTTTTAAAATACTTAAAACTTTTCTCACACTGATACTTGTATTTTCTGGCCATGTAAAAAACATTTCAATCTCATAGCGACCATATTTTAAAACATTTGACTCGGTTTAGCCTAGTGTATTCCTTTATTTCCCTTCTACATATGCTACGAGAAAGTCGTGTGAATAGAATACATGAGACTTTTTAAAAAACATGACCGCGCGCGGGCGCGCGCGCGCGTGTGTGTGTATGTGTGTGTGTGTGTCTGTGGGCAGCATAGCTCAAAAACGAAAGGTCGGTTAAATACCTAACTTGGTATTTAATTTCAGTATATTCTAAGGTTGCAACACAAAGATTTTCAAGAACATCCTCCGCACCCCCAACTACCCATTACATACAACATTTTTTTGAAAATGTTGATTTTCTTAAAAATGGCTGTAATGATTTTGATTAAAATACTTTATTTTTAAGATATTTTCATGAAAAATGCAATATTTATATTGAATTTTCTGGGTATAGCCTCTGGAAAAGTTTTTATTCTAGATGACTTTTTTATAACTGGTAAACCGTAAGAGGGAGAGAGACAAAAACTTACTAGAGAAAAAAATCTGTAGTGTGGCACTCACATGACCTTCTCTAGCTGCTCTACAAACTTCTTACATAAGATTCTTCTTCTTTCTACACAATGCTATTCGAGGCAAACATTAGCATAATGTTCTTATTACTTAGTTCCTTAGAGAGCTGGGAGTCGGAAACTTGGGGAAAGCGGCGATGAAGCAGAAGATTATATGCGCTGGAAGATGTAAGTTAGATGAAGAAGGCGTTCCAGGGAAGAAGGCAGAAGATGCAGTATTTGGGATGAAGTGAGAAAATGGGGGACTGGCATGAAGTAGGAAGATGGAGGATTGGCACGAAATAAAATGGGGTTCCCAGGAAGAATTGACAAAATGGGGTTCTGGAGTGATATTTTTTTTTGATAGTGTTTAACGCCTGTTTTTACATCTTTTGGCACCGCAGGTAATGACACTGATGATACATGATGGTGGAGCACCGGTGGAGTGCGATGGCGGGGGAAACCGGAGAAAACTCGGCCCTGAGTCACTTTGTCTACAACAAATCCTACATACGGTCGCCTGGAATCGCCCGGGCCGCCTTGGTGAGAGGCGAGTGGTATAACGGCGCGGCCTGTGTGTTTGTGTGTGAGAGACTGAGTGAGTGAGTGAGAGAGAGCATACATTCGAAAAGTTGTCTAAATATTAAACGTGTTATTTAAGGTTCAATGAACTTCCAAGGGTTCAACACAAAGATTTTCAGAAAAATCCCCCACTTCCAACTATCCTTTACATGGAATATAATTCCATATGTTTATTTTCTCAAAAATGGCTAACAGTTTTGAATAAAACCCCATATAAAAAATCTGATGTGTTTCATTCACATGATTTTTACTACCTCTCTGCAACAAATTATTGTTAAAAAGCTTATGATTCTATTTACTTCATGGAAACCGAGAAAAAATTAGCACAAATAGACTTATTACTTGCTTCCTTGTAAGTAGAAGTGAAATAAAGGAGTAGCATACGTTAAAGTAATAGGCAAAAGCTGGTTGCTATGTGACTGAAGTTCCTTTGTTTGTGTGGATAGGAAATGACCAATTCCTATATGAGAAAGGTATAAGTTTTTCAAAGCTGAAATCAAAAACAACAAATACCTCAAAAACTATCAACTCTACGAAAAAAATGTATATGACATAAACTGTGTGTTTTAAAATGCTCTACATTTTTTGTGGGGTAAGTTTTTGTCCATCTCTTACGGTTTACCAGTTATGCAAAAGTCCATAAAAAACATCCAGAATAAAGAAGTTTTCAGAGGCTATTCCCAGAAAATTCAAGATATACCTTTTATTTGTCAGGCAAATATTTTTAATGTACAATATTTTAATCAAAATCGTTAGAGCCATTTTTTGAAAATCAAAATGTTCGAAAAAAGTTCCATGTAAATGGTAGTTTGCGGTTGAGGGGATTTTCTCGAAAATCTTCGTGTCGCATCCTTGGAATATACCAAACTCAAATACCAAGTTTGGTATTTAACGGTCTTTGCGTTTTTGAGCTATGCTGCCCACAGACACACACACAGCAGACAGACAGGCAGACACACACGGACATTTTTCTAAAAATGTTTTTTTGGATTCAGGGGTCTCAAATCATGTATTTCTAGGGAAATCTCGGTATCGAATTTTTGGGTGCATTACAATACCTTCTCTGTACACTATGTACATAGTGCGTATAGAGAAAGTAAAAATATCTAGATAAATAAAATGTATATTTTGCATTTTCTGGGAATATCCTGTTAATTCCACATCGTTGGGAAGGGATGAATATTGTATGCTCTTGAATAGTCGGTAAACGTTTAGGGATAGACGAAAGTATACTGCGCAAATTTTTTTAAAGCCGGTGCCGGTACCACAGTCGTTGGCGCGTTTAGCGTTGACATTCTGTAACGAAAACAGTAGAGGTTGGAATCCCGCAGTGGGCATGGATGTTTAGTGTTTTGTTTTTCTGTGTTTGTGAACTCTAAGTCATTCTATCCTCTTGATGTCCAAGTAGATTAAGTCTGAAGGCCTACATATGTAAAAATCAGATTTTTTCCATTCACATAACTTTCTCTACATCAATATAAAACTATTCTTACAAAATATTCTGAATTTTTCAGTCTGACTTTACCTATCCACTCGGCTTGTGTGAAAAAATAATTAATCCAATACCAATTGAACTTAATAGTTGACTATGCTATGAATCCTGGGACTTAAGTACTTGCAACATTGTAAGTCGTCATCTCAAAATAATTTGAGAACACCTTGTGGTTTACCGGGAAACATGCGAGACAGTTGAGAAATTTAATGCTATGCCGGCATATTGCCATGGTAGCTCAGTGGCAGAGCAACCGGCTAGAGATCAGGAGATCCGTAGTACAAATCCCGGCTATGGCATTGAATCTTTCAATCTGGCTCTACCTATCCAACTTCTATCCTATACACGGTTTGTGTGAAAAAACAATTAATCCAAAATATTATTCGTTTATCTACAGCTGCTAATGAAGAAAAACATCAGCAGAATTGGTTTTATTACTTGCTTCCTTGTAAGTAAAAGGGAAATAAGGCTAAAGAGATAGACAACTATTTTAAAAACTGGTCTCTATGTGAAACAATTGAGGTTGGGTTGGCTTTGCATGCCAATAAAACAAGAGACGAAACATGAGGTGTATTTCCATTCGAGATAAGTTAGTTTAAAATTGATATCAATAACATGGAATATCTCGAAAACGGTGAACTCTTCAAGAAAATCATATACGACATAAGTTATGCGTTTTAACGAGCTCTACATTTTTGTGCTGTGCGTTTTTTCTATCTCTTACGGTTAAAGAGTTATTCAACTGTGCAAAATTCATTAGCATAAAGAGGCCTTCAGAGGCTATTCTCAGAAAGTTCAAAATAGACATTTTCCTTTTGAAGGAAACACTTTTAGTTAACAATATCTTAGTCAAAGCGTGAGAGCCCTTTTCAAGAAAAACAGTTTCATGTAAGGGTAGTTTGTGGTGAGGGGTTTTCTTGAAAATGTTAGTGTCGCATCCTTGGACGATACTAAACGTAAATACAAAGTTTGGTGTTTACAGTTTTTTGGAGCCAGAGGATCTCTAAAATTATATCTCCGGTGAAGTCTTGAAATCGAATTTTTGGATGAAATACAATTCCTTATTTAACTACTATGTACATTTTATGTACATACTTGCTAGAGAAAGTAAAAAAACATTAAAACATATAAATTATTCCAATTAAACTTTTTTGTGTCATAAGCCTTTCACGAAATATTCGTTATTAGTGGTTTGAATTATTCATTACTTCATCTTTTCAAATCTTTATTTTTTTCCTGCTACTCCTGGAAAGAGTATCTATTTTTTGGCTAGCATATAATCTTTAGTTCATAAACATTTCACTATCGCTATTCTCTTTGTATCTGAAACGAAATATTTCATGTGGCTGTTTATTCATGGTTTATCTCGGTTAAACTGAAATAGACATAAAAATTGGTCTTTTTAGGAGTAGTTTGTTTACCTACATAGCTAACGGCTATAATACAACAGATTTTTTTTTTAACATTTTTTGTTGTTTTCGCAAAATTATTGAACATTTCAAGGTCATCATATACTGACTCGCTTTAAAACATTTGACCTTCGCTTGACCTACGAAACTTGGTTTTTAAGTAGTATTAGGATGAGGGGTGAAGATTTTCAAGAAACTCTCCATCCCAAACCATTTTAATGAAACATTTTTCCAACATTTTGATTTTTTCAAAATTACTAACAATTTGGATTAAAATATCACATGCTTAAGATATGTTTATGACAAATGAATTGTATAGGTTAAGTTTTCTCTGAAGTCCTCTCATTGTGCGATATCTGCATAAAAAAATCTTACTACACTACCAAAAGCAGATCTCGGTAAAGCATACAATTGATAAAATGCATTTCTTTTGTGGAGTTAACCGTTTCCAAGTTTTACCTTTTAAAATAATGTTATTGCAGAATTATATAGGTAGAGAATGTCTTGTGAACGTAACACATGCTTTTCAGCCTGGAACAGTTATTTACCATTCCTTCTGGTGATTTATTAGATACCAGTTGACCACTGTGCTAGCAAATTTCTTTTCCTCTTCCTGGTTGGCTTTAGTATTGTAGTTCCTTGTCCACTCCTTCTAAAACAGTTAATTATTTTGTCTGTCAATGTCAAAGGCTTACCTTTCTTCGCAATCACATTTCAGAGATATTCAAAATCTCGATACAGCCTCTGTAATTTTTACTTTCTCTGCTATTTATGCGAGTAGTAAGCATAGAAAGCATTTTATTTTACCCAACAATTTGAGATCGAAGATTTCACTCTAAATGCACGTTTTAGTGTCCCCTGATTGAAAACAGAATTTATTTATTTATTTATTTATTAAGTCTGTTGAGTATCAAATTTGAGTTAAACATCTTCCATGGGTGAGATACAAAGATGTTCAAGAAATCGCTCCACCCCAAACTACATATGACTTGGAAAACTTTTCGAAAATGCTATTTTCTCAAAAATGACTAATGATTTTGATTAAAATAGAATAAATTAAATATATTTGCATGAAAAGTAAAACGTATATCTTGAATATCCTGAGAATAGTCTATCCTGATTTAATTTTGTAGAGCCGTTAAACCGGAAGAGATAGAAAAAAACAAACAACTACGAACGAAACCTGTAGATTGTCAAAACAATTTATTTCCCATATATATATTTGTTGTAGAGTTAACCATTTCCAAGATATTGCTTGTTATTGGTTTAAGTTGTCTAGTACTTACATGATTGTTTCTTGAAATATTCTTCTTTATGATGTATACACTTTTGCATGCATTCGAAGTATTTGTCATAGCATTTTGTCCACTTCTTGTGACTGCTTGTCCAAAAATTGGTTCTTGAACGCATCAACGGCTTTTTTTGCCACGAAAATCGTTGTTCACGAACTTTATTGTTGATGTTTAGGCACAAAAAAAAAAAAAAAAAAAAAAAAAAAAAAAAAAAAACAACATTGGATGCCAAATCAGGACTGTAGGACGAATTCATCAATTAGGTCACCAATTCGATTATTTGAGTGTTCAAATAGCCGGTTGTGACAAGAGATGTGTGAACGTTCGTATTGTCTTGATGAAGAATGATCGGACAACAATTGTTTGCTTTTCTTGTTTCACAGAAGACAAACATTTGAATGCGGCAAACAAATGTCGTGCACCATTCAGAATTGATTGATTGAGGTTCCTCTAAAGGCATTGTTGTAACATGACCGTTTTTGAAGAAACAGGCGACCATTTGTTTCAAAGTTCTTCGATTGCGAATAACTTTTGTTGGATTTGGTTCATATTAAAACACTGATATAGTGGACTGTTGTTGACGTTCCGGCTCATGTTCAAAGATCTATGATTCGCCACCTTTTACAATTTTATATACGATTTTGAAGCCTCAACATTGTATTTCTTGAACATTTTATGTGGCAGCCTTTTGAGATTGTGTCAAATTATGTGAGATCAAACGAGGGCAAACCTTTTCACGGCTAAATAAACCTTTAATATTTTATATATGCTGAAGGAACTAATCTATCTCAATCCTTTATCTCAAAGAATGTGGCATGACGATCTGTCACTATCAGTTTTTGCATACATTAATGTTTTCTGGCACAACTAACTTTGGACGAACTTCACGAATTTCATGAGTGAGCGAACGGCAGCCACAATTAAATTCGTTATACCAGTGTTTCACAAGGGCAAGGGATGGAGCTTCATCAACAAATGTAGTAATAAGTTGATCAAAGCATTCTTGTCTTGATAATTCACATCGAAAATCATAATAAATTATAATAAATTGAACACCTTCAAAAGTTAATTACATCTCTTCCTGAGACACAATTTTAAAGTCACTGTACAAATAACGCTCTATTGACAACATATCCGAAGCAGGTTAAGGTCAGCAATATCTAACGTTCCAGTGGAAACACCAGAACATCTACAGCAATCAGTGTTGCCAAGTTTGAAAATATAAAGTGGCCCTCGTATAATCAGTATTATATTGAGTATTTAAATATAAGTATATGAGAGATTTATAATAATTTCTTTACACATCATAATACGAGTAGTTTTCTCCCATGCGTCTGAAATAAGCTTCCATACATCTTTGTTTACGTACTAGTCATGCCGTATGTGACATCTGAGAAGTTAAATGTATCCCACTTTCAGCTATTAAACGTGCCCAATGTACAAGTCGACGCACAGAGAGAAAGTGTTCTCACGCACATTTTATTGGTGCCAGATAAGATGTTGGCAAGGCACAGCGCAGCATAGACCGTGAAAGACAGTCGATGCAGACATGATAATAATGCATTCACGTGATTCTTGTCCTAACCTACTCTAAGAAAGCATTTATTGTATTTTCCTCTTGCGCAAAGTTTCACACTAATTTCTTTTTCCGAGAAATTAATCACATTAAACTAGAAGTAAAGAAGGAAACGTGTTCCCTTCACATGACTTTCTCTTCCTATTCTGTAACAAGTTGTTCTTACAAAAGCTTATTCTTCTATCTACTTCATGCTATTCAAGATAGGCATTGGCAGAACTGGTCTTATTCTTTAGTTCCGTCTAGGTAAAAAGGAAATTACTTAATACACTAGGATAAAGCGATAGTCAAATCCTTTAAAAGCTGGTTGCTATATGATGGCAATTTCGTGCTCTATACATTACCAGGAGTAATACAAAATAAACAGGAATGAAAAAAGTAAAAGTATTTTAAAATTGAAACCAATAATAAAGAATATCTTAGAAATGTTAATTTCACAAAAAATGTACATGACAAATTGTGTTTTAACAAGATCTACAATTTTGTGTAATAAGTTTTTGTCTATCTCTTACGGTTTACCATTTAAGCAGAACTCAACCAAAATGAAGAGTTCTTCAGAGGTTATTTATAACAAATTTAAGATATACATTTTATTTGCCATGTAAATACTTTAAGTATATGGTATTAATCAAAATCGTTAGCCATTTTTGAGGAAACCAAAAATTTCGAATTTTTTTCTGTGGAAAGGTTCGTGTAAGTGCACACACAGAGACAGAGAGAGAGAGAGAGAGAGAGAGAGAGAGAGAGAGAGAGAGAGAATCGTTTTCTAAAAATGCTAGGTTTTATTACAAACGTGTATTTGCAGTGAAATCTGGGTATCGAATTTTTGGATGAAATGCAATAACTTCTCTTCTATGTATGATGTATACACAGTAATAATGTAATGTTACTTTCATATGATTTCTCTTATACAAAAAATTTTACAGAAGTCATTCTTTTTATCCACTTCTTGATAACAGAGATAAACTTTTATAACACATTCATAGAGGATCTTTCAAAGGTCACTTTAAAACCGTTGTATATGCATAATATTTTAGAGAGAGAGAGAGAGAGAGAGAGAGAGAGCTAGTTACATACTGGGAAAACAATGGGTGGGGGTTTATAAAACATTGTGAAAATGTCATCCTTCTCTTGTCCAACGTACACTGTTCTTTCTGAGACTCCATAGACAGCATTTTTCAGCTGATATCTTGGAGTATTAGCAATTTCTTGCAAGATAACATTTTTCAGCTGTGTCGGGTGGTTGGATGTATCAGGAACATTCGTTCTTCAAGGTAACACCACAACTAAAAGTTGATTGAAGTGAAATCTGGGGATCGCGGTGGCCACTACTGATGACGTGATCGCCAAAGATCGGAGTTATTAATTGTTTTGCTGAGGTGTAGCTATGAAGCATCTCAGCAACAGTGACAACTTTGATAATCTTTGGCCTTCTAGATCTCTTCTTATCAGCACTTGAACCAGCTTTTTCAAGCTTCCTGATTAAATCCCAATAATTACGAACGGAACATTAAATTATTAAAAGTTATACATTTTCTCGGACTTTGCTTTGAATAATAGCATTGCATTAGCTGTATTCTATCATTAAGTGATAATGATTGCCAAGTGGTCGGAACCAGAAATGTTGATGGTTACGATAGGAAGAGACAGAGCAGGGATATGAGAAACCTACCCGGGGAAGCCACAGAAATTAGGTCGGACACGGGGATCGAACCCGCGACCTCCTGAATGCGGACTACAGACGAAACCACCTGAGCCAGCCCGCTCGGTAGCCCTGTATTGTAGATCATTTGTTTACTGTATTTGCCAGCCTCTTGAAACAGTATCTATTTATTTGCACAGTGATATACCAAATTAAAGAATTTTATCTCGAAAGCTTCTCTCTAACATTGTGATAAGGAAAGTGCTTCACCTTATTAAAATGCTCGAGGCTAACATCGATTTGGATATTACCAAAACGAGTGTTATATACGATATGATATGCCTTTACTAACCATAATACAGTACATACATTCTTACAATTTTCTTATACCTTACTTAGAGTTGCTCTTTTTACTTTCTCTAGCCCGTATGTACAATGTACACAGTAGACGGAGAAGCTAATGTATTCCACACAACATTTTGATGTCGAGATTTTATCAGACATATGTTCTTTTAGATCCCTTGAGTCCGAAAAAAAGCATTTTTAGAAAAAGGTCCTTGTGTGTATGTGTGTGTCTGTGGACAGCATAGCTCAAAAAGAAAATACCGTTAAACACAAAACTTGATATTTATGTTTAGTATCTTACAAGGATGCGACACAAAGGTTTTTAAGAAAATCTCTCTCCTTTTACGTGAACAATTTTAAAAATTTATTTTATTCAAAATGCTCTATATATTTTGATTAAAATACCGTATGTTAAAGAAATTTACACGAGAAAATGTATATTTTGAATTTTCAGTGAATACTCTCTGAAGACCTCTGTATTCTCGACGAGTTTTTGCAGGATTTTGCATAACCATTAAACCGTAAGAGATAGACAAAATCTTAATGCACAAAAAATTAAGATCTCGTTAAAAACACAATTTATGTATAGAGCTCACCGTTTCTGATATATTCCTTGTTATTTTTTCAATTTTAAATTATTTAAGGTTTTCTTCAACGGGAAGTATGTTGACATTATTTGAATTAGATGTTTGAACCAGACATAACAACTTTACACTAGATTATTCAATAGCTTTGAACACTGAATCATACTTCTTTAATGTTAGAATTTTTTCATCACTAAAAGTAATGTTTTTTTTTTTTTTTTTTTTTTTTTTTTTTTTTTTTTTTTTTTAAATCTCTATTGATGTTAGTGCAATTTTGTCACTGGTGATACAAAAATTCTTCAGGACATTTTAAGACATTTTGGTGGTAGGTCTTTAAACAAAAACTGAGAAGTGTGTCCATATTGAAAGTGCGAAATGTAGTCCTGTTTTGTAAAACAGTTCGCTAGGAAACACGTGTGTTGGTTATCTATGGACATCCAAAGGTTCCAGCAACTAGTTAACATAAATAGCTATTTTCGATCTTTTGTCTGATTGTACTCAACATTTCACTACCTGTGTCGCTTACGTCACATCAGCAGCAATTACATATGATTCCCCTAAAATGTCTTCACCTAAGGTATTGTATTCCATCCATAAATTCGATGCCGAGATTTCACCGGAAATATGTGTTTTGAGACTCTCTCGATAAAAAAAAGTATTTTTTAGAAAAAAAGATCTGTGTATGTGTGTGTGGACGGCATAACTAAAATGAAAAGTCTGTTAACTTGTATTTAACAGAAGGATGTGACACGAAGAGTCCCCCACCCTAAATTAGCCCTTACATGGAGAATTTTTCGAAATTGTCTATTTTCTAAAAATAGTTCTTAATTATTTTGATTAAAATATTAGAGAATAATATATGACAAATAAAATGAATATCCTGAATTTCTCGAGAATAGCTCCTGCTTCATTCTGAATAGCTTTTGCGTAACTGGTAAACCGTAAGATATTGACAAAACCTTACTACACAAAAATATAGATGTCGTTAAAACACACAATTTATGTGACGTACACTTTTTTGTAGAGCTAACCATTTCAGAGAAATTCCCTTATACGTTTCAATTTTAAAATACTTGAACTTTTCTCATTCGGGAAGCCCTCATCCGCTTCATCTCTCTTTTGTTTTCTTCTGGCTTGGAAAGAGACCCAAATATCAGTGACAATCGCATAGCGATTGCTTTAAAACATTTGCCTATTGGTTTTCTAGTGTGTTAACTTATGTCCCTTCTACTTAGAAGGAACTAAGTAATAAAACAATTTCTGTTATTATGTATCTTGATTAGCATGAAATAAATAAAAGAATAGTCTTTTGTAGGTTTAGTTTGTGTACAGAACAGATAGATTAAGCAATGTGAAGTGAACACATCAGATTTTTGAAACTATTTTGACAGCTCGTGCTCTTATCGAGAGAAAGTGGTTTCTGTCGATTCGCTAGGCACAGAGAGGAAGTAAACGAGTATAGACTTCGACCGCGCGAATAAATGAAGTCAGGTGGGCAGTTCATCTGTCTTACGTAAGCAATAAGACACCTGATATACGAGAATGGGTGGGCCTATGGAGCATATTCGCTTTCATTTGTTTTTATAACGAATCTGCAATCACTGGAAATAATATACTACGCCTACTATATTTCTGCTTTCATCAGCATTACAACAGAAAGATGTGGTGAAGCAAGGGCGTAGAAAATACATACAAGAAAAATAATATGAATCCACGTAAATAATGTGTAAATGAATTCAAAGTTGAGACGCAAAACCTCTCTAACCTCATTTATCGTCACCTCTTGTCTTTTCTTTGAAACTCGTTTTATGAGATACTTTCTTAAATACATTCACTCACATTTTAAATACCGTTATGTTTAGTGTGAGGTAATAGCTCGTATAATAATAGTAATACATAATAGTAATAATACGTTATTAAGTTTTAACAATGATGTAACAAAACATGAAAAAAAACCGGGTATAATTTTAAAAAATCTATTCGGGTACGATTTCTTCATAACGTGGCAGGAAGTTCTTTGATAGTAGATAGTAAATTAATACATACACTATAAATTATTATGTTCAGTGTTAAACAGAACCGAAATCATTAAAATGTGATTAAAATAAAAGAGCAAGTTAAATTATTCCTTGTAAGAAAACAAAAGTAAATAATCTGATGGGTAAGAAACTTTTCTATCCAATACGAAATCAACATATTCCTTCTTTAGTATATTATTTCAATAAACAATTATTTTATTCATATCACTTTATTTATGATAAAATTTGCCTAAATACAAGTGCTCATAAATCATAAGCAGTAGTTATTTGGGAGTTCACGCGAAGGAAAGGAAAAAAACAAATACATTCTCAAACTTTTCTACATATTCCACATTTGGAGAAATGCAAACACAAAAGGAATATCGCCAGCCTGAGTAGTGTGGTGGTAGCGTGTCTGCCACACATTTAAAAGGTCGTTAGTTCGAATCTCGCTTAGGGCGAGTTACCCGGTTTTTTGGGGGGTTTTCTCTTATCCCGAGAAGGCAAATGTCGAGTAACTTTAAGCTCCATGCACCCCGAGATCATTTGAGCATCATTTTCACCAATGTCATTAATTCACCGTCCGATATGACCAACCAGCGTTAAAGGACGTTGAAAAAAAAGAGGAATATCCAGAATTCTGCCGACTCTATGAGGAAAGCCATATTACACATTTTAATTCATTTTTAAATTTCTGGCACATTTTCACACTTATGACAATTGCACACACCCCATTTCATAATACAGAAATATTTTTCTTTATTCTTGCAAAATTAAACAATTATGTACCTTTTATTCTTTCTGTCTCGATCTCAAATGATATTTGCAATAAGCTAGAAGAATATTTAACATTTTCCAGTAATAAATAGTTTGGGGTGGAAAAATTTTGGATGTTGCAGTCTTGAAAGCTGTTTAATTTATAGTTCAGCCGACGTTTCGTCTAAGCAGCATGCTCTATCTCCCTCTTTCTCCCTCCTTCTCCTTCTCCCTCTCTCTACGTGTTTTATAAACAATAATTTATTTTTCCCAGGAGACTTCAAAGCATATACTTTTCCATATCAAGTTATTGGATGAAATAGAACACTCCTTTTACTCTAGAATAGTAGGAAAAAATATGAATGACGTATTGTTTAGAAGATATTACACTAATTTTTATTAATTAGACGAGGTCATTTTCATTTTAATTTGTATAAACTTCATTTTGTTGCATAATTATCTAGCCGCATTTACTTTCTCTACACGTACTATATACACATAGTGTACAGAGAAGGTTTACATTCCACCCAAAAATTCGATACTGAGATTTCACCGGAAATACATGTTTTGGGCCCCCCTGAATCCAAAAAAAGCATTTTCAGAAAAAGGTCCGTGTGTGCGTGTGTGTGTGCGTGTGTGTGTGTGTCTGTGGACAGCATAGCTCAAAAACGATAAGACCGTGGAATACCAAACTTGGTATTTAAGTTTGGTATCTTCCAAGGATGCGACACGAAGATTTTCAACAAAATCCCGCTACCCCCAACTACCCTTTACATGGAACTTTTTTAGAAATTTTGATTTTCTTAAAAATGGCTCTAACGATTTTGATTATAATATCGTATATTAAAGATATTTACCTGACAAATAATATTTATATCTTGAATTTTCTGGGGATAGCCTCTGAAGATTACTTTATTCGGGATAAATTTTACGGAATTTTGCATAACTGCTAAACCGTAAGAGATGGACAAAAACTTATCATACAAAAGATGTAGAGCACTTTAAAACACACAATTTATGTAATATGCATTTCTTCGTGGAGTTGATTTTTTTTAGACATTCCTTGTTTTTGATTTCAGCTTTGAAAAACTGTCACATAAGTTCCTTTGTTTGTATGGACAGCAGTTGACAAATTCCTGTATGAGAAAAGTATAAGTTTTCATAGCAGAAACCAAAAATAAAGAATGTCTCAAAAACGACGAACTCCACGAAAAAATGTATACATCGAACATAACTTGTGTGTTGTAACGTGCTCTACATTTTTTGTGTATTAAGTTTTTGTCCATCTCTTACGGTTTAGCAGTTATTCAAAATTCAGTAAAATTCATCTATAATAAACTACTCTTCAGAAGCTATTCCCAGAAAATTCAAGATATTCATTTTATTTGCCAGGTAAATATCTTTAATATACGATATTTTAATCAGAATCGTTAAAGCCATTTTAGAGAAAATCAAAATGTTCGAAAAATGTTCCATGTAAAGAAGGGTAGTTGGGTGTGGGGGGATTTTTCTCAAAATCTTCGTGTCGCATCCCAGGAGGATACTAATCTTAAATACCAAGTTTGGTATTTTACTGACTTTTCGTTTTTTGAGTTATCGTGTTCACAGCACACGGACACACACAAACACACAAACACACACACACACAAGGACCTTTTTCCGAAAATGCTTTTGTTTTTATATAAAGGGGACCCTAAAACATATATTTCCGTGAAATCTCGGTATCAAATTTTTGGGTGGAGTACAATACCTTCTCTATACACTATGTACATAGTGCGTATAGAGAAAGTAATAAATGTCGCTTGTCGGTATGGAATGTCCGAAATCATGCATAAGGAGTGAATTTATGGAAACTCCAAGCTTTAGTGCAAATTTCACTACTTCTCCTATTTTCTCTTTTCCCGGAGTTTCAAGGCCCTAAATCACTTGGAGCATTTAGAAATAAGCAACATTAAAATTCAACATCTGTTTCCTTCTACAAATTCCTTACAGTGAACTTAAGGGATTATTAAAATAAAGAGTAAAATAGGTGATACACTTAATAAGATTCATAATTTTAGTATTTAGTTCGTTCATTACTTTTTAACTTATCTCAAGCACCAAATATTAAAACTCAAGTTTTAGACATATATGATCGGTAGTGCTGGATTTTGTTAAAGAAGATTTGAATAACATTTACGATCAATAGATTTTAAGAAAAGTGTATTTTTTAACAACACATTAATAAATCAAAAGACAATAATTTCAGCAACACGGAATAAATAATAAACGCGTTATTAACTTGCTATTACACCATTTTACTTTCTCGAAAATTCCGTTAAATACCAAGCTTATTATTTAAGTTCATTATCTCCGGATGCGGCACAAAGATTTTCAGGAAAATCTCCCGCCGGCAACTATCCCTTACATGGAACATTTTTCGAAAGATATTTTCTCAAAAATGGCTGTATTGAATTTTAAAATTCCATATATTTGAGATATTTTCATGACAAACGAAATGTATATATTTAATTTTCTGGGAATAGCCTCTGAAGACCACTTCATTGTGGATGACTTTTGTATAGCTCATAAACCGTAAGAGATATATAAAATCTTACTATACAAAAATTGTAGATATCATTAAAACACACAATTTATATCGTTATTTGTAAGCTTAATTGTTTCTAGATATTCCTTATTATTGGTTTTAATTTTAAACTACTTAAACTTTTCTCAGGCGGGAAGCCAACTTTCGTTTTATCTCTTTTGTTTTATTTTCGGAAATGGAAAAAGAACATTTAAATTATTTTACATCGCGATAGATTTTAAAAGATTTGACTATCATTTTAGCCTAGTGTATTCCCTTACATCTCTTCTGTTTACAAGGAAGCAAATAATTAAGACGATTTTTGTTCACGTTTATCTCAAATAGCATGACGTAGATAATAGATTAATGTTGTGTGAGGAAACTTTGTTTGTGGAACAGCTAGAGCAAGCCATGTGAATAGAACACATCAGATTTTTCTTCGTAATTATTGTATCCAATATTTAGATTACACGAAACATAATGTATCCAAAATTAAGCTTTTGTTTTTATGTCCTTTAACATTTAATTCAACTAATAAGACAAATACGGTCTTGAAATTTAAGAACATCTATAAAATATTGTCTAACGGAATTACCCAATTTAATTTAAATAAACATTAGGCTTTAAAACGCCATGCTTGGTAACAAGTTATTCTTTAACAGAATTAAAATAAAATGTATATGAAATTGACAGTTATAGCACGTAGTATAAATATATATATATATATATATATATATATATATATATATATATTAATAAAAGTTCGTAAACATCTCCAATTCGAATTGGGCATTTCTAAACCACTACTGTCACCATTCTAATCAAGTGATACAAGAAAGATAAACAAATTCATCTTTATCCTAAGACATTTTACTAATTCATATGATATATTAAAACTTAAAGATAGCCCGTAAAATCAACCAAAAGAAGTTGGGAATATTTAATGGTTATCTCTTTTATTTTTGTCTTTAAAAATTCCATTTTGTATTACATACTTCGCTTATAATTGTGATTATACAAGTATCAACACTAAACCGTAGGTGTTTGTTTCATAAAATCAGTCCTTGTTAACCAAATTTAGAAATTTACCTGGCCGAAATCTCCCGCATGGTGCTGTAGGTAAGCCACGAACGGTCGGCGACGTTCAGCTGTCAAGAGACGGTAAGGCACTGAAAGGCTTCAACAACGCGCCGTTCAGAAAGGGTATATCAAGTCACTAGCGCTGCAGTACAACGAGGTGCTAATGTTTTTAGATCCCAAGATATTGTTCCCCCACTACTCAAAGCAAGCACTCTGTCCTCCAGTTCAACTTACATCCTCATATTTTTACTTTCACTATACGTACTACGTACATAGTGTATAGAGAAGGTATTGTAATGCACCCAAAATTCGATACCGAGATTTCACCGGAAATACATGTTTTGTGTCCCCTGAATCCAAAAAAGCATTTTTAGAAAAATGTCCGTGCGTATGTGTGTGTCTGTGGCCTGCATATCTCAAAAACGAAAAGACCGTTAAATACCAAACTTGGTATTTAATTTTGGTATCTCCCAAGGATGCGACACGAAGATTTTCAAGAAAATCCCCTCACCCCCAACTACCCTTTACATAGAACTTTTTTTGAAAATTTGGATTTTCTCAAAATGGCTCTAACGATTATGATTAAAATAACTTATATTAAATATATTTACATCACAAATGAAATATATATCCTGAGTTTTCTGGGAATAGCCTCTGAAAACTACTTTATTCTGGATGAATTTCACAGAATTTTGAATAACTCCTAAACCGTAAGAGATGGACAAAAACTTACCACACGAAAAATGTAGAGCATGCTAAAACACACAATTTATGTTGTATAATTTTTTTTCGTGGAGCTAATCGTTTGTGAGATATTCCTTGCTTTTATTTTCAGCTTTGAAAAACATACTTTTCTCATACAGGAATTTGCCAACTCCTGTCCGTACAGACAAAGGAACTACAGTCACACAGCAACCAGCTTTTGACTATCACTTTAACCTATGGTACTCCCTTATTTCGCTTCTACTTACAAGGAAGCAAATAATAAGACTATTTCTGTTATTTTTTCCTTGATTAGAATGAAATAAATGGAAGTATAAGCTTTTTAACAATACTTTGTAGTAGAGATGTAGAGAAAGTCACGTGAATGGAACACATCAGAATTTTTCTTTCGTAATTACCTACCAATAAGCAGAGACAAGATTTTGTATTGAAAATTATTTTAAAAATTCGCAATTATAATTTTAATTAGTGATTTTTGTGTTGAATATTCTGCATAAAATTGCATTAATTTAGTGCTAATTTTCGGAAGAATGTCTAATGACGTGGCAGAAATGAAAATTTACGGGTAACTAAAGTAACAACATTAATGTTAAAAATCCCTTTTTATTTTCTCTACACGTACTATGTGCATAGTGTATAGGGAAAGTATTATAATGCATCCAAAAATTCACCTCCAGATTTCACCAGAAATACATGTTTTGGGTATTCCCGAATCCAAAAAAAAGCATTTTAGAAAAAGGTCCGTGTATATCTGTGCGTGTGCGTGTGTGTATGGGGACAGCATAACTCAAAAACGAAAAGACCGTTCAAGGATGCGACCCGAAGATTTTCAAGAAATCCCCTCATCCCAAACTACCGTTTACATGGAAAATTTTGATTTTCTCAAAAATGGCTCTAACGATTTTGATTAAAATTCCTTATGTTTAAGATATTTTTATGACAAACGAAATGTTTGTCTTGAATTTTATCTGAAAACCTATCCAGACTGGATATTATAGAACTGACATACCGTAAAATATATACAAAATATATTCGAGATTTCCGGACTATTGGTTTCAATTTTAGCCTCTTAAACTTTTCTCTAATGGAAGGACATCTTTCTTCTGGTTTTCTTTTGTTTATTCCTGGCAAACAAAGAGATTGGAATTTCAACTCTTTACATAGCAACCGGCCTTTATAGGACGAGACTATCGCTTTAGCCCGTGTATTTTATTTCCCTTTTACTTACAAGGAAGCTAGTAATAAGACTAATTCTGCTTATATTTGTCTTGATTAGGTTGATGTAGTAGATAACATTTTAATGTTTTGAATAAAACATATGTTTACAGAACAGCTAGAGGACAGCATGAGAATGAAACATATTAGATTTGTTCCCTTCTACTTCCAAGGAGCCAAGTAATAAGGACAATTTCTGCTAATGTTTATCTCGATTATCATGACATAGAAGAATAAGCTTTTTAACAATACTTTGCTACAGAGATGAAGAGAAAGTCCTATGAATGGAACACATTAGATTTTTTCTAAATTCAAAATCTTTTATTTAAATCTATATCAATAGAATCAACTGCAACACACAACTTTTTCGTTTTTGATGGTAGTTCTATCTGTTACAACTAAGTTATACATAGCAAATCTGATGTGTCACATTCACATCACATTCTCTAGGTTCCATATACAAACAATTCTTACAAAAGACTCTATTTCTATATACTTCATGTTAATCGAGATAATTATTAACAGAATTTGTCTTATTACTTACTTCTTTCTGAGTAGGAGGGAAATAAGGTAATATACTAGGCTAAAGAGATAGTCAAACCTTTTAAAAGCTGGTTGCTATGTGAAACAATTGAGGTTCGGTTTGCTTTGTATGGTTCCGTTATATAGTTGAAAATTGAAACTAATAACAAGGAATATCTCGAATACGGTAAATTCTACAAGAAAACCATATATGACATAAATTATGTGTTTTAACGATATATACATTTTTTCAGTAATAAGTTTTGGTCTATCTTATAGGGTTTAACTGCTGTGCAAAATTTTGCAAAACTCATCCAGAATAAAGAGGTCTTTAGAAGCTATTCTCAGAATATTCAAACTATACATTTTATTTGTAATGTAAATATGTTTAATATACCGTCTTTTAATCAAAATTGTTAAGATCATTTTTGAGAAACACAAAATTAAAAAAAAAATCCATGAAAAGGGTAGTTTGTGGTGGTGGGGGATTTTTTTAAAATGTTGTCGCATCCTTGAGAAATAACTTAAACACCAAGTATGATATTTAACGGCCCTTTCGTTTTTGAGTTATGCTGTCCACAGACGCACACACACGGCCCTTTTCCTAAAAAAAAATGTTCTGACTCAGGGGACCTGAAAACATACATTTTCAGTGAAACCTTTATATCGAAATTTTGATTTATAATATAATACCTTCTCTAGCTACAATGTATATTGTATATGCATACGGCTAGCGAAAGTAAAACATCGCATAATACTTTTATTGAGTGGTGTTCGTGTTAAATATTTTACATAAAATCACATTAATTTAGTGCTAAGTTTTGGACTAAATAAATGACTAATGACGTGACAGAAATAAAAATCTGATGTGAACAATTCACATATTTCCTCTACATCTTTGAAACAAGTTATTGTTACAAAACCTTATTCTTCTATTTACCTAATGCTAATGGAGATAAACATTAGCAGAAATGGACTTATTACTTGCTTCCTTGCAAGTAGGAGGGAAATAAGGGAATACACTAGACTGGAGCGATAGTCATATCTTTTAAAAGCTGGTTGGTAAATGATTTAAATGCCTTTGTATGTTCAGGAATTCACAAAGTATAAGTATTTTAAAACTTAAACTGATAACAAGGAATATTTCAGAAACGAGCAGCTTTACAAAAAAGAAAAAAAAATACATAAAATAATGTGTTCTAACGAGATATTTATCTTTTGTGTAGTAGGTAAGTATTTGTGTATCTCTCACGGTTTACTGGTTATGCAAAATTCAGCAATATTCATACAGGATAAAGAGGCATTCAGAAGATATTCCCAGAAAATTGAAGAAATACATTTATATGTCAGGTACATCAAAGAAATTTTAATTGAAATCGTTGAGAAAATCAACATTTTCCAAACTTTTTCCAATTAAAGAGTATTTTGAGGTAAGGGGGATCTTGGTAGATACTAAACTTCAATATCAAGTTTAGTATTTAACGAAACTTTCGTTTTTGAGCTATGCTGTCCACACACACACACACGCGCGTGCGTGCGGACCTTTTTCTAAAACTTATTTTCTTTGTACTCAGAAAGCCTCAAAACCTGTATTCCCGTTGAAATCTCGGTAATTATTTTTTGGTGGAATACAATACTTTCTCTATACGCTATGTGCATAGTACGTGTAGAGAAAGTAAAAATATTTAAATCGCAAATAAAATGCGTGTGTTCAATTGACTGGAAATAGCCTCTGAAGACCTCTTCATTCATTTTTCATCAAATTCCAAACTTGTATTTAGGTTCAGCATCTTTCAAAGAATGATACCAATATTTTCAAGAAAACCTGCCATCCAAAACTACTCTTTGGACCATTTTTGAAAAGTTTGATTTTCAAAAATGGGCCTAAGAATTTGATTATAATAAGATATGCTTAGGAGATTTATTTTTATAAATTATCTGGGAAGTTCTTTGAATTCCTCCTCATTTTGGATAACTTTTGCATAACTGGTAAACCGTAAGAGATAGACAAAAACTTCTTTACAGAAACTGTAGATCTCCTCAAAAAACAAAACTTATATGGAATGCTTTTCTGTGGAGTTAACTATTTTCGAGATATTCCCGATTATAATTTTCCTATAATTATACTTTTTTAAAATGGGAAGTCGTTATTCGTTTTTGTTTCTGCTGGTCACTTTGGTGACCAGATTTTAAAAGAATATAAGTAATAACTTCATTTCTGTTAATGTTTATCTAAACCATTAAGGATTGGATGGAAGGTTAAGCTTTCGTAAAAATGATCTGTGAAACATAACACAATAACCTGCTCTTACGTCTTTACCTATTTGCAGCGACTCAAAATCAAGGGCATTTGTGACATCTGATCTAAATGCATGTCTTCTTCATGAAAACTATGGATGACAACAACAACATTTACGCAATACAAGACATTTTAATCTCTGGCTATACTTGGATGTAAGGATAATCTCGAAATCGAAAAATGGAACAACCGATTCCTATAAGGGACTGAACTGGAATGGACTGAACTAGACTGGACTGGACTACTGAGCGGAGGGGATTCCACACAAAGCACTACGTTGCTATTGCATGTCAGACCCCTGGGTGGAAGCCGCGAGAAGAAAGGAGACATCGAGTATGCCAAGTGAGCGGTCAAGGTGGACACTATAGGATGCTGGTAGTTCTTCATCCTTCCATTAGGTTTTGCTAGCCAGGTGCCAGTCTACTGGCATTGCCTCATGGGGCAGACCATCACTATGCCACCCCAGCGGAGAGAACAGCAGTTACAAAGCGAAATATCATCTACTTGGCCGCAGAACAACCACGGACACTTCTACCTGGTAAGACCGGATTGAAAGATGAAAATAGAACGAAATGAAGAGATGGGAAGTTTAGGAGATGAAAGAAATATCCCCAGCATTCGCTTGGTGACCCGGGAAAACCTAGAAAAAACCCAGGATGGTCGACCGTTGGAAGCGAACCTACGACCTCTCGAATTCGAACCTCGAGCATTACGGCGGAGCCTTCTTCTCTGGTCCTATAAGGAGTTTCTTATCGAATAAATAATGCACAGCATTTTTACATCACGCCTTACTTCAAAAACTGATCGCAGATATTAAAGCTACAAAATATTTTTCTATAATATATAGTGAAACTATGGATGTGTCAACACAGCATTTGATTTTTTGAACAATTTTTACTTTTCACGAATGTTAATGTACACAATACATAGAGAAGATTTTCGTTCCACCCAAAAATTCGATACCGATATTTCATTAGAAATACATGTTTTGGAGACCCCTGAAATAAAAAATAAGGATTTTTAGAAAAAGATCCATGGTGTGTCTATGTGTGTGTGTTTGTGTTTGTTTGTATGTCTGTGGACAGCATTACTCAAAAACGATAAGTCAGTTAAACAACACGTTTTGTAATTAAGTTTAGTTAGTATCTTCCAAGATTTCGACACGAAAGATTTACAGGAAACCACCCTACCAAACTAACCTTTACAAGGAAGATTTATCGAAAAGTTCAATTTTCTCAAAATGGCTCTAACGAGTTTGATTAAATACCGCATATTAAAGATATTTATATGACAAATAAGATGTAGATATATCTTGACATTTCTGAAAATAGTAGTCTATATTCTGAATGATACTTCAATAATTTAATTAATATTGAACAATTTGATATTGATTTTGAAATGTCCTGTATTTAAACCTTTCACAAATATTTGTTCTGGCGTCTCCTGAATTCGCAAAAAGTATTTTTAGAAAACGATCCCTGTGTGTCTGTGGGCATCATAACTAAAAACATTTTTAGTCTGCTAAATACCAAATTTGGATGCTACACGATGATTTTCAAGAAATGTTTCTCATCCCAACCTACCCTTTACATGGAAAAATGTTCAAAAATGTTGATATTCTCAAAATGGGTGAAATGATTTTTATTAAAATCAGTATATTAATGGTATTTATATGAAAAATAAAAAGGGTATATCTTGAATTTCCTGAATAGACTCTGAATTCCTCTTCATTGTGAATGACTTGCTCACAACTGGAACACCGTAAACGACAGACAAAAGCTTATTGCACAAAGAAATGTAGATATCGTCAGAACACATACCTAGTTTACGTCCTTTACATTTTTGTCGCGGAGCTAAGCATTTTCGAGATATTCCTAGTTATTGGCTTCAGTTTTAAAATACGCATACATTTTCCTAAACAGGAAGTTATCCGTGTTTCTTTTGTTTTACTCCTGGGCATGCAAAGAAGCGAATTTTAATGACAATCACAAAGCGACAGATTTTAAAGGATTTAACCATCGCGTTAGCCTAGCATATTCCCTTATTTCCACTCTACTTATATGGAAAGTAATAAGAACATTCTACTAATGTTTATTTCGATTAGTATGACGTGGATAGAAGAATAATCTGTTTTACTTTCTCCACATGTAATACTGTATGGAGAAGGTATTTTAACCCAGACATTCGATACGGAAATTTCACCGGAAATACATGTTTTGAGACTCTCTGGATCCAAAAAAGCATTTTTACTTTCTCTATACGTGCTATGTATTTTGAGAAAAATCTCCCCACCCCAAACTACCCTTTACATGGAACTTTTTTCGAAAATGTTGATTTTCTAAAAAATGGCTCTAACGATTTTGATTAAAATATCGTATATTAAAGATATTTACATGACAAATAAAATGTATATTTTGAATTTTCTGGAAATAGCCTCTGAGGACTACTTTATTCTCGGTCAATTTTACGGAATTTTGCATAACTGCTAAACCGTAAGAGGTGGACAAAAACTTACCACACAACAAATGTAGAGCACCTTAAAACACACAATTTATGTTATATACATTTTTTTCGTGGAGATGATTGTTTTTAAGATATTCCTTGTTTTTGGTTTCAAAGATAAAGACTTATACTTATCTCATACAGGGCTTTGTGAACTCGTGTCCATACAAAGGAACTTCAGTCGCAAAGCAACTAGCTTTTGACTATCACTTTAACCTACGGTATCCCCTTATTTCGCTTCTATTAACAAGGAAGCAAGTAATAAGACTATTTCTGCTATTTTTTGCTCCATTAGATGAAATAACTAGAATAATTTGTTGTAGTGATATAGAGAAAGTCATGTGAATGGAACACATCAGATTTTTATAAAATGACCAGTGTGTGTATTGTGTGTGTATGTCTGTGTGTATGTATGTGAACACGATGACTCAAAAACGAAAAGTCGGTAAAATACTAACTTGATATTTAAGCTTTGAATCCTCCAAGAACTCAACACAAAGATTTTGAGGAAAAGTTCCCCACCTCAAACTACCCTATACATGGAAAAAATGTTGAAAAGAGCTCTAATGATTTTGATTAAAATATCATATATTAAATATATTTTCATGGAAAATATAATGCATATCTTGAATTTTCTGGGAATAGCCTCTGAAGACCTCTTCATTCTGGATGACATTTACATAGCTGGTAAACCGTAAGAGGTAGACAAAAACGTGCTACACATAAATGTAGGCGTACTTAAAACACACAATTTGTCATATACACTTTTTTCGTAGAGTTGACCATTTCAGGGATATTCCTTGTTATTGGTTTCAGTTTTAAAATACTCATACATTTTCTCAAGCAGTAAGTTGTCCGTCTTTCTTTTGTCTTAGTCCTGGCTATGCAACGAAGCGAGCTATAATGACAATTGTATAGCGACAGTTTTAAAAGGTTTTACTACCGTTTTAGCTAGTGTATTCCCTTCTGTTTATACGGAAACAAGTAGACAACTCTGTTTATGTTTATCTCAATTAGGATAAGTATATAGAAGAATAATCTTTTTAAAGAATATTTTGTAGAGCAGTTGGAGAAAGTCATGTGGATGGAACACATCGGATTTTTTGAATAAGAAATCTATCCTGGAATTTTAGGGGAGCAGAGAAGTTGTTGAGGGGACGATGCCCCTGTCTTCTTCGCCCCCCTATGAGTTTATACATAATTTACGTTTCGTACAAGGCTTGTGCTTGGTACCAATAGCCTTTACATAACTGCCTTTACGACAAGCAAAGCCTAGTGCACATACAAGTTCTATAACCGTGCCTTGCCTTCGACCTGAACACTGAACAAGTAAATGGTGCTGTTTATTGGGCAGTAATGGAATGATGTGTGCTTCCTACACTCCTCTGCACCGTATATGCTTAACCTGGTCGTGTCACTGCTCTGTCGTTACCCTAGGCAAACAACTAAGGTATACAATCTCAGAGTGAGTCATAATAAAAAAGAAGAAAAAAACACAAGTTTCCTTAAAGGCCAAGGATGAAAGATTACAGGAAATTTCAAAGAAACACTGGCAGATTTTCAGAATTTATTAACTTGAGATATCTAACAAGCAGTCATTCAAGGCATAACTGGTTTTGCTTAGAATATGTTTTAAATGTATTATATTTGTAAGTTACAATCCTTATATTAAAAATTTGAAAACCGAATCTTGCAATAAAAACAAAACAAAACAAAAACGCCTGATTGTGCCGACTAGCAAAGATGAGTTTTCAAAATAATAGGAATTTAGACTTAACCTATTCAACCGCACAATAAGCCCAAGCCGAAAAAATGCCCACTTTTGCCTACTTAAGCGGCTAAGCAACGAAACTTCGCTGTGCTCTTAAGGACAATCTGTCCAACAGTGAATTTCCAGCTAGACTGAAAAACTGTCTCCCATGGTGGCCAGACGAAGAGCGGAAGCAATGAGTAGTTCAAATCTTTTCCACTAGGTCGTAGCTGAATCTCATAGCATACGCTACTATGAAGATGTTGGGAAGGTTTTGTTTATCCCATAAGATGATAATCATATCTGGCGCACAATTTGTGGAAGAGAGTATAAAAACAGCTCAACTATAATGCAGCAATGCAATACTTGTCGGTCCAAAGTTAAGAGGAGGAAATATATAAAGGGAAAACATATGCTGCGTACATTCACATAGCTTATCTACCTATTCTGCAACAAGCTATTCTTACAAAAGCTTATTCTTCTATACATAAGATATTTCAAACGTTACTTCAAACTTTATACCCCTGTAACTACTGCAATATATGAGATAATAGTTAATTTGTAGGTGCGGGGTTTAAAAGGCTGAAAGGGGAAGGTTCTAATGGGGCACGAAAGCCTCTGTGGCCATTTGCCACGTATGCGCAAAGAGAAAATACGAAGCGACAATAAGCAAAAATTAAAGTTTAAGTCAAGGTGATTAAATTCTAAATTTATTTTTAAAGTATAGTCTAGAATACCTAATTTTCGTAGGTAAAGCGAAATCGTCTTTAACTCATAAGAAACAGGTTGGGCACCGCTGCCATAGACATACATTTTACGTTTGCGTTACATTGCATTGCAATATGTGGATCCAGTTTTGAGATTAGACACAAAGTCCAACTCAAGTCAGAAATTACATTTGCTGATTACTTTTGATAATTATTAATACATTTATTTACAAAGATTAACACTGATATTGAATTTTTCAGAGGTATTAATTTTGCATAATTGACAATTACATGCCTGTTTCCAAAACCAATTTGTACAGTATGTATTCTTGGAATATTCATGCGTATTATAATCACAACACTGTATTAATTATTAATAGTATTTTTGAGTTAATGAAATCCTCATTTGTATAGAAGGTGTGAGGAATGAACTAATTTTGAACTAAGCTTGTTTTGTTCGTATGCAATTCCTTTATAGAAGATGGAAGTGAATTAAATGAAATTATACCATTGTAGTAAACTCCTTTTTGGAATGTCTGCAAATTATTTGTTGATCTATGTAATTTCTTACTATGTCTAGCCTCGCTGTTATGTATATCTGCATTTTTATAAAGTTTTCTGTGTTATTTATTACAAATAATAATACGGCTAGAATATATTCGCAAGCTAATGGCAAAATGACAACTTTTTTAATTGTATTTAACAAAGAGTTGATTGTTTTACCCCTGTCATTATTCTTATTACCTTTTTACTTTCTCTATACGTACTATCTACATAGTGTATAGAGAAGGTATTGCATTGTACCCAAAAATTCGATACCGAGATTTCACCGTAAATACATGTTTTGAGACCACCTGAATCCAAAAAAAGCATTTTTAGAAAAATGTCCGTCTGTGTCTGTGTATGTGTGTGAGTCTGTGTGTCTGTGGGCAGCATAGCTCAAAAACGAAAAGACCGTTAAATACCAAACTGGGTATTTAAGTTCAGTATCTTCCAAGGATGCGACACGAAGATTTTCAAGAAATTCCCCCACCCCCAACTACCCTTCACATGGAAAAATTTTCGAAAATTTTGGTTTTCTAAAAAATGGCTCTAACGATTTTGATTAAAATATCTGTTTATATTAAAGACATATACTTGACAAATAATATGTATATCTTGAATTTTTTGGGTATAACCTCTGAAGACTACTTTATTCTGGATGAATTGTACGGAATTTTGTGTAACTGGTAAACCCTAAGAGATAGACAAAAACTTAAAACACAAAAATGTACAGCACATTAAAACACACAATTTATGTTACATACATTTTTTTCGTGAAGTTGATCGTTTTTTAGATACTCCTTGTTTTTGGTTTCAGCTTTAAAACTTATAATTTCTCATACAGAAATTTAACACTTGCTGTCCATACAAACAAAGGAACTTCAGTCACATAGCAACCATCTTTTGCTATCACTTTAACCTATGATACTCCCTCTACTTACAGGGAATCAAGTAATAAGACTATTTCTGCTAATTTTTTCTCACTTAGCATGAAGTAAATAGAAGCATAAACTTTTTAACAAAAATTTGTTGCAGAGATATAGAGAAAGTCATGTGAATGGATTACATCAGATTTTTTATTTATATAATACACACTTTTTGGGCATCTACCGAATTTCTCCAGAATATTACTCCATAGGTTATCAACGAATGAAAATAAGCATAATAAGCTGCTTTTAGAATGCTCTTATTTATAAGCTGAATTAATTACCTGACTGCAAAACATGCAAAGCTCAGTTTGGGTAAGATATACTCAATATTGTGTTTTCAATTCATATTGCAATCTTTAATAAGACCCAAGAATTTTAAATTGGTAGCTTCTGCAACTTGATAATTTCTGATTCTATCCTTAAGTCTGAAATGCTTCTTTGCTTTTTGCAAAACTTAATGTAGTTAGTTTTTTTTTAATTTATACAAATTTTGCTACTTTCTAACAATTATTACTAAGTTTAATAATTGGCTTATTAATAAGTTAGTTAATTTTATGTTCATTATAACATGCTATAATGATATTTCGTGGGATAAATGAATGTGCAAAAGTTAAAACTATTAAAATTCATCAGAGTTAAAGTATTCCCAATTTCCCTCTACTATTAAGCTAATAACAATCAATATACATATAAAATCAGAAGGTACCTGAATTTTTCTTTCTCTACTACGTCTACTAAGTAGAAGTATGTATTCTGCTCAAATTTCCGATACCAACATTACACTGAAAATACGTGTTTTGAGACTTCCTGAATGAAAAAAAAAAGGTTTGTGTGTGTGTGTGTGTGTGTGTGTGTGTGTGTGTGTGTGTGGTATCTGTGTCTATCCGTCCATGTGTCTGTAAAGAGCATAATTAGTGTAGTTGTGGTAGCGTATCTACCTGACATTCAAGAGGTCCTGACTTCGAATCTCGGTTAGGGATAAGATTTTTATTTTGTTTTATTTTCTTTCTTTCTCTCCGGGATTTTCACTTATCCTGAGATGATGAACGCCGGTTAACTCTAAGCCCTATGGCCCCCGGACTCATTTGAGCATAATTTCACTCATTTTATTCGTCCGTCATCCGAATTTAAATTTCTAAATAAACTACTTCTGATATACTTTTAGATTAAACACCTGCTAAATAGATAATATGGCCTACCAGATTAAAGGACGTTAAACTTTAAAAAAATAGTCTAGAACGAAACGTCTGTTACATATTAACTTGATATTTATGTTTCAGTATATTCCAGTAAGAGACAGAAAGGTTTTCAAGAAATTCATCCCAACCAAATCTACCCTCTGCATGGACCATTTTTGGTAACATTTTAATTTTCTCAAAAATGGCTTAATAAATTTGATTAAAATACCATAATCTTAAATATTTTTACGACAAATGAAAAGTATATCTCGAATTTTCTGGGAATAGTATCTGAAGTCTTCTTTCTTTGTGACTTTAACGTAAACCGTAACAGTTAAAACATCGTGTCTCACAAAAAATATAGATCTTGTTAAAGCATACAGTTTTTGTCAAATATATTCTTTTCTGTTGACTATTCTCGAAATAGTCTGTGTTATTGGTTTAAATTGTCTAAGAGGCATACCCTCTGGAAGTCTTCATTCGTAATTTTTACTTTTAGCCAGACAAAGAAAATCGAATTTCAAACTAATCACATGGCGATAAGCTCTTAAAAGATTTGGTTATCGCTTTTGCCTAGTGTATTCTCTTATTTTTCTGGTACCGACAATAAAATAAGTAATAAGACTATTTCAACTGACATTTATCTCTATTAGCATGAAATAAATAGAAGGATATTTAGAAGAATATTTTTGTAAGAATAACTTGTTGCAAAATTGGTAGAAAAATCTGTGTCTTAAGATATATAGAACTGTAATTCATACTTCAATAAACGCATACACCCATCATTCCTAACCTGCAAATGACATATTCTACATAGTAAAAGGATCAAGTCTGATAAACACAAGGACTTCGATATGAAGAAGTAGTTCTGTGAGCTAACTTTTCGCATGACTACTACTAAACCATAGTAACTTTGTGTTTTGTCACACTTTCTAGTAAAACTGATGAGGAAGTAATCGAAATTAATTTCATGTGCCTATAGCGTATAATGCAAATTAAATCCATGCTTATTTAATTTAACACACCTGATTTTACCTACTCTGCTGATTATCTATGGCAGTTATGATATAAGCCTTTGTTAACCATAATACTGTGCATACATGCATACATTTTTCTTATAACTTTCTTATACGCCCGCCGCTGAATCCTTGCACTTGACAGTTGAGAGTTAAGTTGGTACACCCGCAAACAACAGATGAAAAGCTTTACCCGTTTGACTTTCTGAACCAATCACAAAGTAGAATTCCGCTCGGTCGGTCAGACAACGGAACTTGATCTAGATGCCGCACCGTTGCAATATCTGTTTCCAACCGCGTGCTCAGTTTCTGAACTCCTAACACGTGCGTTGAGTTGTTCTCTATAAGCTACTATTATTCGTTGTTATTTATATTTGTTGTTATTGTTGATAGTGTTGTTGGTGTTTGTACTAGAGGGAACATAACTAGAGTTTCACAATTGTAGAGGTGGATAGACTGTTGCGGGAAGGTGTGGCGAGGGTCGACGCAGGTTCTGTAAGAAGAAAGTGAATCATGTTCACAAAATAATACGAAAAGCACAGGAATTAGACGGAATCATCAGTGAATGTGACGATGATGTTTCCGAGAATGATGACAACGAGACTTGGATGGAATTGAGTAATTAAAATTCTAAATCAGTGAAAATCATTTTGTTATACCTTCCTCTCATTGTAACGAGCTATTTTGCATTAATTTGTTCCATATTCGTAAATACGTAATGTATGCTACATACGTTATAGTATCACTATTATTTTCAATTAACATCAATAATAACTAATTAGCTTCATTATTCATGGGTATTCATTTGTTATTTACATGTTTATATTCGTCTTTACATACAATAGAGATCGACTGTTGTTTACTAGTTACTCTGGCAACGCCGCAAAGGCAGCATAGCCAACCTTACGCGAAACCATCCGAACTGTCAAGTGCAAAGATTCAGTGATGGTGGTGTAGAGTTAATATTTTATTTGTCCCTTAGGCTACCATACACCTCAACACCACTATACAGTGAACCTTACCCTATATCATGCTACTATTCCTCCTTTTTACTTTCTTTGCACGTACTATGTACATAGTGTATGCAGAAGGTATTGTAATGCACCCAAAAATTCATGTTTTGGGTCCCCCTGAATCCAGAAAAAGCATTTTTGGAAAAAGATCCGCGCGCGCGTGTGTGTCTGTGGACAGCATATCCCAAAAACGAAAAAACCGTTGAATAAACTTGCTATTTAAGTTTGGTATCTTCCAAGGATGCGAAACGAAGATTTTCAAGAAAATCAAAATTTTTGATTTTCTCAAAAATGGCTCTAACGATATTGATTAAAATATCACATATTAAAAATATTTACCTGACAAATGAAATATATATCTTGAATTTTCTGGGAATAGCCTCTGAGGACTACTTTATTCTGGATGAATTTTACGGAATTTTGCATAACTGTTAAACCGTAAGAACTGGACAAAAACTTACCACACAAAAAATGCAGAGCACGTTAAAACACACAATTTATGATATATACACTTTTTTTGATGGAGTTGATCGTTTCTGAGATATTCCTTGTTATTGGTTTCAGCTTTGAAAACATACTTTTCTTATACAGGAATTTGTCAACTCCTGTCCATAAAAACAAAGGAACTTCAATCACATAGCAACCAGCGCTTGACTATCATTTTAACCTATGGTACTCCCTTATTTCGCTTCTACTTACAAGGAAGCAATAATAAGACAATTGTTGCTAACTTTTTCTATATTAGAATGAAGTAAATAGAAGCATAAGCTTTCTAACAATAATTTGTTACAGAGATGTAGAGAAAGTCATGTGAATGGAACACAATAGATTTCTTCTTCTTTTTTTTCTAGCCTCTTTCCTCTTTCATGTTATTGATAATTTTATTTATTTCTCTCTGACCTTACCCAAGAAGTTACCTATAAATCTTTTGCGGACAAAATCCTCCAGCTTACTATTTTCCTTTTCGTTGCCAAATTTGATCTCTCCATATCTTTGTTTATTTGGAATATAATCTACAGTGTAAATCTGTGTCAACTTCCTCGCACATTGGACATTTTCCTACTTATTCATCACGCCCTATGCTTATCAAGATTTTAACTCTTGTTTTTGCCCCTTCAAATCCTTATCGCCTCAGTTTATTCCAATCTCTATGTACTTTTCTCTCTCTCCCAGACTGTTCTTATTTCTCTATATATCCTCAAGGATAATTTTCTCTCTTATACTGCTAAAATATCTTATCTATCAATATCCTCTAGCCTTGATTCTACTACTGTCCAAAAGCCTCGATTGTTATGTTCTGCACTTAACCATGAACTTCCCATACCTATTTTCTCCATAAATCCTTACATTTTACCGCAAAAGGAAGAATTCAGCTGAATACTAAACTGCATTATTTAAGAACATCTTTCAAGGATATAGCACAACATTTTAATGGTAGTGAATACAAAAATTATTACGGAATAATGCTTGTTTTTTGTTATTCTCACAAAAGATTATGTGAAGCTTCATGTGTATGAGTTATTCGCATAACAAATGAAATATAAATAATTCATTATAAATAATTTAAGATGTATTTATACAGCTGGAAAATTATATTACAAAGATAGAAATTTTCTGCAGAAAATATCTCAAAAGAATCTCCGTAGTGAACTCTGACGGTTGTAACAGTGGTTACGTGGTAACAGAACTATGGAGGGGAGCATCTCCCGTATCCTACTTGAATAGCACTGTAAGAACTGTGTTTCTTGGTGTCAATACTATGTGGTTGTACTTGTGAAACGAAGTCAAACTGTTAACCATTGAAGCGAGTTCGTTTTCAATTAACGCATTCTTTGATGGTGATAAGATTTTTAAAATGTAAATCGTAAATTTCTTGAACGTTTTGCACATTCGTTATATCCTCATGCGATACGTGTCATATTTAATTACTAAATTATTTAATTACGTGAAACTGGGTGTGTATGATGCTCTGAAAAGCGGTAGGCACAAACTTTTAACAGAGGTTATACTGACGAAATTTCAAATGAGGTATTAATAGCCACTAAATGAATGCGGAAATTAGCACAAGAAATAACTGTTTCTGTGCAGACAGCATATAGAGCTGTTAGTAAGGAAATGAAATTGCGACCCTAAAAATGTAAAGTACCCCAAAACAAAACTAAAGGATGAAATCACAAATTATGTATACACGTTTACGCTGTAAACTCTACACAATGTCTGAAACAAGAGCAAAAGAGTCGAACTCTGCCTATAAGGACAAGGAAAGCATTTCTAACATATTCTGTGATAGTGGTAAATTATTAGTCTCAATTTTAGTTCAGCTTATCTACATTACCAACAACAATTAGCGGGATCCGTTGCCAACTGAAAAGTCGCGAATGAACACGCTAGCGCATTCACTTCATTGCGGAGACACTTTGAGACGCAATTGAAATCTACAAATTATGTATTTGTTAACAACTTAACGTTTACGAGATATTTATTGTTATTAGAATTGTTCAATATTTTAAGTTGAAATGATACTAATGTTATTAATTTCTCTACTACGTATTTACATTAAGTAATGGAAGAGAGATTAAGTAGAGGATACAGTGTACATCACCCAAAACTTCTGTCAAGATTTCACCGAAAGTATATGTTTTGTAGCCTGCTAACCCAAGAATAACATTTAAAGAAGGAGGTACGTGTGTACAATTATGAACAGTGCAGGTAGAAAAAACAACAAAACAAAACGAAACCAAAACAAAATACATATTTCAAGAAATTCCTCTCACACCAAACAATCGTTTACATGGAACATTTTATCAAAGGTCTACCTTAAAAATATCTCATAGCGATTTTGATTAAAATACCATATATTTATAGCGTTTCTAGAATTTTCCGAGAGCGACTTCATTCTGAATTTAACTGGCAAACCGCAAGAGACAGACAAAATCTAATTGTATAAAAAGGTATACCTCGTTAAAACAGTATACGTCAAATAGAAGTGCTTGTGGCGTTAAGCTTTTCATAGATTTTCTTTGTAATTAGTTTCAATATTCAAATACCTACTTTGTACTTTTCTCAACCGCATATCGTCGGTCTGAATGGCTCAGTCGGTTAGACGCTGAATTTCTGGACTTTAAGGTCGCAGGTCCAGCCCAAATCGACAACTTTTAACTGTGCTTAAAAGCGAATGCTCTATCTCAGATTTACTGGCGTGTAAAAGAGCTCATGTAGGACAAAATTCGGGCACATCAGTGGCACTGATATGATACCGGTAATTACAGCGTCCTGAAAAAATAAAATAATTTTGTTTTAATAAACCTCAAATCACTGTTCTTTTTCTTCCTCTTTTCTCAAGAGGAAAATTTCTGTTACTTTTACTAGATTCCCTGTTAGATTTCAATGGAAATATAATATATTTTGAGGACCCCGGATAAAAACAAATTTAGAAAAAGGTCAAGGTGTGTATCTGCCTGGTTTTGTGTGTGTATGTGTATGTGGACAGCATAACTCAAAAACGAAAAGTCGGTTAAAAACTTTTAAAAAATACACCCACCCCAAACTGCCCTTTACACGGAATATTATTCGAAAGTTTTGTTTTTTTCAAAACTGACTTTAACGATGTTGATTAAAACACCATATGTTTAAGATGTTTTCATGAGAAACAAATGTATATTCCGAATTTTCTGGGGATAGACTTTGAAGAGCTCTTCATTCTGGATGACTTTTAATAGTCGTAAATCTTAAAAGATAGACGAAAACTTACTTATCTACACAAAAATTGTGAATCTCGGCAAAACACACAATTATTTATTTTCTGTACAGTTTTGTTATGGGGGTAACCGTTTTCTTGTCATTGGTTTCAATGTTAAAATACTTATACTGCTTTCGTTTTATGCGTCTTTTATTTTACTCCTAACCACGCAAAGAGAACCGATTTTCAGTTACTTCACATAAGGATAGCTTTTTAAAATATTTGACTATTGCTTTAGCCTACTGTATTCCTTATTTTCTTACAAGGAAGCAGGTAATAAGAGAATTGCTAATGTTTATTTCGATTTAACATGATTTAAATAAATGAATGCTCTTGTGTAAAATAGTTTATTTGCAGAAATAAATTGAATAATCAGATTTTCCTACTTATTCGGAAACAAAATGTTTTATAAAAACCTATTCTTTCTATTTCATATTGAGATAAACTTTAGAAGAAATGGTTTTATTACATTTTAGTTGGCTTAGTTTACATTGCACTTTTAACTTTTTAAACTCCAGTAAAGGATTGACTAATTTCATTTACCTCTCCCTTCTTTATGACATTGTTGTATAATGCTATAATGAGGGCTTTTATAATCGATCCTTCCCTTCCTCCTTATAACTGTAATTTTATGGAATACCGTCTATTCCAAACAACGGCTAAATCCTTCGATATTCCAACAAAAGGGGTAAAACATCGGCGGAACGTCTGACCGCAACAGCCTTCCAACTTCTGAAAGTGCTCTATCGTAAGCATATCCAAAGGTAACTCTTGCGAGGTATTGACTTTACAATGACGTCTCCCTGACTTCAGTCAAGGAAGTGCAATTTGATGAGTGACATATGCTGTCAAACATACGTACAGTGGTGTGTGTGAATAATATAACTGGAAACGAAAATTCTGTTAAACATTAAATACCAAACCTAGTATTTAAATTCAGCATCTTTCAAAGATGGAGCACGAAGATTTTCATGAACCCCTCCCCCTGAAAAGCATCCTTTTCTTAAATATTTTATTTTTCTTCAAATGGCTATAACGATTTTGATTAAAACACTATATGTTTAGATGTTCTCGTCACAAATGAAATGTATATCTTGAATTTTCTGTCCACTACATTCTGGATGACTTTAGCATTACTGGCAAACCGTAAGAAATACACAAGATGAATATCTCGTTAAAACACACAGTTTATGTCCAATAAAGTTCTGTTTTGTAGATACAGTTACTTTTAGTTTTTGAATAATGCCGTACAGATACACACAGTGACACAGACACATAAACGAACCTTTTTCTGAAAATGCTTTGTTTGGTTTCAGGGTTCTCAAAACATATACTTCCTGTGAAATCTCGGTGTCAACATTTTAGGTGGAATGCAATACATGCTCTACCTTCTATGTACAGTGGTAGAGAAAGTAAAAAATCTGATGTGTTCTATTCACATGTCTATTTTGGAAGCCAACTATTTTACTAAAGACTTTTCTTGCATATATTTCATACTAATCAAGATAAACATTAGCAGAAATTGTCTTATTAGTTCTCTACAAGTAGATGGAAATAAGGAAGTAGTGTAAGTTAATGCTAAAAAAAAAAAAAAAAAAAAGGTTAAAAACTCACGCTATGCGACGACATTCAAATTCGGTTCTGTTAACGTGGCTAGGAATGAAACAAAAGAAAGCATATTTTGAAAATATGGTTAATCAAAGTCTTTAGAGCCATTTTTTTTTTTAGAAAATATAGCAAATTTTACACGGGGAAAAAGTTTTCCCTTTTTAGAAAAACGTTCCATGGGGAAGAGGATATTCTGAAAATCTTTCATGAAGTATCTTTGGAAGATACTAAACTTAAATACTAACTTTGGTACTTAACTGGTTTCGTTTCTGAGTTCACAGACACAGATACTCACACAAAGACATACAGACACACATACACACGTATATTTTTCAAAAAATACTTCTTTTTTTTTTGTATTCGGATGTCCTCAAAACATCTACTTCCGGTGAAATCTCGCTATCGATGTTTCGGGTAAAATCTAATACCTTCTCCACATACTAAGTACATTATATAAAACTGTGGAGAAAGAAAATGTTACTCAAAATATTTAATGTTTTTTATTTAGGTTTAGTATTTTCCAAGGATGCAAGAAGAAGATTTTGAGGAAATTCGCCCACCTCAAAATAGCCTTTACATAGAAACATTTCGAAAATTTTGATTTTTTTCAAAAATGGCTTTAATGAGTTTGGTTAAACTTGAATTTTCTGGTACACCTCCGAACACCTCTTCACCGAATGTCTTGAACCAATTGGTGGAATGAGTGGCGGAGGAAACCGGAGGAACCGGAGAAAACCCGCCCAGACGCTGCTTCGATTACCACATGCGGACGCTTGTGATCGAACCCGGGACACCCAGATGGGAGGCGAGCGGTCTAACCACTCAGCCACTCTCTATTATTTGTACAGGTATAAAATAAAGAACCGTATGTGAATCTCGAGGCTTACATCAAACAAAGATTACATTGTATCTTTCTTGGATTTCTCTATATACGAACAATCGTACAATGCACCTCTAAGTGGAGGAACTTGCTTTTGCTTTTTGTGCATATCAACAGAAAACCTTGTTGTTTGGTGAAGTGGAAGGAGGAGGAAAATGTATTTCACATCCTCATTAGCCTCGATGTAACTAATTTCAAATTCTTTCCCTCCCTTTTCCAATAAAGTTTCCGTGAACGTTCGCTGGTGCCAGTTCATGAGATAGGCAAGAAGTGGCGTTCTCTATGAGCGTAGAGGAATGCATGGTCTTATCGGTCGGTTTTAATGTCATTCCTTATGATGGATGTAATTACTTGTAATTGTTCGTAATTAGCCGTCAAATGACCACCGTTAATGACATCTGTTCATTGTTTTCGCATACCGCGACATACAAATGCTTCTTAATTCTGCGAAGACTTCCCATTTCGGTTTTTTTTTTTTTTTTTTTTTTGGCAAACCAAAAGCCTTTATCTAGATTTTTATTATTATTATTATTATTATTATTATTATTATTATTTATTGTTATTATTAAACTCAATATATTTCTATAATTTTTTGGAACGGTTCTGCATATATAAAAAAATCTGATGTGTTCCATTCACATAACTTTCTCTAGCTGTTTCACAAACAAAATTTTCTTACTGCAGATTATTCTTTTATCTACGTCATGATAATTGAGATAAACATTAACAGAATAATTGATCTTATTACTTGTTCCTTGTTGAGTAGAAGGGAAATAACGGGATACATTGGGCTAAAGCGATATTAAAATTGAGGTTCGGTTCGCTTGCATTGTCCCGTTTGAGAAAAGTTAATTAGTTTAAAATTGAAACCAATAAGAACGAATATCTCGAAAATAGCCAACTCTATAAGAAAAACGCATATGACATAAATTATGTGTTTTAAGAGATCTACATTTTTTTTTTTTTTTTTTTGAGTAAGTGTGCGTCTATCTCTTGCGTTTTAACCGTAATGCAAAATCTGCAAAACTCAACCAGAATAAAGGGCTCTTCAAAGGCTATTCCCAGTTCAAAATATAAATTTTATTTATGATGTGAATATATTTAATATATCTACAGTACGTTCCCTGAGCGACCGGGCCGTTTCTCGAAGGCTGGCCCTCATCCGTTAAGGTGCAGCCGCGGAGCAGTTCGGTCGCTCAGGGAACACACTGAGTAATGCATATCTACTTACAAACTTCTTACAAAAGATTATCCTTCTCTCTAATTCATACTAATCGACATAAACATCACCAGAAGTCAGTGTTTTAAAAGCTCTCACCATACGATTGTCATTGATATTCTCTCCTTGATGGGCAGGAGTTAAACAAAACTTAAATTTGAGAAGAGAGTATTAAAACTCAAATCAACAACAACGAATATCTCGGAAACGGTTGGCTCAAAAAAAAAATGTGAAGGACATGAACTAAGATCTAAAATTTTTGTGTAGCAAGATTTTTGTCTCTATCCTACAGTATATTAGTCATGTAAAAATTATTCAGAATGAAGAAGACTTTAGAAGCCATCACAGGACATTCAAAATAAATATTTTATTTGCCATGTAAATATCTTTAATGTATGGTATTTCAATCAAACTCATTTGAGCCATTTCGGAGAAAATAAAAAATTCAAAAAATGTTCCATATGAAGGGTAGTTTGGTGTAAAGGGATTTTCTTGAACATCTTTGCGTTGGATCCTTGGAAGATCCGAGATTAAACTTAATCACCAGGTTTGGTATTCAACGGACATCTCGTTTTTGAGTTATGCTGTCCACGGAAATACACAGACAGACACATTACACATTGATCTTTTTCTAAATATGCTTTTTTGTGGTTTAGGACGTCTCAAAACATATATTTCTGCTGAAACCTCGGTATCAAATTTATGAGTGGAATACAATACCTTCTCTGTCTTTTATGTATGTTGTACATACGTCTTAGAGAAATTTAAAAGTATAAGTGGTACTTTAATATTGAAACCAATAACATGGCATATCTCGGAAACAGTTCAAAACTGAAATATTTAGGGCATAAATGTGTGTTTTGAGAGATCTACAATACAATACCTTCTCTGCTATGTCTTTAAGCTTCATGGACCTCAAGATCATTTGAGCACAATTTCACAAGTTTCATTCATCATCCGATATTGCCATGGTTAAGCTAAAAAAAAATGTACTTCATAGTACGTGTTTTGAAAGTAATATACGATTTAGAAAACTTTAATGGGCTCATTTAATCTGATAATTTTTCGATTTAAGTGACATTTCTAATACTATTTGTCATCCTTATTAAGGACTTGAATATAAATTGCCAAGAATTTTCATTTCAAAACTGTCCTGTACTAGTGTTCACCAGTTCGTCTATTCTCGTGCAACCGCTGCTTGTATGAAGACATTTTTTATGTTGACAATATCTACTCTCATTTAATTTTAACACGATGAAAATTACAATTAATGCTTTGAATTATACGTATATTTATTTTTATTTCATTTATTTTATGCCACTCTAGAACTTTCTGTCATGCTGTTCTTCGACTTTATTTCACTAAATTTCGTAGTTTTTAGGCTAATGCAATACATTTATATATGGGATGGTAAGTGAATACCTAAGTGCAAATATTTGTATCAATGTCTGATTCCAATGTGATGATCCAGTATTTTCATTTTTACTTTCTCAAGCCCGTATGTATAATGTACATATGAATAGAGAAAGTACTGTATTCCATCCAAAATGTCTATGTTGAGTTTACACCGGAGCCCAAAGAAAAAAAGATTAGAAAAGGGTCCGTGTGTGTGTCTAAGTGTAAGGTGTGTGTGCTTGTGTGTGTTTGTCTAAGTGTCTGTAGACAACATAGCTCAAAAACGAAAAGACAAATGCCAAGACGTTAGTATCTCGCAAGGTGCGACACGAAAATTTTCACGAAAATCCCTCCACAGCAAACTACCGTTTACGTGGAAAATTTTTTGAAAACTTGGTTTTTTCAAGAATGGCTGTAACGATTTTGATAAAAATACCGTATAATAAAGATATTCGCATCACAAACAAAATCTATATCTTGCATCTTGGGGGAATAGACTCTTGAAGATCCTTTATTTTAAGTGAGTGCAACATTTTGCATAACAGTAAGAGATAGACAAAATTTTACTATACAGCAAATGTAGATCTCGTTAGAACATACAATTTATGTCATATAGTTTTTATGTGGAATCGACCGTTTCTGAGATAGTACTTATTGTTTTCATTTTAAACCACTTTAAAAGTTTTCTCAAACAGGAAGTGTCGTTTAATTTCATCTCTTTTGTTTTACTATAGGCCATGCAAAGCGAACTGAACTTCAATTGTTTCACATAGGATCAGCTATTAAAAGATTTGACTGTCCATTTAGCCTTGTGTATTCCCTTATGTCATTTCTACTAACAAGGAAGCAAGTAATAAGGCAATCCTGCTAATGTTTACCTTGATTAGCATGTCGTAGATAAAAGAATACTCTTTTGAAAGGAAAGTTGTTTGTGTAACAGATAGAAAAAGTCATGTGAATGAACACATCATGTATTTTTATGTTTGTAGTTCTACTCTCATTTTATTTTAACACGGTGAAAATTATAATTAATACCTTTCATTAGATACTATAATTTTAATTCATTTATTTTATGCTATTCTGTAAACTTTCTGCTATGTTATCCTTAAACTCTATTTCACTAAATTTAGTCGTTTTTAAGCTAATACAATAATTTCAGGATGGGAAGCGAGTAAGTGCAAATATTTATGTAGTGTCTGAGGACGATATCAAATCCAATTTTCATTTTTTCGCTACTTTTTGCAGTTACGTTCATGAGGAAATTTTCACGATATTTTTAGGATAGCTATTATTCCCTATCTCAGACGTTCGGTTGTTTACGTAACAGGTGACACGGTTACCTTCTGCACTTTATCCTGCCTACTATAGGTAATGTGATGTGTGTAAACTTAGCAGAGACATAGCTCAGGGCAGTTCAAAATACATTAGACCTAAAATTTGTGCTTCTTTTATGACAGTGCTATTAGTAAACAGACAACATGAGATACACTTATGTATTTTACGCATTGTTCTCTGCTAAATATACAATTATTTGCACTTATACACCTCCCTACCCTGTATACCACTTTACTTCCGTCTAGAAACAATAAAAGGGGGAAATGATGCTTCTGGGAAAACTGCTCATTTGAGGTTAAGGAAATTCCTACATGTTGCACAACAGCTGAAAATCACGTCCAATGCATGACATGTGTTTTTGTTCAGATAACTGAAGATGATGAACCATTTAAAGAAGGAAAACAAAACCAGTAATGTTGGTAAAGCTGTCTGTTATTTAGTAAACCCTTCACATTTATTATGTTGCATCCGAACTTGCATTCCTTTCTTAGTTCAACAGTTATATAAATATTCGAAATGCTTTTTGCGCTAGTATACACAATTATTTCTGCCTTCTCCTGAAAGTTGATCAACTAATACTCGCATAATTTAGTGTAATTTAACATTACTTGCAATTATTTTTAAAATTTTCGTTGAATTAAAATATGTAGCAATCAATTGGCAAACGTATTTTATTAGTTTTTATTTATTTTATCAAGCTACCCTTAATGAGCTAATACATGTACCCAGTGCAGCACATAAACATTTATTGGTGGCTGGTAGTAATCAAATGTTTCTGAATATTTCCAAATACATATTTTTATCATACAATTTTGAATAAATAGAATCCAGGTTTAATCCTAAATTACCTAAACATAGCCTAAATATTGTTTTAGTATATTTTTACTTTCTCCAGCTCGTATGTACATAGTATCCAAAAAAGGGAAGGTGTTGTATTCCGCCCAAAATTTCTAGCTTTCACTAGAAATATATAATTTCATTTCCCAAAAATCCGAAAAAAGGGCGTTTTTAGAAAAGTCTGCGTGTGTGTGTGTCTGTGGACAGTATAGCTCAAATACCAAAAGACCATTAAATACAAAAATTGGTATTTATGTCCAGTATTTTCCAAGGATGCGACATGAAGATCTTCAAGAAAAACTCCGCATACCAATTTTCTCAAAAATGGCTTTAACGATTTGATTAAAATAGAGTAAATTAAATATGTTTACATTACAAATAAAATGTACATCTTGCATTTTCTGGGAATAGCCTATCAAGTCCTCTTTATTCTGAATGAATTTCGCATAAGAGATAAATAATATCTACATAAAACATCTAGATCTCGTCAAAACACTCAATTTATGCAGTATACATTTTTTTTTCGTGGAGTCCACCGTTTCAGAAATATTCCTTGTTATTGGTTTCAGTTTTAAAACGGTTATTTTATTTTCATATATGGGAATGTTTTAACTCCTGGCCATGCAATGAAACGGATTTTAATCACATGGCAACCAGCTTTTAAAAGATTTGACTATCGCTATTCCCCTATTTCTCTTCTACTTTAAGGAACTAAGTAATAAGACTATTTCTGCTAATGTTTATCTCAATTAGCATGAAGCAGATATGAGAATAAGCGTTTTAACATTAATTTGTTGCAGAGTAGTAGAGAAACTATGTGAATGGAACACGTTAGATTTTTACTTTCTCTATACTCACTATGTACATAGTGTATAGAGAATGTATTGCACTCCACCAAAAAATTCGATACCGAGATTTCACCGGAAATATATGTTTTAGGGTCCCCTGTATAAAAAAAAAGTATTTTCAGAAAAAGGTCCGTGTGTGTGTGTCTGTGAACACGATAACACAAAAACGAAAAGTAGCTAAAATACCAAACTTGGTATTTAACTTTAGTATCTTCTAGGAATGCGACACGAAGATTTTGAGAAAAATCCCCCCACCCCAAACTACCCTTTACATGGAACTTTTTTCGAAAATTTTGATTTTCTAAAAAATGGCTCTAACGATTTTGATTAAAATATCATATATTAAAGTTATTTACCTGAATAATAAAATGCATATTTTGAATTTTCTGGGAATAGTCTCTGAAGACTACTTTATTCTGGATGCATTTTTCATAACTACTAAACCGTAAGAGATGGACAAAAACTTAACCCACAAAAAATGTAGAGCACGTTAAAACACACAATTTATGTTATATACATTTTTTTCGTGGAGTTGATCGTTTTTGAGATATTCCTTTTTCTTGGTTTCAGCTTTGAAAAATACTTTTCTCATTACAGGAATTTGTCAACTCCTGTCCATACAAACAAAGGAACATCAGTCACATAGCAACCAGCTTTTGGCTTTCACTTTAATCTATGGTACTCCCTTATTTCGCTTTTACTTACAATAAAGCATGAAAGAAGACTATTTCTGCTAATTTTTCTTGATTAGCATGAAATAAATAAAAGATAAGCTTATTAACAATAATAATTTACAGACATATAGAGAAAGTCATGTGACTGGAACACACCAGATTTTTAAATATATGATGCCTTGGTATATTTTTAGCAACGAGTTATAATGCCATAGCCGGGATTTGAACCACGGATCTCCCGATTTCTAGCCGGTTGCTCTGCCACTGAGCTACCGTGGGAACATGCCAGCATAGCATTGAATTTCTCAACTGACTCGCATGTTTCCCGGTAAATCACAAGGTGTTCTCAAATTATTTTGAGCTGAGAACCTCAATGGCGACTTACAATGTTGTAAGTACTTTAAGTCCCAGGATTCATAGCATAGCCAACTATTATGAAAAATCAATTAATGCAACGAGTTATATTGTTTGGAAGTTGTATATAATACTGATTGGATGCCGTATTTTATGGAATTAGGCGTTACTAATTGAATATGATTTTACTGGTTTGTGTTATGGTTATGGATATCACTATTGATTATAATTTTATTGTGATATTTGTATTACTTCCTAAAATATCTGATGAGTTCCATTCACACACTTTCTCTATATCTCTGCAACAAATTATTGTTAAAGAGCTTATGCCTCTATTTACTTTGGTCTAATCGAGAAAAAAATTATCAGAAATAGTCTTATTACTTGCTTATATAACATAAATTGTGTGTTTTAACGTGCTCTACGTTTCTTGTTTAGTAAGTTTTTATCTAAGTCTTACGGTTTAGCAGTTATGCAAAATTCCGTAAAATTCGTCTAGAATAAATTAGTCTTCAGAGGCTATTCTCAGAAAATTCAAGATATACATTTTGTTTGTCAGGTAAATATCTTTAATATACAATATTTTAATCAAAATCGTTAGAGCCATTTTTGCGAAAATCAAAATTTTCGAAAAAAGTTCCATGTAAAGGGTAGTTAGAGGTGAGGGATTTTTCTCAAAATCTTCGTGTCGCATCTCTGGAAGATACTAAACTTAAATGCCAGGTTTGCTATTTTACCGATTTTTCGTTTTTGAGTTATCGTGTTCACAGACACACGGACCATTTTGTGAAAAGGCTTTTTACTTTCTCTATACGCACTATGTACATAGTGTATAGAGAAGTATTGCATTCCACCAAAAAATTCGATACCGAGATTTCACCGGAAATATATGTTTTAGGGTCCTCTGTACATAAAAAAAAAAGGATTGTGTCAGTGTGTCCGTGTGTCTGTGAACACGATAACTCAAAAACGAAAAGTCGGTAAAATACCAATCTTGGTATTTAAGCATAGTATCTTCCAGGGATGCGACACGAAGATTTTGAGAAAAATCCCCCCACCCTCAACTACCCTTTACATGGAAGTTTTTTCGAAAATTTTGATTTTCTTAAAAATGGCTCTGACCATTTTTATTAAAATTTCGTATATTAAAGATATTTACCTGACAAATAAAATGTATACCTTGAATTTTCTGGGAATAGCCTCTGAAGAGTAGTTTATTCTGGATGAATTTTACTGAATTTTGAATAACTGCTAAACCGTAAGAGATGGACAAAAACTTACTACACAACAAATGTAGAGCACATTAAAACACACAATTTATGTTATGTACATTTTTTTCGTGGAGTTCGTCATTTTTGAGACATTCCTTATTTTTGGTTTCTGCTATGAAAAACGTATACTTTTCTCATACAGGAACTTGTCAACTCCTATCCATATAAACAAAGAAACTTCATTGATATAGCAACCAGCTTTTGACTACCACTTTAACCTATGGTTGTCCCTTATTTCGCTTCTACTTACAAGGAAGCAAGTAATAAGACTATTTCTGCTAATTTTTTTTTTTTTGATTAGCATAAAGTAAATGGAAGTATAAGCTTTTTAAGAATAATTTGTTGCAGGGATATAGAGAAAGTCATGTGAATGGTACACATCAGATTTTTTTGGATACAGGGGACCCTAAAACATATATTTCCGGTAAAATCTCGTATCGAATTTTTGGGTGGAGTGCAATACCTTCTCTATACACTATGTACATAGCGCGTATAGAGAAAGTAATGAAAATGTAATGTGTGTTATGCAAACTAACTCTCCTTACAAAAGATTATTCTTCTACTTACTTCATGCTAATTGAGATAAACATTAACAGAGATTGCTTTATTACTTAATTCCTTATAAGTAGGAGAGAAATAAGGGAATATTCTATGTTTAAGCGATTGTCAAATCTTTCAAGAGCTAGTTGCTATGTAATTGAAATTCACTTCTCTTTGTATGGCCAAGAGCATATGGATGACTACTTCCTATTTGAGAAAAGTATAAGTATTTTAAAATTGAAACAAATAGCAGGAAACAACTCGAAAATCGTTAACTCTCCAAAAAAAATGTATTAAATAAATTGTGCGTTTTAACAAGATCTACATTTAATGTAACTTTTTGTAAAGCTTACGATTTACGGATTACGCAAGTCTTTTAAACCGAAGAGTTTCAGAGGATTCCCAGAAAATTCAAGATATATTTCTTATTTGTTATCTAATTAGCCTTGATATGACATTTTATTCAAAATTGTTACAACCATTTTTGATAAATCGAAACTTTTCTTTTTTGCTTTCTCTACACGTACTGTGCACATAGTGAATAGAGAAGGTATTGTATTCCACCCAAAAATTCGATATCGAGATTTCATCGGAAATAGGTCCCCCTGAATCAAAAAAAAAAACAAAACATTTTTACAAAAAGGTCCTGTGTCTGTGTGTGTGTCTGTGGACAGCATAGCTCAAAAACGAAAAGACCGTTAAATACTAAACTTGGTATTTAAGTTTGGTATCTTTCAAGGATGCGACACGAAAATTTTCAAGAGAATCTCCCCACCCCAACTTCCCTTTACATGGAACTTTTTTCGAAAATTTATTTTCTCGAAAATGGCTCTTACGATTTTGATTAAAATGTCAAATATTAATGATATTTACCTGACAAACTAACATATAATGTACATAGTAGCTAGAGAAGGTATTGTATTTCACCCAACAATTCGGTGTCGAGATTTCACCAGAAATATAGGTTTTGAGGTCCCTCAAATCCGAAAAAAATTATAAGAAAGGCCCCTGTGTGTGTGTGTGTGTGTGTGTGTGTGTGTGTGTGTCTATCAGTTCTGTCTGTGAACAGCATAGCGCAAAAACGGAAAGACGGTTAAATATCAAACTATTTATGTTTTTGTATCTACTAAGGATGCGACACGAAAATGTTAAAAAAAATGCCCTCCCCCTCTCACTAAAAACTATTCTTTACATTGACAAATTTATTTTAAATTTTGTTTTCTTAAAAATGGCTGTAATGCTTTTGATTAAAATACAGTATATTAATGATATTTAATCCCCCCCACCAAAAAATAAGTATATTTTGAATTTTCTGGGAGTAGCCTGTAAAGACCTATTTATTGTGGATGAGTTTTGCAGAATTTTGCATAACGGTTAACAGACAAAAACTTACACTACAAAAAAATGTATATCTCTTAAAACACATAATTTAAGTCATATACGGTTTTCTTGTAAGAGATAGAGAAAAATGTATTACACAAAAAGTGTATATCTCGTTAAAACACTAATCTATATCATATACAGTTTTCTTGTAGAAGTGGCCGTTAAATTGTTAAGAGATAGACAAAAAATGTACTGTACAAAAGTGTATATCGTGTTAAAACACATAATTTATGTCACATACGGTTTTCTTGTAGAGATGCCATTTTAGAGATACTCATTATTGGCTTCAATTTTAAACTAGCTAACTTTTCTCAAATGGAGTAATGGAAAGCGAACCAAATCTCAATTTTCATTTTCTTTATATGCACTATGTACATAGTATATAGAGAAGGTATTGTAATGCACCCAAAAATTCGATACCGAGATTTCACCGGAAATACATGTTTTGGGTTCCTCTGAATAAAAAAAAAAGCATTTTTGGAAAAAGATCCGTGTGTGTGCGTCTGTGTGTCTGTGGACATCATAGCTCAAAAACGAAAAGACCATTAAATACCAAACTTGGTATTTAAGTTCAGTATCTTCCAAGGATGCGACACAAAAATGTTCAAGAAAATCCTCCCACCCCCAACTACCCTTCATACGGAAAAATGTTCAAAAAATTTGATTTCCTAAAAAATGGCTCTAACGATCTTGATTAAAATATCGTATATTAAAGATATATACCTGACAAATAATATGTATATCTTGAATTTCCTGGGAATAGCCTCTGAAGACTACTTTATTCTGGATGAATTTTACGGAATTTTGTGTAGCTGGTAAACCCTAAGAGATAGACAAAAACTTACCAAACAAGAAATGTAGAGCACATTAAAACACACAATTTATGTTATATACTTTTTTCGTGGAATTGATCGTTTTTTTTTTGTTTTTTTGGATATTTCTTGTTTTTGGTTTCAGCCTTGAAAAACGTACACTTTTCTCATACAGGAATTTGTCAACTCCTGTCCATGCAAATAAGGGACCTTCAGTCACATAGCAACCAGCTTTTAACTACACTTTAACCTATGATACCCCATATTTCGCTTCTACTTACAAGGAAGCAAGTAATAAGACTATTTCTGCTAATTTTTTCTCACTTAGCTTGAAGTAAATAGAAGAATAAGCTTTTTAACAATAATTTGTTGCAGAGATGTAGAGAAAGTCATGTGAATGGAACACATCAGATTTTTTCACATAGCAGCCAGTGTTTAAAAGATTAGACTACCGCTTTAGTCTGATGTATTCCCTTACTTTCCTTTTACTTACAAGGACGCGTGTTATAAGATCAATTCTGTTAATTTTTATCTCGTATTGCATGATGCAGTTAAAAGAATAATATTTTATAAGAATAGTTTGCATATGAATCAGCTAGAGAAAGTTATGTGAATGAAATACATCAGATGTTTGTTAAAATAGGGATAAAAGTTGTGTGTGAATTTTGCTTTTCTTATGTTGTATGGGAGAATGCCATTGAATGGATGAAGGGCAACCATATGCTTATTTTGTTACAATTGTATCTTCCTTCATTTAAACATATTTACATCAATAATATATTTTATAAACCTGACATATTAAATACTAACCTGAATCACTCATGCATATCAATAATTAAAATAAAATTGAAATAAAACCACAAATTATTGTTTCGCAAACGTCAACTCTACAGCCCCCCCCCAAAAAAAAACAAAACAAAAGAAACGTATATGACATAAATTATGTGTTTTAAGAGGTCTACATTTTTGTGTAGTAAGTTTTCGTCTATTTCTTACGATATAACAGCTATGCAAAATTCAGCAATATTCATCCAAAATAAAGAAGTCTTCAGAAGCTATTACCAGAAAATTCAAGATATAGTATATTTTATTTCTGTTGTAAATATTTTAGTGTACGGTATTTTAATCAAAATCGTTAGAGCTATTTTGTGAAAAACAAAATTTTCAAAACATTTTTTTCATGTAAAAGGTAGATAGAGGTGGGGGGGGGGGATTTTCTTGAAAATCTTCGTGTCGTATCTATGGAAGATGCTAAACATAATTTTCGAATTTTAGCTATGCGTCTATAGACACATATACATACACACACCTACAAACGACCACGCCGTGGTCGAGTGGTTAATCCACTCTCCTCTCACCTAGGCGGGCCGCAATCCCAGGCGTTCACATGTGTTGCAGCCATTGGGACCATTAAGTAAATACTATAGCCGAGAAGTGAAGATTTGGTTGAGAAATCACCCAGGACAAGCTGTGGCACAGCTGCAATTAGCCAGGATTTTGGGTAGTGCATATGCAGAAGCTGCAACTGTGAGAACAGCAACCTCAACATCTGCCAAGACTGCAATATTCCCAACAAATCCTAACAAGTATGACTTCATGCCAGCTGAAACCACAGAACAACACACTCCTCAGCCATCAGCATCAACATCTGAAGGGTCAATAAATTTTACACTACATACTCATCATTGTGAGTCAGTCTCTCTTCTTCCCTCCAAAATTGCAGAGGCATAAATTGGGGATCAGAGTCCTCTAAAAGAACCAGAATGTTCTTCAGAACAAATGGATGTCGCATCACCTTCCATCCAGACATACTCCAGTGACTTGCATAAAATAGCAGTATCGGCTGAACCACAAACATTTGCAGTTTCACCAAAAGATGTGTTGCCAGTTCCCTGTGCTAAAAGACTTCCCTCATCGTCAGAAAGGCGCCACGGGAAAGCAGCTGTTCTTACAGAGTAGCCATATAAGGTTGATCTTCAAAAAAGGGCAAATACTCAACCTAAGTCACCAGAAATTTTCAGAAAGTCGCTTCAGTCTAAGTTTGGTGAAACAACAAGAGCAAAGAAAGCCAAATATAGCGAAGAAAATTCTAGCGATAGCCAGTGCTTTTATAGCAAGGAGAAATATAGTGACACAAAACGAAATGACTGGATTCAGTGTGTGAAGTGCAACAGATGGGCTCATGAACTTTGCACAGGTTGGCCCCAAAGGTATTGAAATATTTTGAATGCAATGACTGTTAAGCACTGAAAAACTGTAGTACCCGATTGTGCCCCACTGTTTTAATGGTTCTGCCCCTACCCTAGGGGTAAAACCGTATTTTGCAAACAAAAACTTTTTAATTTATATTGCGTATGTGATAAAAAATGGGAAACAAAGCATATGTTTTATAATGTTCACAGTTCATAATACAATAATTTACAATAAAGTGCATTTCTTAAAACATTATATGTTATGATCAATTATAGTTTATTGTTAGATACCCGATCCTGTACCCTCCCCTTCCCCTAATTCTTGTTGACGACTTTGTGTATTAAAGTAAAAAGGCAGAACGTACAGTTGGAATCACTGAGAAGAAACTGAGAAAACGGAATTAAAGCTGAATTACGCGCTCTGTGATGCTTACATCCTGTTCGTAAAACACTTTCAATGGAGGTATGCGATATTCAAGTTCAATGATAATATTTACTTCTGTTTTGTTCAGTTGTGGGATGAAATTCCGTCTAGTTAATGAAGCGATTTTATTCAACTTCCAACAGGACATTCAAGATCTAATCCCTGTGCATAGATGCTGACGGTCATCAAAACGTGTTGTTGCAGTTATTTCCTACTCAGGTATCCTTATGTCGTAATTACAGCTGTTTTAAATTTCACTGTTTTCCCATTACAACCAATGTGTTGCCCGCGACCTAGAGAGTCTCTTGCCCTCCACCTGACTTCTTCATATTACGACTCTTTATCTGGTCTGCGCAGCTAGACGTGTATGGGCTTGCTTACGAGTAACGAGCGAGATTGGCACGGGTTTTAACCGGCTGTAATATTAATATTCTACTTTGTGAACGTATGACTATGCGCGACGGTGTTTGCATTTTGACTTGATTCGAACATTCCACTGTAAGAGACTCAATTACTGCATTCCGATATTGCCGAACTGTACAGGGCATGCACCGGGAGTGATGACGCAATACCGCTCATCTGTTTGTGTTTACGCAAGCTTCCACTCGTGACCGTCTGCATTCATTCTTCAGACAGGTAGGCACTAAGCAGGAAGGTACTAACAAGGTCCTCTGTGGTCTAGGAATAACAAGTTAGCTTTTAGTTCTCAAGGTTTCGGGTTCAACCCGGCGTGGGACGATAGATTTTTCGGGCATTATAATCATTAGCATGGCTTCTTTTGTAGGGGAAGCTGGTCGCGTGTGGTAGATTTACAGCACGTAAAAGAATCTCAAGGCGGCGCCTTGGCAGAGTAGTTAGACCGCTCGCCTCCCATCTTGGGTTCAATCCCAAGATTTGTGGTGGACGAAGCGGCGTCTAAGCGGGTTTTTCTCCGGGACCTCCGGTTTCCCCCGTCACTCATTCCAACAATTGCTCCATCATCACCTTTTCTTTCATCCATTTCGCTTGCATTTCATATCAGCCACGTCCTCACACTCATGCCTGGCTATGGGCCGACCACTCATTCCAAGTACTCTATTCTGTGGTTTCGTGCCGTTGACTTCCCCCATAGGCATTTGCTTGTAAGTCAGTCTTTATTAGGAAGAGGGTAAGCCGTCTGCGGGGGGGGGGAGAGAATTTCAAGCCTGTTAGATAGGTCTCTGAGTAAAATTAAGCAATCTTTCGCGTTCAACATAGAATGGAATGACAAGAACCACAGCAGTTAGAGTGTGTCCATAAATAAAACTCAATTTAACTTTTGGTATTAACATGGTTAAACAAATAACATCAACTTACAACGAGAATGTACCTACACTTGCTTATATGCGGTAAGAAGATGTGATCCAACATGCAGTGAATTAGAAGAATGGGGCAGTTTAATTATTCCATGGATTAAACATTCAATTGTTAAAAATATCTAGCTTCTAAGGCTTTAGAAACTAAAACTATTGACATAGGTGTTATTGATATGTCTGACTTACGCTAATCCAGAAAGCTACATAAGCAGGTAATCAAAACGCAATATACTTAGATTCACCCTAGGTTTTTTGTATCGACTTACTCTACAGAATGTCGATTCATTCATTCAGATGTTGCGAAATGTGTTTATGTGAAATATTCTTCCCGCAAGAAATGGTGTTCGAATGCCTTGCAGAGCTTGGCGAGCTAGGAATTGCACAATTCCTGGATCTTAACTCTAGCCAGAAGTCATTCCAAAGAAGATACGTAGGCTACGTGCGTACTTGTGCAAATACGGAGAGAAGACTCAGGTATTTGGAGAGAGAGATGCGACGAGAAGGCGTTAAACCATTGAAGATAAAAGTGTCACCACCCGTCCCCCCTAACGAAGAATTTGAAGCTATGATGTCAACAATCCAAAAATTGGAGGAAGAACTGGTTACCGTCAACGACTCAATTAAGGACTTGCAAGCAAAAACGTTACACTACATTCACCTGAGTTACGTCTTAGACAAGACTTCACCGTTGCTGCTGCCCGACTGGTCGTTAAAACGTCGCACTACTTTGATGTTCACCAAGAGCACTCAGACCTCTGATGAGTTGATGCTGCGGTGGGATTTGGAACATCTAAAAGACCAGCCTTTACCTTCGAATCTTAAAGAAATGGCAGACAAAGATAATCACTATATTAATGCAAAGGGCCTTGAGGTGAATGTACGTGCAGGCATAATTATGAAGCAGAGAATTCCAGCTTTTCGGAAAATGCTCTGGCGTGTCGGTCGAGGCAATATCTTTATGGCTTTCATGGAAATATCCAATCCAGCTCTAAGATACAAATGCGTATTCTTATTAACGTTTCAGGGAGAAGCGCTCAAGGTTAAAGTTTCTAAGATTTGTGAGGGCTTCGGAGCTATTGTGTACCCTTGCCCATTAGAGGACATGGACAGGATGAAGCTGATGGCTGAAGTCGGTACCTATATTCACGACTCTGACGCCGTGTTGCAGAAAACGCTAAAACATAGAACTCTCCTATTAGTGGCAGGATCCAGGAAGTTAGAGTTCTGGTTCCATTCGTTGTGGAAAATCAAAGCCATTTATCTCACAATGAATATGTTTGATAGTGACCTGAGCAGGAAATGTTTAGTAGCCAGAGCATGGATCCCTGAATATCAGCTCCAAACATTGGAGCACACTCTTAAGAATGTGGCTAACCTTCACAATGCGGTAAAGCCTGTTTACATTAAGGTTGACACGCATCTTAAACCACCAGCCTACAACAACGTCAATAAGTACACCAAAGCATTTCAAATTATTGTTGATGCTTATGGCGTAAATAGTTACGGCGAGGTGAACCCTGCCCCTTTTACAATCATTACTTTTCCATTTCTCTTTGCCGTAATGTTTGGGGACGTTGGCCATGGGCTCATTATGGCTTCAGGTGCAGCCATGATGGTAATTTTGGAGAAAAAGTTGGAAGACAAACATTTTGGAGAAATAATGGAAATCATGTTTGCAGGCAGGTACATGATACTCCTCATGGGTCTTTTTTCTATGTATTCGGGGTTTATGTACAATGACTGTTTTGGGATTCCACTTTCCATTATCCCTCCTTCCTGGAAAGCAAACATTAAAGGAAGGAACATCACAAATACAGCAGCTATAACACTTGATCCAGTAACAGATCTAATAGGACCACATGCTTTTGGAGTGGATGTGGCCTGGCGCATGGCCCTAAATGAGATTAGCTTCACTAACTCTCTAAAGATGAAATTGTCTGTAATTTTCGGAATTTCACATATGATATTTGGACTCTTTCTTGGCCTCTGGAATCACATACATTCTAAGAAATACATCAACATAATAGGTTTATTTGTTCCTCAACTGCTACTTTTGTTATCAATATTTTTTTATATGGTGATTTTGATCTTCTACAAATGGGCTGTATATGGTCCACATAATCCTGAAAAAACTATACATTGTGCACCTTCTATTCTGAACACAGTAATATCAATGATGCTAATGAGCGGTACCAAAGCTATTGAAGGCTGTCCAAGCCAAATTTATTCTTTTCAAAGCATACTACAACCAATGCTTTTACTCCTTGCTGCTCTATGCATTCCTTGGATGCTGATTGTGAAACCACTGTACCTTTTTATTCAGTCTAAAAAGAAAGATAAACCCAAAGAGAAAAAGAATTCTGTTCCTAGCAGAAGCATCATTCCCTCTTCAACACTGATTGTCACAGTGCCTTCTCTGGTTACACAGCCCAGTTGGGCACAAGAGGAAGAAATTTCTGACGATGAAGAAGAAGATATAGGAGAAGTCTGTATTAACCAAGGAATACACACAATTGAGTATGTGTTGGGTACAGTTTCACACACTGCATCATATCTGAGACTATGGGCATTATCTTTAGCCCACAGCCAGCTAACCCTTGTGCTGTTAACTATGGTTTTAGACAACGGTTTCAGCAGCAATCTTATATTACCAGTGGATATCCTAATGTTGTTTCTTATATTCATTGGCTGGGAGGCTCTAACGGTTGCAATCCTAGTTATAATGGAAGGCTTGTCTGCATTTCTGCATACTTTACGGCTTCATTGGGTAGAATTTCAAAGTAAGTTTTATGAAGGTCTTGGTTACCCTTTTGTACCTTTTATGTTTAAAGCAGTCATAATGGAATCCAAATATAAAGGTAAAGAGCAGGCATAAAAATAATTGAAAAAATCTGTGTTTTGTTTTGATTGCTAATGTATAATGTTTTTCTGGTGCGACGAGAAATTTTCTAATGTAGTCAATTACTTACAGGAGTATTTATTAATGTTGGATAACAGGCCCAGAAAATAAAAATCTTGTTACATTCATGTGACTTTCTCTATCTATATATTTTATATAGCTTCGACAACATTTCTCATGTAAGTTTACTTCTCTATCTACTTCATCTTGATCAAGATAAACATTTACAGATACAGGTAGATATACACATCTTGTAGGCACAAGATGAATACAGGAAACCAAATCAATAGTCAGGTATTTAAAAGCAGTTTACCATGATCTTATAATTCCATAAATGATTAGCAACTACATTCCTATCAAGCAAAGTGAACTTCAAAGGTTATTCCCAGAAATTCCAGATGTTTTATCACTAGCTGAAGCACCCGGTATTGCTCGTGGTTTGACCATTTATTCCTTAAACATTTAACCTTAGATTGCACTTGCCCAATAGCTTTGCATTTCTTTAAAGGCCATTAAAAATATATTAAGCACTATTCCACAACTGTCTCACCTGTACATCTAATAATGTATTAGTTTTAGGTAAAATGTACTCACTGGTACTACAGAGCTTTAGGAATTTTCATGTCTATTTTTGGTCATTAAGATTCAATAAAATATGTGATTTATACTAAAAAAAACACAAAAAATACTTCACTTGCTTTAGCAGCTTTGTTGTGCTGCGTGAAATACAGCTGCCATCATGTTTAACCTAAGCTGCTAACTTGTTATATTTTAAATTTAGTTAGTGTGTATAAGAGCAAATAAACTTGAGTGTTGTGCAATCCAGGCACCAATTCAGCAAGTTTCACTCCCTGTATTATATTTGCAATTGCACATTAGCAGTAAAATGGAATGATTTTCTTATCCACAATGCATATTTTCAAAATTTTTGGTAAATAAACAATTTCTTAACAGGACCGATGTGCTGTATTGTTTAAAGTCGTATACTTCTAAATGCTCTACAGTGGATAATAAGATTTATTTAAGTTTTAAATGCCTATTTGCTCCCGAGACAGTCATGGAGTGGTAGCAAAATCATTACACAAGCCATGTAAAACACTGACTTAATTGAAACTCTGGGGTTACTAAAAAGAAGCTGCTTCATATGTTCTTGACTGTTACCAAAATATGTTATTTCTGGTTTACATTGGTAACAGCACTGAATTGTTCATTCACAGCTTGACCTGTCATGGTGGATACTTAACTCTTTATTGCATGATGTTGCATATATGCAATAAATATGCTTAATCAAAGTCTTTAGAGTCGTCCTCCATGGTGTAATGATTACCATGCTAACTTCATATACACAAGGTTGCAGGTTCAAACCCAGCAGAGGACTATGGCTTCCTTTGGAACAGAAGTAAAGCCATTGGTCCCGTGTTGTAGATTTACGACATGTAAAACAACTTTAATACAGAGGCCTCTGAGCAAAATTAAGTGGTCTTTCATGCCCAGTATAGAATGGGATGCTGAGAACCATAACAGTTAAAGAGCGTCCATAAATAAAACACCATTTATTTCATTTTCAAAGTGTTTAGTATTTTCAATGGATATTTTTTTTCTGATTTTGTATTACACTAACCTTCAACAATAAAATGAAGCTAGTTATAACTGTCTTATATTGTAAAAATATTAATATTTTATTTACCCCATCAGCATTCAAGCAGGTGCTATCACACCGGCTAATTTACTTGGGTCCTTCCTATCCTTTACTACAAGCACATTTGACTGATGTCACTGGGGCTGGAACTCATGATGTTCAGCTTTGAATGAATGGCCAGTGCACTTTGTATCACACTAACAATCACAATTGTTCAAATCGCCCTCCGTGGTGTAATGGTTACCATGCTAACTTCATATACCCAAGGTTGCGGGTTCAAACCCGGCAGAGGACGATGGATTATTTTGGGTGTAAAAATCCTTAGCATGGCTTCCTTCGGAAGGGAAGTAAAGCCGTGGGTCCCATGTCGCAGATTTACGGCACGTAAAAGAACCTCAAGCCTGATAGAGAGGCCTCTGAGCAAAATTAAGCGGTCTTTCATGCCCAATATAGAATGGCATGCTGAGAACCACAGCAATTAAAGAGCGTCCATAAATAAAACGCCATTTCCATTTTTTTTACAATTGTTCAGTTGTGATACTGGTTTGCAAATTACAGAAAGAATGGCACATGTAGCAAATTAGTTTTCATGTAATTAAGGGTTAATTCTCAATATCAGCTATCAACTGTTAAGCATGGTTACATTTTGTTGATAAAGGATATTATAATCATAACCAAATACACAACTTGTGCACCAGAATTACTATTACATAAAATCACTATGGAATGGGTTAAAACATTAAATGTTTGAGGACTTTGTATAACTTTGAAAGGATTTAACGAAGGGAGTGGTGAAGTTGAATATTACAGATTTTATTTGCCAAAGGAAACATTGAAGAAGTTGGTAGAGTTGCAAAATGCTAACGCTTTAGTAATAGAAAAGTGTGAAATGTGAAATAAATGCAAAAAAGGAGCAAACAGTAATTAATTGCATTTTTTCATATGAAAAACTATATTTTCCTTTAAAATGAATGCATCACAAAACATGTTACATTGTGGCTTCTAGATAGTGGATAGCAATATCTGTTTCATTCCTTAAATGAACTATACTAGTAACTATCCTTCCCTTACAGCCTACTAAAATAAATGCATTAAAATTTATTACTTTCACTTTAAAAGAAATGGATTTAAATCTATTACTTTCACATGATAAACTATCATTTCTTTGCACCATTAACATTAATGTATTATAAAACATATAACATTGCGGCTTCTACTCCGCAGTGGATAATGACATCACTTTTACTTCTAAAATGCATTATTACATTCTCTATATGTACTATGTATATAGTGTATAGAGAAGATATTATATTGTACCCAAAAATTTTATACTGAGATTTCACTGCAAATGTTTTGAGACCTCCTGAATAAAATAAAAAAAGAAGCATTTTCAGAAAAATGTCCATATATGTGTGTATCTATGTGCAGCAAAGAAAAAAGTCTGCTAAATACCAAAGTAAGTTCAATATCTTCCAAGGATACGACACAAAGATTTTCAAGAAAATTCCCCCCACCAACTAACTACCTTTTACATGGAAAAATTTCAAAAATTTTGATTTTCTCCAAAATGGCTCTTACGATTTTGATTAAAATGTTGTATATTAAAGATATTTACATGACAAATAGAATGTATACCTTGAATTTTCTGGGAATAGCCTCTGAAGAAATCTTTGTTCTTTTAGAATTTTGCATAACTGTAAACCATGATAGACAAAAAAAAATTACTTAATAGAAAATGTAGAGCTCGTTAAAACACACAATTTATATTATATACATTTTTTTCGTGGAGTTAATCTTTTTTGAAATGTTCCTTGTTATTGGTTTCAGCTTTAAAATATATATACTTTTCTCATACGGGAATCTGTCAACTCCCAAACTTCAATCACATAGCAACCAGCTTTTGACTAGCACTTTAGCCTATGCTACTCCCTTATTTCCCTTCTATTTACATGGAAGCCAGTAACAAGATGATTTCTGCTAATTTTTTCTTGATTAACATGAAGTAAATAGAAGAATAAGCTTTTTAAGAATAATTTGTTGTAGAGATGTAGAGAAAGTCATGTGAATGGATTTTTATATTAGCTGTGTAACCAATGTGAAGTGTTAATTACTATGTATGCAAAACACTTGAACTACCACAAAATGACAATTTGTAATGATTATTTCTCATGAATGCAGTTGAATGACCTCCAGCTGTCACATATATCAGCTGCCTCATACCTTTCATAGAGAAAATCTCAGTTGGGAAGAAATAATAACAGGCTAAGATATCTTTGTTTATTTTCAGTAAATAGAAAAATGAACAAAACACAAAACAAAAGCAAGGTAAAAATGAATATACAAATGTTTTGTCAGCTTTGGTGGTTATAAAATAAAATTAATTATTACTCGTGTAAAATGGGGCAGAATTTTAAGCTAAACAATGAATTTTGCCTGTTTGATTGAAATTGGCGTATTGGTGTGGAGACATAAAAAATATAAATGGTGTTTTATTTAAGGGCGCTCTTTAACTGCTGTGGTTCTCAGCGTCCCATTCTATACTGGGCGGGAAAGACCACTTAATTTTGCTCAGAGCCCTCTCTATCAGGCTTGAGGTTCTTTTATGTGTCATAAATCTATGACACAGGACCAACGGCTTTACTTCCCTTTGGAAGGAAGCCATGCTAAGGATTTATACAAAAAAATCCACTGTCCTCTGCAAGGTTTTAAACCCGCGACCTTGCGTATATGAAGTCAGCATGGTAACCAATTACACCGAGGAGGGCGATAAGACATATAACAAAAATACATACACACATACATAACATGCATGACTTTTATATATTAAGAATTAACATCTTAAATGCAGTGTGCTGTTAGAGCCATTTTTGAGAAAAATCAAGAATTTGAAAACTCTTCCATGCAGTAGGGAGATTTTCTTGAAAATTTTGGTTCACATCTTTGAAAAATATTGAACCTAAATAAATTTGGTACATTTATCAGCATTTTTGTTTTTGAGTTATGCTATTCACAGACACAAGCTTACAGACCTTACTCTGTTGTCCTCCATGGTTAGGGGTAGCATGCTAGCCTGTGGTTTTCAAGGAGGCAGGTTTAAATCCGGCAGAGGACAATGAATTTTTTGGGTGTAAAAATCCTTAGCACGGCTTACTTCGGTAGGGAAATAAAGCTGTTGGTACCGTGTCATAGATTTATGGCAGTAAAAAAAAACCTCAAGCCTGATAATGAAGCCTCTGAGCAAAATTAGGTAATCTTTCATCCCAACATAGAATGGAAAGCTGAGAATCACAGCAGTTAAAGATTAAAGAGTGTCCATAAATAAAACTCCTGTAAAGCTTTTTCTAAAAATCTAATTTGTTGCATTCTACAAAAAATTATTGTTATTAAAGCTTTTCTTCTATCAACTCCATGTTAATCGAAATAAACATTAACCTAAAACCCAGCATACCTTATTTCTTTGAAGTACAACAGAAATAAAGCTCCACATTTGAGCAAAGTGTAAGTATTGGATATTTTAAACCAATTAAAAAAAAAAAAAAAAATTGTATTGAACATAAAATGTGTTTTTAACAAGAAATACATTTGTGGTACTGTAGAATTTTGTATATCTTTTACAGTTTACCAGTTATGCAAAAGTCATCCAAAATGACTAGGGTTTCAGAGGCTATTCCAAGAAAATTTAAGATATAAATTTGATTTGCTATTTAAATATATATGGCTTTTTAACTAAGATCATTAAGAACTATATTTTAGAAAATAATAAAACAAATCTCTCATGCAAAGGGTGTTTTGGGATGGAACATTTTTTTGAAAATCTTTGTGTCACATTCTTAGAAAATACTGATTTTGTATGAGACATTTCATGTTTGAGTTATGCTATTTTTGATGTTTGGAGAAATTTAGTAACAGTGACGGTCAAATTATATGTGATATTAATTTGTTGAGTTGGACCCATGAGGTTGAAAATGAAAGCATAGGCTTTCGAAACTAGTCCCTCATAATAAAAATGTAAGTGGCATAGTGTTAAAAAATCCAACTTAACAAATCGATACCACATTGAGTTGTGCTGTTCACAGACACATACATACACGTTGATGGAACATTTTCTCAAAAATTGTTTTGCTTCAGAGGCTCTTGAAACATAAATTTACAGTGAAATCTCAGTGTAGAATTTTTGGGTGGAATTCAATACCTTCTCTACTTCTATATACATTGTACAAATTCCAGAGGATCTCAAACGACACATCATTATTCTAGCCCCAAAAAATAATTATTCCATAAAAACATTTTAAATTCTAAATTAAAAGATGATATCCCACAAGAAAACAAACCAGGAATATATCAGTTCAGCTGCAATAACTGTGAACAAATCTACATTGGCCAAACAAAAAGAAACATAAAAACAAGAGAAAACACCACAGAAATATTAAACTCAAACAAGAAGACAAATCCACGGTAGCTTGGCATTTTTGGAAAGAGTAACACACCATAAATAGAAACCTGAAATTACTAAAAATTATCACAAGAAAGACATGTATATTTGGAAAAACAAGAACCGCGTTTTTAATTTTGAAATCCTGCAGGCAACATACTAATGCAGAGGTTCATCAAACCACCACCAGGGACAGACAACAACCACAGCAAGCAATGCCGGCAGTTGACTAAAGGAATTGACAATGGAAGCACATGGTTTCTGAAAACATGTTTTCCGATAATAAAAGTGATGTAGTGTTACAAAATTGATTCAACTAAATAATTTCAATCTCAATATTGCTTTGCCTCTTTTGACATGCTATTGTCTTGAGCTTCTGCCATAGAGAATACAATGGATTGAGGTCTGGACTTCTGCTAAACCAGTCAGCAGCCGCGATGAACCATGGGACATTGGTGCCAATCACTGCGGCATGGTTTATGGTTCCCATATGTCGTTAACAAAGCCTGGAATCGAACCCAGCATATCTCCTTTAATTTTTACTTTCTCTACACGCACTATGTACATAGTGTATAGAGAAGGTATTGCACTCCACCCAAAAATCTGATACCAAGAATTCACCGAAAATATATGTTTTAGGATCCCCTTTATAAAAAATTTCAGAAAAAAGGTCTGTGTGTGTGTGTGTCTATGAACACAATAACTCAAAAACGAAAAGACGGTAAAATACCAAACTTGGTATTGAAGTTTAATATCTTCCAGGGATGCAACACAAAGATTTTGAGAAAAATCCCCCCCCCCCCTCAAACTATCCTTTACATGGATCATTTTTCAAAAATGTCGATTTTCTTAAAAATGGCTCTAACGATTTTGATTAAAATATCATATATTAAAGATATTTACCTGTCAAATAAAATGTATATCTTGGGAATAGCCTCTGAAGACTACTTTATTCTGGATGAATTTTATGAAATTTTGCATAACTACTAAACCGTAGTAGTTGGACAAAAACTTACCACACAAAAAATGTAGAACACGTTAAAACACACAATTTATATTATATATTTCATGGAGTAGATCATTTTGTAGACATTCCTTATTTTTGGTTTCATCTTTAAAAAGTTGCACTTTTCTCATACAGGAATTTGTCAACTCCTGTCCATACAAACAAAGGAACTTGTCACATAGCAACCAACTTTTGACTTCACTTTAAACTATGGTACTCCCTAATTTCGCTTCTACTTCCAAGGAAATATGTAATAAAACTATTCCTGCAAATTTTTTCTCGATTAGCATGAGGTAAATAGAAGTATATGCTTTTTAACAATAATTTTTTGCAGAGATGTATAGAAAGTCATGTGAATGGATCACATCAGATTTTTCAGTTAGCAAATACCTTGTGTATTTTTTATACGCACTAACATGTAAATCACCTTTCAAAATAAAAAATTAGGTAACATTATTCATGATGAGATGTTCATTTTACGAGATAAAATTATTTGTTTATGCAAAGGATTGCATCGAATCCGTGCAAGAACAGCGTTCACAACTCCTTTTGTGCGTACACACCTAAGACGGCCAGATCTGATGCACTCAACAATTGCACCCGTTTCTTTAAGCCATGCTATTGTCTGAAACACAAATCGTTCATTGATGCCATAAGGTTTTAGCATCAAAAAAATGTCCTTAGCTTGCTTTCCACAACAGAATAACACCAGTACAGTGATATAATTTTTGAACACTCCCCACTCCATCTTTCTCTCTTGCCTGTTACTGGTACACCGCAAGCTGGTTACTCGTGGAGTTTACTTCTTTATTGTATTTAGAAATTCTTTGAACAATTCTACCAGCAGTAGTTCTAGTGTTAATTGCTTTACCTTCTATTCAAATTCTTTATTTAATTGATGAAAGTTCAAATATTGTTAAAAATTGAACTTTTAATGCATTGGGGTTGAGAGGTGTAAAGGATGGCCTTGTGGATGAAAACATATGGCATTGCCACGTTTTCCATACTACAGTGCATTTAAACTTTACTGACAGAACTTATGGCAGTATACTGGTATGTGTGACATTTAATTTGTATATGTTAGTATCACATGATGAGCATATTTTTACAATCCCTTTGTTTTATAAATGAAAGTTATATGTAATTCAGAACTTATTATTTGTATCCTGACTGTTGCTTTACCTACTATATTGTACAATGAAAAGTGTAAATGTGAACTCAACTTTATTTGGATTAATAAGAGCAAGATGGAAAATTAAAAACGGACCTAGGATTGTAAACATCCTCCCAGTCCCCCCCCCACTCTCTCTACCCCCCCCTCTCCCTCATTACAAGAATAAAAACTTACTCAGCTTAAGTGTCTTTAGTTTGATCAAAATATATATTCAAAACGTGTTTAAAAATTTAGATGATTATATATGATACACTAAATTACAAAATTAAGTTATATGAAAAAAAAAAAATGGGGGTCATCTTGGATTTGAAGCTGTCTTATATATGGATAAATGCGCTAAATGTTGACAAATTTGTGACTTCATGCTTCCATTTAAGTGTTATTACTCTTAAGTGACATAAATTGTAGCAAATTTGGCATTAGACAGTATAAATTCAAGGCTAAAGCATATTTACAAGTGACAGTAAAAGATATTTTCTAAGATTGGAAAACATTAATATTCAAAACATAAAACCCAGGTGCTACTGTATTTTGTGCTTAAAAAGCAAAATTGTAACACTGTATATGATTAAAATTCTGCAAGAAAGAGAATAGTTTCACTAGATTCAGAAAAACATTTAGGAAAGCACAAAAAATATTTTATACTTCAATTTTAAAAATCTGATGTGTTACACTCACATGCCTTTCTCTAGCCATTCTACAAACTTCTTACATAAGATTATTCTTCTTTCTGCACCTTGTTAATCAAGGTATTCAGCACAATGTTCTTATTACTTAGTTCCTTATAAGTATGAAGCAAATAAGGGAATACACTAGGCTAAATCGATAGTCAAATGTTTTAAAAGCTGTCGTTATGCAACTGTCATTACAAATCGCTTCTTTTCTTGGTCAGGAGTAGAACAAAAGAAAAACGGACGCTTCTGTTTGAGAAAAGTATAAGTACTTCACAACTGAAACTAATATCAATGAATACCTCGAAAACGGTAAGCTCCACGAAAAAAATGTATATGACATAAATTGTGTATTTTAACAAGGCCTACATTTTTAATCTCATAAGTTTTTGTCTATCTCTTACGGTTTATTAGTTATGCCAAATTAAGCAAAATTCATCCAGAATAAACAGGTCTTTAGAAGCTATTCCCAGAAAATTCAAGATATACATTTTATTTGTCAGGTAAATATCTTTAATATACAATATTTTAATAAAAATTGTTAGAGCCATTTTTAAGAAAATCAAAATTTTCGAAAAAAGTTCCATGTAAAGGGTAGTTTGGGGTGGGGAAATTTTTCTCAAAATCTTCGTGTCGCATCCCTGGAAGATGCTGAACTTAAATTCCAAGTTTGGTATTTTAGCTACTTTTCGTTTTTGAGTTATCGTGTTCACAGACACACGGACCTTTTTCTGGAAATGCTTTTTTTGGATTCAGGGGGTCCTAAAATATGTACTTCCGGTGAAATCTCGACATTGAATTTTTGGGTGGAATGCAATACTTCCCTATCCCTATGTACATTGTACATACGGGGCTAGAGAAAGTAAAAAACCACTAAAGTAAAATGCAATAACCAAGTATTAATATAAGGAGAAATATATTATGACAAAGCTTTTTTTATCTTTATAAATTTCAAAAAGCTATAGAAACTGAGGTTGCAATTGATGGGTTGCAAAAATCTACATGTGAATTTATTTATAAAGGTAAGCAAAGTTTTTAATTAAAATTACAAATAAAATTACAGTGCTGTGTTCTAATCATTGAATTTAATTAGTGAGTCAATTTGTGTAACACTACATCATTTATTATTCTCTAAATGGAAGACATGTTCCTGAGGCTATGTGCTTCTATTGTCAATCCCCTTCAACTGCCAATATCGTCCATTGTGGTGGTTGATCTTGTCCCTGGTGGTGACTGAACGAACCTCTACATCAATAGGTTGCCTGGCAGGATTTCAAAATTGAAAACCTAGTTCCTATATTGCCATATGTAAATATTTTCCTGAACTGTCACCTCTGTTTCTCTTGTGATGTTTTTTTAGTATTTTTGGACTTCTATTTATGCTGGATTGGTCTTCCAAAGATGCCAAGCTATGGCTGATTTGTCTTCTGGCTTTTGTTTTATATTCTCAGGTGTTCTTTTTCTCTTAGTTTTCCTAATGTAGATTTTTTCACAGTCGTTACTGTGGTTTATCCAATCACCATTATGGACAAGGTCAACCACCACGATGGACGATACTAGCAGTCGAGTAGAAATTGACAATAGAAGCACATAGCTTCATTTTGTAAATTGTGCTCCATTTTGAGTATTTGTTATTCAGATGTTTCCTTATTGCATACCAAGGTCAAAATCACTGGGTGCAAAATAATTATTCCACGTGCTTTCATTAGATATACATTCTGTCAAGAAAGTACCGGGAATTGATCATTTAAAAATCCTGTTTAAAGGGGATTCAAAATTATTGTTGTCAATAAGTTGATACAACTTTCCTGTAAACCCTTGTCATCTGTCATCTAATTTGTTTACAGTACAGCATTTTGTGAGTTCACCTCAAAGGTGATTTGCGATTTTACGATGGAAACAAATATTGAACAAAGAATCTGTCTCAAATTTTGCATTGCAAATGGTATTTCATGTGCCAAGTCGCTGAAAATGTTACAGAGGGCTTACGGTGAATCTACTTTATCAAAAACACATGCATATGAGTGGTACAGTGCATTCAAAAGTGGCTGAGATGTGGTGGAAGATTTGCCTCGCTCTGGTCGGCCATCAACGGTTTCAACTGAACTGAACATCGCTAAAGTGAAGAAAATGGTGACTGAAAATTGTCATTTAGGTCTGAGAAAGATTGCCGCTAAAACTTTCTGTGTCTCACGAATCGATGTGTATCATTTTAAGCGATTGTTTGCACATGACACGTGTTGCAGCTCGGTTAGTTCCAAAAGAATTGAATTTTCTACAAAAACTCAATCACGTACGGATTGCTGAAGACATGCTAGAACAAGCCAGTTCTGACCCCACATTCATGAAGTGCATTGTAACTGGTGATGAGATGTGGGTTTACGAGTTTGACACTCAAACCAGTCAACAAACTTTCGAATGGTGCCTTTCAACTGAACCGAAACCTAAAAGGGCACGTCAAACTTGATCAAAACTGAGGGTCATGTTGACAGTTTTTTTTTTTTTTTTATTATCGCGGTGTCGTGCACTCAGAGTTCTTTGCCAGAAGGTCAGATGGTAAATACTATAATCTGAGCATTATGCGATGTTTGAGAGAACAAATACGGCGAAAAAGGCCAGATTTGTGGAATGACAACTCATGGATTCTGCACCACGATTACACATCAGCTCATAAGGCTATTATTGTGAACGAATTTCTGGCCCCAAACTCAACAATTTTCATTGAACAACCACCATATTCACCTGATCTGGCTCCTGCTGATTTCTTTCTTTTTTCAAAACTCAAGTTACCACTTCGAGGCACCTGTTTTCACTCGAAAGAAGACAAAGGAAAATTTGCGATGACAATTGACATCGATTCCTAAAAGTGCCTACAGTGAAATGTTTTGATGATTGGAGTATTTGTTCGCATAAATGTATAGTTTCAGAAGGGGCCTACTTTGAAGGCAATAGAATAAAATTGGATGAATAATTAATTTTTTGTGTTTTATTGGCAAATTCCCGGAACTTTCTTGACACAGTAGTAAGTGTTGATTTCTTGGTTGTGAAGCTAGAAATTATAAAAGAGGTTGATCATAGGCAAGGAAAATACACTCTGAGATTACTCATAGTCAAGTGAAGTAGACTGTGACTTTACATGGGCTATATTTCTTAGGCAGGGGATTCCACATGCTATGACACATGCAGTCAAGTTTCTGTGTGGATTGAGAAACGTGAATATATTTGTAGCAGATACAAATTGACTTCCGCTAATTGAATCTGAAAGTAATTAACATTTTGATCCAAGGAAGTAAATATATTCTCCACTGGAATCGATAAAATAAGAAGAATCATGAGAGGTAGAATTTTCTTATCAACGAGCACTAAATTGCATTAGTTATTGTGAATGGATTGTAAAGTCAAATAAAAATAAGTTACATTTTTGCCAGACAGAATTTTGAATTATGGATTATTCAAGAAATTGTCTCCCCACATTTAAAACCTGGATCTAGAAGCCGTAAATCCCTCATAGCACGCACCAATTAAAATCTAAGAATAACGTCCAGAGAATACGTTTCAAACTTGAGAAACATGTCTTCCATTTAAAGAATAATAAGTGATGTAGTGTTACACAAATCAATCACTAATTAAACCCAATGAAGCGCAATATTAACTGGATATATTAATATCTATGTTCTTTCATTGTTACTAGCTTCAGTTTTTAAGTATTATTAACTAGGAGTGTTTCACATAAAATAATGAAAAAGGATAAAATAAGTGATTGGTATATATGAATAAAATCTGGACTCATACCCACCACACAGTTATTTAATGCTGGCAAAATGATGGTTTCTTTTTAAACTATTTACAAATGCATTTGGTTACAAAGACAAAAAAGTATATACATAACCATAAAAGAGTGGTGGAGTCATAAGGTATACATGTTTCTGTGGTATGTTTATGGACAGCAATTATAATGCTCTCATTATTGTTTGGCTAAGTTGCTATCTGTAGAAGTGTTGCTCTGCAAAATTCGACTTTCCTTGTTCAAGTATAATTTGGACTGCTCTGCTAAGATACAATGAAAATCAGTGGGAAGGTGAGAAAGGTCATGGAAAATGGTCAAAGAGAGAAAGACAAAGTAATACTGTTAACCTTCAAGCCTACAACACAATGATGACCACAATTATTGTAAACACATGATATAAACATGTACAATAAATAAATTTCTAAAAACAACAGAAGTGATGATGCATACACAACAATGTCTTCCATATGTACAAACTTACACTCAAGTTTTATTAAGGTTACAGTATTTCTAGATCACAGTGACGTATCTCCGGGTGGTTTTTCTGCAATGGAAAAGCAAAACATATAAATTAATTAATTTTTAAGAAAAATATTAATGAAAGGGTGTTTTGGAACAATGATACGTATGAACAGAATATTATTGGGTTGGGTTTGTAACACTTTCTTATACGTAAGTGATACTTAAGTGTTACAAACCCAACTCAATAATATTCAAATTAATTTTTATTTATTTCTTGTCAGAGTTTATAGTTAATTTACACTAATTAGTCTATTTTCCTTGGAGTTGCTTAAGTTTAGAAACAGTAGAAAACATTAATGAGAATGCACAGTGAAGTAACTGATCAATTAAGAGTACAAACATAGATTACATTCAAACTTCACTTTTAAAATAAAGTAACTTACTTCGGTCATGTTTCGATGGACGTTGCTACCCTTTTCAATGGAGATTTACTGATAAACTCGTGATAGCAGCCAGTTTTGATATACCACAAACAAACAGACTCCACAGGCCGCTACCAAGAGTTCATCAGTGAATCTCTGCTGAAAATGGTGGCAATAGCCACCGAAACATGTCCGAAATAAGTTACATTATTTCAAGAGTGAAGTTTGAGTGTAATCTATGTTTTTATTCTTAATTGATTAGAAAATATATACACCAAATACCCTGATTGTTTATACACATGTATCCTTTATTCTGTGATATCGCCCTCCATGGTATAATGGTTACCAAGCTAACTTCATATACCCAAGGTCGTGGGTTCAAACCCGGTGGAGGATGATGGATTTTTTTGGGCATAAAAATCCTTAGCATGGCTTCTTTTGAAAGGGAAGTAAAGCCGTGGGTTGCTTGTTGTAGATTTAAGGCATGTAAAAGAACCTCAAGCCTGATAAAGAGGCCTCTGAGCAAAATTAAGCGGTCTTTCACACCCAGTATAGAATGGGACGCTGAGAACTATAGCAGTTAAACAGCATCCATAAATAAAACCCCATTTGTTTTTTTTTTATTCTGTAATCAGATTCACACTTAATTTATGTCCTCTATTAATTCCTAATATCCTCATTTTCATTATTTAGCTCGTCCCTTTTGTTTCAAACTTTTCTCCACCAGTGCCCCTTTACCTTCTTTGCATATTTACCCAATTGTTTCAAAAACTACTTCCTGTTGTTTCCAAAAAGTTTAAAAAACATAAATCTGGTTGTAAGCTGTGCCACTTCTTATTCCATTTTTCCTATCTATTAACTTTTGTTTGTGAGTAATCTGTTATAGAATTCAAATTCTTATCCAACTTGTGACGTACAAGCATAACTGTCAACCTTCAAACCCCTTAACACACTGTTCCTGTTCTTGCCCAAGCAGACCCCTCCCTTTCCATCTTGTCCTAAACATTGACATATTTCTCCATACTCCCGTCTTTTTTAAAAGTCCTGTAAGTACCAGAGAGCTGCCATATATTTCCTGCTTCCATATATCACGTATCCTTGCTTTCACTTTTTACTTTCTCTACATGTACTATGTACATAGTGTATAGAGAAGGTATTCTATTCCAGCTAAACATTTGATACCGAGATTTCACCAGAAATATATGTTTTGAGACCCCCTGAGTCCAAAAAAAGCATTTTTACAAAAAGGTCTGTGTTTGTGTACAGCATAGCTCAAAAGCTAAACGATCACTAAATTCCAAACTTGGTATTTAAGTTTATTATCTTCCAAGGATGAAGATTTTCAAAAAAATCCCCCTACCCCAAAATACCCTTTGCATAGACACATTTTTGAAAATGTTGTTTTTCTCAAAAATGATTAAAATTGTTAGCCTTACTACATAAAATTTGCATTTTTGTTGTAGACTTGACTGTTTCCAAGATATTTTTTGTTATTGGTTTTTTTATTGGTATTTTAAAATACAGGGTTACTACAAAAGAAATAGACAACTTCAACTGCCTGTAAAACAAAAACTATTAGAGATAGCAACCTAATTATTTTGGAGGTATGTTGAGAAACTCTCAAAGTTTCGTTTGTTACTATTGGTAACGCTGTAGTGTTTTGTTTGTTGTTGCAGAAGCTGAAATGGCGGAAAATCCTGTGGAAAAGGCATATTGCGTGTTGGAATTTGCTAGAACGCAATCAGCAACTGTTGTCCAACGACATTTTAGAACACGTTACCACAAAAATGAAATGATGCACTCACAAAAACCAGCATCGTCTTCATCATGTCGCAACATGTCGATGCAAAAATCACGCTGTATGACCTTATCTTCTTCACTCAGAAACTGCAACATCTGTAATCTGCAAGGCATCATGTGCAGTCGCTTCTGCAAGATTTTCCATACAATTTGCTGTGGAATTTGTAATTGCATGCTTGCCCTAGATGTCGATTTCTGTGGGCTTCTTATGTAGGCAAAACGAACACGTTCAATGTTTTCTTCCGAAACTCTTGGTCTTCCCGAGCTCTTCCCTTTGCACAAACATTCCGTTGTCTCGAATTTTCTATATCAGTCGTAGATCGACTGTCTAGTCGGTGGCATTTTGTGGTAACGTGTTATATCTAGTTGAGATTGAGAATGGTATGGAGAAACCATAAGAATATTCCTTGGTTGTGCATAGCAAGTACAGGCTACTTGAGCATAACAATAACAATGCCGCCAAACCAGCACCATTGCCAAATGGTACTTCTGCTACTATGAGTTTTAACTTCTTCTGTGGTACAGCATATATTTGAGCATCATTTCACCGATTTTATTCATCATCCAATATGACCAACCAGGTTAAAGGACAATAAGCTAACGTAGTGTACTATTATCTAGTGGTATTGAAGCAAAATGGTTATTATCAAGTGGAAACAGAATGTGGGAAAAGCATTGCCAAATACCGCACTCCTTTATATGTGCACGACCCAAAGTACTATATTTATCCAAATACAAGAAAATATTTTTTTCCAAAATATTAATGTTCAGAATTGGGGGTCTCTTGCTTTTGCAATATATGTTAAGGAGCCTAGGAGCATTCTCATAAGACAAAAGAATACTCTCTGAGATTAAAATAAAATTATGGGGCATCCTTTCACATCGTTCGTTGCATGTAATGTTGTTGTAAAAGTCAACGGTCAAACAGAAAGAGAGAGGTTAGCTGCGCATTTCCCTCCTGCGCATATACCACAATGTGAATTTATACGCAAATTCGAACTAGGTAAAATGCTTTACGATATATTATATTAAGTATGTTGTCTTGACAGAAAATAGCATCCATAAATAATAGTCGTTACAGCTATGCTGCCATCACTGCCACCCTCATGTTTATCTTCACATATACCGTACATTTTGTTCTCCTTTCTTTGTCTCTCCCGCTCGCAATGTGAATTTCAACACAAATTCAAATTAGGTAAAAGCATTTACGATGTCTTATATTAAGTATGTCGTGTGGGCTGCCATTACCAGCATTATCTATTATCACACAAAGCAGTACATACCATTCTCCCCTCTCCTTTCCATTACAAGAATTCCTGCGGTAAAACTGTTTACAATAAAAATACTGTACGCACCCCCATCTACCCACACACACACACACGCACACATACCCACAGACCTTTTTGTAAAATTGCTTTTTTTTGAATTCAGGGGACCCAAAACTTGTATTTCTGGTGAAATCTCGGTATCAAATTTTTGGGTGGAATGCAATACCTTCTCTATACACTATGTACATAGTACGTGTAGAGAAAGTAAAAAAAAAGTTATTTGTCTTTTTTTTTTATACAGATGATATGCTAAATTCTAAAATTAAGTTCTGAAAAAAGAGAGTTGTCTTGCATTGAGGCTATCTGGTATTCAGATAAATGTGGTACATGTTGGATGAAATGACACATTATTTCTAGTCATAAAAAAATTATCAGCCTACTCCAGGCTAAGCTAGTCACCCTGCATTCCTAATATGGTGTACTCTAACCATCATGTTACCATAACCATAGGCTGTTAACTTGAGACTGCAACAAAATTCCAGCAACCATATTGGGAAATTCAATAAATAAATAAAATAGGAACTCACCCTTAGTTTCAATTCTATCCTGTCTATTTCTCCTCCCATCATATCAACAATGTTTTCACCATGCTTCAACAGGAATGCTTCTAATTCATCTATATTCTTCATTGCATGTACTTCCTATAACAAAGTAAGACAATAAGGAATGATTATTATTATAATTAACACTATATTATCCTCTTAACTTTGACATACTGGAATGCAGCAGTTGAGACTCTTACAATGGACGGGTTCGAATCAAGTCAAAATGCAAACAGCGCCACGCATAGTCATATGCTCACAAAGTAGAAAACTAATATTCATTAGTGATAAAGAAAACAGCATATTTAACCTGTTGTGGATCATTTAGTTTATTCATATTTATGTATGCTGTGCTGATTGTACATAAGTTTTTATTATAAAGCATAAATTAAACATGAACAAAATAATAAAACCATGTGTGTTTTATATGTGTAGATACTATTGCAATGGATTACAAGATATTTTCTGAATGTGCCAAATAAAATGTCTTCTCTCGACTTCGACTTTGAAACTTCAGCGCAGAGAGTACAGGTTCTGACCATGCTTAAGTAAATGACCGGCATGCTTCAGGAGGGGAAGGTTGCAGTAAAACCTTATGTGCATTTATTTTTCAAAGTGCAACCAAATAGCAACAATGTTCAAAGGCCAAATATAACACTAAGAATTACAACTTAATATATATCTTTACTTCAGAGAAAATTTCTTACTTCCAGCAGTAAACTGAGATCCTGTTTGTCGAGGTAACTCCTAGTTAGTTCTCGGCCATCAAAATCTAGCTCTGCTTTGTAGCGTACCAAGGAGTTTCCCATGTCAATCCCCTTCACATCATGGATGGCTCGAATCATCACATCTGCTTCCAATTCTTCATTTATTTTGTCAAGTCTCTCCTGTGGAATAGATCTGCAACACAGATAATGATGTTTCTTGTAGTTAAGTTTATAGGTTTAAACAAATCTGATGTGTTCCATTCACATGACTTTCTTTACATCTCTGCAACAAATTATTGTTAAAAAGCTCATGCTTCTTTTTACTTCATGTTAATAGATAAAAAATTAGCAGAAATAGTCCTATTTCTTGCTTCCATTAAATAGAAGGGAAATAAGGGAGTAGCATAGAATAAAGAATTAGTCAAACGCTGGTTGCTATCAGACTGAAGTTCCTTTGTTTGTATGGAGAGGAGTTGACAAATTCCCATATGAAACTAATAAAAAAGAAATCTCAAACATGATCCACTCCACAAAAAAAATGTATATAACATAAATTGTGTGTTAATAAACTCTACATTTTGTGTTAAGTAAGTTTTTTCTATTTCTTACCTTAACCAGTTATGCAAAATTTATCCAGAATAGAATATTTATCCAGTCTTCAGAGGTTATTCCCAGAAAATTCAAAATACATTTTAATTGTCAGGTAAGTATCTTTAATATACAATATTTTATTCAAAATTGTTAAAGCCATTTTTGAGAAAATCAAAATTTTCGACAATTTTTCCATGTAAAGGGTAGTTGGGGGTGGGGGTGGGGAGGGGGGTTGGTTTTTTTGTGTGTGTGTGTGAGATAACTCAAAAACAAAAAGTCAGTATAAAATACCAAACTTGACATTGCATGCAGACACAAAGATCTTAAAGAAATTATCCCCAACTCAAACTACTCTTTACATGGAAAAATGTCGCCCTCAGTGGTGTAATGGTTACCATACTAAGTTCATATACCTAAGTCACAGGTTCAAACCTGGTGGAGGACGATGGATGTTTTCAGGTGTAAAAAATTGGTCCTGTGTTATAGATTTATGGGATATAAAAGAACCTTAAGCCTGAAAAGAGGCATCTGAGCAAAATTAAGCGGTCTTTCACGCCCAGTATAGAACGGGATCCTAAGAACACCAGCAATTAAAGAGCATCCACAAATAAAACTCCATTTCCATTGAAAAACGTTGAAAATTCTGATTTTCTAAAATGTGGCTATAACAATTATATTAATTATAAGTATATAAAAATCTGATGTTTACCATTCACATGACTTTCTTTATATCCCTGCAACAAATTATTCCTAAAAAGCTTATATTTCTATTTACTTTATGCTAATCAGAAAAATTAGCATAAATAATCTTATTACTTGCTTCCTTGTAAGTAGAAGCGAAATAATGGAGTACCATAGGTTAAAGTGATGGTAAAAGCTGGTTGCTATGTGACTGAAGTTCCTTTGTTTGTATGGACAGGATTACACAAAGTCCTGTATGAGAAAATTGTGTGTTTTATAGCTGAAACCAAAAACAAGGAATATCTCAAAAACAATCAACTCCACGAAAAATATGTATATAACATAAACTGTGTGTTTTAAAGTTCTCTATATTTGTTGTATGGTAAGTTTTTGTCCATCTCTTACGGTTTAGCAGTTATGGAACATTCCGTAAAATTGACCCAGAATAAAGTAGTCTTCAGAGGCTATTTCCAGAAAATTCAAAATATACATTTTATTTGTCAGGTAAATATCTTTAATATACAATATTTTAATCAAAATCGTTAGAGCCATTTTTTAGAAAATCAAAATTTTAGAAAAAAGTTCCACGTAAAGGGTAGTTTGGGGAGGGGCAATTTTTCTCAAAATCTTTATGTCGCATCTCTGGAAGATACTAAACTTAAATACCAAGTTTGGTATTTTACCGACTTTTCGTTTTTGAGTTCGTGTTCACAGACACATGGACACACTGACACACACACACGGACCTTTTTCTGAAAATACTTTTTTTTGGATACAGGGGACCCTAAAACATATATTTCTGATGAAATCTCGATATCAAATTTTTTGGTGCAGTGCAATACCTTCTCTATACACTATGTACATAGTGCGTATAGAGAAAGTAAAAATATATAGATATTTTGCAGAAGTAGTTGTGAAGTGTAAATGGCTTATTTTTGGAGAAATTACTAAATTGTTGTTAAACGCTTGACATGCAAAATAAATCAACAGCAGGTGCTTGCTAACTAAATCGTGCAGACAAAGAAATCTTCTACACAATGCTAGTTAAATGCAAATTTCAGCAAGGTAACTATCTTAATATTTATAAACATTTTTCACATTAGTGCACATTATAGAGGTTATGAGCATTTTTGGATTGCGTGTAGTTTGCATTAACTGTGGTAACATCCTCCATTATCATGGATAATCAAATCTACTTAGACTTATCAACGTTAGTAAACAATAGTGATGGTTTTATTGTTTGCATTACAGTGAAGAAATGAGCCTTAAATTTATTACCATGATACTATATGACATATTCCGTCATATGCACAAAGACAAATTCTCTCTTACCTGCCAACAAGAGCTGCCACATTTGTGTATATGATAAAAGATGCCACACCTCCAAGAATACCACCAACAAGTAATGAACCTACAGCATCTGGTACTGGAGTACCAAAGTGAGAGGTAAGTCCCATACAAACTGCCGCAACACCAACACTCACAACAGCTGCCAGATCTTCCAAGAGCACCACATTCACGCTAGGATCCTGACCCCTCAAAACTGCAATTAAAAAACTTGGTATGAACTTCAAAGTGGGTATCAATTTTATTGGTTTCTTAGCAGCTAAGAGGACATCCCAGAAGTACGCGACCTGATGTATAAATAGCGGTTGTTGTTTCAAACAACATCAATGGTAAAAAAAAATGCCAACCTTAGAAAGCTGAAGTTTGAAATTTGACGATTTTACATTGTTTAGCATTTTTTTTGCCAGCCATCATTACTGAATGCTCTCAGCAAATTTGTAAACATGGATAAAGGTGGTCATTGTTATATGATACAATTATTTCATTTGAAAGGTCTTAGTTCAAGTAATATCAAAGCTGAGCTAGATTCTACTTTGAGGGAGTCTGCTCCTTGTTTACAACAGTGAAATATTGGGTGGTAGATTTTAAGCGCAGCCATACGAGCTGCGAAACCAAACATCACAGTGGTCAACCAAATGAGGTTACCAGTCCAGAAACTGAAAAGAAAATCCACAAAATAGTATTGGATGACCGTTGACAGATAGAACGTGAGCTATCAGGCATTGCAGGTATTTCAAAAAATTCTGTACATCGCATACTGACTGAAAGTTTGGATATGAGAAAGTTGTGTGCAAGCGGGTGCTGCGTTTGCTCACAATAGAACAAAAACAGCATCATGAGGCTGTTTCAGTTGAGTGTCTGCAATATTCTGCTGCAATAAAGCTGAGTTTTTGCATCAATTCATGACAATGGATGAAATCTGGGTCCATCACTTCCACCTGAGACGAAGGAAAAATCAAAACAGTGGATTGGAAGGGGAGAATTGGCTCCAAAGAAGGCGAAGACAGTTCCATCTGCAGGCAAGGTCATGGCATCAGTTTTCTGGGACGCATGCAGGATAATTTTCATTAATTATCTCAAAAAAGAAAAAGTAATTAATGGCAAATATTATGTGAACATTTGAGTGATAAAATTGAACAAAAATGGCCGCATTTAGAAAAAGAAAGTTTTGTTTCATCAAGGCAATGCACCAGTTCATACGTCCATTATCCCATGGTCCTAATGAATGAGTTAAAGTTTGAATTGTTTCCTCATGCACCCTATTTGCCAGATTTAGCCCTCTCTGATTATTTTCTGTTTCCAAACTTGAAGAAATGGGTGGTATAAGATTTGCCAACAATGAAGAGGTGGAGTCTGCAGTTGATGGCTATTTTTCAGACCTCTTATAAAAGCTATTGAACATCACTGGGAAAAGCGTATTGAGCTGAAAGGAGACTATGCAGAGACATAAAGATGCTTTTACCCAATATTTTTGTGCTTTCCTTTTTGGGTCGGGTACTTCTGGGACAGCCCTCGTACATCTATCTATTGTTTCCTTTCTGAACATTTTGCACACTATTAAATTTACACATTTTTATCAAATAATGCTTATTTGAAAGTATTAAATAATTTAAGCTTATTATTATATTTAAGCACATAATATTTAAAATTATAGATATGAAAGTGTTAAGACTCTACATATACTCACATATAAATAACAAAGCACTCACCATATTCAGAGAATGTCATTTGCTGAAGTCTGGCTCCTTTACGAATGGAATTTACTGCCACAAGAAGAGTTGCACCCTCAGAAACTAAGGAACCCCCCAGAATGAAGAATGCCTGCGGAATAATAGAAGTCATTATTTTCTATTCCCTAATGCAGAAGCAATTAAAGCTTGCTTTGAATAATAAAACATGAGGAATTGAAGGCTTCACTTTCAGGCTCAATAAAAGTTTGCACCTGTTCTTTTAAAACAGAATACAATATTATTAATAAGTGCTATTAGCATTCTTAATACCACCACACAGCTTCTACAGAAATAACGGAACAGCAATCACCATAATATTACATTGTATTGAAAAACATTAATTTTATTCCCAGAATTCTTTTTTAGGTTCTGTAGAACTTACACTTTGCTTTCAATATTAGATTGCTGATATACAGGAATGTATAAATAAATCTAGTAGCTAATACTGTTTCTATTGTTTAATCTTATTTTTGGTATTAATTTGTTATATATTATTTTAATCTCTTTTTCCCAAAAAGTTATGCGATAATACAACAGAAAATAAGAAATAAGTACTTTATATACCATGAAATGCTTTTATTCTGTAACAGCTGGATAAAAAGTGATAAATTCCTTTCAAGAAAAGATACTGTTATAGCCAGATATACTGACTGCAGGGGTTTTCTAGGCAAAGAGCTCGAGCCCTTGATTGCTGAGTACAGTTACACTATTTTCTCATCATACTTTTAAAAACGTTCAAAATCTTGCAATTAATTTACAATATTTGTATTCTTTTTGGCCCTAAAAGCACTAATAACGGAATTTGGAGCATTAAAGAGGGTAAAAATCATGTAGTATTAATATGGAATGTCCATGGATTTTACAAAAAGAGTGCAATGAACAAGATAGCATTATAATCGGGTCCGCAATTATGGGGTTTTACGTATTTCTTTTGTTAACAATGCTAACATTTGAAAAAAAAAAAAAAAAAAACATTACTAGGATTTATATCAGTCAATCCTTTATCTTCTATTTGAAAATCACCCATATGATAAAATGAGTACATTTTAAATTACTGAATTGCTATACACTAACCCATATAGACAGTTTATCTTAAAGCATACTATTTGAAAGTGAAGAGGACAATAGGGTACCTAACTGACATACACCTCTCTTTCTTCAAAGAGTGAACGTCAATAGTGTTACTAGCAACAAAATGTTTTAATGTATAATGCAAGTTAAATTCCTAAGATACAGAGTAACTTTATTTTAACACAAAAATCTGTACACACCCAATAGAAAGACTCCATAGGCTCTGGATGCAATAGTCCTGTAACACCGTGATAAATGGAGAGCCCTGTGCCGACACAAAATATGCCCACTCCAGATATTAAGGAGGCAACATATTTCATGTTGCTGTAGCCATAAGGGTGGTCTGAATCTGCTCTCTGAAATAATGGATTAAAACATACATACAATTTGCCAATAATAACATGAAACCTATAGTTATTTTATTTATGTTGCACTATTTATCGTAACTTTCCATTGAACATTGAGTGTGTTGCCCAACAGATAACAAAGCTGGATTATATCATATAAATTGCTTGAACTGTGATAAATTTTACATATGGAAAACAAAGACAAATTTGGGAACCAGGAACAAAGAACATTTCAGAAACATAAATTAAAACAAGAAGATAAATCAGCAGTGGTATGGCTTTTATGAAGAGAACACCATTGCATAGAAAAAAATCTGATGTGTTCCATTCACATGACTTTCTCTACCTCTCTGCAACAAATTATTGTTAAAATGCTTATGCTTCTATTTACTTCATGCTAATCGAGAAAAAAATTAGCACAAATAGTCTTATTACTTGCTTCCTTGTAAGCAGAAGGGAAATAAGGGAGTACTATAGGCTAAACTAATATTCAAAAGCTGGTTGCTATGTGACTGAAGTTCCTTTGTTTGTATGGACAGCAGTTGACAAATTCCTGTATGAGAAAAGTATGTTTTTCATAGCTGAAACAAAAAACAAGGAATATGTCAAAAACGATCAAAAAAAAAAAAGGATATAACATAAATTGTGTGTTCTGATGTGCTCTACATTTTTGTGTGTTAAGTTTTTGCCCATCTCTTACGGTTTAGCAGTTATGCAAAATTCTGTGAAATTCATCCAGAATAAAGTAGTCTTCAGAAGCTATTCCCAGAAAATTCAAGATATACACTTTATTTGTCAGGTAAATATCTTTAATATACCTTATTTTAATAAAAATCATTAGAGCCATTTTTAAGAAAATCAAAATTTTCGAAAAAAGTTCCATGTAAAGGGTAGTTGGGGGTGGGGGATTTTCTTGAAAATCTTCATGTCACATCCTTGGAAGATACCAAACTTAAATACCAAGTTTGGTATTCAACGGTCTTTTTGTTTTTGAGTTATGCTGTCCACAGACACACACATGGACCTTTTTCCAAAATTGCTTTTTTTAGATTCAGGGGGACCCAAAACATGTATTTCCGGTGAAATCTCGGTATTGAATTTTTGGGTGCACTACAATACCTTCTCTATAAACTATGTACATAGTACGTGTAAAAAAAGTAAAAACACTGAGTTTAGTAAAAGGCATAAGAAACAGTAGGAATTGGGAACCTGGGAGAATATCCACATCTCGAAAAATAGAAACAACTTAATGAATTTCAAGATCCCACCCAGAGACATCCTTGTCCAGAGGTTCTTAAATCCACCACCTGAGGTGATCCCATCTACAACACCTATAAATTACGATATTGGCAGTCAAAGAAAAGTTGATAATGGTGGCAATAGAGTTTCCAAAACATGTTCTTAGTAATAAAATGTAATTGATGTAAAAGTCTTACAATTGACTCAAATGATATTTAAAAAACATGTTTGTTTCAAGGGCTGAATGTCTTTAAGCAAGCCACATGTGCCACAAGTTCCAGGACAGGTTTTTAATTTCTGAGTTTACAATACTAAAAAGGAACAATTGCTTTTATGTTACCTGGTATGTGTGCATCCTTGGCTGTGTTTCTGCTCAAACTCACTAGGTGGCAGAGCTGTGTTTAGCAACACACTGTTTGAGTTCTTGGCGCATTAGTTATGGTGATAATGCTGGACCCCATTCTGCTTTATCTGATACTGAATATCTGGCTAAACATTCTATTATTGCTATCACACCTCCGCCATATTTGCCTGATCTCTTGTTACATTTACTTATTTCAGCGAGTGAAAAGGTAACTAAAGTGAAAGCTTCATGAAGATATCGCAGACATCCACTGGGCTGTGACAAATGATCTTTAAGTATCACAGTTGAAAATTTTCCTGATTGCTTCCAAGACCTACAGAAACATTTGCAATTGTGTATAAATAGCTAAAAGGACTAATTGAATAGGTGCTAGGATCATTACTTGATAAGTGCAATTTTTTATTTTTAATGACCTCTGTCCTGGAACTTTTCTGACAAAGGAAGTAGGCATATAATTTTATCAAACTTATTTTTTAAATAATTTTATACAAAAAAAAAAAAAAAAAATAAATAAATAAATAAATGAAATATTAAAAAATAAAAAATCTGGCATTTATCAATTAAATTGCTAACATTGTGACAAAGTCTATACTGCAAGTGTCATCTAGAAATCAGAAATAAAGAGCACTTCAGATGTACATAACATAAGCAGATTGATACTCAGTTGTGGCAGATCATTTTTGGTCTTTTAACCAGAAAATAAATCCAGAAACAAAATTATTTAAGTAAACAAATGGACACACAGATTTAATGGTTTGGGAGAAAGTATTTATTTTGAAAAATAGAACTTGTGTCATGAACTTTGATGTACCACCAATTGATTCTGTCACCAAATTTGTCTTATTCTCGGTAGATGGTATGAGTAATCAATCACCCAATGGCAGTAACCATAACATTGAAATTTAAACACCAACCATGAAAAACTGGAGATGCAAAAAGGGATGCAAAACATGTTCTTCAGTTTTAAATAGTTTTAAGATTAGTGAAGTGGTGTCACAAAATTATTTTACACTGCTTCACTGTTACTAGCATCTGTGTTTATGTATTAGATCTGTTTGAAATAGCAAAAAAACATCAGAGCCATGTACAATATTTGCAAATAAAGCTTCTATAAAAAATAACATTGCATCATCCATCCTCAATGTGTACATAATATTTTACAGAAAGTTAAAAATATTATATCACAAATAATATAAATCCTTAGAGATTGGGTTTTAATGAATTTTTCAACAGCCAAAACAAACAAATAGTATGCAGTAACTTTCGTGCAGGTAGTCTGCTAGTTAGCATCTTGCCTCTGGAACAAAACATCCTGATCACAGATTTCATTAACAAACATTTTCTTACTATATTTGATACCTGATTAGAAGTTAAGCTGCTTGTATCTTTTGGGTATGTGCAGCCTTATCTATCATTATATTGGTACAATTACAAGCTAGTATGCAAGGTGAGCAACTACAGCTTACATTCAATTTTCCTAAATTGTTTGAAAGAAACATTAACAATCATATTTTTCTACACTTTTCTTGGAGAACCATGCCTTTATCACTTCAGTAAGCAAGGAAGAAACTTAATTTCTCAATAGTTGAAAAGTGACTTAACATAATAAAGCAATCTGGTTTGTTTTACATTGTTGGAAAGGAACTTCTTGCCAGTATTACAAACTTTTTCAGGCATACTGTCAGCAATGACTCTTGGCTCAGTAAAAATATCAGTTGCAATACTTAAACATGACATCAATATATAATATTAATAAATAACCATTAGCAGAAATAATAACATTACGGTAAATAAACAGAAGTTAAAAGAAAAGCCATAATAGGTCCTTAAGTTAGCAAAGGCACATGATGGAAATAAAATTAAAGTTAAATTGAATTTTGTTTATGGAACCTCTTTAACTGCTTGGTTCTCAGCAGCCCATTCCATATAGAGCATAAAAACCACTTAATTTTGCTCAGAGGCCTCTTTAGCATGCTTGAGATTCTTTTACATGCCATAAATCTAAGAGACAGGACCACTTGCTGAAGGCATTTTTACCCCCCACCCCAAAAATCCATCACTCTCTGCCGGATTTAAACTCCTGACCTATTATGAAAATAGGCAATTATAAGAACTATGAGGGCAAATCAAAAAGTAAAGCAAAATAATTTCACAGATATATTTGAAGTTTTCGCTATAGATGCCATTTTTGTTTCACATGCAGCTCTAGTGAGAGAAGTGTGAACTATGCAACAAAGATGGTGCACATGCTACTGTCATCCATGTGTGAAGAGCACAGAGGTGTGGTTTTATATTTGTGGGCCAAAGGGTATAGACCAAGTGAAATTCACAAGGCATGCATGGCATGTATGGGCCATAGCAGTGTCTCCAGGTGGTGCGCATTCTTACAAGAGGGCCGTATGAACCTTAGTGATTTGCCAGTTGCAACTCCGCAGAATGTCAGACACATTCAGACAGCAATTTTGAACAACTGGCATGTGTAACTTTGAACCTTATTGCACCAGTTCAATATTTTCTATGGTGCAGTGTAAGATATTGCTCATGACATGTTGAAATTTCGTCAAGTTAGTGCTCGCTGGGTACCTAAGAACCTGAAAGACAACCACAAGGCCCAGCGAATGATGACAAGCTTGGGTTATTTAATGTAATACATTGCAGAAGGGCATGACTTTCTGAAAGGAATTGTCACCGATGATGATGAAAAAAGCAGGCAAATTCAAAGTGACTCAATTTCTTAGAAAGTGCTTGTAACAGTATTCTGGGATATGCATGGTGTTTTATTGGTAGATTTAATGCTCTGTGAATGCTGCAGCTTACATTAAAAGTTTGGTGAAGTTGCATTGTGCCGTTCGTGACAAATGCCACAATATTAATGCTGACGATGTTAAAACTTCTTAATGACAATGCTCACCCCCATGTTGCTGCTGCTGTTCGTCAGAAAATCACCAAATTTGGTTGGGAGGTGCTCCAGCATCCACTATACAGTTCCGACCTTGCACTGTCAGACTTTCATCTGTTTGGTCCTATGAAGAACTTCCTAGCTGGCCAATGCTTTGCAACAAATGCAGAAGTGAAATCAGCAATCTGAAGATGGCTATACTCCAGGGACATGGACGTCTATGAGATTGGTATATTGAAACTGGTATCACAATGGGACAAAAGTGTTGAAAAAGTTCATGACAATGTCAAAAAGTAGATAAAAAGTTTAAGTTCGTTTGTGATTTTTTTGTTTGTTTAACTATTAAGCTTTTTGTAAAAAAATTATTGTGCATTTTTGATCTGCCCTCGTATATAATGTTAGAACACTTTATTCCAGTAAGCATGAAGTATATTTATCCAAAGCTTACATTTCTAAGCAAAGTCCATAGTAGGTAAACTGTGAACTTTAGATATGACTGAATCAAACATGCAGTGCATTGCATTCCACCTTGCATACCAATTTATGACTGTAATGTAAAATGATAAGGCAAGACTATTGAAATTCTCACCTATACTTTTAGACTTTTAAATACTGGATGATCAGCAGAAGCAGAACAAGTTTTACTGCTCTTTGACTGCCGGCAGTGAATCACAAGGCTTCAGTATGAGTTGATCTCCTGCAAATGTGGCAGTATTTATTGATGCAATACATGCATATTAAGTCAAATGGCTTTATTTGGGTACCTGTATTCTGTTTCCCAGAGTGTATTCATTTATTACTCATGTTCCGTTCAGAATCTGCGATTGGCCCCCACACTGCCCCAGTTTAATTCCCGCAAAGGAGGGGGGGGGGATTAAACCAGTAAGTTGTTCACAAAACAAATCCCACACTTTAGAGGGGCTTAAAAATAACATTTGTCAAGAAATTGCTGCCATTTATCAGAGGGAACTACAGCATATAATGATCAATTTCCTCAGCAGGTGCATCAACATTTCTGTGAGTATTTTTTGTTTCTGTATTAGAAATAATTTATAATACAGAAACAATAATTTATGAGACAATTAGTATATTTACTACAGATGTGCTGCCCACTCCATATGCATATCAACAAACACTGCCAGCAGGATAAAAACTGCAAAACCTGTTCTACTCCCACGTTGATCACCCAATATGTTACCAATACTTATTAGTTACCTTAATAATATTTCCCTTTAATGTTGGATTTTCATTTTTTTATTCAGAACATTTGTTTTATACATAAAAATGACCTCATTTCTCCTTATTAAACATTCCATTTAAAATGAGGGTTCTCGGGTGAAAGCTTGGAGAATTTTATAAACATGACACGGCAGATCACCCGAGAAACCCTCATCAGTAACCATCGCCATAAAAGCTTCAGATCATACATTCCATTTACAAGCACACTATTAATGGGGAGAACTTTTAATGCTTTTAAGAAAGCCCACATGTTTTTGATTTCAGTAGTTGATTACATTACATCTTCCGTAGTATGAACATTTTGATTTCCTCTATTCAAAAAAGATCTGAAAATTAAGTTACTCTCTAAAATCTGAGCTTTATGACAGTTTTCTACAAGAAGCATGCTTCATCTTTGTCTTGACCTGACCTGACCGCTATTGGCTGGCTGAGGTTCAGCCAGAGTGCTTTTGCTGCATGCAGTTTAACCACAGGGTTTTTATTTCGGGATGGGTATTAAGGATGGCTTTTGTCTTTTGGGATATAAACATGATGCTCCCCAACTGCTGTTCTTTAGGATGCAGTGACCTTTCTGCACCTCTGGTGTAAGTGATTTCAATAATTTTGTTGGTTGGAAGAATTTAGAAGCCAAACACCTCTTGGTGAAGTTGTAATGGTGCTCAGCTTTTGCTGCTGATGGAGTTGCTTCAGTGTTATCTGGTGTGCTTGCAAGCCATGTGGGACACCTGATATCACCTGAAGCGGTGTATTTTTGGATACTTTATCTTTAAGGTTATAAGTTTATTTATGAATCCGACAATGAAGCATTAAGAGGCAAGCATTTGCACTAACAGCATAACCTACCTGCACAGATTTGTGTATACCAAAGGCCAATATGAGCTGGTTGATGGTGTCTGCAAGGGAGTGGATACTTTCTGAAAACATGCTGTGTGATCCTGTGTACAACCATGCGCAGAGCTTGAACAGGAAGTTACAGCCATTACTGCAAACAATTACATAGAAAGTGTATGACTTAAGTTTGTCTATAAGCCCATTTGTCTCCTGCAACATACAAAACATACCAAAAAATCTGATGTGATGATTCAAAAATGTCTTTTACCAATGAAAACTTCATATATATTCATTATCTTTTATATTACGATTCTTCAATATCCACATATTATGGTCATAGTTTCAATTGCGAGTCAGTTGAGAAATTCAATTCTATGCCAGCATGTTACCATGGTAGCTCAGTGGCAGAGCAACCGGCTAGAGATCGGGAGATCTGTGGTTCAAATCCAGGCTATGGCATTGAATTTTTCATTCTATCTCTAACTATCCAAATTTAGCTTTTTCTTATTTTTACCGTATTGGCAGTGCATACAGTGTATAAATATTGGGAGCATGGTACTTAAGGCAGGAATTGCAAAATCTTCATACCAACTGCGCTCACTTTAAATGCATCCACCTAAAGTATTTGTTTATATTACCTATGTGGGGTGTAATACAATGGAATATAATTTTCAATTATAATAATTTTTTTTTTTTTTTTTTTTTTTTTTTTTTGGTAGCTTAATGTCCTTTAACCCAGATAGTCATATCGGACTGTGAATGACTTTGACGAAATGATGCTCAAATGATCTAAGAGTCCATGGAGCTTTTAATTACTTGACTTTCATCTTCTCAGGATGAAGGAAAAATCCAGAAAAAGAAAAAAAACCATCCGAGCACTGACCCTAAGCGAGATTTAAACTCGAGATCTATTAAATGTGAGGCAGATACACTACCACCATACCACCAAGGTAGGCATTAAATGTTTGTTGGTAAATGACATCTCTACTATTGAAGCCTTGAAAATTAAAGCATTCACACTGGTGATGCCATGAAGGAAGCTCCAAATATGGATTTTTTTTGAGTTCCAGGCAAGTTTGACCCTGTTGCAATATCCTGCGACAAGATTGTCATCTGCACTGATTCTTGTTATCCCAGGGTAATGCGATGCAGCCAAAAAGGATGTCATCAGTCAGCGTGACTCCAAATGATATTTCAGCTCCATGTTAGCGCCCACCTCCATAGTGCTCCAATTTGTGCTGATGGTTTGACCTGTTGGATTGGTGATGTTATTTGGTTGGCCATGTGCCATTGTGAATGTGAATAAGTGACGTCCCCAAACCAGCAAGTATATACATGTTCTCTTCAGATACTATCTTGTCAACAGACTGCACCAGCCACACTGAAAGTTATCAGAGTGGAAATTGCTGCTAACTCAGATGGAATTTAGTCCTTTATACATACAGTGCTAATGCTGGTGAAGTGCCATTGATGTCCAGCAAGTTCATAATTCTTCCTGATCGTAAAACTGGCCGAATCCCATACATGAAATTTAACAATATTTAAATCAAGTCAAAATCTGTATTTGCACTTCCGTTTGCACAACTTTTCAATAGCTTCCACTGATTCAGCACATCTCTGATTATAAGATATACAAGAGAGAATTTTAAACAATTGATGTTTTAAAATATATGTTAAACTTATAGTAATTATTATGTTGGCCTATAAATTAATAAAAATTGATTGGGTTTTAGGATATTGTCTATATTATTATACATTGCTTCATGAATTGCATTATCAGCTCAAATTAGAAGCAATCAAAAATGCATTCTTTTTTTAACCTTAATGTCCTTTAACATATTGGATGGTGAGTGAAATAATCGGTAAAATGATGCTCAAATGATCTTAGAGCTTAAAGTTGCTTGACATTTGTCTTTTCAGGATAAGGGAAAACCCCCAAAAAATGTATCCGCGTAACTCATCCTAAGCGAGATTTGAACTCGTGACGTGTGGAATGTGAAGCAGACATGCTACCCCCACACTATCCAGGCAGGCTGGTCAATCTTATTGAAGCTTTTAGAGCTACATGATTAAACTTCTAACATAAAAGCCAGATTATCTTGGGGCTTTAGTTTTGGCACAATAATAACATTCTATGGATGATACTAACTTTCTATGAAGTTTAATTCATTTTGGAGGACCAGATAGTCAAACTGTAAGGTATATTTATATCTTATTAATAAATAAAGATGGTAAGGGATACTTTTTCCTTCATCAGCACTAAAACCTTCTTGTGGCTAACAAAAAAAAAGCTTACTCACATGGCAATAGCAGTCAGCACAACCTTCCCTGAAGTTCCAAGAAGTCCAGATTCTTCATTCTGCTTTCCTTGCCCTCGCCTGTATTCCCTCAGCCTCCTCTTCACGGAGAATATGTCTACTTGAGAGTAACAAAACAGCAAAGCTATCATAATACTCAAATCTAGTGCACTATTATAAAACCATTCCAAAATGAACTGTTAGTTTTACCACAACATAACATATACAGCCACTAAGCTTCCCTAGCAGTAAAGCTGCTCCTTGAAGGATAAGGCAATGCTGTTTCTAGCCACTAATAATAAAGCTAAAACTTCTATGTACTTTATGGGTAATCTGGTTATTTTATTTAAATATTTACATTAGGTAGTAATGCACAACTAAACTGAAATTATAGATGATAACAGTTATTCAATTAGAATGGGAATTGAATCTGTGACTTTTGGGTTGAGGCCAGAACATTGCCCTCTGAACCACAGAGGCATTATTGCTCCATTTAATCTTTAATAGTAATTTGTAAGACAAGCAAGAAACTAACCATTTAAGTTACACCCATGTTGACGTCAGGTAACTTAGTCAAGTTCATCCGTAACCTATTCACCGATTATTTAAAGCACAACTGGCCACTACACAAAAGCAATATCACTTTAACTCTGCATGAGTTGGTTAAAATGCAAATTAACTCTGTACGAGTTTTATTCTCTAATCCTAGCCAGAAATTTAACTTTATACAAGTTGGTGAAAAAGCAAGTCATTTTGAAATTCTATCTGGCAATTTTATTTAACTCTACACAAGTTGATTAAAATGCAAATTATTTTTAAACTCTAGCTGGCTATTTAACTCTATGTGAGTAGGTTAGTATGTAAATAAAACTCTCTAAGTTAGTTAAATGCAAATTAACTCTAACAACTTGTTTAAAATGCAAGTTATTTTGAAATTCTAGCTGGCAATTTTACTCCACATGAGTTGGTTAAAATGCAAATTATGTTTAAATCCTAGCTGTCAATTAACTCTACAGGAGCTGGTTAAAATGTAAATTATTCTTAAATCCTAGCTGATAAAATAATTCTACACAAATTGGTTAAAATACAAATTATTTTTAAATTCTATATAATTACAATGCAAATTATTACATTATTTTAAAGACATTTAATTGAAGCAAAAACCTCATATTTACTGAAATTATAACAATAAAGATAGGCATTGATTGTGAGTTTATTTAAAGTTGGCAAACAAAATTTTATTTAGTTTTTCTTGCTAAGATTTTTGTACTTTGTGCAAGCTAGCTGAAGCATCAAAGTCAGCAGTTAGTCAAAGTGCGAGTCAATTGAGGTATTTAGTGCTGTGCTGGCTTATTGCTAGGGTAGCTCCATGGTTAAAGCAACTAGCTGGAAATTGTGGTTCAAATCCCAGCTTTGGCATTGAATTATTCAGTCTGACTCTACCTATCCAACTTATGTCCTACACATAGCTTGTGTGGAAAAAAAAAACAAACAAAAAACAATAAACATTTGTTGACCTAATAGTTGGTTGAACTATGAAGTCCGGGACTTATAGTACTTACAACATTGTAAGTCGCCATTGGGGTATGTCATCTCAAAATTATTTGAGATCGCCTTGTGGTCTACTGGGAAATGCAAGTCAGTTGGGGAATTTAATGTTATGCTGGCATGTTGCCATGGTATATCTGTGCTTAGAGCACATGGCTGGAAACCAGGAGATCCGTGGTTCAAAACTTGACTATTGCATTGAATTTTTCAGTCTGACTCTATCTATCCAACTTGTGCCCTACACAGTTTGTATGAAAAAAAAAAGAAAAAAATAAAAAAACAGTTTATTTAGAGTCTAGTGACTAGAACAGAGTGCCAAGAATTCACAGATGTAGTGTCTTTCATCCTTGTTTACTGGCAGAGGTGTAGCTTCTGGTATTAACTTCTGTGAATCATAGAAAATACCTCACTATTCAGGATAAGTAAAGATATGACTGATTGTAACCTTAATATTCAATAGATACTGATTCAGCGATGAACAACAGCAAGGTTCCTTGTTGCCTATGTAGCATTCAAAACACAAAGAAATCATATATATATATATATATATACTTTATTTTCAAAAATTCTCCTTGTGATGCATTTCGAAACACAATAGGGCACCAAGGGGGCACACGTAATTCAAACTTCTTTTTCTAATGGATTTTATCTTTGAGTATACTAGAATAAATGTAATATATATATGATACACTAGACATATAACAAGGAATATTATCCACAAACTAACTGCATTTTGTTTAAATTAACATAGATTTAATCATCCCATGCAACACAACAACAATTAAACCATTCAAAACTGCCTAATATCAAAGCAGCTCTACATGAGTTGAAATATTTAATAACTATTGTTCTGATATGACTAAGTCCTAGGGGAGGTCGCAGCTTCTTTGTTTTCTGTTCACAGGGACCAGGATGCTGAAGATACAAGAGGCTGAAACTCATTCAAGAATGTAATCACCCTTCAACCTAGAGCAAAATCAGAAGCTATCTCAGTGTATCACTGCATCAGTATATCATTGTAATGTATCGTTGTATCTTATATATGATACATCCTGTGAATAGTCGTCTCCTTAGCAAGGTGGTAGCGTTGCTGCTTGCCAAGTGGGAGACCTGGGTTTGATTCCCAGTACTGGTGTGGGGAGTTTTCCCTGCTGGTAGACCTGGATCAGGGGGCACTCAGCCTCGTGAGGTCCCTGGGAGGGGGGGAGGGTCCAATTGAGGAGCTACTTGATGGAGAAGTAGCAGCTACAGGTCATGAGGACTGTATTAACCCGCTGGGAGGGATTCGAGGTGCTGACCACGTCTCACCCTCCATGACTTCTGTCATGGACCAAGATGAGGGATGCAGCAGCTGGATGGTAGGCCAAGGTTCCTTGTGAGCTGTCGTGCCATGGAGTTATAACATCCTGTGAATTGAATATTGCTTTTTATAGTGTTTTAATCATGAAACCTATAATTCTTCTGTACGAATTCTTATGTTGAATACATATGTTGTTGTTGATGTTATTATTATTATTATTATTATTATTATTATTATTATTATTATTATTATTATTATTATTATTATTATTATTATTATTATTATTATTATTATGGAACCATTCCTTCCCTTATAGGTGACAGGAATGGTTCTGTCCATTACGCAAAGGTGTTAATACCCATGGTACTCTTATTGTTTTTCAAATAAGAGCACAGTTGCCAATTAACATTCTAGGTAACCGATTGAAAATATGGTTTAATTAGTAAATTGAAAATGATTGTTAGTTTTCTAATGCTCACCATATGGCATTACCACCTCATTTCATAAAGTGATGATGGATTCATTTTCGAGGTGTATGCAACCAGAAGGTGGCATATATTACATCCAATGGTAGGGCGATGAGGATGACAGTGAATGAAGGCTTACAGCTTTTACCATGGACTTCGAACCAAGATATCTCACATGAGCTAATCAGAGGTGAAGGCTTAAGAGTTGAGAATTGAATCATAACCTGCAGCATGAGAGCCGTAAAAGAAGGCACCGAGTTTCCCCAGCAAAGTGTTAATGTATAAATGAACTTTAAATTAGACTGTTAATATAAAAAATTAGCCAAATATTTTGCACAGTTGTTTATTAAAAATATTAAGCTAATACAGAATTCTATCAGAACCATGTTGGACATTCCAAGCACTTAAATAAAAAGAAAGGCACGAAGGAAGAAAACTACAGCAAGTTAATACTGTAAGTTGTTATTATGACCATATTGACAAGAGGGCTGGAACATTACCCCCATATCTCGGCTGGAGCCTGCTGTGCGAGGGGTCCCAGGTTCGATTTCTTATTGGAAGGGGGTGGGAATTTTCTCTAGACAAGATTAATCCCCACCTTTTCCAGAGTTTGGAAGCTGAATGATAGGTGAATGTGTGCATGTAAAGTGTTGCATATAAATGGAGAAGAAAAAGGGATTGGAACAGTTGTTGCTGTTTTTATGTATTTTAGTATCCAGCTCATTCTCAGTAAGAAGTTCAAAATAGCTCAAGAGGAAACAGATAAATATTGTGAACACTGAACTTAGAGATGAACCTAGAGAAATCCTAAATCATGCTTTTTAAGAGAGGCTTTATATCAAACAAATACAAAAACAAGTCAAATGTGGAAAAGGAATTTAGAGGCATGAGATTGTGTTTACATATATAGGAATAAAATTGAAGGAAGAAAATTGTAGATGCAAAAACAAAAATTAGCACTTGGAAATGGAATGTAAACATTAATAAAAGAAGTGAAATGGCTAAGAAGAGTATATTAATATGACGTTAAAATTAGAACTGCATCAATGGAAGTGATGGCAATTGATGAGGAAGAGTTTGAGAGCATTTGTTTGGATGCATGGCCAAATGTTTGTATATGTTTACAACTTGGAAAAGAATGTTGAGAGAGAAAGTTCACATTGCGAATGACAGATTGGTTGCCTCCCCCAGTTTTGCTTCTCTCTCCCCATCTCTTCCTCCATACTGCTCACTAGCCAGTTACTCATCATCAATCATTGACATGTGGGAGAAACATGCTCAATATACAGGGTGATTTGTATAGAGCTGGCACATTTCTTTCTTTAATTGTTTCAAAACGAATTGTGCTAGCGACAACTTATTATACATAAATTGTAGAGGAATTTGGGGAGATTATTTACTTCTATAGCAAATGTTGAAAATGTCCTCCATCCTGCATAAGACTCAACTCAACACGTCATTCCATGTTACTGGCCTCTTGTTGGAGGACTCTGTTGTCAATAGCTTGAATCTCCTTTGTGATGTTGTGCTACAGATCGTCCAATGTCTGGGGACGTGTGGCGTAAAATTCCCTGTCTTTTAAGTAACCCATAAAAAAGAGTCTGGCAATGTCAAATCCCGAGATTTCGGTGGCCACACAGGTTTCTGGAAATTATCTGATCGTCAAAGAAACTTGCAATTAGGTTCATGGATTCATTTGTTGTATGGAATGCAGCGTCATCTTGCTGAAAATATCCTTGACTCACCTCTACATCGTCCAGTTGCTCATCAAACTCCTTGAAAATCAGTCAGTACTCTGCAGTGTTCACAGTCTGGTTAAGCATCTGCTCATCTAGTGACAAGGAATCGAAACTCCAGAACATTCTGCTTAATTTGGTGCTAAAATTGGGTCATTAAATGAATTTCCAATGGAATAATTAAAGAAAGAAATGTGTCAGTTCTATATAAATCACTCTGTATAAGTGTGCATGCCAAGTGGAGGAACAAAGTATACAGTGGAGAAAATGCTCTACCTCCTTTTGGACGCGCCTGCACAGAACATTGTTTTCTCCATTGTAATTTATAACAAGTTCTATTCCCCTTACATTTCCCTCCTCTCAAAGTACCAGCTAGTCAGTTTATGGAAAAATCCTTATGATATATGTGAGACCATGTGTTTCAATATTATAGTCTGTTAATAGTGTCATAATGCCAACAAGTGTGTATGTTTTAGAATGCAGAATCTTCATGAATGATTCCTGTGTGACAATCAACTCTTTTTAGAGAAGCCGGACTGTAATTTATAAACAAAATTCCATGCTATTTCATGCACCTCATAGGGAAACAGTCCATAATCTTGTAAATAGATTTAGAGAAACAATACATTCTTGATAAGAAGCCAGAATAACTTGCCATGTTCTTATAGAGGAAAAATACTAATGAAATCAGAGACAAATTAGAACAAACAACAATGAAATTTGAACAGGAATCACAAATCAGCTCTAAATTCCACTAAACTTTTGAAATTATGTCCTATAAGATAACCATAGAAAGAATTGCAACCACATAATAATGAGAATACATTAAAGAGTAAATTTCTGTACTTGGTTGATGCATAATGTTAATGCTTGCTCTATTGGCCTTTTTGTTCTTTTTACGGACACACATGGTTTTATTTATATACCTATACTAGTCACAGAAAGTTTAACTCATCAGTAGTTTAGTTTGTTTTTTGCCATACTTCGTCTACCAGCTTTCACATCCCTCTGAAGGCACTGCCACCAAAGTGGTTCAAACGGTTTTGATTGTTAAGGCGATAAGTAATGGATAAGCCAAACATTGCGAGTTCAAATCCCCGCTACTGTACTCAAATGTACCTGTGGTAAAGGATGGGGAGAACCCAAGTAAAATAACTGCTGCAACGACATGCCTGGAAGCTGACAGGGTTACATTTCACTGTAGTTACACAGATTTTAATTTCTTTAAAAAAATCCATGCAGGTGTATTGCAAATATGTTATATTTTTACAAAATAAAACAGTATTAAATAATTATATTTTATGCTTGAAGGTTTGTTTAATATATAGCAAGCAGGACTTTACTCTCTCTACTTAGTATATAGTAGTATGAGTTTAAACTTTCTATTGCTAGTGTATGAAGAATTATTGATGTTAATGCAATTTTTCTTAAAAGGCCTAAGAGATATGAGGTGGCGCAAGGACATTATTTCTAATATCTTCTATGATAAAGGTTATTGTAATTTGCATGAGAAATTTATGTGCTTGACTTTATGGGCATATGCATATCAGACTCTACCAGCAAACAGCTGCTTCTTGATGTCAGGAAAATTCCTATTAAGCAGATTAGATGTCCAAACAAAGGCTCTGCAGAAAAAGTACTGCTGTAGGATATTGAAATTAAATGAAGATAGTGTCTTGATCTAATGTGTGAAATATCAGGAAAGAGTGCTAAGCAAGAGTGTGTGAATATACTTGCTGTATATCATTCAGAATGTAATGGGTTGGGATACGTGTGGAGAATGAGGGAAGATTAATGTACGAAAATTTTGTAAAAAAAAAAGAAAGAGAGTAGATATACTGAAATGCAACATTTATTTAATGAAAGTTAAAAGTAACAGAGACAGGGAAGAGAAAAATATACAAAATGAAATAGAAAAATTAGCACACATAAGAAGAGGGATATAGGATTGAAACGTAAACAAAACAATTTTAAGCAATTTAATTCAATTGGATTCAAACAATTTTAGTAGCTTTTATTTACATTGAAAAAAAAAATCTATTTACACAAGGGGAAAAAAAAAAAAAAAAAAAAAAAAGTGAAACTTTTTTATATAAGATAAATAATCTCATCTCAAATTTCACCTGCACTACAAAGACATACCTATAGAGTGCTACCACGAGTTTGTTAGTAAATATCTGCTGAGAGGAGAGGTAAGAGCCTTTGAAACATGTTTTAAATATTTTTTTAAAATAGAATAGTTACACTGATATCAATTTTTTTCTTCTCTTTTGTTTAGAACCTGGCATCAGCAGGTTAACTGAATTATCTTCATGTTAGCTTATCTAAACTTTCTATTTAGAATTCTTAGTAAACATTATGCACCATAATTTCTGCTTGTAACTTTATTTTGCATCTCATCTGCCCTTTTAAACACTGAATTGGTTGTTACTCCTACAGAGTATCTAACATGTCTATGGTAATGCTATAAACTGGAGTAAAGATACAATTACTTTACTAAGAAATAACTGGGAGCTTCATGGTTGTAATTGTTAGATTGTGTTTCTCACCAAAATATTTAAACCACACCTGTTCACTTCCATGCATCAATACCAAAACATTAATTCTCAAATCTTCCCAAAACTTAAGGAATTAGAGATCTGTGCTGAGAAATGACGTGCGTTCACTGCTGCATTAAGATAATGAAATAATCAAGGCAACATAAGCTTATTATTACTTAGTAAATGCAAAGCCATTAACAAAAATCTCATTTGACCATAAACAATGTCTAATAATGCACACACAACAATTAAACACAGGGATGCAACAGGGATGGGGAAAAAATGATGACATTACATCACATTTCTTTTTCTATCCATTCTTCAACAATCTATCTTAAAATGTTAATTCTTTTACCTACTTCAAATTAATCCAGATAAACATTTGTACAAATATTTTTATTACATATTTTCTTGTAGGAATAAGAGAGTACACTAGGTTTCAGCAATAAACAAAGAGCTAGTCGCAATTTGATGTCTTTGTTTACCTGTTATGCAAAATCCCATCCAGAATGAAGAGGATTTCAGAATCTATTCCCAGTAAATTCAAGTAATGAAAATATCTTAATTGTCATGCAAATGTCGCCATTATGCTTGTTCATGAATGTTTTTAAAGGTGCAGGTCATTTAAAACATGAATGAATATGTCCTGCTAAGAAAAGTACTCGCCGGCCACAATGGAAATTCTCCTTAACCTTCCATAAAAGGTAATATATAAAAGATAATGCAAGGCTTGGAACTTATCGGCTGAACCTAAATTCTAATTAGTAGAACTGTAACAATCAGGGACATACCAGAATCACAAATATAATCAACAATCTACAATCCCCAACTAGAGATGGGGAGTCATTATATCATGCCAAAATTATGTTTTGATTAGTTGCTCAATGTCATATTGTAGCATATTGGCAGCCCCTGTATTAGCCTTAAGTTGGTAACCTTGTTATACTTAGCGTTTTCGAGGATTGGGAGACTTGTTGCCATTTTTAAGTTTCTTAAGTTGGCAGTATCCCCTATAAATTCTGTGTAGCATGGGGCTGCTGTCCATAGAAAACACATGTATTAAGGATAAGTGAATAGTGATTTTTCCACCAAGATGGTTGGTTGCCTGCTGCATTACTCTAGGACAACATGGAACCCAGTCAACATGCAAGTTGTTTGTTTGGAAGCTAATATAACAAAACTTGTTCTGTTAAAGTGTTTCCTTACGCCTAAACTTAGGATTTCCTTTTGATTCCAGTATCAATCCTTTGCTGCCAAGTGAGTAATGTCCCATTGCATCCCTGTCCTGTTTGTTCAGAAAATAATAGTCTTAAGAAATATTTCTCTGAGAGGCTGCGACAATATTACGAAGTGCATCCAGAAAGTAAGACCTGATCACGTCCAGAGATGGCACCACCAGTCAGATAGGAATGTGTGTGCGCAGGAGAAGAGAGGAAGTATATGGTAACATTGTAGTAAAGCTTCAGTTTTGTGACGGCAGTGGTTACCGCTCTTTGCTAGGAGAAAATGGCTGCTCCGATATTGTCCTCCGCCACATGCGAGGTTCGTGCAGTCATCCGATTTTTGCATGCTCAAAAGCAATAGTTGGCTATACTATGAATCCTGGGACTTATTTACTTACAACATTGTAAGTCGTCATTGGGGTTGTCATCTCAAAGTAATTTGAGAATGCCATGTGGTTTACCGGGAAACATATGAGTCAGTTGAGAAATTCAATGCTATGCCGGCATGTTGCCATGGTAGCTCAGTGGCAGAATAACCGGCTAGAATCTGGGGATCCGTGGTTCAAAACCCAGCTATGGCATTGAATTTTTCAATCTGACTCTACCTATCCAGTGCACTATGTCATCTGAAACTCCATGGGAATGTGTACATTGCAACATGTCTAAAATAGGCCCTAATTAGTTTAGAAACCATACAATGTCCCAATTAGTTTAAACACTGTCAGGCATTTATGCTTCACCCTATATAATGGAATGCCAGAAAACTATAAAGTATAGAGGAAAGAAGTGTGGAACAAAAAGAAGGATAACATAGGGCTAGAAATTGTAATTTTAAAAATCTTTAGAAATGGCAAGAAAATGCTTCTTAACAATTTTGGCAACTATGTAGAAAGATGAAGAGGGATATGGCAGACAAAGAGGCAAAGAAGTATACAATTATATGTGATTGGGGGAAAAGGAGGGAGATATATAGAATTACCTATAAACAATATAGATATAGCAGGACATTGAATACACCTCGCTATTAAAGTGTGTAGGGACCTGAATTAAAACAACCCCATGCGGTATAGTATAGTATCTGTTACAGTGTAATTCTGAAATTTGATATAAAGTAATAATCTCATAATTAACAGAGATTATTTTCATTTAAGTTTTTCTGCTGAAATACCCAGCCGCACCTTTTTTTCAGCTATGCTACTGCTTTATAATTTAGAAGACTACATTTTTTACATGTATATCATTTAATAAACCTCGTTACTTTTTAATTCATCTTCTTGGAACTCCTTAGAAGAAGTTAAGGTTAACAGAGTCATTTATATAAATATTATATTACTCAAATATTAACTGTGAAGCATCCATAATAATTAATATACCAAACAGCCAGTATACCCAAGGCCGTGGGTTCAAATCTGGCGGAGGACAATGGACTTTTTTCCTTCGGAAGGGAAGTAAAGCCGTTGGTACCGTGTCATAGATTTACGGCATGTAAAAGAACCTCAAGCCTGATAGAGATGCCTCTGAGCAAAATTAAGCGGTCTTTCAAACCAAATTTAGAATGGGACGCTGAGAACCACAGTGTGTCCATAAATAACACGCCATTTACATTTACATTTTAGTTGGTGACAAATGCTGCTGCAGCTTCAGGTACCATTAAACCCTCCATTAGGCATGTGTTTTGATAGAACACCCTTGGTCGCATGAGCACTGTATTTTTGTGGTTATATGTGTATTTATTTTTTATTTATTTTATTTTTCTTCTCTGCTTTGTTGAGATTTGTTTGCATTACATATACATGGGTTTTATTAGTATTATTGTATTACATAAAATACCAGCTTAAATATGTATAATACACTTAAACCATAAAATATGGATACAGTATACATTATAATTTATATTTAAAAAGAAACATGCACAAAAAATATGTTGACATTTTAAAATACACACATTAAATATAAACCTGAAATGTTTTGCTACTTAGAATCATCTCCTACTTCTTCCACATTGCCACCTAAGAACTATGCAAATAATTTTGGTATGTTTGCTCAAACAAAGGGCAGTGTTACATTTGTCACTGTGAGTTTAGTCTTTTTGTCTTTATCACAGTGTTCATTCTTTCCTTTTCAATTTCGATGGTGTATATTTGGTAAATCATTAGTTGGAGACTTTTCAGGTTTATACATTGTCAGTTACTGGGTAGTTTTGATACCATTGCTCTCCTTTATAAATGTTATGAAAACAAAGCTAAGGCCAGTGTTTACAATGTGCCTTGTGGAATATTTTTTTTGATTTCCAAGGAAGATAACCCTGGAAATAATACCTGCAATAATCAACAGATGAAAAAAAAATTACAAAAATAAATGGCAACAATATGCAACGAGAATAAGCGCATTGGGTTCCTGGACAACATTTAAATGTTGATTAGTCCTTCTTGCAGCCAAACAAACAAACAGATAAACTTCTGCAACACCAAACAATTGAGTTAGCTGTAATATTGGATTCCGAACCAGAAAATTACATATGCACGTTTGTTGTAAAATTATGAATTTAAATAATGCTAGGTGTCTCTTAGGCTTCTAGCCATGAATGGAAGGTTAAGTACAGATACTCTCAATTAATTGAAGTAACGTGGGGAAGCAGCAGCATAAATAATCAAAAAACATGAATAAGCAAGAAACCCATCATTTAATGCTTTTAAGGTGGAACATATAAATAGGAAATTACATTTCTAAGCTTTTTTTCAACATGTATTCTTTGTTCAAAAGTTTATTCTATTTCTGTGTGTAAGTACTGTAGGCCTGTTTATTTCTTAAAATAGTCCGTGATGTTGCTCTGCTTCATTTTTTCACACAGAACTTCAAAACATTGCAATGCAGTATAATAACTGTTGTCAGTCTTCATCCTTACTTTCACGTTCACTGTCCTCTTCTTTGTTTTGTTGTGAAGCAGCCGTCACAATTTTGGCATCACTCATGTACTGGAAGCCAGGTTCACATGCACAGTCTTCAGCCATTCATCCAAGTTTTCTTCATTGACATCTTCAAAGCCATTTAAACCGTTGCCAGCTTCATTAATTGTGCAGTTGCTTCTTCTTCATCACTGAAACTTTTTTTTGGTAGTGTTTAATGCCTGCTTTTACTGCTCTGGCACCGCAGGTGATGACACTGATGATACATGAAGATGGAGCCCTGGTGGAATGTAATGGCAGGGGAAACTGTTAACCTGGAGAAAACTTGCCCCTGCGCCGCTTTGTCTCACATGCGGTCGCTTGGGATTGAACCCGGGCCATTTAGTTGAGAGGCAAGTGGTCTGACCACTCGGCCACGGAGCAGCCCACTGAAACTTTGAAATCACATTTTTCTCTATCTGGAAGAATTTTCCTTCATGACCGAACTAGTGTTTGTATCCTGCCAGGCATCAGAAATCCTGTGTTTGGCATCTAAAAATTGTCAACTTCTTCCAGAACGCGACCAAATCAAGTAGCATTCTCATTAGACCAGCCTGGTAGCGCCATTTTACTGATGAAATTAATGCCTTGGCCCATTGGCTGCATAATGGCAGTCACATTAGTTGGTAAAAACTTAGTTATGATGCGAGAATGTTCACATTGGGATGTGAAAAAGCGTTATCACAGAACAGGAAGGCTGATAACAATGGGAACGGTACTCCGTTGCCACGTGGTGATTTTTTAAACAATGGAAATGACACTTATTATCATGCGGCGGGTCTTTATTCCTGTATGGATAATCCGCAAATCAGATAATCTGCACACGAATAACTGGGGGTATATTGTATTATGCTACATAGGTACATAATAAATTTTTGATAACTATAAACACATGCCACAGAGCTTTGTTTAGTGTCTAATGTTGCAACTTCAGCTACTGGTTAAGCAAATTACATTGACACATAATACATTTCTGATATCTATAAACACATACTACTGAGCTTTTACTTCCTATTTTTCAATATTACTTATACTTTATGATGTTAGACACTCACAAACAACTCTAATGGAATAAAAAGAGGTAATTTACTACACGAAGTAAACACATTCATTCTGACAGCTAACTAAGAAAACAACTGATAAGCATTGAACATTGAAAAGACAAATCTACTAACAAGGATACTTATCAATGAACTCATACTCCTTTACTTAGTAATATACTGAATGTGTTTTCATGCTTTAGACCAGGTATGGGCGACACGTGTCACAGCCAGGAGGCAGAGCCATTAAGGGGTTCTATGATGCAACATAGTTACCTCTCTATTAGAGCAGTGGCATAATGCGGTTCTTAATTTTGAAAAGCTAGAAATGCCTAATTATTAAAATGCAAGGCATGCATTAAATCACAAGAGAAAATTAACTGAAATTGCTCTGATATTGCTATGGTAGCTTAGTGGTTAGAGCAACCGGCTAGAGGGTGGGAGATCTGTGGTTGAAATGCTGGCTATGACACTGAATTTTTCAGTATGACTCTACCTATCTAACTCCTGTTCTATTCACAGCTTGTGTGAAAAAGCAATTAAATTAACACTAATTGACCTAATAGTTGGCTAGTCTTTGAACCTGGGACTTAAAGTACTTATGACACTGTAAGTCGCCATTGGGGTATGTCATCTTAAAATAATTTGAGATCACCTTGTGGTTTTGTGGTTTACCGGAAAACATTCAAGTCACTTGAGAAATTTAATGCCATGCTGGCAAGTTGCCATGGTAGTTCAGCAACCGCAGCAATGGCATTAATTTTTCAGTCTGACTCTACCTATCCAATTCCTGTCCTATACATGGCTTGTGTGAAAAAACAAATTAAATTGAAGTGCTTTATGCATTATCTTCATACAATAAAGGTTTGAAACATAAGATATTTCATACTTCTTATCAAATTTAAGAAATAAATATATCAGTTATAAACTTGCAGGGAAAATGAATAAACAGTACTCAATACTTACTGTTTTATAAATAAACATCATCTTGTTTCAATTGATGTTGTTGGCTTACTAATTAAATAAAAAATATTTTTTTTGTTAACAATGCTGTCAATGCCAGGATCACATCAGCACCACTGGTGTGCCAGAATTTTGTCCTGCAGAAGCTGTTTTACATGCCAGTAAATTTACTATCATGAGGCTATCACTTTTAAGCACACTTAAAAACCATTATTCTGGGCCGGGTTTGAACCCGCAACCTCAAGATCAGAACATAAGTATGTGAGCCACTCAAATCAATTGGCTTACTAATTGGAAGCAGGGGTATTATCCCATACTTTTTGTATTATTTTTCAGATTATATAAATTAAACAAATAATTTACTAAAGATGTGATCCTTGATGTTATTAAAGCATCACTAGTTATTCATTTGTATGGTATGTAAACTAATTTATTCCTGCATACAAATTTGTTTTAGATTGGGACGATTTCCATATTTATAAATGACAATGATATTATTTTCAGGTACTGTTTCATATACACTGCATTTTGTTAACAGTTATTTGTATTGCTTACAATTTCAATTATGTATTTGTATTTTTTCGTTGTTTAGCATTCTGTGTTTGGGAAGCTGAATTTAGTAATAAATGATATTCTTATAATATATGTGGGTGTGCATGCACGCACACACACACCCTCTGCAGAAAGTTATATGTTACAAAATATAAAGAGCCCATTCTTCCTTAAATGTCAAACCAACATTGTGGAGTGCATCTCATAATTACATACAACAATGTTCCACTACTGGATTAGAAGACTAATTTGTATTGCAAACAGCATGAGAGAATAGAAGCTGTGGAGGTCACCTGATAGTGATGACAGTGCATTTCAACATACTTGCTCTACACAGTTAATAAATAACACTCAAATCACTAAATTTTCTCGGTCTTCTAGCAGGTAAATACATGGATTGACTCCAATGTTTTGAAGATTTTTTTGGGAAAGATAAGTAGTCTACTCCACAAATTTGGCATCAAAACCACTGCCTAAAATCAGAAATTTGGTCAGACCATTAAAGATAATTTAGCTCTACAGATACCTACTACATTCCTTGCAAATGCAGTGCAGTATATATCAGCCAAAAAGGATGCACCATTGTATACATGCCATTGAACATCAAAGAACCATAAAGTTTATGCAACCTGAAAAATCTGGGCTGGCTGAATGTCATCTATAACCAAACCTAAGCTGTGTACTGATCACAATCATAGCAGATGCAGCAAATTTTTCCTTGTTCTTGAAAGCACAGTTCACTCTTTTGCACTTATTTAAAAACACTTCCACTAATAGTCTTTTTTGTTATAGATTGCACACAATTATATTTGTCTTAAGTGCACTAATTGTTTTTGGATTATTAGATTTTGACATACTGCAAAGGAAATGATCTGGTGATGTATTGCAAAGGAAATAATCTGGTGGTACTAAATTGGGGGACCACGAAGAACAAAGTCCTTTAATGATAATTTTTTTGCCAAAAAACTCTTGTAAAAGTTCAAGCGATTGGTTTGACGCATGTGCCACAGCATTGTTCTGTTGGAAAAAAAAAGCACTCAATTTCATTTTCATTCAGCATAGCAATAAATGGATAAATAATCTCAGAGTAGTAAACATTCAAATTCACAAATGTTTCATAAATTTTCAGCCCTATTATGCGAGCTCTAGATTTGGCAATCCACACTCCCAATTTTCTCTGCATGCAATGTTCTCTCTCTCTCACTGCATAGGGATTTGCTGAAGACCAAACCTATGAATTTTGAGAATTTACATTTCTGGATAGGTGAAACCATGCTTTGTCCATAAGGAAAATTTCATTTAAAATGTCAAGTCCACGTTGATTTATAAATCTTTGGAACCATTCCAATACCTCAGTTTCTGATCGTAATCACTTTCTTTTAATCCATGCACTGCTGAAATTTTATAGGGACACAATTTAAGTTTTTTTCTTATGGCCTTATGTGCTGTCCATTTAGACACTCTGACCTCTTGTACTAAGTTGCATGTTGAGCTTGCAGGACTATGCAACATTATATCCGATATTTCATAAAGTTTTCCTGGTGTTAAAATTGCATTCTTGCCAATTCTTGGTGCATCATGGACTATCCCATTTTCAAGGAATTTCTTTTTCAAATCACATACAGTATCACAATTTGAAATAGTGGAATGAAGAAAATGCATACGAAACTCTAATTTTATATTTTCTGTAAACTTACCACCTTAACAAAAAACACTTTCTTTAATAGAATGCATGGTCAGCAGTTATCTTTTAACCACCACCTCAATTACGACTGCAATATACGTGCCTCCTTTAAAGCAATATACTGTTAGCTAGCCCCATTCAAGGACATGTCAGTGGCCCAGCCAGCAGGCTACCAACATAATTGTGATTGCTTTGGCAGTCAGCCTGCTATATCCAGTGTGGGGAGAGTTCCCTGGCAACAGTACTTTCCACAGATACCTATCTAGAGTTTGGGGTGTGATTATGCTACTTTACGAGTAGACAGTAAATGAAAAGAAGTACCTAAATGATATTCTCATTTCATTTTTAGTCCATTGATGGAACATATGGTTTTTAAAAAATCTGATTTGTTCCATTCACATGACTTTATCTATATCTCTGTAACAAATTATTATTATTATTAAAGCTTATTCTTCTGTCTACTTCATGCTAATCGAGATCAACATTAGCAGAAATGTTTTCTTGTAATTAGAAAGGAAATTATGGGATACACTAGGCTAAAATGATAGTCAAATCTTTTAAAAGCTGGTTGCCATGAGGATGAAATCTGTTTTCTTTGCATTGCCATGAGTTCCTGCATGTGCAAAGTTTATGTATTTTAAAACTGAAACAAATAACAAGGATTGGCTCAAAAATGGTCAACTAGATGAAAAAAAAAAAAAAAAATATATATATATGACATAAATCGTGTGTTAAAACGAGATCTACTTTTTGTGTTTTAAGTTTTTGTCTATCTCTTATGGTTTACTAATTATGCAAAATACAATAAAATTCATCCAGAATAAAGAGCTCTTCAGAGGGTGTTCCCAGAAAATTCAAGATATACATTTTATTTGTTGTATAAATATCTTTAATATATGGTATTTTAATCACCATCATTAGAGCCATTTTTGAGAAAATCAAAATTTTCAAAAAATTTTCCATGTAAGAGGTAGTTTGGGGTGGGAGTTTGATATTTGATCCAATTTTTGTTTTTGCGTTATCGTGTTCTCTCTCTCTCAAGCGCACCCCCCCCCACGGGCCTTTTTCTAAACATTTTCTTTTGGATACAGGGGGCCATTAAATATCTATTTTCGGTGAAATCTTGGTATTGTATTTTTGGGTAGAATGCAATACCATCTCTAAACACTATGTATATAGTACATGTAGAGAAAGTAAACTGCCACTGCTCCTGAGTAGAGCATTAAGGGGTGCTGGTGTATTGCCATTTTGCTACCAGTTCAAATAGTCTGTGATTTTATTTGTAGAGTGGTCTAAAGTGCAATATGTGCCAAAATAACCTCACATTAGAGGAACTCAAGGAAATTATATAAAATGATATTAGAAACATTACAGTGGCTGTTTAAATTGAATAAATCACAAACATTTACTCAGTACAGAGCCTATTTAGGTGAAGAAGGGTGACATTTATAGCATTTACTAGGAGAATATATTTTTTACTTTTAAGAGCTGAAGACAATGGACACATAGAGCTGTCTAATGCATTTGAAGCTATAGAAAGACAAAACATTATGTTTTAATCTGATTTCCATAGCTAGAGACAGCAAAGAGCAGTGAATTTCTCATAAATAAAACTTAAAACAACAATTAATTTTGGTATGTGTCTTTCCAACAAGATGAAATTGGGTTGTAACATTTCAAATCTCATTTCAATATGAGTGCATTGATAATGTCTTTTTGAGTTTGGAAATTAGTTTGCTACTGACATTATAACACCCTACTAATTACAAAAGCAATGGATAAAGAGAGATGAAACCTAAATTTATTATATTTAGGATAGTCATTTAAAAGCTGAACATTTGTACCTTTATAAGGATTTACCTGGACTAGCTGAATTTTTGGAACAAAAACATCTAACAGACAATTTAATCAATCTTCATAAACAGCATTCACAAAACTTATTACATATACCTGAAGTTATTGGTGACAATGTACCTGACTTTTATGAACACCAGGACAAAGGAGTACATGACTATTGCATAGAGAGTTTCAAAGAAAGGAGAAATTGTGAATGCTAAATGTCAAGTGTCACCAACTCGTTTGATTTTGTGCTAGAACAAGCAGGCTTCTCTTGTGTGCCATAGCAGGTAAACATGTGATATCATTTAGAGCAGTGTTTCCCAACCTTTTGAAGTTCACAGCACCCTTGGGAACAACATTAAACACCAGGGGCACCCTTCCTTGAATTAAAAGAAAATTAAGCTTAATATGTTAATTTATTGAAATATTATATAATAACATACACCATAACATAATACAGTAAACTTTTACTACAATCACTGAGTAAAAATACATCAATAAATTTTGTTCGATTAATGATTAATGTGAAACTTGTGATTGATGCTTAGAGGCACAGATATGTAACGTCGGGCCTTACAGTTGACAGCGAAACATGCAAATCATCCTCAAGGTTATTCAGTCTATTTCTTGCTTTGCATTTTATTGTCACCATAGCAGAGAAGGCTTGCTCGCATAGATAGGATGTTGAAAAGGGCAAAAGTGCGTTAACTGCTTTCTTCATTAGGTTAGGGTACTCCTCTCTCCGTTGAAGCCAAAAAATAGCCACCGACGCCTCACTCTTGGTGAACTTAACTTTGAGTGTGGAATCAGCGCAAAGATCAATAAATTCATCTCGTTCGCAAGCAGTGAAATCTATTTCCTCTGCACTATCTACGAAATCAAATGGTGAGACAACCCAGTCGAGATTCGTAATGGAAATAGTTGGAAAGTATGCATCTATTGCATCTTGCAATCTTGATAAGTGATCACAAATGCGGTCTTTCAGTTTCCCCAGATCTTTATCTCCTGCCACATTAAGAAGAGATGGAAAGTTCGACAAATCTCCTTTTTGAACTGCAGACTTCCAAGAACTAAGTTTTCTTTTAAAACCTTTCATTTAATTGGTTGAGGAGATTATTGTTTCATGTCGACCCTGCATCAAAACATTCAGTTCATTCAGCTTATGAAAAATATCTGCCAGATACGACAGTTCAAAACACCAAGAATCACTTAGTAAGAGCTCATGAAATGTGTCTTGATTTTCATCCTTAAAAAAAACTTTTTAGCTGTTCTTTAAGTTTGAGAAACCGGTTCAATACACGACCCCGCGACAACCACCTTACTTCTGTGTGAAGTAACAAAGAGGTATGAGCTGCATCCGTTGCGCAACATAACTGTTAAAAAATTCTGCACTTTAAAGGTTGAGACTTCATATAGTTCACCATTTTCACAACTTGGTTAAACACTTCAGCAAAATCTTCATTACACGCTTTCACGACTAATGCCTCTCTATGCAGAAAACAGTGAGTTATAATAATGGATGGATTTTCAATTAGAGCTCTGGCAGTAAAGCCTTTAATTTTCCCAGACATAGATGGTGCACCATCTGTACATATACCACAACAGTCTTTCCATGAAAGATCATGGTCATTGAGATAGGGATTAATAGAAACGAAAATATCATGGCCTGTGGTTGTAGTCTCCAGCGGTCTACAGAACAGAAACTGTTCACTAATATCTTTTTCATCAATATATCTGATAAAACCAAGGAGTTGCGGTTTGTCACCAATATCGAGACTCTCATCTACTTGCAAAACAAATGTTCTATAAGTTTTTATTTTCTCTGTCACTTGTTCGTTGATATTGCATGACATTTCAGATATCTTGCGGCTGATTGTGTTGTTGGACAGAGGAAGTTTCGAAATTTGATTAGCTGCTCCTTCGCCAAGTATTGTTAAAACTATAACTTGACATGCAGGGCCAATGATTTCCTCTCCAAGAGTATGAGGTTTCTTTTTTTTAGCTATCAGTTCTGCTACTTTAAATGAGGCTTCAAGAGCAGTATCACCTATGGTCATTCTCTTTACCATTCGCACAGCTGTTTTCTTCTCCCCTTCTAATATATGTGAAAAATACATTACACTTTTCTGTGACACACTAGGATGCTTTGTTGTAAGATGCCGCTTCAGTTTGCTAGGTACCATGGCCTCGTTGCTAAGTGTTTCGCCACAAACTAAACACACAGGGATAGGGTTTTCCTCGTTGTTATTCCACTTAAATCCATATGCTAAGTAACTGTCCTGGTATGTTCTTTTCTTTTGTTTGTCTTCTTTATGTGGTGAATTCGACGGTCTGGGAGAAACTGTAAGATTTGGCTTCTTAAAGCAAGCAGTAGGAGCCGACTGTTCACTTTCACTGTCCTGGCGTTTACGTTTAACAATGAACTTATCCATAGCTAAACACTGTAAATCAACGCGAGGAAGACAACTGAAAGCGCCAAGTGGCGTACACTTTTATATATTCATGTCGAAGTCTCGGGAATGTTCGTGAGGAAGCGAGTAGTCTCGGGAATGTTCGGCAGGGTATAGCTGTAATGCCATGTGGGATACTAGTATAAATGAATTATTGAAATGAATCGACCACTATCACCGTCTGCCGTGCATGAGAGTAATTGATTTGCCTTATTTTATTTCAAGACCTTACAAGTCTTAAGGCTTCAGTAGAAGGTATTTTTTTTTTGTTTATCTCAATATCTCGCGGCACCCTAGGATGCCGGGGCGCACCGGTTGGAAACCGTCTATTTAGAACCTTCTGACAGCAGTGGTGGGTCCTTTGTTCTTTGCACAATGTGTTGTGTGACAGTTTACAATTGTGGGAATAAAGAAATCCAACATGCAGCCCATGTTGACCCCTATGTTGAGCCTGCCTGGGAGGAATCCTTATTTATAGAAAGTAGAGCAAATTAATTGCATTTCAGCTATTTTATAATACACAATTTGAAAGCACATTTTTGCACAGTTTTGTTATAGAATTTTCTGTCATACACATATATTTTTTAATCTCTCTCTCACACACCCCCACCCCCACATCCACACACACACACACACACACACACACACACACACACACACACATTTATAATTTTAATTTTGGGAGATGAAATTATAATTTGTATTTAGACTATATAATAAATGATTATGAATTGTGATTAATTTAGTTTTTCCTTTAAATTTATTAATTTTAAAAATATTTTGTATTAATTTGATTTTAAATTTATTTAAACAAATTAAAATAATAAAATATTTAAATAAAATTCTTCCTAATCTACAATATGTACTGCTAATACCAGCCTCAGCTCTAACAAATACATAATCATGTTTATCTTTAAGTCGTTAAAATTAAATTTAATATCTTGAGTGGCTTCTTGAGATGAATGCATGAGAAATTAAAATAACCTTCCACTTAGTCAAATTAGAAGTTTCCAGCTGCATACTCACCTTCTTCCTTGTCTAGAAATGCACAGTGACACCAATAGAAAGGTCAAAATTTCCTCTTTTTGCTAGTGTTTCATAAACTCTATGCTTGCAATCTCAGAAGTTATAGTATTGTTTAAAAACAAACAAAAAGAAAGGGGGGCATAACCATAATTTAAAGGGCATAGACTTGTAGATAATATTCATTTTTAAAATATGTAAAAATTTCAGTGATTTAGCAATAAAACTTCGGGATATCATTCTTAATATTACAAAAAAGGAAGTTTGAAATTGCAGCAATTTTCGCTACCCAGTCTACCAAGAGATCTGTCCATATTCACTGTTACAAATGAGGTTTTCTAATTGTGTTAGGTACCAATTAATTACCAAATATGAAAATACAAATATGAAAACTTTTTCATTACAAATTGACTGCTATCACCTGCATGCTCAGCAGTTTACATCTCAATCATGGCTGTCGTAAAGCATGCTATCTTTCACTGCAGCAGTACTGGGTGTTAACCCTGGAACATATACCCATTTTTTTATACTTACCTGGGTACTTCACTACCCCAGATAATATTCCAATAAACTTTCCATTTAACTGCATATTTTATTTTATAAATTGCTTAGTTGAAAAATATCACATGTGATTGGTATACATAGATAATAATAAATAAGAAAAACGTATAAGTAATATTACCTTAGTGTACTAGCTGACATGTTAAACAGAACACATTATACAATATAATCTTGGGGGAAAATTAATACATCATTATATATGCATTAGAACAGTGTATTTATGCTCCACACAGATAAGTGTACGACACTTACTATAATTGGTCTTAGTTTTTCTGCTTTTGCCCTTGGATAAAAAGAACACCTGGCTGGTTTTCTTCTGTAAACTTCTAGCGTGATTTTAGAATCAGTGATACCTAGAGCACACCTGATCTCTTCTTTCAGTTCTCTACTTATTACTTTGAATGATGCTCCATATGTAACCTTACCAGCTCTAACCCCAGGTCCAGGAAGTTCATTTTATTGGTCATTCTGTTTTGAAAAAACTTAAATAGCACCATGTTATTCTCTCTGGTTATGTCCAAAATGCCATAAAGAAACTCCAGAGGCCAGCGTCTGGTTTTCCTGGCTGCTATGTATGTAAGTTACTTTATTTCAAGAGTGAAGTTTGAGTGTAATCTATGTTTTTACTCCTATTATGTATTCCCATTAATGTTTTAATTGCTATGAATGTATTGATGCATCTATTCATCTTTGTAGATGTGAATGGTCTCAGGTTTATTTGTGGAGTCATTTATGCTTTTGTTTTAGTGTATGGTTGAAAGTGGAATTATACTTTTGCCTTTCTTCGGACAATATGAAACCAGTGTCCTCTCTGCATCAAACAGGAATTCAGAACTTCCTATTGCCTTCTTTCTGTTGGGAAGAAATGAGGCAGAATCTCCTTCTAATTTCACTGCATTGTTCCCAGAACTGTAAGACTAAGCGATAGACATGAAAATTACCTTTACTCATAGTGGAGAAAAAAGAACAAATACCGGGGTACTGCCATACACCACACAATACATTGTCACCAATAATTTAACATTTCTAAAATTCTTGTTTACAAGAACAATAAAGTCTTAAATAAAGGCACCTGTAACCCAAGTTTAATAATTGGAGTTTAGCACCATCTAATAATAGTTCTTTAAAAAACTGAAGTACTCAAACACCCTGAAGAAAATTTGTGAAGTATAATTTTGTGAGTGAAAACTTAAGTTTTCTATCATCAGATAGAAGCACAATGCCCTGCTCATGATCAGAGGCAGTCATATTGGAAACACTGTTCAAAAATATAGCAGTAGCTTCTTCAACTGTTACATCTTTCACAGCCAAGATGTCATACAGTTTAAAAAATGTCAAACACATTTAAAATTGCCTTTTTACCCTTTTAAAGGCTTGCCCCTTCTATGTTTTTCTACACTACTCTCAAGATACGCAAACTCTGCCATTATGACTGCACACGCATGCAATGCACACACGCACACACACGCTTTACTAAGAGGACAGGCGCCAGAACATCACATTGCTGCAATAAACAAAGCATTCTGGGAATTATTGACTACCACATGATATTGGAAGTAAAATATATGTGCCCATGTTTAAATGCTTTGAAGATGAATTTTAATGCTTATTCAGCCTGTTTATCATTGAAATGTATCAAATAAGCGATATTACACGCAATGTAGAAATAAACTATTTTCATGAAGTGTAATGTTGATATCCAGACCCACTCTAAGGGTGAACAGATAAAGTGGTTTGATCAAGTAATTCTTCGTAATGTGCAGTTACAATTTAAAGCAATCTTTATTAGATTACATGGGGTGGGGGGATAATGAAGGGATGAAGAGTCTGTTAAAAATCAATTCGTGCTTTCTAATCAATTTTACTCAGTTAAGGAATTAAGTCAATATTGTAGCAACAAAATATTTAAAATCCAAATAAATGCTGAGCTCAATTTTTCAATATACTCAATGCCAAAATAATGTTTTTAATCAGTTAATAGATTTTTTAAAACTGTTTAGTTAAGTAGTTCATTACGAATCTTCATTACGAATATGTTATGTGTTATGTTTACTATTTTACTTTTGCTGTATAAAAACTCTTGTTTTTGCACAAATAACATGATAAATCTAGGTCTGCAAGGTATTCTTATGACATATGAAAATATTTTAATATTTTCCATTAACGTTGTTAATATGACTGCATTTATTGTATCTATGTATATATATATACATATATATACATATCGGTTTTAAATTTGATGTGTTCAATAACATGTACATGTTTCAGGATGAAAAAATAAAAATAAAAAATAATGCCAGTTTATTCTCTCATGTTTATGGGTCTACAATGAATAGAATATCAGAATATTACTTGCACATTAGTACAGCATTTAGGACAGAATCAAGACCAGAAACCTTATGAAGTTATTCAATGCTACTGCCTATTACAACAAGAGAACTTTTCCATAAACAATGCAATACAATCATTTATTTAATTGTGTTTGTTTTTGCTTCCACCAAGCATATTTACAGTTACAAATTCTAAGTTACAGTGTCTTAATTTGGAAGTTTCCATACACTTAAAGCTTTACAGATGGGTTTCCCAAAAGGTAATGTGTGTCAGTGCCAACACCAGGAATTTAAAAGCACCAAGAATAAAAGGGAAGTGTGCATTTATGTATATAAATGTCCTTAAGTCTCACCAAATTTCATGATATTCCTTAATCTTTTACTTTCCAATATGTAATCCAGCACGCACTGAGGATTCATTAGTTTGAATCTGTGGCCCAACAATGTAAAAGTCCACCATCGCCAGGTGAACTTTGGTCCTGAAAACACCAATGACCCTATCCAAAACTGTATATTTGAAAAGTGTTCAAAAATGGGGTAAACAGCACACAGTTACAAAACGAGACACATTTAAGCACAAAAAGATTGACTCACATACAGATTACATTCCCAGATACCATTAACAACATGCTTTATTTTAAATTCAACTGATTCTAAACTCAATTCAAAAAGTGAAAACGTGGTTACTTTTACCTTTATTTGTTTCTTCAATGAGATCAGAAAAGCTAACTGCAATGAGAACATTTTTGGCTTTCATTTTGAGAATGTTTAGGTCTTACTTAATGGTATAATAAACTCTGTTAAATTACATAAAATACAGTCCTCATTTATGTATATTTGTAGAGATTAGTAATGATTGGTAGCAAAAATTCTAATATCATCTCATTTCAAGTATCAATATTTATTTCCATCATCCAGAATTTATTGTATGTTTTAACCTCAGAATTCCCCTTTTAATAGAAATCCAGAAGATATTTTAATGTACCTTGCTATTCACAATGTAGCATACAGAGTTTTGGCCCTTTTCAAATAAATACTAAACAATGTTGCTATATTTTTAGCAACTTGCCTGGCATATAAAGACGAACCAGGTCATGTTTCAATCACAATATTTAGTTCATAGCTAAAAGACACACACTTTTATTTGCTATAGGAGTTTACATTCTTGTATGGAGATAAACAACTGCCCAAGGGACAATTTTGTGACTGAAAGCTCTGTATTATTAATTCCAGTCTACTTGATAAGCGTGAAAACATCAAGAGCAGCATTTGTGATACCATATTATGTCAATTGAATGACAGCTAACAGCAACGTGGAATTTGCACTTGAATCTCAGAATATGTAACTGATTTCATGCATCATTGTATCTCAAGCATCAACTTCAAATCTCAATTTCTCAGGATGCAATTCATCTATTGTAATGCAACAAATGCCATTCTTAATGTGACCTTTCATATTATCAACTGCATCATAAATAATATATGGTGTCCACTTAAAAAACATAAGTTTATGCTGAAAATAATATTTGCTTAGGTTTTTGAATGATATAAAGGACCTTCAAAGCCTTTATCTACATGAAAGTGTTTTTCATTTCTAGTGTTGTTACACAGATATTTGCGGCAAAAATTATAAGTGGCCATCCTGTATAAAACAAAATGTTTAAATGCTAATAATTAAGATGTGAAATGTACTCTATTCACATATTGTTTACAGTAATTTCATCTTGTGGGTATTAATTTCCTCCATTATTTTGTCTGATGCTGCCATATGCTCGGCAGAGTGCTGCAAAATGGTTTGTTTACATCTTCTTTAAACTTTATTGTCGCCCTCCGCAGTGTAATGGTTACCATGCTAACTTCATATACCCAAGGTCGCGGGTTCAAACCTGGCAGAGGACAATGGATTTTTCCGGGTGTAAAAATCCTTAGCATGGCTTCCTTCGGAAGGGAAGTAAAGCAGTTGGTCCCATGTCGTAGATTAACGGCACGTAAAAGAACCTCAAGCCTGATAGAGAGGCCTCTGAGCAAAATTAAGCGGTCTTTCACGCCCAATGTAGAATGGGACCATTTACTTTTATTTTTAAACTTTAAAGTGAAATAGGTGCAGAATAGTGCATACTACTATTTCTTCTTTATATCTGCTTTGGTTTATATTTCAAAACAATATTAATTTTCAACACTTCCTATATGAATTCATAAGACATCAAAATTTGGCACTTACTACACTTTCTGTTTAGTTATAGATATGCATTTTGCTTGAGGTTTCACAGAATATTTGTAAGTCTTCAACATTTTGAGCAAACTTTAAACATTATTAATAAATTATATTAACGATGAGTCAGTGGCATCTAACTTGAAACGGAAAAAAATCAAAACACACGTTTCATGGAAGTTTGTCCACATCTTCAGTTGATGTCCGACTAATGGCTGGAAGTTGTGCTCTATGGTTTGTTATGGTGCAGACATCTATGTTCTCAGGAGAAGTTAAATTCATGAGGTGGTGTGGCAGAATTAATGAGCTAGTCTTTATGTTTCATGATGAAAATGTTCTCACAAACCATGATGCTGTCTGGTTGTTTATGAATTTTAAAAGTTTTATGTTATTTTTAGTTCATGATGTGAGGTCCAAAAATGGTTCATAACTGAAGATGTGGACAAACATTCATGAAACGTATGTTTTGATCTTTTTCCATTTTAGGTGAGGTGAGTGTCACTAATCCGATTCAATGTTAATAGAATGTTAAGCTACTTCATTTGCTCAAACTTCTAACTTATTTTATATATCATTAATAGATGTTTGCTCTTAAAACTAGATATCCCATTCTCTGAGATTTCAGACGTTGTCCTACATTTGAAGTGCTTGCCTTCATTTTGTTACATATATTTTCAATCATCTTCATTTTTAAACACATCTTAACATCAATTAATGCCCATCCTATGCATATTACCATTTCTAAAGCTAAAAAATCCCTTGCACTTCATTCTTGGAAACTGGTACCGTAAAAGTGGGTGAATCCGATATAGGTGGGTAATTCTGATAGTTTCTTCTTTTACTCGGAAAACAACAATAAACGGCGGAACACCTGTTTAGAGTTAATTATTGCATCGCGTTTTCAGAATGAGAATACAATTAGAATACAACATTGTTGCATCGGAACTGTTATTATTGTTTCTATAGCAGTAGATCAGATTCAAGTGAACGCGTCATAGTGGTGGAAGAAGCCTACTTGTGAAAAGTTCTGCTGTCGTTTCATCGCTTTCGTATAACTAGGTAAGTTTTAACATATTTTATTTCATTAATGTTTCTTGCGGTAGTATCAGTAACTAAACCCATTCAAGTTTGTTTTGTTTTAATGGTAGCTCGTCTAACATTAAAATTTGTTACATTGTAGGGTGAATCCAATCACCATGGGGAAGTATAAAAAGAAAGTTGGTCCTGGCAGTAGATGTAACTACAATCCTGTATACTTAACTAACGCGGTAAATGCTGTGAAATCAGGGAAATTAAGAATCCAAAAAGCATCGGAGCAATATGGTGTGCCATACACCACCTTTAATGATAAAATAAATAACAAATATAAATTCAGAATGGGAGGACAAACTGCTTTAAGTAGAGAAGAAGAAAAAGCTTTGGTTAAAGGATTACTGGTCTGTGCAAAATGGGGTTTCCCGCTAAGAGATCGAGATATCAGAAATGTAGTACAAAGCTATCTAAATAGGATAGGGTAAATACAAAAAAGATTTACTGACAACAGACCTGGCAAGGAATGGTTACATGGGTTCCCTAGAAGAAACAAGGAGTTAAGTGTTAGATTAAGTGAAAATATAAAGAGGGCCAGAGCAGCTGTTACACACGCTACAGTGCGTGAATATTTTTCTAATTTAAACATCAATGTAGGGAGTCCCTCCATCTAACATCATTAATCATGATGAAAACAATTTCTCAGATGATCCGGGCCAAGTTAGAGTCGTCTGGTGTGAAACACCCGGAAAGAATAATTGATTGTTCAAAGAACAGCATTAGCGTTATGGTATCGGCTACAACAGATGGAAAATTGCTTCCTCCGTATACAGTGTACAAGAGTAAGCATCTCTATGACACATGGCTGTTAGGGGGGTATGCCTGGTGCTGGCTATAATAGAAATATGAGTGGATGGTTTGATATGAGTATGTTTGAAGCATGGTTTACGGACATTCTGGTTCCTTTTGTAAGAAGATTAGAAGGTACAAAGTTGCTAATAGGGGATAATTTAACAAGCCACATTTCTCTACATGTCATCAAATAGTGTGAGTTGCGCAATGTGCGATTTGTTCAATTGCCACCTAACACCACCCACTTGACCCAACCACTCGATGTAGCATTCTTTCGACCACTCAAACGTGCTTGGAGGTGTGTTCTTGATGAGTGGAAACAACATAACAGAGGTGTAGTTCCAAAATCAGAATTTCCTCACCTTCTTAGAAAGACATTTGATGAAATTGGAGATAATAAGAAACAGAATATCATATCCAGTTTTGCAAAGACAGGGATTGTTCCTTTCTACCCAGTAAAAGTTCTCTCTCAAGTTGTAGATGTAAATGATGATTATGGTACACAGGAAATGGAAAAGTCATGGACAGAAGCATTTGTGGATCACTTAAAGAAGTCTCGTACTGGAGAAGCAGCTAAGAGAACAAGTGGTTCATAAGACTCGTTTGAATGTGGCGCCAGGTATGGGAGTGGTTGTGGAAGGTCTTGAGAGTCAACAAAATGTTCACATTACAGGTGAAGGAACCAGTGAGCCAGCAGAGAGAGATGATGATGACGATGATAAAGCATCAAAAGCAAGCAGTTGAGGAAAGTGAGGTTGAAACTGAAGAAATTTCAAGAGGAGAGTTTGTTGTGGTAAAATTCCCAACGAAGAAGAGGGTTAGATACTTTATTGAAAAGATTTGTTTGAGGTTAAGTTTAAAAAAAAAAAAAAAAAAAAAGTGATAACTTGAACACGCACTTCATTTTTCCAGAGTCTGAAGACATTGCAGAAGTAGAGAGAAGTGAAATAATTCGAAAAATCCAATGCGAAACTCAAAGAAGAGGAAGTTACGTGTTCAGAAACATAGATGATATGATTAATAAAATTGAGTAATGGACAGTTTCAATGATGAGAACCTTTTTATAGATAAACTGAGCTGTGTTTTTCTTCTTTGTAATCATATTCTGTAATCGACCTTTGGTTACGAACATGTGCTGAAATATTTGGAGTCCTACAAAATAAATATGAATATAAACACACAATTTATATACCATTGTTCGTTGTTTCTGTGTAATTTATCATGTTATTTTTTAAAAATCACAGTTGTGATCGCATTCACCCATATTAAAGTTATAAAACAACATTGAATGAAAATAAATGAGTGATCGGAACCACCCGCACTATGCGGATCATACCAATCGGTAAAGAATGAAATAAATACGCCATTGTTGAATTCAATCAAATACAATATTTATGTATCATTATTGTCAAATATTAAGGAACATATCTTCCGTGCTTCACCACTTTTAACAAAGTAATTCATTTCAAAATATTAAATTATATGCACATTTTGATCGGATTCACCCGCTTTTATGGTACCTCTTCTATTGCAACCTGCTTACATAAAATTATTTCATAAAATATAATTCCAGGTTAAGTACTTGTCCTTAAAATGTGCTTTTCTTCAAATGTATTTATTTGAGCAAAGTTGCGCTATTATTTCTTTTTAAACAGGAAAAGCCTTGAATAGCTTGTGTAATCATTAGCTTCATTAATTCATGCAATTTGCTTAAATGTTAAAATAGATATATTTTAGGTTTATTAGAAGAATGTTGCTGGCCATGCTGCATAAGCTGATGGCATATAAAGCAACTTAAACATATAATGTATCTTACTTAAGTGTATTTTATGAAAATAACTTGCATAACTTACCTCCAGGAACATCTCCAGGAAAAACTAAGGACATAAAAATAAATACTTTCTTAAGATGTGTATATACATCTCATTGAATTATCTAAGTATATTTTTAATTCCAACACAAAGAATTCTCACTACACTACATAAACTAATTAACTACACAATGCTAACAAAACTGACTTTCAAGAAACATGTCTGCAAAAAGCTGTTTAAAAAAATAAAATTAATTTGTGTAAATATTTAACAATTTACGAATATTTATTGCCTATTGCAGAATTCAGTTTTGCAACAATTTATCCACAATTTTCTTGCAACTTCATTTTCAATATTGTTTAAATACAAACTGAATTAATTAATTTTTGATAATGTTGGCATGGCCACTGAAAGATAAATTGAAAACAGTAAGTAGTCTTAAATTCACAAGATTTAAGTTATATGACATCAATTAATTTATAAAAATCATTCCTAACATGCATCCATGTTTTTTAGAATATGTCCAATGGTAACTCTTGCGAGGTTCTGGTGTCAGAGAGTCATTTACCATGACTCTAATCAAGGAGGGGAAATGCCAGTGAGTTACATATACAATGACATATTCTGGGCTGTTTGTAAGCAAACAAACACAATATCAGCTTCACAATCAGGAAGATATCATTTTCAGAGGCTCTACATAAACTGCATATGGAATTACTTGCTCTATAAAGCTGTATGAAATATGAAGAGAGGTTGGGTTATTTCAGTCATTGCCAAAGGATTCATTTTCCAAATTGTGATTATTTATTTGCATCACATTTAATGTCAATGTTTGGCTCCACATACATTGCAAAGCTTCTAAAAAATGTGAGAAAACCAGCATGAAAGTAAACTATTTGACAATCATTTGATTCGTCTACATAGTCTGTGTACATCATCCTTAGCAGATGTTGATGGACTTGTTCAAAGTAAAATGTGTCACTGAAGCCACAAAAAAAAAAGAATACTAGATGGGATGAGGAAGATCTTGTGTTTACAAGCATTCCATTATGTCTCATTGTGGCATGTGCCAATGCTTCACACAGAGTGGAATGAGTTACTGCGCCTTTCCCTCTGCTGCTCCAATATGAACAATCCTGCTCTAGAGGCTTAAACTGGCATATATTTGTGATAGTTGAAAATGAGTCGGAATAGTAACACAGATGGCTCCACCGTAATAGACCACAGAGCATAAATTCCAGCCATCAGTCGGACTTCAACTGAAGAAGAGGGTAATTGCCCTTGAAACATATGTTTTGAACATAATTACTTATAAGTGAGGTGAGTGTTACTATTCCGACTCATTTTCAACTATCACATTGATTAAAACTTCACTTGTCTCAAACTTCTGAGTTATTTAATTTGGCATATACTTGTTTGAGTACTGCTAAAGCATACGTAGATGTTACATAATTTTGTAATACATGTCTGGAAGAACCTGTGTGATATATAATTATGTAAATTAATATAAAATTCAAGATCTTTCTGCACGGTTGTTACAAATAAAGTAAATAAATAAGGCGACCTAGGTAAAAAATTACCTCTAAAATGAGAATATTTATTCTCATGTGATGCCGCCTTGTACCATTTTAATGTAATGGAACATTATTGTCTTTTTTAAAGAACGACTTGTTTATAGTAAAAATGTATTTAAAAATCAAAATAAACAATTACTTTATAGATAAAATTAGGAATACCTCTATATAGTGGAGCGAGCATTATTGTAATGAAATCATTCAATAAATGTTGAGACAAAATTTTAAATACTTAAATGTACTTTAAGATCTCTTAAAAGACTAGTATCAGGGAACTATGATTCTAACCAGAAATAAAATTAATCAAACATTTTTATTCATAAACATGAAGGAAATCTCATGAATTTTGAGATTCCTGTCACAGATGATGTCATCCAATTAATGGGGACAATAAATGGTAGCACAACTTTCAGTGGAATCAACATGGGAGCAGTGGTCAACAAATTAACTGAGGGTAGGAAGGATATTCCTTGAAACTAAACTTGTGAGTTATCTGAAGAAGAAGCTGCATCATGCATATTTCAATATGCCACTATCTCATAAAAAATTTGATGTGCTCCATTCACATGACTTCTCTACATCTCTGTGACAAATTATTGTTAAAAAGTTTATTCTTCTATCTACTTCATGTTAATTGATTAGCAGACATGCTTGCTTCCTAGTAAGTAGATAAGAAAATAAGGCAATACCCTATGCTAAAGCCATAGTAGCAATATGAGAAATCAGTTTCTTTGCATTCCAATGTGTAAATGTACCTTAAGAATCTGGAGTACATCAGGTTAATTTGTTTTTCTAAAAATCTTTCCAATACAGTAATGTTCCACCATTGCCACATGCACTGTAACTGCCACTGTTGTTTAAATGTTACCAAACAATTTAGTAGAATATTGCAGAATTGTTTTGCTTTCACCACTAAAACCCATTTTATTTGGAGTTTACCCTCATTTACAACTAATTCTTTTGCTTTTAAACTTTTGCATTTTTTTTTTAAAGTTCTGGAGTCTAGTCAGGACTCCAGCACTGTATACCCTACTTTTATTTACCTAATGTTTTTTTTTACTTTGTTTGCTGTATGATTACTGAATTGCTGTTTTCTTCTTTTTTACGCACACACACATATACACATACATATAATACCCATGCCCACGGCGGGACTCAAACCCACAATCCCCTGGTGCTACAAAGCACCAAAGCGAGATGCCTTGGCGAGCACGGCCATGTGGACCGGCACACTGAAGCATTTACACCAATATCCGATTAATTTTCAATTGACATTATCCATATAACCTTCCATCCATTATGAGTATTTTTAGGCTATTTCAAATAATGTAGAACTTCTGACGATGATGTATTATATTAAGTATGTTGTCTAAATAGAAAATCTTTACATCATCATCTTGCAATGTCTTGCAATGCACAGTTGTTACCACTGTCATCTGTTACACACAAAACAGTACATTTCTGTTCTCCTCTCTCCAACCAAATACAAGAATTCCTAAGCAAATTCGAGTTAGTAAAACTGTATACAACAATGTGTTGTTAGATGTGTTGTTAAATTGAAAATCGTATCCATCATTGTCATTGAAGCTCTGCTGCCATTGCTGTCACCTCCTTACACCGATAAGCTTCCATTCCCTCCCTCTCCCACCCATCATATAAATTTCTGTGCAAAAAAAAAAAAAAACTTAAATCAGATTAAGGGTCCCTTAGTACAATACAATCAAAACATATGTTCAAAATATGTATTTCAAAATTAAGTTCTGAAAAAACAGGATTGTCTTACATTAGAGGTTGTCTTGTTTTCGGATAATTTGATATATTTTCCAACATTTTTTTTGCTTTCTGACAAATAAAAGTAAAAGCTTATAACAGATGACAAATTTTAAATAATTTCAAGTTCCATATTACCTACTTTTGATGCATTGATATACTTTTCTGCAGAATTAAATTATTTCGAAAATTTGCTATTCATAAATTTTCCAGATCCTTAATGATGAAGAGCTCAGTACAAATAAATTTGGCACCTTTCATTCCTGAAATTGCATTACACTTATTCTTGATGAATTCCAAAACATTTAACATTTTTCTTTGGAGGAGAAACAAAGAAAAGAGCACAATTATACAAAGCAAAAGTGTTAGCCATTAGGACGAGATAACAGCACATACTAAACATATTTTTATTCTGATATGATATAAGCTTATCCAAGATTAACAAAATTTTATGATAAGAGGAAACCAGGCTCAGAAAAACAATTCTACTAGGAGACATGCAATTAAAAAAGATTAAGACAGTGTATTATGTCCATTATTTCTTGAAATTCAGATACAACAGAAAAACACCATTGTCTGTGCTACAAGCAACGTACTCACTCTGTTGGTAGTGTTTCCTTTGAACTTCTCTTTTCAAAAGCTCCTTTAGTAGGTTTTCCCTGGATCCCCAGACTTGTATTGCTCTGCAACAAATTCAAATTAACTGTAACAGTAATGCTTACAATAGCAAAGTGTATTACTGTACTTAATAAAATAGAAAGTCCTGTAAAAATACTTTAGAGATAGAATACGTACTAACTATAGTATGTACAGTTAATAATAATAAATAATAATAATAATAATAATTTTATTGAGCCAGTAAATCCTTTGTACATTGTACAGTTGACATTGGACAGGTCATTTGTTACATAAATAAATATTATACACATATACATACAGTTGCTTCAATGTGCTATTTACAATTCATCTAAATTATACAGACACTTATTAATAAATTATTCTTTCAGCTTATGTTTGAATCATGTTTTTTGGGTATTGACTAAATTTTTTAGTGCTACTGGTAACCTATTGAATAAAATTGCCCCTCTTGTACCAACATCCTTTTCAGCAAAACTTTTATTTGTGTGTCTAAAGAGATTGGAGTTATTTCTTGTATAATGGTTGTGCACTTGATTATTTCTTATTAATGGTTGCTTATCTGTTATGTATAATATAGTTCTATAAACATACAGAGAATAAATGGTTAAAAGCTTATTATTGATAAATGCAGTTCTACATGATTCTTGTGATTTCATTTTATACATTAATCTGAAGCTTTTTTTTGTAAAATAAGAAGTTTATTCATATTTCCAATAAAAAAAAAAATATATGCAAGAATAACAGTTATATTATAATTATAATAAATGAGGTAAAGAAATTGAAAGGCACAAACATCCACATACACACTCTTGGCATATGAGCAAAGAGAAATATTGATAAGATTCATAGAATAAAGAAAATAGAAGCACACACAAGGAAGGGTAATATATTTTCGAAATTTCAAATTATGGATGGGTGGTCAAAAGTAGAGTAAAAAGCAAATTGGGAAACAAAAAAAAATGATGGAGATAAAATTTCAAGACAGTGTAATTACTTCTGTGGTTAAAGACCAGAAAAAGCAGAGGCAGCAAAAAGCAGTTAGTGCTGAAACATGGAGGAAGGAGAATATCAGAGAGAAGATGGTAAGTGAAATGACAGAGTGAATGTTAAGCATGAACCTCTAGTGGAATCTGACATTTTAATTCCTCCATTACATATGAAACTTGGTCTCATCATACATTTTACTAAAATGTTTGACCGATATGGACTGGCATTCAACTACTTAGTTACAACATTTCCTATAATTAGTGAAGCCAAGTTAAAGGAAGGCTTTTTATTGGCCCACAGATTTGTCAACAAGATGAACACTTTTAAATGATATTGAGAAAGAGGCATGGATTTCTTTCAGAGAAGTCGTAAACAATTTTTTGGGAAACAAACAAGTTGGAAACTATGAAACTTGTTACCATTTTGCTGTCATCTTATCACAAAATGGGATGCCTCATGTTGCTTAAATTACACTTTTCACACTCCCATCTGAATTGATTTCCTGAACGATGTGGGGAAGCAAGTGATGAACATGGTGAATGTTTCTATCAACAAATAATATCATTAATGGAAAAAACGTTGCCAGGAAAAGTGGAGTGCAAGATTGCTTGCTGACAACTGTAAGATGCTCAACTCGACTACAAAAGGGAAGCATATTTAGTAAAGGTAAAGCGACCATGAATATGTTTTACAAGACATCAGACAGATTTTCAAAGAAACAATTGCTTCTGTATTTTTCCTTAATATTATTCTTAAACCAGAACCAATCTGCATTGTTATTGTTATATTCGTGTACAGCATAGTGTAATCCTTAACAAAAATTTGATTTCATAAATATTGCAAACAAAAAGTAAAAAATTTGTTGTCTAGTGGCTCCCAATACAACATTAGATGCAACTACTGATGTGAAAGGAAATGTTCTATTAGTCTCGAAAAGACATTTTTTCATATGAGTCTGTTAACAGTTAACTTTAATGCACAAATACACACATTCAGCCTTGGCGGTAATCTTGGGTCTTTACCACTTTCACTCCCACAATATCTGAAACTTGTTTTTTTCCGTATGCTATTCAAAAACATATTGTCACATCCTGGCTGCATGCACAGGATGTGGGTACTGTGTAAGGTTAATGTTTCATATGATGCCGATACTGCCAGCTTTGCTGTAAATAAAAAGAGAATGCAAAGCAGGGATGAGTCTCTATTGTGTTAGTAATTTGGGTTGATTGCAAGTCAGGAGCATGACTCTATTCAGGTAGCCAAGTTTGGCTCCACGCCAAGATAGTGGCGTAAGCCATGTAGATTGTATTAAGGTAAAATAATAAACCTATTGTTATTAAAATTATTTTGTTTTTAAAGTAGCAGCTAAGCTAGCCCTATTCACCTTAAATTAATATGATTGTGTAGAATAATTCTCTGTGGTCTCTGATACAACAAAGCTGTGTAGCATGTGAGATTTGTGGTGGACAAAACGGCACTGGGGCGGGTTTTCTCCGGGTACTCCGGTTTCCCCCACCATCCATATCATCATTCATGTATCATCAGTGTCACCGCCTGCGGTGCCATTAGTAGTTAAAGCTGGCGTTAAACACTACCAAGAAAAAAAGAGCTGTGTCATCATATGCACGCCTGGCTGTAGTAAAAAGTACAATTCTCCAGATAATCCCTCTCATAGCCAATCAGTTTAGTGAAATTATAACAGCAGCTGTGACAATATACTGCAAACGCAAGATGACCCCCAGTTCTCAACATTAATATTTTGGAAAAATACATTGTCTTATATTCAGATAAATACGGTAATTTGAAAAATAATGCAACTTTTTTAGTATTTTGCTCTTGCAGTACATTATAAAAACTCTGTGTTTAGACTGCCCTCTCAAACTTAGAAATTAAGTGCTCAGTAACTTACTTTGCTTCTACATCTTTTCTCCAGTACACAGTAATAGGAGGTTCATTCTCATATGGTGAACGTCGTTTAGTTTTTCGCAGTTCTTCTAAATCACCTGGTTTCAAGAGGAAATCAGACATGGCCCGGACAGGAGTGATGAAATTGCGCTCCATTGAAGATGCTGTGAGATCTACCCGCTGTCTCTTGCTTGGCATAACTGAAAAAGGAACAAAATAATTAGCAATTATACAAAAATTGCTTTTAAATGAAAACATGAATGAAACTATGATTCAATTAATGCAACTGTACTCAATTTTTAAAAGAACAATATCAATAAATAATGCATTTAATGATTATGTCTCTATGGCTATGACATAGAAAGTACACAGCCTTTCCCGCTGGAAACAGCTAACATGTATGAAAATGGCATTACAATTAGATTGTGATTGGCAATTCTTGCAAAATTTTTGGATCACGATTAGGTCGTTATTGGCACTAAAAGAGTTAATGGATATACAGGGTTACTACAAAATAAATAGACAACTTCAACTGCCTGTAAAACAAAAACTATTAGAGATAGCAACCTAATTATTTTGGAGGTATGTTGAGAAACTCTCAAGGTTTCGTTTGTTACTATTGGTAATGCTGTAGTGTTTTGTTTGTTGTTGCAGAAGCTGAAATGGCGGAAAATCCTGTGGAAAAGGCATATTGCGTGTTGGAATTTGCTAGAACGCAATCAGCAACTGTTGTCCGACATTTTAAAACACGTTACCACAAAAATGAAATGATGCACTCACAAAAACCAGCATCGTCTTCATCATGTTGCAACATGTTGATCCAAAATTCACGCCGTATGACCTTATCTTCTTCACTCAGAAACTGCAACATCTGTAATCTGTAAGGCATCATGTGCAGTCGCTTCCGCAAGATTTTCCATACAGTTTTCTATGGAATTTATAATTGCATGCTTGCCCTAGATGTCGATTTCTGTGGGCTTCTTATGTAGGCAGAACGAACACGTTCAACGTTTTCTTCCGAAACTCTTGGTCTTCCCGAGCTCTTCCCTTTGCACAAACATCCCGTTGTCTCGAATTTTCTATACCAGTCGTAGATTGACTGTCTAGTCGGTGGCGTTTTGTGGTAACGTGTTCTAAAATGTCGTTGGACAACAGTTGCTGATTGCGTTCTAGCAAATTCCAACACGCAATATGCCTTTTCCACAGGATTTTCCGCCATTTCAGCTTCTGCAACAACAAACAAAACACTACAGCGTTACCAATAGTAACAAACGAAACTTTGAGAGTTTCTCAACATACCTACAAAATAATTAGATTGCTATCTCTAATAGTTTTTGTTTTACAGGCAGTTGAAGTTGTCTATTTCTTTAGTAGTAACCCTGTACTTTGATCCAGAAAGAAAACACCAATCTTCTATTATGATTAACCATTAATCAAAGCAAAGAGGCTAAGGAATAGTCATTTGGCAACAATTGTGCTTAAAATTCAGGGAACTGTTACTGCAAAATGGTGCACAAGTTAGTCTATAAAAGCATACTAAAAACAGCTTATTATGCATATTTTCATTCATTGATGACCCATGGAATAATATTTTGGGGAAATTCAGTAAATGCTAAAAAAGGATTCATTATGCAAAAAAAGGTAATAAGAATAATGGCAAGGGAAAGACACTCAACTCACTGCAAACCACTTTTCAAAATGTTTGGAATTTTACTATTAGCCTGTGAATATATTCTAGCCATATTGTCATTTGTAATAAATAACCCAGAAAAGTTTACAAAAAATACAGATAGATATTCATAACAAAGAGACCAGACATAGGCAGGACTTACATAGACCAACAAATAATTTGCAGTTATTCCAAAAAGGGGTTTACTACAAAGGAATAGTTTTGTTTAATTCACTTCCCTCTTCTATAAAATAATTACAAATGAACAAAAACTAGTTTAGATCAGAATTAAAAAGATACCTTATTACTCACACCTTCTATACAGAGGAGGATTTAATTCAATCAAAAAACACTAGTAATAATGTAACTTTGTAAATAGACATGTAATTGAAAATTATGCAAAACTGACACCTCTGAAAATTCATTATCAGAGTTATTATTTGTAAATAAATGTATTAATAGGTATGAATAAATGTAATCCTTGACATGATCTACATCCTAGAGTTTGGGCTTTGAGTCTAATCCTATAATAGGATCTACAGATTGCAATGTAATTTATGTATGTATGTCTCCTGAAAATATTGCAGAAAATGCTTTAATGGCATCCAAACTCATGATTCTGAAGCTTGGTGCACCATGACAATGTTTCAGTCATATTGCTAATGTAATAACGGAGTTTCTGCAAAGACTGAGCCAAAACACTCCTCTACAGTCCCAACCTGGCACTATGCAGTTTCTTTCTATTCCCTGCTATGAAGAACTGACTTTGAGGTCGCTGATTTTCTAGCCCAGAAGCAGTTGCAGTGTATGGGAAGAAGTACCTGCAGTGCCAGAAACAGTGGCATGGATGCTTCTGGAAGTAGTTCCAAATGATGGAATACTCGCATAGAAACACAGGCAACAATTTGAGTAACGTTTCTTTGAGTACTGTTTATTATCTCAGTATTGAATATTATTTATTATTTGGAGAACCTTGTATTGTGTAAAATGTTGGTTTCAAAGTGTTAAACTTTGCCTTTTTATTTGAGGCAGAGTAAAAATATGTTTGCATGCACAGAGAGCAAAAATTTGATTGTTTCATCCACCTGAGTTTCTCTACCTATTCTGCAACTTACTATTATTATTACAAAAGTTTATACCTCTCTCTACTTATGCTAATCGAGATAAACATTAGCTGAAATGCTCTTATTAGTAGTTCCTTGTAAATAGAGAGAAATAAGGGAATACATTGGACTAAACTGATAGTCAAATATTTTAAAAGCCACTTACTATGAAGTTATATTGAGATTCCTTTCTCTTTGTATGACCAGGATGAAAAAAAGTAAATATAAATTTCCAATTTGAGAAAATTCTAAGTAATGAAAATGTTAAAACAATAACAAATATGTCTTGGAAATGGTTAGGTTTACAACAAAAGTAAATGACATAAACTTTATGTTTGAACAAGATCTATATTTTTTGTGTAGGGGCGGGTTTTCTCTGGCTTCTTCAGTTTCCCCCACTTGCATTCCACTGGTGCTCCATCTTCATTCCATGTATCACCAGTGTCATCACCTGCAGTGCCACAAGTAGTAAAAGTGGGTGTTAAACACTACAAAAAAAAACAAAAAAAAAATACTGTGAGATGAAATTCTAGAACATCGGCAGTGCTGATATGATCCTGGCAATTGATAGCATTTAACAAACAAATAATTTAATTTAACTATTACTCACCCTTGTTAACTACATCTTTCAGCATTTCAGAGGTTGTTTTTTTATCTATTTCCATTTCAAGAGATTTTTTTTCAACTCTTGATTCCTGAGCTCTCATTTCCTTAAGTAATTCTTCTTCCTTTTTATTGGCTTCTTCTTGTTTACATTTAGCCACTGGTTCAGGTTTCTGCTGCTCACTACTGGTGGCCAACATTCTTGACCATGAGATAACATGGTTACTAGGGCTGTTCCAGCTACAATGGTGACTGCCTCTTTTTGCATATTTGTAATGACCAGTTTGTCTTATTAACACAGCCAGATATCTGTTCCAAGGACCTGAAAGGAAGGTTTGAAATTAAGTTACAACAAAACAAAGCTTTGTGTACTCACATAATTCATTTTCATGTTCTGCATTAATTGTCACAATGATGGAGGTACCGTTTCATGAGTGACATGCCCAATCTTCTCATTTAATTGGAAATTAGATACATATTCAACAAATTTTGATGGCAAAATCATGGCAATTCTTTTAAGTCTACAAAATATCTTTTATCATATAGAAAATTGAAAAAACTGTAATTCTATCCAATTCAAAAGCAGCCATTATCGCTATAACATGAGATATAACACCCAAAAGCCTTAACATTCTAGAATGTTGAAAATAATAGAATAATTAACCCATTTACCTAAAAGAGAGTAATCCAATGGATTCCAGCCCATTGTGGAATAATAGGCAATGAAATGGCTGATTTTTGGGCAAAAAGAGAACTAAAATTATCACCAAATCAACACCTAATTTAATTCCATTTTGCTCTATTAATAGAATAATATCAAATAAGTACACAAACATAATCAATGAAGAATACACAAGCAAAACATCTGGACAACAATGGAAAAATTTACAAGATTACAATATTTGTATATTAAAAAGAAAATCTGCTGTAACAGCCTTCAGGCTGCTAACGGGATATGACTGTTTACAAAAATACTTATACAGATTTTACATAGCTATATGTTTTTATCTGTAAGAAATAAAGAAATGGATTGTGATCATCTTCTACATTGTCCGACTTTTACAGAAGATTATAACCTCCCAGCTAAATATTGGAGTACAAGAAAATCAATGATTTCATTATCAAGTGTTTAACATTAAATACCAACCAACAATATTAATCGTCAACCCTCCCCCCAAAATAGAAGGATTTTATTCTTTTGTCTAGTTACTGTTAACCTCTTCAGCAATATGGTCATTATATAACATCCTGCGCATGGTTGTTAAATAACCCATTTTACCAATGAATAACATTAGATAACTCCCATTAAATAATACAAACCTTGACTGGATAAAATGAGTTGAATTTACACTTGAATTGCTTCACTAAGTAATAAATTACCTGGACATGTTTCGAAGACGTATGTTGCCTACATCATCAACAGATTTCGACTGGCTGGCCTGTTATTGGTATTTTCTATGGACTTCTCTCCTTTCTGGTGGCTGATAGATGAACTTGTAGAGCGGGTTATCATCGGCGGGAATTCCAAAATTCATAAGGCTAGGTTTCTGCTTTAAAATGAAGATCTTTTCCCACATGTTTAATTCTAGCGGTCGCTGTACTCATTTTAACAGGTGGACATTATCTTCGATTCTATGGCTATTGTCCCAAGCATGTGAGGCTTCTGCTGATTTCTCCATTTGGTTGTTTCTTAAGTGTGCCAGATGTTCCTTTAACCTGGCTCCTATGTTTCTTCTAGTCTATTCCTATGTATCTCTTATCACTGTTTTTACAGTTGATTCTGTAAATTCCTGATTTCTTGGATGCAGGTGTTTTGTCCAACTTGTTCTTTAGAAGGTTTTTTATGCTATGTTTGTTTTGTGGGGCTAAGAAGATGTTGTGTTCCTTGAAGATCTTTTTAAATTTGTTGAAGGCCTGAGGGTGGAATGTGAATTTTTTTAAATTATTCTGGTTTTTATCTGCCATGAGGGTTGATATTTAGATTTATAGCCATTCAGTCTAAGGCATGACAAGAGTGACTAGTTATCAAACCAAGGATTGCAGGATCAAATCGAGTCAAAATGTATGTTCTACATTCAAGAGAAATGTTGTAAAGAATGGGAGGGTGTGTGACATGGTTGGACGCTAAAAGGTTTTCGACTGAGTAAAAATACACCCATTTTATTTTGTAAAAAAAAATTAATTCATACCACTATGAAGCATTATAAGATTAAAAGATCACATAATACTAGGGCTATCATGTGTTCAAATGGCCGCACAGTGTAAGGCATGGTATGAGAGAGTTAACCATACTAGTATAGTCAGAGGTTTGCACCCCAAAGGATCAAATATATATATATATTTTTTTATTTTTTTTTTTTAACATCTCATCTTCATTAGTGGGTGTCCTAGAATGTTTACCAAAATACTTCCAATACTTTTTTATCTAATTTATTTTAAATTGCTTTAATCGTGCGGTCATTTCCATGAATCTATTGGGTGAAATATTTGTTTATCAATGTGTGGTGGACAATTAATCTTCTGGAGCTCATCTCTGCACATACCACTTTGCTCAGCAACAAGCATATGGCATTAGGGCAACATTCAGTCCAGTGCTTTTGCCATATGTAGATAAATGGCTGTGAATGGTTAGTCTTCTATATCTCATTTTTGTATCATACTACTTTGCTTTGCACCAAGCAGATGGCATTGGGAGCCTGCTTGTTTAGTCTAGCTGCTTTTACTATTTGAACATAAATGGCAGTGCTATCCCTATTACCATCTATTTTCATTTTAAGTATTATTTTAGATTTAAGTTGGATCTTGGGTTATTATTGGCATTAAATATCCAATCCATATTTATCATGGCAACTGAGGGAAACCACAAATACAACCCCAGTCAGGCCAACAGGATTTGAACCCAGGCCTCCCAAATGTGGCAAACAGACCTCACCACCTGAACCAGCCTGTTCAGAAGTTTGTTTGTTTCATTACATTTGTCTAAATCATATAGGTGGGTTAAACTTCAGAGAAAAATCCTTGATGTTATGAACTTAACATTGGATTTTTAATTTTTAGGTTTTAATTGGTTTTAATTAGAGGCCTGATGTCTGTATGATAAAATAGCAAAACATATACAAAAAACGTAAAATCCAGGCATCATAATACGTAAAAACAAGTGAAAGAGAATCAATCTCTATGTTCTGCAAGCAATCTCATACCAATATAAGTAAACACTGTTGTATCACATCACCATTAGTGCACAATTGTTGGGCCATAACAAGCCACAGTAAAGCCACAGTCTTCTGGTTCCAATACTTAGTTTTATTACTCATAGTGTATTGAATATCCAGCACTGCAATTTTCTCCCTCTTTGCATATAAAGTTGTAAGAGCAGATAGCTTTTCATTGCAGCAAAGTGCTAAAAAAATAAAAATTAAGTTTTCACTGTTAAAAAAATTCTATTAAATTAACCTAATTGTTACTAACCTGACCCCTCTACAGTAAATGAACAGAATTGTGCAGATGATCGTTTTGGCTGCTTAAATGTCACCTGATATAGGAACTTCAAAAAGCAAGGTCTGGGCAGCATGATTTCAAAACTTTATTGGAGATGCTGCCAATTCAGGTATGTGCACTGGAACAAAATGGATATTAAGAGCATATCAAACTCCAAGAAAACACAAATAAAATAAATGTTCTCTATCATTCAAAATTTTATAAATATTTCTCACAGAAGGCAATTTTCCAATGCTGTGCATGTTAGAATGGCAACTGATGCAATAGTCAAATCTTTAAAATGCAAGTCTTTATATGCAGGCCTTGAAATTATGTACTCTTCCTATAACACTGCAAGAAAAATAACTGAGTAGTGACAGCATTTTAAAAACTTTATTATTTCTATACACTGGTTACACCATTTGGCATCACTTCAACACGTGATTTAGTACTTTTGTTATTTGTCATTAGATCTGCTTTGTAGTTACTTACTGGTCAGTTATAAACACTTAGGGCCCTAAGCTGCAAAGCATAGTCCAAGGTGGAGGTCCCTAAGCTGCAAAGCATAGCCGAGGGATTTTTTTTTTTTTTTTTTGTAAGTAGAGGAGTGGAGCATCGACAGGGCATAGCCAAGGGATCTGTGAAACTCCCAAGAAGAACTCAAAACTTTGTCAATCTGGTGACTTTCACATCTGAACAACTTAATGTTTTCAACACTTTTAAGTATGGATCACTAATGCAAGTTTTACCCACAACTTAAACTACTTTTTAAGAGCATTGTGTGAGTGTGTGTCTGTGTGTCATCAACCATGATATATTTTATAAAAAATTAAAAAATACTAAAAAATTCATACCAATGATAATGAATATCTTTCAATATTCATTACCTTGCAATAATTATTGAAATAAAAGTGCATTTTGAAGTCATCTGCACTGTTCTGTGCATAAGTTTTTGTCTCATTCTTAAGGTTTATCAGTTACACAAAATTCATTTACTGTAAATGATAACTGCCTTGTTTGTCTTGTAAATATCTTAAATATATGGTATTTTAATTGTCCAATCTCCTTTTGAGAAATATTATTTTTCTTTTGCTATTTATAGCCCTCGTATTGCAAGCGAGTACCTGGAATCAGGTGTCTATTGATGAGTAGATGAACTTTGGATGAGAGAGAGTAGCCAGGATGGGTGATCTGTGCAATGCCGGGTATGAAAGTGAGAAAGATGAGGGTGAAAGGATGGAAGGAAAAATTTTTATGAAGCAGATGGTGGAATGAATAATGTGGAAAACTAGAGAATGCAGAGAAAACCCACCCAGATGCCACTTTATCCACCACAAATCCCAACATGGCATCCTCTAGGACTGAACCCGACCATCTTGGTAAGAGGCGAGTGGTCTAACCACTCAGCCATAGTGTAGAAAATATAAAATAATAGCATTTTTACCATGTATATGATAGTTTGAATTGGGAGATTTTCTGGAAAATTGTGTCACACCCTTGAATGATGCTGAGCTTAAATACTAAAAACATTAAAATATTTTATTCGTTTTTGAGTTATTCTGAACGAGGGAGGGAGAGAGACAGAGAGTCTTGAAACACATATTTCTTGTGGAGTGATAATATAACATTTTTGGGTGGAATGCAAAAATTACATTATTTATCCTATCAAGATAATCCTTTTAAATCAGGCATTTTACTAATTGTTCATTTCAAAACTTTCTTTTTAGGAAAAATGTTATTCATTGGAAAAAATCATAATTTTTATAAATACTTTTTTTTAATTTGGTAGCTTTAGGTAAAAAAATGCCTACTTTAGTTACTATAGGTAAGGCACAGAGTAGGCAAATATGAGTTTACGTTCTGTGATAGCAATAAAGAAAATTTATGGATTTAAAATATAAGAATTTATGAGTGTATTGAATAAAAGTAAATGGATACAATAGGGCAAAAAGTTAATGCATAAAGCTTTTATGGGTGTTAGACTTACAACAGAAGTCATTTAAATTGAGTAAAGAGAACAGTACGAATACTATAATTTTTTTTCTTGCTTTCTTTTTTTTTTAGGTCATATTGGAGGCAGTTTTTACATTGCTGGTGGACTAATTCCATTCATTAATGTTAATAGCTTTATTTAGAGCCAGGTTTAAAGCCACAAAATATGTAATTTTCCACTAATTTCAAATCTAAGTATTAATATAATTTCATCTAGATTGAAAATGGCCACTACTTTTGAACTGGCCATTTTCAGTAGCCTCCGTTTAGCTGATTACCATACTATTTTAATATTAATTTTATCTTTCATTTGAAATTATGGATGACTTTTACATGTGATGTGTGTTCAAAACAGTCTGTAAGTTTGAAACAGCCCATCAACATGTACAGGAAGCACATTGTACCTACTGAGGGCATCTAGCATCAGGTTTAGCCAACAAACTGCCATTTGCCTTGTTTCGCTATAACCATTAGTTGTTGAGCTGTAGCCCTTGAAGCAAGCACAAGATGGAGACAAAGTGACTATGGAAGAGCTTGAAGAACATGCGTCAACTTATACTTGCACCTTATTGTGTAACTGTTCAATAATAAAAAATAATTGTGCAAAATTCACTTTAATTCCAGAACAGATTATGAATTTTTCTAAACACAAGATATATTTATACTTAATTTTAAGCCATAGTTCTATTTGGATTACGTTGCAAAAATGGTTAGTTCTTAAGCAATTAATTTATGTTTTTACTAATTTCTCAGACTTTTGTCATTTTGGTGTCTTACAAGGTAAACCCACGGCTCTCAGAATTCAGAAGGTATGATGTCATTGGTTCAGACATTATGGCCAGTTACAATATTCAAGGATTTGATCATGTGATAGGTCATTCGATATTCTGAGTTGGTTAACACCTGTGAATTGTAAAAGTAGCAGTAATAGCCATGATATAGTACACAGATGTATAAATGGATACTTGAAGGAATATATGTTCAAGTGTAACTATTAACCTAAGGAAAGCATATGTGGAGTTTTAAGCAGATGACATGTATCAGCCAAAACATTAAGGTAATCTATAGCTGAATGAACCTTGTGTTTTCTAAGTGTTTTCGAAACAGGAATATGAGGCAAGTAGAGGCCATCAGGACCTAGTGAGTTGCAGCAAATGACAGGGTACTCTTTTCAAGATTACATTAGGTTTAGTATGTGTGTAAATGAATTGGATCAAAATAAGGGGTAAAAATGGAATTTTCAAAAACTATTTCTAAGGGGTTTTGAGAAAGCAATACAAATTAGGGATTTCTGGGGGGATTATGAAATCTATCTGTAGTCAAAGTAAGCTTTTAGCAAAATTTGTACCCTAGGTGACAAATTATTCATCAGATGCAAGCTAATTAACATGATTCTCTCATTTTCAATATTGTATAGCACTCAATTTTCTATATTATTGCCTTTGTTTTCTGTCTAATTTGTTTCAACAGTTTATATACACATCCATTTCCAATAAATTATTAAATGTAATAATTGGAAACATTCTGAATGTCAATGCTTCTGCATTAAAATACACAGCATTTTAAAAATTCTTAATATGACTACGCTACTATTTCTACTCTCATGCAATAGGTACATATGCAAATTTTATGAAAATCCCACATAGCTGAGAAAGTTCAAGCTGTGTGGCAACTTATAACAACAAACTTTCCTATCGCTTGCCTCTGTTAGTTTATGCTTGATACAGTTTGGGCTCTTTCTATATCTATGCACTTTAGAATTTAAAAACTTCCCAACATTTGGATTTAAAAAGTTACCCCGGGTATAGAATATAGCCCTTATGTTGTGTGTATATGAATAGGATGGCAGGTCCCATGGTTTCAAAATTTAGCCCAAGGTTAGGTTACTGTATGTGTTTGAGTAGGGTTAAAATGTTAGTTTTCACAGATTTACTGGTACAGTTGGGTTGATATTTTGTGATGATTTTGCCATAAAAGAAACTGCCTTAAAAAGTGTGAACGCATAGGTAACAAGCTTTTCAAGTGTTCACATCTAAACCAATACTTTAGGTATTTTCATTGCTTTCATCTGTTTTTCACACTTTCGAGGAGATACAGGAGCTTAGGCAAGCAAACAGTAGAATATGCCTTCGCGGCAACTGCTACACCCTTCTACTAAAAACATCGCTGTTACACTATAAGACTTAAGGTGGTCAACATAGTCTACGCTTAAAAGTGTATTTCGAAAGGGATGACAAGTATGGGAGAATGATCCCACACAGATATTACCTAAGGGATGGGCGTTTATATTTAACATATCTTAAGCTGGCTTTTATTGTGGATCTTCAATGCCTGTCAACTAGCTTTAATGCATTCAACATGACAGGAGCAACTAAATATAGTTGCGGAAACAAGAATTTTGAACTTTAGCTTTCAATCAACCGGCATTTCAACCAGGCATTTATTTTGGCAGCTTATGCTACGATAGTTATATGTTTAATTTTGTTTATCTGGAGACTCTTACCTAACCAAAAAATAGTTGAAAACCATAATCTTGCTATGCACACTTAGTGCAGTTACTCTAACCCTTAGCGTGTAATCATTTACTATCATAATGTTTATTTCGCATTTTTTGCACCATAAATGCTTCTTCCCTTTACTAAAATCTACACAAAAAACACTCAAATGGTCTTATAGCTTTGCTGATTCAGTGTTTATGGGCAAGTCCACAATTTGACAGGAAATGACGTTCATTTGTTGTACGTCATGTTGGTAGTACTGTGCCAATTTCCCAGAGCCTTCAGCGAAGCCAAAGTTTGACCAATGTTTTGATAGGCCTGGCTTGACACTACCTAGTTAAAAGAACGGTCGCTGTGGCGTGTAAAGCCTGCAAGCTGAAGAAATGGTCTCTTACGGGCAACTTTCTGTTTTAGAAAAGTATAAGCATTTTAAAATTAAAACCAATAACAATAAATATCACGGAAGTGGTTAACTCTAGAAAAAAATGTGTATTATTAAATTTTGTGTGTTTTGGTGTTGTAAATGTTTTTCTATCTCTTACGTTTTACCAATTATACAAGTGTCATCCAGAATGCATATATCTTGTCTTCTAAGGCTATTCCAAGAAAATTCAAGGTATGCATTTCATTTTTCTTGAAATATTTTTAAATAAATGGTATTTTAATCAATATCGGAGCCATTTTGAGAAATTCAACATTTTCGAAAAATGTTCCATGTAAAGGACACTAAGGACACGTTGAGATGAATAGGAGGAATTAAAAAAAAAAAATGGTCGAGAAACCAATTCCTAATTTGCTTCCTAAATTAAACACACGGTTCTCTATGTGATGGAGCACCAATATCAAATATGCAAGACTACAATAGCCACAAAGACCAGCTAACTCGCTTCCATGCACTAATAGTTGCACCACAAATTTACAGCCTCAGATTTTTATTTTCCTTAAATTAAAACGTTTATGAAATCAAAGTAATAGTATAAGCTATGTCTGTGAAATATAACCATGTTGCGTTCCGTCTCTCATCTTCTAGTGGAAGTCAAGTGTCACTTGGCATAGACTCTCTTCAACGGGTGAAGACATGTGACCGGCACAGAACGATCGTCGCTATTGTAAATATTAGTTTTTAGTTCAAATTATGTAATTTTTTACTTATATACCGTAAGCAATAAGTACTATCTAGGTGTGCACTAGAAAATAAACCTATTTGACAAAGAAAATAATAGTTTGTAAAGAATAATGTGTATTTTCTTTTTTAGAACTTGTGTATAATTCGGCGTGCGTACTGTTATTCTCTTTCTCTCTTTTCTCTTTCTTTCTCTCTTTTCCTTTATTTCTATCCCTCTCTTTCATTCTTACTCTTGCTTTTTCTCTGACTCTAAAGTTCTGTCAGTGTAGTATCTTTGGATCAAAGCAATTATACTAGTGCATCGATGTGTAAGTTATCTATATTGTAAAATTGAATAGAAAATACATGCCTTACTATATGGTGTTTCTTTTAGTTAACATTTTTATTTTCGGATATATAGGAACTGGAAAATGGGAAAGTACACGAGAAAAACTAAAAGGAAACTGACTTTTACTGAGGTTGTAATCGAAGAGGCAAGAAATAGAATTGTTAATGGGGCAAGTAAAGGATAAGTTGCCAGTTCTTGGGTACTAACAAATGTACGCTAAGTTAGTGACTAAAAGCTGTATCGTTATTGTTAGCGTGTGCATTAGCGTTAGCGTTGGTTTGTTATGTTATTAACTATTATTATTATCATCATTCATTGTTATTATAGACATACCTATAGTGTTTTCTGTTATTCTAGCCTGAGGCTAGTGCAATTTTTATCATTAAAGGGCTACGCCCCCACATCACTTGGTAGATTCAGGAGGACGTTCAATTCGGTCTAGAAAAAGAACATGCAGACCATTGTCGCGACCTAGTACAAAAACAGAAGGAAATACTCTTTTGATTGACTTTTGCGAGAGGTGGGCATTATCTCTTCGTTCCTGAGTAGTGCAGTTTAGATTGAATAATGGGCTTCAACAAAACCCAGGTAGATAGATTTTTTTAATAACCTGAAGTCCTGCATATGTTTCAAACCAGCAAAGCCTTCAACATGGGCGAGACAGGAATGTCAACAGTATCCCACCACCAACCTAACGCTCTGTCTCCGAAAGACAAGAAAACTGTCTGCAAAGCGTGTCAGGTGAAAGAGAAGAGACTGTAACGACTGTTTACTGCTTCAGCTCAACGGGAATCTGCATCCCACCAACCTCGATTTTTCCTCGTAAGCTTATGAAGCCAGAACGCTTCTCTGAAGTGCCAGGTTTCTGATTTCATAAACTCCAAACTGTTTGCGCAGCAGTTGAGGCATTTTGCTCAACATGTAAAACCCTTTGATGATGATTCTGTTATTGTTTTGGACTACCATGGCTCCCAGTGCTCCCTGGAAGTTATTACATGTTGCAGGGACTATAACATAATACTTCTTTTCCTACATCTCCATTGCAGTTACAAGTTACAATCACAGGACAAGGAAGTCTATGGGTCTCTAAAATCTGCATATGCAGTGGAAGCTTAAGTTGATGGTTTTGATTTAATTGTTCAATTGGTATTGATTTAATTGTTTTTTTCACACAAGCCATGTGCAGGACAGGACCATAATAGTATATTATATTCATAGTTTAATCATAGTTGGCTGTACTATGAATCCTAGGACTTACCTATGCCATGGTAGTTCAGTGGTAGAGCAACCAGCTAGAGACCGGAAGACCTGTGGTTCAAATCCCGGCTATGCTATTGAATTTTTCAGTCTGACTACCTATCCAAAGTTGATGGTTGATCCAGAAGATCCATTAGACAGATAGCTGTAAGTGCTTTGTTTCGAGCTGCATATTCCAGATTAGCTGCAATTCAAGTAGCTAAGAAATCCTTGCAGGCAACGGATATATTTCCATTTAATCCGGATGTCTTCACAACAGAAATCGCCGAGAAAGCCGAATGTCCAACATATGCAGAAGGTAAAGAGTTTATCAGGAGACCACATGAAAACGCACTTAAATGGTATGCATATGCATATGCATATGCATTAACCAATAAAACCCAAGAGCGTGACACAAATGAAAATAAGAGTGCTGATGTACGGGCACACCTATCCACTATTAATCTACTGCCAAAATATGGTCGACCTAGGAAAAAGAAGACAAAGGCAAAGAAATCGGAGATAGGTAGGGGCCCTTAAGAAATGCATCGAAAAAAACAATAAGACAAGTCAGAGAGAGAGAGAGAGAAAAAAAAAAACAAAAACAAGACGAGACAAAATACCAATAAAGAAAAGTTTGGGGTTATGCTTGTCATCAACTTTAAAAACAACTAGAGGACCAAATCCAATGAGAGGTCTTGTGTTTTGAATTTCCCAGGGTATAATGAAGTATACATAGAGCCTATCACAGAAGACTGGATCAAATGTGAGGACTGTTCCCATTGGTGACATGAAAAATGCACAGGTTATGAAGTCCATTATGATTTTTTGTCTTTTTTTTTTGTTTTTGTTTTGTGATTTACAGTAGTGTGTACTCTTTGACTTCATGTTGTGTACTCTTAACAGGCCATGCGACTAAGAGTACGAATGTGCCAAATTTTACATATACTTACTAGCACTGAAGGTTTGTGCTATAAGTTGGAAAGCTTTAACTGAGGCATATTGTTCCTAAATAAACCAGCAATAATTTGATGTGGGAAAAGTTCACTTTAACGTTCCCATCTCTTATATATACTCTTTAGGGCTTGACCCTCCTTTTTATACCTGCAGATCACGTGGCAGGAAACTTCCAGAAGCAGTCGTGCGTGTATGCTACCGCAGGTGTACAAACTCACCCAGATACAACAATGTGCGGTTTCGATGTCAAGAACTTGCAACACCACACATGTCTACTAACACAGGTGTAACAATGGATGCGATAATCAGCTTTGGCTTACGAAGCAAGCCGTTCACACACGTTCGGCGACTACGGCCGCAGGACGTGTATAATGTTACGCATATTTTTCACTAGTATCTATACTGTTCTAAGTTTCAAAGTGTTGAAAGACACTCAAGTATTAAATAAATCAATAAATTGTAATTATGTTTTAAATTTATCAGTTTTTTTAAACTTAAATGTGTTGATTTTATCAATAAATAATCGATGTGATTTTAAGAATATACCAAAAACATTATGTTTGTAACTTAATACTTTTTAAGCTGTAATTTCTTCCGTTATATAAACAAATCTAAAGATATGTAATGTGTCACATTCATGTAACTTTCTTTATCATTTCTTCAACAAACTCCGAAAGCTTACTCTATGGTACCTTAATCGAGATAATGGGGCAAGGAAATCTGTCCATTTTCCAATAACACCTCAGTGACTGTAAATTTACCACAGCTCTACGAGTTCTCAATTAACTTGAATTGTTTACGAATTTTCTATTATTCATCAACTTTATTTAGAGAGTAATTTGTCTTTCTATCTTATATGATTTATTTTATATCAGTAATTTAATCCGGTGGATAAAACATAACTTTATTTTTAAAATATGAATTTTCCTCAAACTACTAGCAATACAGTATTGCACTTTAACACATTTGTAAGTTAATATACTACTTTTTTTAACCTCTTTGGTTTTGTATACCTTGTATAAATAACTGTTTGGTTATGTATATCAGTTCCCTGAAAAAAAAATCAGACGTGTTTCATTCACATGGTTTTCTCTATTTGTTCTACAAATAAACTAATCTTACAAAAGATTATTCTTTTATCTCCTCGTGCTACTCGAAATAAACATTAGTAAAATTGAAGTTGTGTTTTATATTTTATGGGCGCTCTTTAACTGCTGCGTTCTCAGCATTTTATATTGAGCTTGAAAGACCATTTAATTTTGCTCAGAGACCTCTTTATCAGGCTTGAGGTTTTTTACGGTACTAACGGCTTTACCTTCTTTCCGAAGGAAGCTAAGCTAAGGATTTTTAACTATGAAAAAACTTCATTGTCCTCCGCCGGGTTTGAATCCGAGACCTTGGGAATCACAGACTAGCATGTTACCTCTAGACCACAGTGTGAATAAATATTAAAAGAAATGGTCTTTTTACTTATTTCGTTATACGTAAAAGGGAAATAACGAATTACACTAGGTTAGAGGGACAGTCAAATCTTTTAAAATCTGTCACTAATCGATTAAGATTGAAATTCGGTTTTCTTTCCATGACCATGAGTAAAACAAAATAAATATGAAACAGAATGAGGACTTCCTGCCTGAGAAAAGTTTAAATAGGTATTTTATAATTGAAACCAATCACAGCAAACATATCGGAAATGGTTGACTCTTTAAAAAAAAAAAAAAAAAAAAAAAAAAAAAAAACCTGCACATGACAACATTGTTTTAACAGATCTACATTTTTATGCGCCAAGTTTTTGTCCATCTCTAACAGTTTACAAGTTATACAAAAATTATTCAGAATGAAGAGGGCCTCAGAGGCTATTTCCAAGAAATTCGAGATATACAGTTTATTTTCCATGTAAATATCTTTAATATACAGCATTTAAAAAAAAAAACTGTTAACAATTATTTAGAACTTCGAAAATTTCGATACATAATCCATGTAAAGGATAGTTTGGGGCGGAGGGATTATCTGAAAATCTTCATCAGATCTTTGGAAAATACTGAACTTAATTACTAGTTTGGATTTAACAGACTTTTCATTTTTCCGTTATGCTGTCCTCGGAGACAGACAGATATACACGCGATTTTCATTCAGGGCTTCTCAAAACATACATTTCCGGAGAAATCTCGGCATCGATTATCTAGTAGAATACAATACCTTCTCTACCCAATAAGTACATTTTTTCCAAATGTTTATTTTAGTTATACCTTACAATGAAAACTATAAATATACATCACTTTGGTGTCAAACTTTTAACTGGTTACAAAACACATTACTACATTCTCATTTGTAGTTAATGAATTAAGAACAATCAAACAAGTTTCTATACACCTTGTAAAATAGTGCAGAATGACTGTTACATACATGCTAGAGAAAGTAATATATTTTTTACAAAAAGGTGAAATAGGAAGACCTTTTGCAATGCTAATCCTTTCCCTAGATCATTAATACACATTATAGACATATGATTGTGGTTCAGTATATTTATGTAAGCTGAACTGCTGAAAATTTCGGACTCTAGCTCCAATATTTCCTAAGAAAGGGAACATAGTTATGCAAAAATATTTTTACTTTTTCTACACGTACTGTGTACTTATACATAGTGTATAGATTTACTTCATGCTAGTCGAGAAAAAATTAGCAGCAGGGTTTTATTACTTGTTTCCTTGTAAATAGAAGAGAAATAAGGAAGTACCATAGGCTAAATCGATTGTTAAATCTTTTAAAAGGGTTGCAACATATGTGATTGAAGTATCTAGCTTTGTTTGTATGGACAGGAGTTGACAAATTTCCGCATGAGAAAATCAAAATTTTCAAAAAAAGTTCTATGCAAAGGGTAGTTTGGGGTGGGGAGATTTTTCTCAAAATCTTCGTGTCGCATCCCTGGAAGACACACTACTTAAATACCAAGTTTGGTATTTTACCGACTATTCGTTTTTGAGTTATCGTGTTCACACTCACACACTCACACACACACACACACACACACACACACACACACACACACTCGCCTTTTTCTGAAAATACTTTTTTTGGATACAGGGGAACCTAAAACATATATTTCCGGTGAAATCTCGGTATGGAATTTTTTGGTGGAGTGCAATACCTTCTCTATACACTATGTACATAGTACTATAGAGAAAGTAAAAATATTGTAGTCACATTACAAACTACTGTTTTCACAAGTTTTGCTGAAAGCAACAAAACCTATCTGCGAAATAGGATGCAAATTAAATTAAGAACGCGATAATAACCGCCTCGCCTCGTTCTGATTGTTGTCCGTTTATAATCTTGACCGCCGGTGTCACGATCCTCATAGCGCTTTGGGCATTTGCAAGGACTGGATAAATTGATTGTTACCTTTGTTACCATTGTCGCGGTAGTCGGCATCTTGTAATATAACAGCTGCGAGGAAACAAAGCTATCAAAATATAACGAGAATGAAGAGGTCCTCAGAGGCTATTTCCAAGAAATTCGAGATATACAGTTTATTTTCCATGTAAATATCTTTAATATACAGCATTTAAAAAAAAACTGTTAACAATTATTTAAAACTTCGAAAATTTCGATACATAATCCATGTAAAGGATAGTTTGGGGCGGAGGGATTTTCTGAAACTCTTCATCAGATCTTTGGAAAATACTGAACTTAATTACTAGTTTGGATTTAACCGACTTTTCATTTTTCCGTTATGCTGTCCTCGGAGACAGACAGATATACACGCGATTTTCATTCAGGGCTTCTCAAAACATACATTTCCGGAGAAATCTCGGCATCGATTATCTAGTAGAATACAATACCTTCTCTACCCAATAAGTACATTTTTTCCAAATGTTTATTTTAGTTATACCTTACAATGAAAACTATAAATATACATCACTTTGGTGTCAAACTTTTAACTGGTTACAAAACACATTACTACATTCTCATTTGTAGTTAATGAATTAAGAACAATCAAACAAGTTTCTATACACCTTGTAAAATAGTGCAGAATGACTGTTACATACATGCTAGAGAAAGTAATATATTTTTTACAAAAAGGTGAAATAGGAAGACCTTTTGCAATGCTAATCCTTTCCCTAGATCATTAATACACATTATAGACATATGATTGTGGTTCAGTATATTTATGTAAGCTGAACTGCTGAAAATTTCGGACTCTAGCTCCAATATTTCCTAAGAAAGGGAACATAGTTATGCAAAAATATTTTTACTTTTTCTACACGTACTGTGTACTTATACATAGTGTATAGATTTACTTCATGCTAGTCGAGAAAAAATTAGCAGCAGGGTTTTATTACTTGTTTCCTTGTAAATAGAAGAGAAATAAGGAAGTACCATAGGCTAAATCGATTGTTAAATCTTTTAAAAGGGTTGCAACATATGTGATTGAAGTATCTAGCTTTGTTTGTATGGACAGGAGTTGACAAATTTCCGCATGAGAAAATCAAAATTTTCAAAAAAAGTTCTATGCAAAGGGTAGTTTGGGGTGGGGAGATTTTTCTCAAAATCTTCGTGTCGCATCCCTGGAAGACACACTACTTAAATACCAAGTTTGGTATTTTACCGACTATTCGTTTTTGAGTTATCGTGTTCACACTCACACACTCACACACACACACACACACACACACACACACACACACACACTCGCCTTTTTCTGAAAATACTTTTTTTGGATACAGGGGAACCTAAAACATATATTTCCGGTGAAATCTCGGTATGGAATTTTTTGGTGGAGTGCAATACCTTCTCTATACACTATGTACATAGTACTATAGAGAAAGTAAAAATATTGTAGTCACATTACAAACTACTGTTTTCACAAGTTTTGCTGAAAGCAACAAAACCTATCTGCGAAATAGGATGCAAATTAAATTAAGAACGCGATAATAACCGCCTCGCCTCGTTCTGATTGTTGTCCGTTTATAATCTTGACCGCCGGTGTCACGATCCTCATAGCGCTTTGGGCATTTGCAAGGACTGGATAAATTGATTGTTACCTTTGTTACCATTGTCGCGGTAGTCGGCATCTTGTAATATAACAGCTGCGAGGAAACAAAGCTATCAAAATATAACGAGAATGAAGAGGTCCTCAGAGGCTATTTCCAAGAAATTCGAGATATACAGTTTATTTTCCATGTAAATATCTTTAATATACAGCATTTAAAAAAAAAACTGTTAACAATTATTTAAAACTTCGAAAATTTCGATACATAATCCATGTAAAGGATAGTTTGGGGCGGAGGGATTTTCTGAAACTCTTCATCAGATCTTTGGAAAATACTGAACTTAATTACTAGTTTGGATTTAACCGACTTTTCATTTTTCCGTTATGCTGTCCTCGGAGACAGACAGATATACACGCGATTTTCATTCAGGGCTTCTCAAAACATACATTTCCGGAGAAATCTCGGCATCGATTATCTAGTAGAATACAATACCTTCTCTACCCAATAAGTACATTTTTTCCAAATGTTTATTTTAGTTATACCTTACAATGAAAACTATAAATATACATCACTTTGGTGTCAAACTTTTAACTGGTTACAAAACACATTACTACATTCTCATTTGTAGTTAATGAATTAAGAACAGTCAAAAAAGTTTCTATTCACCTTGTTAAATAGTGCAGAATGACTGTTACATACGTGCTACAGAAAGTAATATATTGTTTACAAAAAGGTGAAATAGGAAGACCTTTTGCAATGCTAATCCTTTCCCTAGATCATTAATACACATTATAGACATATGATTGTGGTTCAGTATATTTATGTAAGCGGAACTGCTGAAAATTTCGGACTCTAGCTCCAATATTTCCTAAGAAAAGGGAACATAGTTACGCAAAAATATTTTTACTTTTTCTACACGTACTATGTACTTATACATAGTGTATAGATTTACTTCATGCTAGTAGAGAAAAACATTAGCAGCAGGGTTTTATTACTTGTTTCCTTGTAAATATAAGAGAAATAAGGAAGTACCATAGGCTAAATCGATTGTTAAATCTTTTAAAAGGGTTGCAACATATGTGATTGAAGTATCTAGCTTTGTTTGTATGGACAGGAGTTGACAAATTTCCGCATGAGAAAATCAAAACTTTCAAAAAATTTCTATGTAAAGGATAGTTTGGGGTGGGGAGATTTTTCTCAAAATCTTCGTGTCGCATCCCTGGAAGATACACAACTTAAATACCAAGTTTGGTATTTTACCGACTTTTCGTTTTTGAGTTATCGTGTTCTCACACACGCTCACCTTTTTCTGAAAATACTTTTTTTGGATACAGGGGACCCTAAAACATATATTTCCGGTGAAATCTCGGTATCGAATTTTTTGGTGGAGTGCAATACCTTCTCTATACACTATGTATATAGTACTATAGAGAAAGTAAAAATATTGTAGTCACATTACAAACTACTGTTTTCACAAGTTTTGCTGAAAGCAACAAAACCTATCTGCGAAATCGGATGCAAATTAAATTAAGAATGCGATAATAACCACCTCGCCTCGTTCTGATTGTTGTCCGTTTATAATCTTGACCGCCGGTGTCACGATTCTCATAGCGCTTTGGGCATTTGCAAGGACTGGATAAATTGATTGTTTCCTTTGTTACCATTGTCGCGGTAGTCGGCATCTTGTAATATCACAGCTGCGAGGAAACAAAGCCATCAAAATATAACGAGGCGATAATACTGCAGTTAGTTTCTTGTAAGTCTTAGTAAAATGGCACCAATTGCTTCCTCGCTATCCTGCAAGTTGAATTCATGGGTGAAATTAGAATTACAACCGACGGAAAAATAATAGTCTGCTAAGCATGCGGTAAAAGAATTGGCTGTTCCATGAAATCTCAATTGGAATAACATATCAAGAGTGCTCTTCACATACGCAACAAACACCTAGTCTTCTAGAAAGCAAGTTATGTTGACACAAGTGCAACAGGAACCGTCCGGAAATGATTTTTTTTAAAGACCTATGCAGTGCAATAGTTGCAGCTGATCTTCCGTGGCATAACTTCAAATTCCTCAATTTCGCTCCTTTCTAGAAAAAATATTGCAAGAAGGTTATTCCTGACGAATCTACTCTGAGGAAAAAGTATCTTCAGGTGTGTTATGAAGAAGCAGTTGCTCATATACGGAATGAAATTGGAGACTCCTGTATTTGGTTTGCCTCAATGAAACTACAGATGACATGGGTCGGTACATAGTACGTTTAATAGTAGGAAAACTAGATTCCAAAAGTCCAGCAAAACCATTTCTAATCTGCTGCAAGGTGTTTGAACAAACAAATCATTCTACAATTGTAAGATTCGTAAATGATGGGATGAAGATTCCGTGACCAGAAGTTGTGTGTGTGTGTGTGTGTGAGGAAAAAGTTTTAATTATGTATTCAGATGCCTCAGCGTACATGATTAAAGCTGCTACTGCTCTTAAGGTACTTCACCTGCTTGGCCCATGCATTGCAACGTGTTGCTGAAGAAGTAAGAAGCAATTTTCCCTGTGTGAATAAGTTGATATCGGCAACAAAAAAAAGGACTTTGTAAAAGCACCGCACAGAATTCAGTGCTATAGAAATCATCTCCAACATGTCCCTTTGCCTTCTGAGCCAGTACTTACAAGATGGGGTACGTGGTTAGAAGCTGTGAACTTCTATTGTGAACATTATACATTAACAGTTTTGCAAGTATTTATTTATTCGCAGATGACACTAGTGTTCTAGTAACAAGTAAAGATTTCAATGAATGTGTAGTTAAATTAAACTAGGTTCTAAATTGTATGTCAAATTGGTTCAAAGCAAACAAACTCTCAGTAAACCTTGAAAAAACAAAAGCAATTAAATTTATAACTACTCGCTCACCACAAACACACATAGAAATAGGAATTAATGATACATATTTAGAACAGCTAAATGAAGTCAAATTTCTTGGCCTTCAGGTAGATAAGCATTTGGACTGGAAGTCGCATATTAGCTACATCACACCTAAACTTAGCTCAGCATGTTATGCTCTCCATGCACTGGTTAAATTTCACTCAATCGATGCACTTAAGTTGGTGTCTTTTGCCTACTTTAACTCCATCATCGAGTATGAAATAATATTCTGGGGTGATTCAGTAGATAGTAAATGCATATTCCGGATGCAGAAGAAAGCTATATGAATAATCTGTAATGCTTATAGCAGACAGTCATGCAAAGAACTATATAAAAAATTGGGCATCCTCACTTTACCTTGTGTTTATATATTATCCATTTTAAAATTCTATGCAGTTAATTGACATAGTTTTATAACAAACATGGAAATTCATGACATTAATACTAGACAAAAGGGATTGATTCATCGTCCCAGTGCCAATCTTCATTGCTTTCAGAAAGGAGTATACTATGAAACAATCAAGATATTTAATGCTCTCCCCAGTAATCTCAAAGAAAATGTTGGGAATTTCAGGGCTTTTAAGGCTTCTCTTAAAGAGTACCTTTGCAATAAATCATTTTACTCTGTAGATGAATATTTAAGTGACAAATCTGTCTGACAATACCGTTAATAATCATTGTATTTATAAATATTATAATGTATTGCATTTTGTGTATATTAGTGTGTGTGTTTTATATTAAAATTAAACTAATTTATACTTAGACTTGAACGAATGTGTCAAATGAATTTTTTTTTTTGAGTATTTAGCAATGACACAAGGTCTGTAAAGCCTGATGTTTTGATATTTTATACTCTAGTACATAATTGTAAATCTTAGCATTGGAAAGCTATAACATATTTGTAAATATGTATTGTAATTTGTTGACATTTATAAAGAATATACAATACAGTAATCATGTTTTAGTTTATATATTTACTGCTAGTAACTGTTATATCAATAATTTGAAAACTATCATCTGACATAACATTAGTTTTACATATAATGAAATTATATTTATTTATTTATACATTTTAACACCATATTTTGATAAAGTATTCTGTTGTTTTTGTAGCCTATGCTTTCAGCACTAGAGCTTTATACATTTTTTTTTCTTTCGTAGTATATAGTATATAAACATGTATATGCCTTGACAAGTTCTATGTTCAGTGGCTTTTTGGCCTAAACGAACCTACAGAATGCTTTCTAATCTAATCTAATCTAATCTAATCATTTTGAAGAATCCAGTCAGTGGTGAACATACAGAATTCAGAGCTATAAAAATCATCTCTAACATGTCTCTTTGCCTCCTGAGCCAGTACTTACAAGATGGGTACGTGGTTAGAAGTTTGAACTTCTATTGTGAACATTTTGAAGGAGTCCAGTCAGTTGTGAATATGTTCTCTTCAGAAGTAGCTGTTTCCATACGCGAATCTCAGGACATCTTTAAAGATCCGAAAAAGCTCCTGTGCTTACATAAAAAGTAACTTCGGTTGGTTGCCTAGCACCATCAACCAGTTGGAAAGATTAGGTTCCCTTCTTCATGAATCTATAGATTTAATGGAACGTGCATCACAGAAGCTTAGTGTAGTTGCAGGAGATGTAGGGAGGAAGGTAGGTGAAAAATTCAAAGCTGTGCTAAACAGGAATCCAGGATATTCTATGCTTGTGTCTGTGTCTAAGTGCTAAATGGTGACAGTGTCAATTCACCAAAACATTTCTCTGCAAATCGGATTCCCATGCTAAAATATGCTCCTGTTACTTTGTGTAATGTGGAGAGAAGCTTTTCTACTTATAAGAACATTTTATCTGATAGACAAACAATGATCCCTGAAAATATTGAAAATTATATGGTTATTCACTGTACGTTGAAAGAAGCAAAAGACTCAAAATGAAAATGCCTGGTTGTTCATTATATGTCAAGAGATAGAAAACTGAAACTGCAGCCTCATTATAAAATTTAATTATTTTGAATTGATTGTTTCACTCATTGATAAATTGGCTCAGTGTTTCAATATTACTTTACTGTCTAAAATATAAGTAAAACTATTAATTTTAATAAATATAATCCAAAACACATATTTCTCATTTTGTAATTACCTACTTGAAAATAAATTTTAGGTAAATTCTGCATAAAACAAAACATTTTCCCTATAATTAATTCTATATTTAGTCTTTAAATTTTAACTCATTGAAATTAATTTGCATACTTACAGACCCATCAAATTACAAAATTCTGGGTAATTTGCAGTCTGCATTTAGATTTGGGGTGGTAATCTTAGCATTTAGAATATTACATAATTTTTCATATTTTGTTGATATTACATATTTCATTACATATTTTGATGTTTTTTGTTACATAAATATGTACATATTTTGCACCTTGATATTACATAAAAATCTGGGCTCTAATGATCAGCTTTTAAAGGATTTTACTATTGTTTTAGCCTAATGTATTCCCTTATTTTCTTTCTACTTACAATGAAGCAAGTAATAAGAACAATTCTGCTAATGTTTATCTTGATTAGCTTGATGTAGATAAAAGAGTAATCTTTTGTAAGAATGGTTTGTATTTGGAACAGCTAGAGAAAGTTATGTGAATGGAACACATTGTAGAAACATAGGCAGTGATTACTGTAGTTTATTAGGAAGACAATTATGGAATGAAGGAAGAAAATATTAAAAGAGGAGATTAAAATATATGCAGATTATAAACAGAGACAGGACGATGGGGAGCAGAGGGAGATGTAGAAGAAGGTGCTGGTGTAGAGTAGAGTGACATAAGGAAGCAGAGGGTAAGTGGAGGCAGGAAAAGGAGGATTATGGGTATCAGGAGGCAGAGTAGTAGTGGCCAGGGGGAAAGAACTTGAAGAGGAAGAGTTAGTGAAGTGGTGATTATTGTTGAAAGAAAAATGTAAGTATGACTGATGTGTACAATAACAGTGTAAAAGTGTCGTAATTATTCATACACACATGTTAAGGAAACTGAAAGTTGATTTAATAACAGTCAGTGAAAAAGTGAGCAAATATAAGTTTAAAAAGGAGTTATATATTGTATTTATTAAATTAACAACTAATGGGATAAGAGACATGATTAAAAGACAAGAGTGAAATGAATTATCTGTAATGTATAGAATTAAGGCATCTATTTTATAGATTAATATTAGGAAGAGTAGTCTAGAATAAAATCTTGATTTATAATTTTAAAAATTATTAAGAGACTTAATTTTATAAAGGTCTCATAAATTATATATTTTAGAGAGGGATATTAATAGAATTAATAACTGGGGCTAGATGTTAATAATAATTCACTATAATGAAAAAGCAATAAAAATTATCTTTAAATAAAATATATATGAATTTAAATCAGAACCAAGAAAAATAACAGATATTAATATACTGAAACAAGATACTAGAATATTCTCTTAAAAAAATTAATGATTATAGTTGCCATTGAGAAATTGTGTGAAAAATAATTTGTACTGGCTACCAGTGCACTTTCTGCTGGATACCAGTAGTACTGGTTACTAAAATTTGTGAAATTTTAGTGATTGGCTGCAGTTGTACAAATATGTTCATAATCATAACAACTATTATGGAGCAGATACTATTTCATATTTCTAGGGCTGCCTGACTCTCAAACTTTTATGAATGCCCAGAATGTAAACTTACAAGCTCCTCATGGACTTCTGGCTTGTCTATCAGAGAATATAAGACTCCTTTATTCCTATACATCTTCTTACACTCTCCCAAGTACTAGCTACAATAGCTACAACAGCATATTTTTTCAGGTTAAATAGAAGCTTGGTGTCATTGCTATGCTGTCCATTCCTGTCCCAAATCTGGTTTCTGGGCAGTCCTTTACCAGATTGAGTATATTTTCTTCAGATTTAATCTGATCTTCCTACTCATTGTGTGTAGGACAAGAGACAGTGAAAATGTGGTCACCCTGGTTTCAAAATGTTGGTCCTTATACTGTGTATTCTAAACAACTTTTTGTCCTAACTAGAATGAGGCTAGGTGCCCATCTAGGGGAAATTCACTTAATGTTTTAGCCTATAGGATGTCAAAAGTCCTTCCTTGGACAAAAATGGATGAAGAAGTGAATTCAAATAGTATTGGGGTAAACATTCTGAGCACCTAGCAAATAAACTTACAAACATTTGCCACACTTTTAGATTATTAAAAACCTCTGTAAATATAAACACTCTTAGAAACGCATATTTTGCATATGTATATTCATGATTAAACTATAGCATTCTCTTATGGGAAAACTCTTCCAATTGTAAGAGATTGCTTTTACTGCAAAATAGAATGATAAAGAGTAATGGCAGGAGCAAATCAAAGAGCCCCTGTAAACCATATTAAAAAAAATTGCAAATCCTATCATTACCATATATGTACATTTATAAATGCATAATGCATCTAAAAACTAGAGGTCGTCTCCTTAGCATGGTGGTAGCGCAGCTGCTTAGGAAGCGGGAGACCTGGGTTCGATCCCTAGTACTAGCGTGGGGATTTTTCCCCCGCTGGAAGACCTGGCCCAGGGTGCACTCAGCCTCGTAAGGTCCCTGGGGGGCCAATTGAGGAGCTGGAGCTACTTGATGGAGAAGTAGCGGCTCCAGGTCATGAGGACCGCATTAACCGGCCGGGGAGGACTCGAGGTGCTGACCACGTCTCACCCTCCAATACTGCACCCCATCCATGACGCCTGTAGTGGACCGAGATGGGGGACGCAGTGGCCGGGCGGTAGGCCAAGGTTCCCCATGAGCTGTCGTGCCATGGAGTTATCTAAAAACTAGCTGCAGCAGCAAAAACAAACTCTTCATTACCAACAATAATATGCATGACAACAAAGGCAAAAAACAGACACACATGTACAAAATACACACACAAAAACATACCAGAACATTTTTTAATTAAATAGCAGGTTAAATTATTCACTAAATTACCAGAAAATGTTAAAAAACAGACAAACCTGAAAGCATTTAAATTAGAAGTAATGTTATACCAGTTCTATGCAATAGATGGATTTATGGTGATTTAAGTACTTTTGTCTTATTTAATTTTAATTTCATTTCATTTTTATTTAATTTTAATTTGTATTTTAGTTTTAAATCTTTGATACATCACCTGTTTATGAGCATTGCTGATTATGTGAATGTATGTGATAAATAAATAAATATTCTAAGACTGTAGTGCATTCAATGCCCTTTTAATGGCAATATAAAACACCCATTTCAACTTGCTAATTTTAGTTTTTTGCACTGCCTTAATTTAACTCTTGGCCATGTATACAGTGCAGCATAAGAGAAGGTTGGTTTTAGTCTTCATCACTTGTCAAACAGGCTTCTGAAGGTCCAAAAGCTCTAGCCACTCAGTGATCTAAATGGTCTTTCCACATCAGTTTCTTGTCTAAAAGAAAACTGAGGTATTTAACTTGTGATAAATATGTCATAGCCATAACAAATTGAGCAAATAGATTCTTTAAAGGTCCTGTTATTCCTCATTTCGGTAAAGCCTATTACCACTGTTTTACTTGCAATGATAAAAACTTTGGTTATATCAGGCCATGTCTCAACTTTCCTGATTGAAAATTGAGCATACCAGTAACAATATTAGGAGATTATCCTTAGGTGATATCAGCAATATTATCCATATGAGTATAGAATTGCTTTGAAATCTTACATGTTACAAGCAAAATACAATTCTTGGAACATAATAACTGTATTGTTTCATTTTTTAATATAGCAGGTGTTACCCAAAAGTTCAGAAAATGAGGTGGTGCAGAGCCAAGTGACAATAAAAGAAAATGTATTAGGTGATACTTCATACATCTCTTGTCAGTGTTACCAACAACTTTGTTCTGTGTGGACAGACTCTGCGAGCCTCTTTCAATTGTTGTAAATTGCTTACATTGCAATTTCACAATGACAGAAGTAAGTCTGTACAAAGTTTCAAACTTGAAAAAACTGCTGCAAAAACACACAAAATGTTAAAGCAAGCATTTGGAGATAATGTTCTGTGCATTAAATATTAAAAAAAAAGAAACACTATTAACAATGAAGTATTCATCATTAATTTGGTGTTAACTGAGTTAAACTTATTTACACTCACCTTCACTTAATATTGTTGAAAAACATTGAAACGTTTTCAAGATTATTTGTCCTAGTCTTCAGCAGTTTGGTGACTGACACTCCATTTCTACTTCCTCCTCCTGCTCTTCCTGGTGTTTCCGATCCTGTTGTCATCTGGTGTTGATTAATTGCTGTTTTTTACTATGTGTATTTTGTCATAGATTTTCAATTCTATTGGTGATGCTAGTGGTTTTTAAACATTTTATATTTTACCCAATGTTGTAGTTTTCTGTCCAAAAGTGGTGTACCATAGCAGATTTGTCTATTTGCTTTGGTTTTATGTGTCTCTGGTTTTCCCTTAATCTGATTTCCAAGTTTCTCTTCATTTTGCCTATGTAATATTTCTCATAATCTTCACATCTAACCTAGCAGGTTCTGGATTTTAATGTGCTCTGAATTGTATTCTTAAAATCCAGAATCTACCGGATTAGATGTGAATTAATGCAAATAGATACATCTCTGTGTCACACCATTTTTGCACAGAAAACTACATTGGGCAAAATATACATAATGAACAGCAATTATGCAATACATTTTGAAATTCCACCACTGAATGAAGTGTTAAAACTTTGCCTCCCCAACCCAGATGGCAATATGATTGGAAACAGCAGGAAGAGGGGGAGAAGGAAGTAGAAAAGGGGTGTCAATCACCAAACTACTGAAGATGAGGACAAATGTTCTTGAAAATGTTTCACTGTTTTCCAACAATATTAAATGAAGCTGTGTAAGTATATGTGACCCAGTTAACTCCAAATTAATGTTCTATGCATCTGTTGAAGCAGTTTAAAAATGATTGAATATCAGTTATTGATGATGATTGTTCTGGATGGCCATCTTTATAAAAACAATGTACAGCTGTGTACAACTTTCATTGAGTAAGAATTCCTGGGGTAAAACAAAATCATTATTGCCTCTTATTCACTACATTAACCAAGTTTATCCTTGATGACTACTTTTTGTTCTCCAAGAGGTATGGTGTAAATGCATTTTGCATTTTGGGAATGTTAGGTACCATCTTGTATGTACCGAAGAGGCAATAGGTTGAAAGAAGTAAGCTAAATCAGAAAGAGTGTATTAAAGTCAGAGATTAGGTATTGTTTATCTTGAACATGCATTATCATGAATTAGAAATTTGTACTAGGTGATCAGCAGAGAGTAGAACAGTTTTGTGGCTCTTAACTGGCCTGCAGTGCTGCTTGCTATGCAAGGAGAGTGAGTGACAGTATATCTGGAGTATATATGTTATGGTTTGTTGCAAAAGCTATTTCTAACAAAGGTATAAAAAGTAAATGGTTAAAAATAAAAGTACTCACATATATTAAGCCAGGAGCTGTTGAAAGTGCCTCCCTTTGCTGTTCAAGCATTTCTGGTAGCTGCTTAGGAAATTGGCATTCATAAGCTACAGTTGCCTCAGAGTTTTGGCAACAATTTGTTGATTAATGTTACTTTTAAGTTCCTCTAAAGTAAATGATTTGATTTTTAAACTTCAAGCCCCCCCTCCTGGGAGTTAAATCAGGGGAATGTGGGGGCCACTTGCAGATTCTGTATGGATCATAAATGAATACTTTTGGGGAACAGAGTACCAGTACCCAATAGAGCAATTTCATTAATACACACCTGTTGTATCAACCAACACTTGTCACATTTGCAAGAGTTAAACTTAGACTGAAGCCTCAAATTTTACTCCTAGCTAAGAGCCATGAAACCTACCGTATACCAATCAACAGATTGGCAATTTCTTCATAATAGATATCAGCTAAGCACTATAAAGATTGTTCTAAACAGTTATTATGAACTGCCTGCATTTGGGGAATAAGCAAACTGCAACATGTTCTATTAAGTGCAATTGTCTGCTTCAATTTGTTAAAGAATATACAGTTATAATTTTAATGCTTACACAGCACTACCATAAGTTCTGTTAGTAAAATTTAAACACCTTGTAGCATGGAAATTGTTAGTAAAGAAATGCTGTATATTGTTATCCACAAGGTCACCTTTACTACTCTATGAGTAACCAGCTTGCAGTGTGCCAGTAACAGGTAAGAGAGGAAGATGTGTCAGTAATAGGCAAGAGAGAAATATGCAGTGTGAGTGTATGAAAACTGTATTGGCATTATTCGTTCTGGAAAGCAAGCTAAGGACATTTTTTGATGCTAAAATCTCATGGCATCAATGAACGATTTGTGTTTCGGACAATGGCATTGTTTAAAAAAACTGGGTGCAACAGTTGATTGCAATTAAATCTGGCCATCCTATGTGTGTATGCACAAAAGAAGTTGTGAACACTGTTCGTGGAAGGATTCGACACAATCCTTTGCATAACAAACAAACAATTTTGTCTCAAGAAATAAACATCTCTTCACGAACAATGTCACATTTTTTTTTTTAATGATGATTTACATGTTGCTGCATATAAAACATGCACAAGGCATTTGCTAACTGAAAAATCAAAGGAGATATGCCGGGTTTGATCCCAGACTTTCCAAGACATATGAGAAAAGCAAAAACCATGCAGCAGTGGTTGCAACTAATGTCCCACAGTTCATCGCTGCTGCTGACTGGTCTAGTGGAAGTTCGGACTATAATCCATTGGATTATTCTCTGTAACAGGAGCTCGAGGCAATATCATGTCAAGAGAGGCACTGCAATATTGAGATCCTAAAAAAAATCAATCATGCCAGCTGTCAAGAAAATTCTACTGGACACAGTTGGTGCAGCTATTGATGAGGGACCTCAACATCTTTGCTGCTGTATTGCTGCATTTTGAATGAGAGTATGTTCATTTTGTAGCATTTTTTGTGTTGTTTCAGAATATATTTATATTAACGGATTTTGCATTGCAGGTACTGACAGAACTTATGACAGTACTGTGTATAATATTTGCTCTGAATATGGGTGACTTATCATCTATCAAGCTGGATTTTCTTTTTTGGGAGTTAGTGGTGGGAAAAGGTGGCAACAATAACACACATATGCATACTGTATCAATAACATTGTTTTCCAAGCTGCTTCATATAATAATAGTACAATAATAGTATACAACTTGATGAATAAGGCCTCTTTTATGTACCATTCTCTGAAATTGAGTATATAGAATTTAAAGGTACAGTATTATTCTTCATAATTATTTACATATATCCTTATCATTTATCTCTTTCTTCTTCTTTAAATTTTTGACACATTTACTCAGTTATTTGAAGAAATGGTTTCTATTTCCATATGTTGTTGCCAATAAATAACCTTTTATCTAGCTTTAAGAGTATATGAGGGTCAGTGAACTGCGCCATGGCAAATCATTAACTATTCTATTACAACAAAGAAACATTTAGATAAATTGCATTATATGATGTTGCAGCATGTAGCAGTTCAACATCTTGGTGTTACTTCTTCTATAATACAAATTATTTGTATGAAAAAGTGGAAAATGTGCGTCAGTTTTGGTCTGAGGCCCGAAACCCCATGAAAGATAACAGGACAAATGTACATAACATTTCACTACAGTTACTTTCCTGAATTCACTCAACAGCAACAACCCTTCAAAGGAGTTCCTTGATGATTAACTTAAAAGTCACAGGTTTCCTGATTCTGACCTGGTCACATATTAATGCATTGTGTTAAAAGAGATACATACAAACATTCTCAAAGAACCATTAAACACTTAAAAAAATGGCATATATATACACAGTATGCTTTGTTTTATAAAACTGAAATGTGCACTATTTATTTACATTACTTATTAAATAAATAATCTAATGTTAAACATAGGAACAAATGTGAGGTTCACAACCAAAACAATTTTATAATTACTTTCCCTAAGGGTTTTTCAAGAATATTTCTCTCCGGTTATGAAATATGCAGTGGTTACACATGCATCTGGATAGTTTCTACCCCAATGCTGGTTCATTGGCATTCTCTGAATAAGTAAAGGCTGACTTCTAATTTGGTTGTGAACCTTCAAATAATTAAATAAATAGAGAGATCTACCTTCCAAATCCTTTTATCCCAAACATCACTTACCATTAAATATCCAAAATATTCTGAAAATATATCTCCACACTTTGCACAGAGAATCAACTTTTTACAAGTCTTCCAACACCAAGTCCTTTTAGGCAGACACTGACAATGCATCAGTTCATTTTCATAATGCACAGAATATTTTAGGCTATTTCTGTGTGCAATAACATGTATTCACAATCTTTTCCAGTACTTGCTAACATTTGCCAACATCTATTTACTGAAATGCTTCTGTACATTCATTTATGACCAGGAAAAAATGTTCAAAAGGCATCATTTTTAAATAAGCAAATGATATCACAATGTATCCCAATTTGCTACACTGTAATGAAAGGCTAAATGATAACACAGGATTTAAATAAATACAATCAAAATAAATTAAAACCACACGTTTGAGAATTTTTCTTATCCTCCATTTCATGCCAAGAAAAGTTTTCTTAGATACTTGAATCTGTTAATATTTATGCAACTGTTCATTATGTTTTATAAACTCTGTTTATTCTGGTAATTCAAATTATTTTTAACTCAATATCTGACTACTTGACTATAAACTTACTATTATAGGCAAACCAAATTAATTTTATTACGCATAGGGTTGTCGCATTCTGACCAATATTATACTACCGCAGTCTCACAGTCCACACAAAAAAACTTGTTTTTTGTTTCCCTTTAAGCCATTGAAGTTAGGAATAACATTAACCAAGCATGTTCCTGTAATCAGTTTTATTAGATTATTCTTTTGTTTCACTTCATCTTGTTGTAGGGTTCTGGCGTGCTCAGGTAACAATTGTAGATTGGCATTCACATTTGAGTAACAAAATTGGGATTTATCCGCATTTTTGCCTTTAGCAAAAACAGAAAATATGAATCACATAATTGTTTATTTTAAGGCTTTCCTGTCATCCTCCATGGTCTAGGGATAACATCCTAGCCTTTGGTTCCTAAGGTTGTGGTTTCAAACCTGACAGAAGGTGATGGATTTTTTTTGGCCATAAAACTCCTTAGCATGGCTTCTTTTGGAAGGGAAGTAAAGCTGTTGATCCTATTTATGGTATGTTAAAGAGACCTCTGAGCAAAATTAAACCATATTTGACCATATCCAACAAAGAATGGGATACTGAGAAACTCAGCAGCTAAAGAACATCCACAAAATAAAACTCATTAATTTTAACGGTTTCCATATTATTAATGTTTCATTTCCTATTTATTAAGGTGTTTTGTTAAGCTCAGATCAGTGAATTGATTTATTTATCTATTTTTGTTTCCATAATGGATCCTTACTAAATAAAGTCTTAAAGGATCAGAAGTTGTTAAAAGTTATGGCGAACAGTGACCGTGAAAATTACTATAATGATGAATATGAAGAAAATGTGGATGAATGATTTGAGAAAAGTGATATAGAATAAGGTGTATATGATGTTGAAGACTTTAATAGGAATTTTAAAAGGGCCCTATATATGTTGGGATGCTGGAAACATAGAAAATATCTGCTTCAAAATGCCAGTATTGTTTGTTCAGAATGTTTGAAAGTGAAAGCTGTATCTGAAATGTATAATCTGAAGCATTGCAGTAACAAATGTTTACATTTCATCCTGTTTATAATAGCAAGACTTAGAATTTCAGTATAATTGAACCAGATTTATAGCTTTCTAAAGGGCATGTGTAGTTAATAAAAATTTAAACATAATAATTATGCATTCCGTGTTGTTTTGTTATTATTTACTTAAATCTATATTCTTCCCCATACATTGTACCTACTGAACATGGCACAACTACTATAAGATTAAAGGTAAATAAGCTTGCTTTGATTCTTTAAATTAAACATTTGCTGATTTATTATTAAATACCATGGATAATGGCTTCATGATGCAGATGAATGCCTGGCAATCTAATTGTCTCAGCTTTATTTGGAGCATAAGGAATCTCACTAAGTAGTAGTTGTCATAAAGGGTGAGACATAATTGGGCATATAAACTGATGATCATATCTTATTCCGAGTTCAGTGCATCAACTTATATATGCATAAAAATAAGAACTGAAGCTTTCCTGGCGACGTGTTAATTCAAAATCTTCTCGGGCTTCTAGCCAGGTAAAAACTTGGCTTGATTAATGTTTCTTGATGATAGAATCTTTTATTTGAAAATTTAGCAGATATATTTTATAAAACTAACAAAACACCTTATTAATACCCATATAGTTAGATAAAACATCAAGGTGCTGTTTTTATTGTCCCAAAATTTCACTGAACAAACCTTAGTAGTCTCAGAAAATGAGTTATTTAATTCTGAAATGCTAATTCAAGGAAATTCCGTTTAAAGTAAAACTTAGAAATAAACTTACAAAACATTTGAAGAAACAAAGAAACCACATAACCTGTAAAAGTGAAAGCTCCTATATTCAGCATGGGGTGTAAATTTGTAAAGGGAAATTCACCCTGCAAATGAGTTAAAATTTGCCTCATTGCTACAGGGAGTATAGGAATTAAGAACTTTTCCCTGAAGTAGTGCAGAATTTAGAGTACAAAATGGGAGAGGCAGACTCATTTTTTAAAAAAATTGTTTCAAATGCAATTAATCTGCATACAGCTATAATTTATGTATTAAGTTACAGAGGAAATTCCAAATTCCAAAGCTGCAAAAAAAAAAAAAAAAAAAAAAAAAAAGGATTTTTTTTAAATGTTCATCATTTTATCTTACCTTAAATAATGGAGTTCATTATGTGGATAAATGAAGTGTGAGTTTTCAAGTGACAATTTTAAAAAAATAAAATATAATTTCTGAATATATTAAAGCCAAACAGTTACTGCCAGGATGATCCCATACATAGGCCATTCTGTAAACCAATCACGCTATCATACAGTTTAACTGATTTTAAATGATCATATTATTTTCTTGTAAGATAACACTCCTCACAGCTAATATTTAAGCAATAAATAAATATAGGATGATCTTTGTTTTTCATGTGGTTGAGCTCTCATTAATGAATAAAACACTTACCACTTTTTATTGATAAAAAACAGAATATTTGGCTTTTTGAGACCTAGCACAAGGATTAACAAAAACATTCAACAACATTCTTTTGACATTGGAGTGAAATGGGGATTATTCTCAGGTTACATTAAAATATTATGTAATTTTTTTTTTTTTTTTTTTCATTTTTTCCAGGTCATTCCATCTCCTGTAATCATGATGGAATAAGATATGTATTAATTATAGTGCAGAAAACAGATCTCTTCCTGCAAAACAGTTGAAAGCAATTTGTCACTATATAAACTGCATTTTTAGTTTTATTTTAGCCTAGGAGTAATGCAAAGAATCCTTTTTGTTTACAATTAATATTTAGCACAAAAATGTACATTTATGCAGTTTTCCAACGCTTACCTTAAGTTTTTCACTCTTATAGAATGAATGGGTGGTTGAAGTAATTCTACTGCTATACAGTACAGCTGCAAGATTAACTGTAAATAACAAAAAGCATCTTCAAATCACTAAACTGCAAATTTTCCTTTATATTCAATTCAGTCATAATTGCTCTGTGATTTCAAAGTGTTTAGAAAGCTAGTGTGATTAAATTGGCTTGGTATTAACTTTAGAAGAAGATTCCCATCAATAACTGATGAATAATCCTATTCATATTCTCTGTTATTTCACAGACACTCATCTTACAACAGAAATGATTTACAGATATCAATAAAATGGTGGAAGCTTGACATATTCTTTAGAGAATTTACTGAAGCACTCTTTTAAAACACTTTTCAAGCAAATGTCATAACAGATGTAATGGCCATCCTAAGCCTATGAAGCAAGTTTATTAAGCAAATATTTTAAACCTTAATTCATTAAACTATTTCTCTTAATCATTGTAAGAAACAAAGACAATCAACTCAATTCAGTCCCAATTCCTGATTTTTTACTTACTTATACAAGACTTGGAGATCAAGAGTGTATGCAGGGGGTGCAGCTCAGGAGGCTTAAGTTCCCCATGACACCCAAAACCATAATATTAAGCACTGCAGTCTCAGTTTTGTTTTTTGCAACTCCTGTATACTTATAAGTTATTATATTGCATTGCACCTGTTCAATGCAATTCAATAAAAAATGTTATGTACACCGAAACAGTGTTGGATGAAGACAAGAAATTTAATCTTGACAAGTTCTATGTTCAGTGGCTTCCTGGCCACAGAATGCTTTCTAATCTAATCTAATCTGTTCTTGGAAACTATTATTGGATTTGTTGGTTGGCCATAATGTTTAAATGGGACTCTGCTGATTTCACTGTCACAACTAAGGGTAGAGTATTATATACGAGGGTGTCACAAATTTTAAAATACCATGTTTCTGAAAGCAAATGTGATTTTTTTATATTTGACAGCTACTTTCTAAGTTTGCGAGTTAACTGCTGTGCAGTTTTGCTTCATTTTCTGTAATAGTTTGTTAATTATCATCATTTGAATATTTTGTGTTCACCCAAAAAATAATTTGACTAGAGAACATTTCTAGGCTATGATTTTTTAAGGTTTTAAATTGTCATTAATGGCCAAACAATGTAAAGACTGGCTTAGAAATCCATTTGGCAAAGAAGCCCCATTTAAGGCAATCATTTATATTGGTAAGGCAAATTCAAAAGAGATTAGTCTTTTCTTAGTGATTAATTTTATTACTGATGAAAACATTTCAGCAGTTCCAGTATTGCTTGAAGATCAACGGATAGCTTATGAGTTTATTTTAGCAACATTGGGCAAAACATTTGATATCAACAGTTAGATGTGCAAAAACTTGTTGTCAATGGATTCTGCAAAAGCTGACTCCTAATGAAAAACAACAATTGGTGCAAAAAAGCTCTGGAAAAATGTCAAAGCGACACTTACGTTTGCATCTCCTTTACATGAATAAATCTCCAAGAGTAACCATAGAATGACATAGGTATGATGACATTGAATTCAGCCATTCCTGTTTAAGGCCTCCTGCAAATGCACCCTCTGTGTACACCCTGATTTACAACGAACCTAACATTATACACATATTGCAAACACCTCAACAGTTTTTGTGGCATTTATGTGGAATAGAAAGGCATGGTAGGCAGGGTAGACTAAGCCTACTCCAAGAGTTTCAAAAACATTTTTAAAAACTGTTTAATAATACTCGTAATGAAATGTATGAGTATCAAAGTTAAAATTAAATGTTTCCACTTAACAAAACAAAATCTACATGTATATTACATTTCATATAGTTCTGGAAGGAAAAAGTGATCTTTAAAATGAGAATATGCTAGATACTGGAACCTGCAAAGGCAATTGTTGCTTATTTGCAAACAGCAGGCATCTTTTGATGTCACAATCACAGTTCCAAGTATTTGGGCCCCATAATAAATAAGCATTAGGTAAAATGCTGGAGTGCACATAATTGCACATCAAGACACACACTGTAAATTTACCTGCCCTTTTGATTGTTGATGGGCTCTCCCAAAGTAAACTAGAATGTGTGTGCAAAGTTTACTGTGTGAGAAAAATGTATTGCTGTACTAACAATTATTTGTTATGAAGAAATAGAGAATTAGAAATGAAATTCTTTTTGTGAGCACCTATTAAATAGAAATGCATATTTTTAGGTACTAATAATTACTGCATTATGTTGTGAAGTACTATTCCACTGCTTTTGAAAATGTTTCATGACAAAACTTTTACAGCATGATTTTGATTCTTCAAGATTGAGAAAAGAGTTTGAGCTTATCTACTTTGATGACCAGTGCTTGTCTCGAAGTATAACTGAAGTTATAAAACTGCTTGTGGAAAATTATATTCAAAGTGTGTTACTGGAATCTACAGACTGTTTATCTTAGCTGCAACAATTCCTTCTACAAGTATCAGTGTCAAGAGAAGCTTCTCTTGTATGAACAGATCGCCCTCCGTGGTGTAATGGTTACCATGCTAACTTCATATACCCAAGGTCGCGGGTTCAAACCCGGCGGAGGACGATGGATTTTTTCAGGTGTAAAAATCCTTAGCATGGCTTCCTTCGGAAGAGAAGTAAAGCCGTTGGTCCTGTGTTGTAGATTTACGTCACGTAAAAGAACCTCAAGCCTGATAGAGAGGCCTCTGAGCAAAATTAAGCAGTCTTTCATGCCCAGTATAGAATGGGACGCTGAGAACCACAGCAGTTAAAGAGTGTCCATAAATAACACGACATTTACATTTTTTGTATGAATAGAGTGAAGTCTTACTTAAGAAACATAATGGGAGAGGGCTGCAGCTTTAGCGATGGTGTCTATTGAACGTAAATGTCTTAACATATTGAAGAACAAACCCGAGTATAGCTCAGGCCAAGTGAAATGTTCATGTAGCCCACGCCCGAGCATAGCAATATTTTTAACACTTTTAATGCAATTCCATGACTGTAACTTGACCTTGGGCAAAGATCATGCATCAGTTATCATTTAATTGTCTGATTTGTGCTGACATCTATCCTCTCTAGAAAATTTGGGAGAATTAGCAATATTGGCTGCTCTCAGGTCAGTTTCACCATTTCCCTTGAAGATGGTAATCTGTTTTTTACATTTGGTATTCTTAAATGTTAAAATGTAACATTTTACTTGATTTCTGCAAACTGAAGCTGAAATTCAGGATGCAAATTAAGTTCTGGAAAATTCTGATTCTGAGGGAGAGATCACTGAACTTTCAATAAATGGAATATAAGCTGCTTTATGCAGATTTTTTCAAACTCATATTTGACACTTCTAAATTTAAAATAAAATATTAATACAGAAGTTATGACTATCTTCTTATTTGTTGAGAAATCCTTGAAAACCATACTTTTAGATTATGCCAAGGCATTTTAATGATATCATTGATAAACTATAAATAATAATTCAGAGTAGGTGTAAAAACCCTGGGTTTCTTAGCTCTTCAACTAAAGAAATGCTTGAGCTTCAATGTGTTAATTTGCTGGAAAAACAGGAGTCATGATACAATGATGTCAACAAGCAATATGCCAGGATCAATGCATTGATCTACTTTACAAGTAAAGGTAATGAAAACGTTTCTGCTAGATCTATAATTTGCTTACTGCATATATTTGCCTACCCTGAAAATATCACTGCCATTGATAAGAAGTCCATGCTCCAAATATAAGTACTGTTTTCAACTTGAAGAACCCAAATCAAACCTGAAATGGGTCGAAGCAGTGGGACATCAAGAGATGGACATCTATTATCTGTGTGCAAGCTTCTTCAGGGATGAAAGTGAAACAGAAGTGATCGGTTTGATGTAGTGATTAAAACATAAGTTTGTTTGGCTCCATGCATAAAATATTTGCAACATGTACACAGTCTTCTTAACATGTTAGCAATGCTGTGTTATGTTTCCTATATGTTTCAAGATATTCAAATAGGGCATAGCAGCCTATATTTGTAGCATGAACTACTACTACTACTACCACATAGCTGACACAGAAAAACTTTTAAGTTATTTCCAATATGAGTATAGTGATAGCTTCCTTAGGAAACCCAGTCCATTACAAATTATTCAAAATGCATTGGAATCTGTTTCATTATAGCTTACAACATACCTATTGTTATAGAAATTGTATGAATGATTAACTTGAAAGATGAATGAACATTGCCTAAAGTGCATGACTGATGAATTGTCATTATAGAATAAATATATTAAAAAGACTGTCATCTATAGAATGATTAAGCATGAAATATGCAGTTCTATTAATTGCCTTATTTGCATATCCTTTACAAGTATTAAATTATATTCTGATTATTCCAAGTTCTAGAATCTTGAATCTAATTTTCAACCACCCTTAAATAAAGGAAATGGTGTTATGCATGTACAGAGAAACTAATGTATATGAAAAATAGGTGAATCCAGGATCAGAGCTTAAATATTCTATCTAATTGAAACTGATGTGAAAGTGACTATAGACATGGATGCTTCAGAAACTCTTTAATTTAGAAATATCAGTTGCGTGTAATTTGTTTGAATTTTCTTGTGTGTTTAAGTGTTTTAGTTTGTGGTAAATAAGCATTTCAATTTCAATTACACTAACCATGAATATGTTTTTATTACTAAAACAAGGCTGCTATTAGTGCTTCTCAGATCTTTCAAATGTCATACTTCTAACAGAGATAATTTATGATGCTAACATCAAAGCTTGTTTAATACCCTCATAAAAGTTTAAGGCAATATTAATTTTTTTATAATAGAATATTGTGAAAAATTATATTTTCTGCATATAAGCTTCTTCATTAGTTTCTTTGTACAGGTTATGGATGTAACATTATTAATTGGCAACAGCAGGGAAATTGTTCTGTGGTCCCCTACCATTGTGTTCAACTATTTCTGTTCGATTATGAAGATAAAATCTACAGCTTGTTAGTTAAAATCTATTGAAGTTATGATAACTATTTTGGTTTTTTTTTTTATTCCTTAAAGCTTGAGATGCTGCAAGTGGGTTTAAAACCCTTGTCATTGAGAGTCTTTTATTTTATATTTCTGCTCTTTAAAATAACCGTGAATCTGTATACATCCTCACCATATAGCAACTAGTGTCTATCACATAAACATTTTTAAGGCCTTCCGGACACATACACACACATTGTTACATGACACTCTAGGTACCATTAATAATCAACAATACTTCTTAACCTTGCCCAATATGGAAATACACTTCTCATACTACAAAACCAGACATCAGCAACAATTAATGAATGCTGCATCTGGTTGTTATGCTGCTTGAAAGAAGTGGCATGTGCTAGAAGATTTTTAAAACAACAGTGATTAGAAAAATTTGAAATCAAGCAATTTAGATAAAAAAAAATTAACTTTTTTCATATCATTAGTTATTAAAACTTTCAGATAGTTCTTAATTTCAGTTGTAGCTTACAAAAGAACTATTGCATAACAAAGGTATTAAAAATCAGCATCTGAAAGACTCATTAAATGAATCAGTTGCAAAAGCAAACTATAATACACAAGAATTTCATCTATTTGTCCTCATTAATCTTTATCTGAACAGAGTTTTCTTTACTTTTTCATCAGAAATATATGTGCATGCTTTGGTAAATACATATGAATTATGTGGTTGTAAGTTGTCACTGTAAGTAGCATAGAGTAAGTTGGTTGCATACTTCAAGCTGACAATGTTACTGTTAATATGGCCAGTCGCAGAAAAGCAAAGCTAAAGAGATTGAGATTATGTGTATTTGTTTTCATGATAATCCTGATAGCCATTGTAAATGTCACATCTGAACGACTTTCAATTCTTTCTATTTCAGTTTTTGCAGGAATCAAACTTCACTGTCATACATCAAAGTTTGTATTCATTTAGCAGTCTGTCTCTGTACTCAGGGTTTCTGTTAAAACAGATAACTTCCAGCAATGCAGGTAAACAGGGTTCTTTGGCCATGTTGAAGTTTATATCCTAATTCTGCCATGATCTGGGATAATCTCTCATCAAATATACAGAGACCTGCCTTTTAATTACTGATTCAATTAGACAATTTTTGTTGTCATTATATTTTTTGTGTCAAATGATTCACAACATGAATAAGTGGACATGGTTACTCTAATCACATGTAGTATCAAGCGTGAGGTTCATTTTGTTATTTGTTTCTTGCAGACTAATGGACACAGCGAGTGAAATTCATAGTAATCTTCGACATTTCTATGTCCAACTATAATGAGCAAGCTACGTGAAAGAATAGTGTCCAAAGTTCAATGAAGGATGAGCTGTGATGTGGAAGAAAAACATGCAAACAAGATTGTGTCTGATGGTTGTTGAACTTAGTTGAACTTGTTGGAAATGTGATTTGCATGCACCATAGCTTATGATTTCCCAAATTTCTCTCTAGTCTTCACACATTTCATGAAATGTGTGCCAACATATAGTCCAAACACAAGAATTTTTTCAGCAGTTTCAAAGAGAAACATTTGATCACCTGTCATAAAACTGAATTTCATTTGTTCTCAAAAATGAAATCTTGATGGGATAAAATGATTTGAAACCAAGACGAGGTAAATGGCAATATGATAAATTTCTGTGTATAATAACGGTATTTTTGTTTCACTCATTCCACCCCTACAACTAAGAAAGAAAGACAAATTGGAGGTTGATTTCCAAAGGAATTACAGCTGTACAACTGCTAACAAGCGACACACAACCACACTTGATAACTTAAGAGTTTAAAGATAGATTAACTGTTCAGTATAGTATAAAATATTTGGTGATATTACTTATCATATTATCATTTAAGAGATGTTTAAGATAATAAGTAAGAAAACTTTGAAGAATATAAGCTAGTGCTACAAAGGACAAATACCACAATTTTCCTAATCACTGTCATAAATTCAAGGAAGAGGGGATATAACATAGACAGCTTCATCTTGATTATTACAATACTTGCATGCATTACAGACCAGACACAGTTGCATTCAAATGTTGCTCAAAAATCTGAACCACATAACATACAGCCTTAAAGTATTTTTGAGAAAATACCACATCTAAAGGCCAAAAGAATGTGAACCTTCACTTGGAATACATATTAAGAGTTCCTACTTAAAACTTTCAACAATTGTTTAATTCCAACAAACCTGCCCCTTGGTCTTTCCAGCTAATATTTGTGGAGAACTAACAGTTATACCGCATCAGTTACATTCAAAGTTATATTTGGCTTCACCATACTAACAGTATCATGCTGGGTTATTTACTTAATTGTAAATTATAAAAAAGAAATGCATGGGAACATAATAATACATTTATTTTCCATTATACTATTTAGTTTCATTTTTATCTCTAAGCAGAGAGATATGTAGCAAATTATAAAATGGAATTGTATATAAAAGGAATCAAAAGTATGATATTTCTGCTACAAGAATGCATGCAATGTTTGCCTTTATTACTTAGGTAGCATGAAAACAATTCATGTTAAGTGAACTAAATCAAAATTTAAAAGTGAAGCCAAATATGAAGCCCCACAGCCTATATCTAATTCATTGAGGTGGTCATAAAAACAATTAGTACCTTATGTATCAGTACTAGGTTCTTGAGCTTACGTATGCAAATGGGCCCAAAGTGCAGTGGTGCTTAAAATTACCTGACATTCAAAATTAGGAAAATCCAGAAAAATACTAAATTAGGTAACTTGACCTAATCACATTTTGAACCTCATGTCACCGCTTGATGCTCTTAATGTTTTTGTTTTAGCACACAAGCACGTGCTCAGAGCCAACCCGCTGACGTAGTATGCCCACTGACGGGCTGTATTCCAGGAAGGTTAGGCAACACTACTACGGAACCATTGCGGGACTTATTCTCAACAACCTGAGAGTCCTGCTGTTGTGGCTGGTGTTGAGAAGAGGTTTCGGGTTGTGGGTTACCGTGACTACTATTGTTGACGAGGAGAGGTTCTCTGGACGAGGACCCCATGCTGACACCGCCACCGCCGACGCCGGTGGAGTAGGTCGCAACGCTTTCCTCTGTCGTGGACGGGGTCAGTGTTTCTGTTTGCGGGGCACTGAGCTCGACGGACTGCTGCTGGGACTGCGATCTTCCAGCGGAAGATGACGACTCGGTGGCCCTAGTAGGGACACTAGAAGCCCTCTGGAGTTGTTTCTTGCTGCAGCATGCGCCTGATGCAACGCCCGCTGGATTGTTTCCACTGCCTTCTGCTCCCGTGTTGGAATTTCGCGACGATGAGAACTTCTTACGCTTGCGTTTGAGGGCGGCAAGAGCGCTGCTCCCTAGACTGGTATGCGTGACAACAGCTGCGCTCTCTAGGCTTGGGTTGGAGTCTGATGGAGACTCGGTGATGTCATCGGAGGCTGGGCTGTTGCTGTGACTGTGGTTGCTACAGTGCAAATGACTATTTCGACAATGGCTGTTGCACACAGAGTCTTCGGACCTACTCCTGCCTATGAGTCTGCTGACCCGCCCTGACTTGGCTGCCTCTATCAGAGTTCCCCAACGGCGTTTGTGAGAGGATGATCTCTTGATATTGAGCCGGGGAAGCCTTCCGAACCCTCCTCCCCGGTGGGAATGGTGGTGATGATCATTATTATTTTCCGCGGAGTTGTTATGAATGTGAGCTACTTTCTTTGGTGTGGAACCTGGCGCTCCACTGTTACCAAAGATGCCTGAAGTGGTGGATCCAAAAATCTCCTGCAGATGATGCGCCGAGGCATGATGGTCGTGTTGCTGTAAGTTTGCCATGAATTCGGCAACAGTGGGCAACTGGCTTGTAGAGGACGGCGCAGGGGCTATATTGAAACCTTTCATCAGCCGCCGTTCCTTCTGACGGTTTTTCTTTCCGCCAGTTCCTGCAGAATACACACATGTATAAGACAAAAGTTCAAAAATATTTTCGGCAACTGATAGAACTGAGAAAATATGTTCAAACATTCATCTCGATCTTTCAAAGCAAACAAAAATGAATATTGATGATAATTGTTTTTCCAGACAAACCCTGTATAGGACAAGGGCTGTAAAAGTAGGTATACTGAAAAATTGAATGCTAAAGCCGGAATTTGAACTATGGATCTTTCGGCCTCTATCTGGTTGCTCTTATTAACTGAGCTACTATGGCAACATATCGACATGACATTAAATTCTTCAACTGGCTCACACGTTTCTCGGTAAACCATAACGAGATCTCAAATTATATACAGGGTGTATATAAATGAATATCGGGGTTTTAACTATTTATAATATTTATTACATTCAACTTACAGTTATGAATGATATGTCAAATGAAAAAGCAACTCAAACAGTTTTAACAAGAAGCTTATAAATGTTCAATGTGACTACCCTTTGTCACACGGCACACATCAAGTCTATAGCCGAGTTCTTCCCAAACGTTGATAAGTGTGTATTCAGTAATTGTAGCAACAGCTGCTTCAATCCGGTTTCTTAATCCAGGGAGGTCAGCTGGTAGCAGAGGCACGTACACACGATCCTTGATGAAGCCCCAAAGGTAAAAATCGCATGGCGTTACGTCAGGAGAACGTGGAAGCCATGCATAGCAAGCCCTGTCATTGGGGCCCTTGCGGCCTTTCCAGCGCTCGGGTACAGTGACGTTCAACAATAGCATACTTCGTTATGCCAGTGAGCTGGCGCAACATCCTGCTGGAAAATGAAGTTCTCTGGCTCATTTTATTCCAACTGAGGGAAGAGCCATTGCTCTAGTGTATCAAGGTGAGAAGTGCCAGTTACAGTAGGTTCACCAAAAACGAAAGGTCCATAAACTTATCGCCGGGGTACGACACAAAAAACATTCACTTTAGGGGAATCTCGTTGCATTTGTACCATCCCGTGAGGATTTTCTGAGCCCCAGATGCGCACATTATGAGTGTTAACATGTCCACTAAGGTGAAAGGTCGATTCATCACTGAAGACAACACGATCCGCAAAATCGTCATGAAACAACATGTCGTTTGCGAATTTGGCACGTAATCCGTGGTCTGTCGGCTTTAGAGCCTGTAATAACTGTAAACGGTAAGGACGTAGCTGTAAGCGTTTTCTTACAACTTTCCAAACAGTCAACACAGGAACTTGTAATTCACGACTAGCCTTCCGGACTGATTTCTTTGGGCTACGAGTGAACGACTCTCTCACTCGCTCAACAGTCTCTTCACTTACTCCTGGTCGTCCCGTGCTCTTCCCTTTACAAAGGCAGCCGGTATCTTCAAACTGATTACACCATCTACGAATGTTTTTATCACTAGGAGGATCACAACCGAACTTACTACGGAACGCACGTTGCACAGTAACTACAGATTCGGTCTTTGCAAACTGCAAAACACAAAACGCTTTCTGTTTACTAGTCGCCATCTTTGCTACTACCGCTGTCTAGCGGATTGCGACAGAAACATTGCACGCACATGCGCACTTGTGCCAACAAACAAAACTGTTTGAGTTGCTTTTTCATTTGACATATTATTTATAACTGTAAGTTGAATGTAATAAATATTATAAAGAGTTAAAAACCCGATATTCATTTATGTACACCTGTATATTATAACCAAATGGCCACTTACAATGCCTCAAGTACTGTAAGTCTCGGGCTTCATAGCTTAATCAGCTATTAGGTCAATCAATGGCTTGTGTGGGAGAAAAACAATTAATTCATTGATTGTGAGCATGACTTAGTGGAAGTATTGCTTTTCTTTGTTGTATACTTTTCTGGCAAAAAGTAATAGCTCTTAATTTTTTTCCTGCACACATCTATACTTACCACCAAATTAAAAATATTATTATAGCTAAATATTGCCGAAAGTACATGATATTGTAGCTATAATGTTGAGCAATAAAATTAACAAAAGATAATGTATACGTTTTAAAAATAGAAGAGATATTAGGGAAACGCTAGATGCTTGCAGGGAAAACATTCATAATTTTTAATTTTAAAAACTTATATATCCGTTCAAAAACACTAAAAATATAAAGTAAAGTATGTGTTTCTCAAGTAAAAGATTTAATTATTGTAAATATTATAGTTATAGAAAAAAGTTTATCAAAATGTCACTGTCATATGCTGTAGTAAAACACAGCTATTTATTTAAGCTATCTCTTATTTTGAGTGGGGCGTTGACGGCAGACTCTGAAACATGAACGAGAGATATTTGAAATTTTGAACGAAAAGCACAAATGCTGGTGGTTCGGTACAGAAATAAATAAAATGGCTTCAGGTGTTTACTTCCATTTACATATGAGGGTTTTGGATCCTGTCTAGTTCTGCATAAGCTACGGTTAGCATTTGCTGGCATCACTTACATTATTTTGAACTGGATGCGCTCCACGATGTTCTGTTGTAGGATTGTTTTCGAGTAAGCCTGAAAAATTCTAGTTCATCGTTACTTTCAAATATACCTAATTAGGAGGAAATGAAAGGGAAATATTCGCCATTACCTGTTCCCGGGCCTGTAGCTGTTGAAGTGTTCATGCCAGAATTCCTCAGTATCTCTATCAGCTCGCATCGGAAAGCGGAGATGTCTTGTTTTATCTCATTGACATCGTCTTCTGTAACGCCTTCGTTTTCTGCCTTGCGTTGTTCAACCGTTACATATCGCCTCACCAGGTTCCTCATGATGCTCTGCAACAGATAACATTCTATGCAAAAACAATCTACTTTGGAACTGCAATATACCAATGCTGAATTACATAAATCTCAAAATTATAAGAAGTGTGAAGACTATTTGAAAATCTGTTTCAATAAGACTGAATCCCACAAAAAAGGTACACATTTTAGCATAGTTGATTCTTGCATCACAATGAGTATCGAATTAGATTACACTGCTTAGCGCCTTAAACTGAGTGATAGTTGCCGCCATCTACCGTTATGTTCATTCTCGAGCTAACGGCAAACAGCGTGCGTTTTGTTAAGAACAGATTATGTTGTATCTGGATAATAAGTCACCTACTTATAACTCCACATATCTCACATGATACAAGTAAGTGTGGAAACAAAATTCTATAGTTGCACATGTTGCAACACTTAGAAGAGCAATTATCCATAATCTCGCGAAGGAAGTCACGTGTGCAGAGTCTTAAAAATAAAAAACGACTCAAGAAAGATTGGACGAAAAAGAGATACAATGAGTGACATGAGTTTTCCATTTATCATCACTTATAGTAATGCAGGGAAGCCAAACAGATTTTGTTTCTGTAACTTTTTGTGCCCCGAGTTTCAGCCACTTGACCGTGGCTTGTCGGTATCATCTTCTAGATAATTTGAACGGTGAGCCCTACAGCAGTCGGAAGTCCGATTCTTTGGCCACTATTCAGACGATAAACCTAACTCTGGACTCAGTGTAAATGAAGGTAGTAATTCATACCCAGAACCTGAGGCAAGGGCGAATTCAGAAGGGGACGCAAAACATCAATTAACAATTACAGGATGCAACATAATACTTTTCAAATAGAGGTTATAAATAAAATAATATAAACTTAAATATATGTATAGTAAATACAAAATAAATAACTAATCGTCTTCCCTAACCCGATATGTGTATTAATGTTTACTGGCTTGCACCGGTCTGCTCAGCCTTAAGGGAGGGTGAGGGGTGAGACGCATGCCTAGTAGCGAGAGCAACTGATTTTCATACTACCCCGCCATTCGTGTCCTACTAAATGACTCGTTTTATAATTAAGAAGAGATTGAGCGATGATTTTTCTCCACAATTGGAAATGCAATGAAGAACTTCGATTTCAATTAAAAATCTTTTCAAATCGAGATTGCCACAACCATCCTATCGCCCTTTAAACGGATTTGGTGGGTAAATGTGGGATTTATTATTTAAATAAAGATATATCTTCAAAGGAAGCTTTTTTCCCTTTTACTCTTCACATGAGTGAAACTACTAAGATATTTTAGTTGTGGAGTGCATAATTCACAACTATTTTGTTGAATTTTCCCTGCATAATATTCGGTTTAGCGGTTTAAAATGTAACAATAATTATTAGAACCAGATACACTATTACGTATTTTGATTCTTTTACTATATCTTCCTCCGAACTTTTTCTACTCCAAACGCTACATAAAGTTTCGAAGCCACATTTTAAAAACTCTTTGGGAAAGGCTCCAAACAAACTGGTGCGTTCGCTTTACAGAACTGAGCGATCAAATCCGAGGTGATTGCCATAGATGGGGGTTAAAGTTTATTTTTCCAAAATATTCATTACTTTGGGTAATTATTATAACTTTGCTCTCATGCTTATATCATTTTGCATTTTTGTATGCGTGTGCTTCACCAATCATAATGAAGCACATTCATAATTCATCATTACGACAAAATACTGTCAAAGTAAGGATCGAAAATTCTTAAATTTTATAGATTGCTGCTGAAAAGAACTTTGTGGTACAAAAGGTGAGATAAGGCATATTGTTATATGTTCAAATATCCAGGTTTGTGGCAATTCTTCTGGGAAACTACTGAAATGATCTTCATGACATTTACACCGTTTGTTATGCAATCCTCTTATGCTGAACCAGATTTGTAAATAGATAACTTGGAATTACTTTTCCAACTACATTCTTCCTTTAAATGCTTATGAATGTAATTATCTGCAGCTTAAAAAAGGTAATTATAATGATAGCGGATACAGATATTTAAGATTGCTAGTGCCACCGCCTGTTAACATTTGGTACAGGTAAAGCACCTTCAAGAGTTTTCGACAAAAACAGACAACATTTTTGAAAATGCTAAATATATCAATTATTCATACATTGAACATTTTGTATTTTTCTGTATATAATGTAAGAAACATCTGTACCATAGTTTTTAAACATTATTTAACGCCCATTCTTACTAGATATGGGACCACAGTCGGCTATATGATTTGAAATAATAATTGGAACAGAAATTTGGGAGAGAAGAAATCGTGAATTAGGTTACCTTCCAGCAATTGCCATTTGTGAACAGAGGTAAACCTGGGAAAAACCTCAATCAGGGTGGACATTCTGGACGGTTTCGAGCCACTCCTTTTCACGAGTTGCTTCCCGGATACCCGTATTGGTGGACCAAATTTGATACGCATACTTGGAGTTAAGTACCTATGCATTTTAAATTATAAATATTCACCACATAACAAATCCCCCGCCTGCAAATATTCAGGAAACACTCCATGGACTATAAACATTTTAATTATGCTGCATTTGTGGCTCTTTAGCTAGCTGAGCAATGGAGGGCCAAGTTTCCTTCTATAGTGCTCCATTTTCAGCTAATTTTAAAATATTTACATAACAGTCTCTGTTAACACAGTTGTCATCCAGATGTGCATATCATCGCTTATTTAAACTGGGCCCTCCCCATCCAAACCAAAAGGCGAGTTAATACCCGGCGGGTCTCACTACTCCCCACCAGCAGCATATTTCCGATCGTGAAATATAGGCTCTCTTGCAGCAAAGATCAGCTAAATATGTGCCAAGATGCGACCGGTTTTTAAGGCAGTGCTCGAATGCTGAAAAAATGACCCGTGAGAGCTGAAGATACAAAATAACTAAAAATGTATGGGCTTGACAAAAAACATTGTATAAACATTCTGATGTAAGAAAAGCAGATACTAATTTAACATATAAAACCATTTAACGAATGTGAAACGGAACGAAGATGCAATGAAATGTGTAACCCTGCAATGCGTGGTCGTTTTTGAAAATGTATTTAAAAATGTATTCCACATAAACAACAAAATGTTACACAATGAAACAAGTTATATTTAAAAGGAGAATAACATGTGCAATTTAAAACATTACAACATAAATGAAACATAAATACTTAATTTAAGCACTTCCGGAATTTTGTACACTTTGCTATAAAACACATTCATGTAATATTTCAGAAATAAATAAGATAACATGGCTATAGTAATTAATAAAATGTTTGACACAAAAAACTGCAAGAAAATAAAATATTTAGTCGTCTTTAATACAGTGGATTTCTTTCACTCTGTGGCCATTGCTCGTCGCCTCGCACCCGGCCACTACAGCTCGGACTCCCGCTGAAGCAGTACTAATATCTATGCAGTCGCCTGACATTCTTATATTACAATTACAATGATAATAAGCACGTTGCCCTTTTCACCCATACATTTCTGGTATCACATCAGAAAGTCTTCATTAACACTAAAAAGTTGAACGTCTAAAACTGAATGAATTTCTCGTCTGATGTTTTGTTTTAGTTCTTTCAGTGCAGGGTTTTCGTTATATACACTTGATTTTTACTTTCTCTATACGTACTATGTACATAGTTTATAGAGAAGGTATTGTACTTCACCCTAAAATTCGATACCGAGATTTCACCGGAAATACACGTTTTGGGTCCCCCTGAATAAAAAAAAGGTTTTTAAAAAGGTCCGTGTGTATGCGTGTGTGTGTGTGTGTCTTTGTGTCTGTGGACAGCATGGCTCAAAAATGAAGAGACCGTTGAATATCAAACTTGGTATTTAAGTTTGGTATCTTCCAAGGATGCGACACGAAGATTTTTCAAGAAAATTCCCCATCCCCAACTACCCTTTACATGGAACTTTTTTCGAAAATTTTGATTTTCTCAAAAATGGCTGTAACGATTTTGATTAAAATATCGTATATTAAAAATATTTACCTGACAAATAAAATGTATATCTTGAATTTTCTGGGAATAGCCTCTGAAGACTACTTTATTATGGATGAATTTTGCATAACTGCTAAACCATAAGAGATAGACAAAAACTTACCACACAAAAATGTAAAGCACATTAAAACACACAATTTATATTATATACATTTTTTTCATGGAGTTGATCGTTTTGGAGATATTCCTTGTTTTTGGTTTCAGGTTTGAAAAACTTATACTTTTCTCATACAAGAATTTGTCAACTCCTGTTCATACAAACAAGTCATATAGCAACCAACTTTTGACTACCACTTTAACCTACGGTACTGCCCTAATTCGCTTCTACCTACAAGGAAGCAAGTAATAAGACTATTTCTGCTAATTTTTCTCAATTAGCATGAAGTAAATAGAATCATAAGCTTTTTAACAATAATTTGTTGCAGAGATGTGGAGAAAGTCATGTGAATAGAATACATTGATTTTTCACGCAATCATTACAGTCGTATACATTTATGTAATTTGATTTTGGTAAATATGAAAGCTATAGTAATTGGTCTATACTCTTAACACTGTTCTCTAACGACGAATGGTACCATTTGCATTCTAAAATAACAGATATTGAATTACAGAGAAACCGGACATTACACACAAGCTTCTGTTGCATGGTATAATCAATTGGTGTGCAATTACATACGGAATAATTTATATTTTCTGAACAAACAATGACACATAAACGTACGCGAATGACTTACCCGATTTTTACTCTATTTACCACGTCCGTGTACATAGCAAGTATAGAAGATATTAAAATCCATTAAAAAATTCGATACCGAGATTTCACGGAACAGTATGTTTTAAGGCTTCCTGGATAAAAGAGAAGCACTTTTAGAAAAAGGTCCGTGTGTGTTTATGAACAGCATAGTTCAGAAACGAAAAATAGGTTAAAACCAGACTTGATATTTAAGTTCAGTATCTCCCAAGGATGTGCCACGAAAGCTTTCAGAAAATCTCCCCAAGCCCCAGCTTAAACTACGTTTAAATGGACAATTTTTTATTTTCTTAAAAAATAGTTGTAGCGATTTTGATTGAAATCACATATATTAAATATATTTAGTTCATAAGTAAAATGTATATATTGAATTTTCTGAGAATAACCCCTGAAGCTCTCTTTAATCTGCATGACTTTTGCATAACTGGTAAATCACAAAACGTAAGACAAAATCTAACTACACAAAAAGATAGATCTCAAAAAAATACCAATTTATGACAAATGCCTTAAGAGAGAGAGTCTGTGTGTGTGTGTGTGTGTGTGCGTGCGTGCGTGCGTGCGTGCGTGCGTGCGTGCGTGTGTCTGTGTGTGTGTGTGTGTGTGGTTAGTTTTGGCTTACATTTCCCATTACTTACAGCTTTCTTAAATGAGAACTCATTCATTGTTTCTCATTTTAAATTCCTGGCTGTGTAAAGAAAACCGAATTTTAAAGTTATCACATGTCGATCGGCTCCTACAAGATTTCATTAATTTTTTTAGCCTACTGTATTCCTTTATTTCCTCGTACCTGAAAGTCATCTTAATGGAACACACAATACTTTTATAACAGCTGACCGACATTGAATGTCAGTCTGGATTTTTCTAACAGATTTTTTGCTACCGCCCATGCATTATATGTTTGATTGAGGAACGTTGAAATTAATTTTTATAAATATATTCAAAGGTATTCAATTAGTTCTTATTTTATATTCAAAGGTAATAATTATCTCAATAACAGCCTAAGTGCTATAAATATGGTAATCAGTAAAGAATTGTGGTCCACAAGATTCCCTGATCTAACTGTATTGAACTTTCATCTGTGACGGAACTTCAGTTTAGGAATTTAATGTTTTTTCGCGTGTTGTCATGGTAACAGAGTGGTTAGAGCAAATATACGGAGATCGTGAGATCTGTGGTGCAAATCCTGACTATGGCACTGCATTTTTGAATCTATCTATCCAATTTCTGTTATGCACAGAATTAATTAACATTAAAATGCCCATACACTGGAATAACTCAAAGAAAGCATTAGGCAAGAATTTCATTCAATTTCTGATATTGAATTCTCTTATTGATATCAATATTGATATAAGATATCAGTATCTCATTCAGATATTGAGCGTGAACGAAAATTCTCTGATATGCTAGAAATGTTAGACATAGGAAAACAAACCAGCACCTCTTTTAATAAGATATACGTAATTATAACAGCAAACATGAGAAAGAATGCATGGGGATTGCGGAGAAGTTATAACTGTTTCGACAGAAGTCCAAGCAGTAGAGACCGGCGAGCGAGCCTCCGTCCAGCGGACGCAATGTGAAAGAACAGCACTGCAGCAATAAAATATAACACTGAGATGACATCATTATTATAATAGAATGTAAACAACAGTTTTAGTATATTGCATTTATATTACAATTCCAAGTACTTGCACTTATTGATACATTATTTACAGCATTTAAGACGTGCAAGTATGAATAAAGATTGCAAACTGTGACAAACTACTTTTATAAGCATCAGTTATCAAATCCTGCTCAACCTCTGTACAAACCATTTTGTTTTTATTTATTTATTTCTTAATCAACTTTTTAATATATTTACAATATTATGACACATATATTTATTTATTTACTGTTTATATTCAACTATATATAACCTAAATGCGGTATGCCGGATATAGCCTAAAAGTTTAAACTATATATTACAGTATACAGATACTATGTACATGGGTACAAATGCATGCACAAGCACAATAATCTAGTAATTTGTATTAACAATTCTAATTCTAATGCTCTAAAATGTAGCTTGCAACTAAATGAGACTGGACGTATTAAGTTAAGGCATGTCTTAAATGCCCCCCAGTGTCTCACTGTACCGATTCAATACCTGTGTTTGTACCTGGAGTTCTTGTGAAGACCAAAATTTTCTTCCATTGTGAGCTGTTAGATTATGTATAAGCTTACAAAGAAAATCTGTTCATTATAAAATTTGTGAACCTTAATTTAGCCGTGTTATGCCTTAACATGACCAGTTATGATTAGACACTTTTGACCACAGGTTCTTTCATTTAAGTGGTATTTGAGTGAACAAAATACATATGTTAGTTACCTAATACTAAGGTAGACATTGAAAATGTTAGAAAACTGTTAACTACAGACACTTAAAGATTTTAAAACCATCTTACATAAAAGTAAAATATCACATGCACAGAACAACTAATATTCGCAATATCAAAACTATTGATTGCCTCTGCATTCTATTGTACTGGCTTCTAAACTCGGATGGATTTGATTCCAGGTGGCGCTGAGGAATCTTTCTTTAATTGGGATTATTCCCTACTCTAAACAATCCAAAACTCTTGAATGCCATTATTTTATTTTCTCTACCACGTACAATGCATATAGTGAGTAGAGAAGGTATTGCACTCCACCCCAAAATCTGATGTGTTCCATACACCTTACTTTTTCTAGCTGTTCCACAAACAAATCTTTCTTACAAAATATTATACTTTTATTTACATCATGCTAATCTGTGTAAACATTAGCAGAATTGGTCTTATTACTTGCTTCCTTGTAAGTAAAGGAGATAAAGGGAATACTCTAGGCTAAAGCGCTAGTCAAATTTTTTAAAAGCTAGTTGTTATGTGAAACGATTGAGATTTGGTTCATTTTTCATGGTCCCATTTGAGAAAAGTTGAATTAGCTTAAAATTGAATCCAATAACAATGAATATCTTGAAAACAGTCAACTATACAAGAAATTCGTAAATTATGTGTTTTAACAAGATCTACATTTTTTGTGTAGTAAGTTTTTTCTAACTCTTACGGTTTAACCGTTATGCAAAATTCTGCAAAATTCAACCAGAATAAAAAGCTCTTCAGAGACTATTCTCAGAAAATTAAAAATATATCTACATTTTATTTATGATGTGAATATAATTAATATACGACATTTTAAGCAACATCGTTGGTCATTTTTGAAAAATAAAAATCAAACATTTCGAAAAACGTTCAATGTAAAGGGTAGTTGAGAGTGGGGGTTTTCGTGTCGCATCCTTGGAAGATAGAGAACTTACACACCAAGTCTAGTATTTAACCGATTTTTCGTTTTTTAGCTATGCTGTCCGCAGACAGAGAGACAGATACACACGCAGACCTTTTTCTAACTTTTTCAGACTAAAGGAACCTCAAAACATGTATTTATGGTGAAATCTGCTATTGAATTTTTTGGGAATACAATACCGCCTGTATTTACTATGTACATTATACATACGGACTAGAGAAAGTAACACGATAGAGATATTTTACCGGAAATAATGTTTCGAGGACTCCGAATAAAAAAAACAGTTTTAGAAAAAGGTTTGTGAGTGTTTGTGTGTCTGTCTGTGTGAGTGTTTGTGAACAGCATAACTCAAAACGAAAAGATGGTTAAGTATTAAAGTTGGTATTTAAGTTCAGTATTTTCTAAACGTCTGTATCCCAAACTGCCCTTTACTTTGAACAGTTTACGAAAATTTTTATTTTTTAAAAAATGGCTAAGGATTTTGATTTAAATTCCACATGCTTTAGATATTTTTTTACCTTATGAAATGTATATCTTGAATTTTGTGGGAGTATCCTCTAAAGTCATCTTCATTCTGGATGACTTTTGTAACCGGTAAACCATAAGAAATAGATAATACATTTTCCAATCTCAAATGGGAAGTAGTCATTCGTTTTGTTATCCTGGCTATCAAAGAGATCGGAATTTGAATGTCATCATTTATCGAGCAACTAATGAACGATTTGACTATGGCTTTAGCGTAGTGTATTGCGCTATTTCTCTTGCACCTAAGAGAAATAAGTAATAATGCTGTTTCTGTATTTTTTTTTATCTGGATTAGCATGAAGTAGACAGAATAAGACTTTGTAAGAATAATATGTTGCAAAATAGATAGAGATGATCACGTGAAAGGAATACAAGATTTATAATGACAATAATTATTACCATATAATAATCATCTTATGTTTCTATGTTCTATTATTATTACTATTTCACTTTAACTGCCGGTTTTGTTGCTGGGATTTTATGATTCTGAAAAGATAGCCCTAGTTGCATGGTCTCATTCCTGTATTACCTGCTGATAGATTGCCTTAGCTCCGTTATTGACCTAATGTAACCTCTGTTTGGTTTTATTTCCTTAGCAATGCGGTATTTCAACTTTCCAATAAGATTGTGCAATACATGGGACTTGAACCCATACTACCTGAATAAGATATTACCACCTGAACTATCGGATGTGTGCTTCAAAGTTAAAACATTGTAATAATTCCAAATTTTATTTAAAAGATTATCACCGTAAAGATCAAAAATCTGATGTGTACCATTCACATGACTTTCTCCATATCCCTGCAACAAATAATTCTTAAAAAGCTTATAATTCTATTTACTTTATGCTAATCAGATAAAAAAATTAGCAGAAAAAGTCTTATTTCTCGCATCCTTGTAAGTAGAAGCGAAATAAGGGACAACCGTAGGTTAAAGTGATAGTCAAAAGCTGGTTGCTATGTCAATGAAGTTCCTTTGTTTATATGGATAGGAGTTGACAAGTTCCAATATGAGAAAAGTATACGTTTTTCATAGCAGAAACCAAAAATAAGGAATGTCACAAAAACGACGAACTCCACGAAAAAAATGTATATAACATAAATTGTGTGTTTTATGGTGCTCTCTATGTAGTAAGCTTTTGTCCATCTCTTACGGTTTAGCAGTTATTCAAAATTTAGTAAAATTCATCCAGAATAAACTACTCTTCAGCGGCTATTCCCAGAAAATTCAAGATATACATTTCATTTGTCAGGTAAATATGTTTAATGTCCAAAATTTTAATCAAAATCGTTAGTGCCATTTTTGAGAAAATCAAAATTTTCGAAAAAAGTTCCATGTAAAGGGTATTTGGGGGGGATTTTTCTCAAAATCTTCGTGTCGCATCCCTGGAAGATACTAAACTTAAATACCAAGTTTGGTATTTTACCTACTTTTCGTTTTTGAGTTATCGTGTTCACAGACACACGGTCACACACACACACACACACACGGACCTTTTTGTGAAAATGCTTTTTTTGGATATTGGGGACCCTAAAACATATATTTCCGGTGAAATCTCGGTATCGAATTTTTGTTGGAGTGCAATACTTTCTCTATACACTATGTATATAGTGCGTATGGAGAAAGTAAAAAGGGTATCCATAGTTCTTCAGGCACTAGGGTGCCGTTCAGTCTACCTACTTTCATTATTTGTTGATAGATGGCAGAGCTTTCGCTACTACTGTACATCTTCTGGTTACCCTTGTTTTAAAGCGAAGGTGGAAGTTGGGCCGTGGTATTAAATATCTAATTCGGTTGGTATTTAACTTGGCAACTGAGAAAATCCACGAAAAAGCCCCAGTTAGATTGTTCGATCCAGGGGATTCGAGCTAAGGTACAAAGAAGAATGGCAAATTTATATTTTATTTTGAAGAATCGTAGCTGACGAGAGGAGTGAGCATTTTTAGAAAAATGTCCGTGTGTCTGTCTGTCTGTCTGTCAGTCTGTCTGTCTGTGTGTGTTTGTGTGTCTGTGGTCCGCATAGCTCAAAAACGAAAAGCCCGTTAAATATCAAAGTTGGTATTTAGGTTTGGTATCTTCCAAGGATGCGATACGAAGATTTTCAAGAAAATCCCCCCTCCCGCAAGTACACTTTACATGGAAACATTTTCGAAAATTTGATTCTCTCAAAAATGGCTCTAACGATTTTGCTTAAAATGTTGTATAGTAAAGATATTTACATTATAAATAAAATGTATATCTTGAATTTTCTGGGAATAACTTCTGAAGACCTCTTTATTCTGGATGAATTTTGCCAGTTCTTGCTTAACTGTTAAACACAGAGAGAGAGAGAGAGAGAGAGAGAGAGAGAGAGAGAGAGAGAGAGAGAGAGAGAGAGAGAGAGAGAGGGGGGGGGGCTGCGGTCGGTTTAAATCAGCTGATTGTTCTAGTCCGGACAGGTCCGCTTGTAATGGCGTGGTAGCTCAATATGGTTACCGTAGGATGTGTTATATACTTTAGCATAAGAATATTGTGCGTTATCATTCGTGTCACAAGTTAGTAATAGTTTTCTAGTTGAATATTGATATCCGTTTGCCGAAGATGTTTAACACTTTTAAAACAATGAAGTATTTTATATAATTTACATTTTATATTATATAATTTACATATTTATATATCTGTGAGTTTAACTGTTACATAATGTATTTAAATTAATATTTTCAATCAGTAATATGTTTTGAAGTATGTATTTAGGTGATTTTTACCCACGTGTTCTGAATTATAACCTATTTCTGCCATCTACTATTTTTAATCCTATTTTATTTTACGCCACTTTAACAACTCGTTTGCTACCAGAGTTCCTTTTACCTTGGTAAAACACATGGAAATGCCCCGACATTATAGTTTAATTGAATATCAATCAAATTGTTACAGAAACTGAAAGGGTTGCAACATTTTCACTTCTCAAAGAAAAACAAGTCTTTGTTGTAGAGTCTTGACTAAGGTGTATTCCCACAGAGTTTAGAAAAAAGATGATCATCAGTTCACCCTGAAGACGAGGAAGATGCACTTCTTCGAAACGTTGGTGTCAAGCCAAGTTTTTACCTGGCTAGAAGCCCGAGAAGATTTTGAATTAACACGTCGCCAGGAAAGCTTCAGTTCTTAATGTATATGATATATATCCTTCGGAGTATAAATATTTTGATGAGTTATATATCATAGACGGAGCTACTTAGTAAATGGTGAAACACTAATCATTTGATGAAAAGACGTATTATTTATCCTAATTTTTATTGCATATGCACATTGTTTTCTAGGTAGTTATGCTTGCTAATTGCATAGGTGTTGTAAATAAATATAAATTTAACTTTCAACATCCGTTACTCATCGTGTTCATCAACAAAAAATACATTATTTGCGAGAAAATTGAAACCTAATTTTCATAAACAATTCGAACACAGTCGAGTTTTATTAAAATAATTTAAAATATTTCATAAATTAACCAGTAGTAACAAGTTTTACGTTTATAAATCTATGAAATTTGGTGTACATCTTAAAAACTCAGTAAACTAAACTTTTATTTAATATAATCTTCTAGATAATGGATCATTTAAATTTTGAAATTATTAATTTTTCGACCGATTTACAGATCGATAAAGAACAGGTCTGTCATTGAGTCAGCGAAACGCTATTTTTCTCCCATACTACTTCTGCATTGAAAAAAAAAATGTATTAGATAAAAACAGTTTGCGTAATGAACTTGAATGAACTTGCAACATATAAGTACTTTTCAACAACTTATTTTAAAGAAAAACAGAATATTATTTTATAGTGAATACATTTGTGATGCATCTTTAGGACCTGGACCAAACTTTTATAAAAATTGCCACCCTAAAGTTTTTCACATATAGAAAATCGCCGATTTCATGCATTTTTATTGCTGCCTGTGTAAAAATCTTTTATATTACTTAGAAAATGGATGCTTGGTTTTATAAAAATATATTTTAAAATGAATAATAATTTAATTAGGAATAATAGCAGGCATTTATAATGTTTAAGTAATTAAACGATCATACTGCATGGATATTATTGGCTAGAAAAATAAATGATTGATAAAATGACCAATGCACGTCTTCCGAAATGTTTTGTTATCATTCATCTATTTAATAAACAGTAATGTTCAAATAATCAAATAACAATGAGAATTAAATACAATAATGTTCAGGAAATTTAATACTTATGTATAATAGCTTAAACTGTTTCCAGAAAACCGTAGTAGTGTAGCAGATTTTTCGAGTTTCACAAAAGCATGATTTTTATTCCAGAGTATTGTTAATTACTTTAGGTAAGTATTTAAATACTATCGAAATACTGTGATAAAACCATGGCATGTGGCCTCCAGTCATTTGGTTTATATTACCAATAAGAGAGCATCTTAACATATTTTCTAAAGTGATGAATTTATTGCTTCGTATTGTTTTCAACTGACAGACCTCGGCGAGACTGAAGCACCAACTTATGAAGATTGCATAACTACCAGCAGAAAAGCTAAGTGAATATACACAGCTTTTAAATCAGCTGGGTATTTCTGTTGTATAAAGTAGAACAAAGCCATATATAAGTAATACTAAAAACGGCAAAGAAGTATTTAAGGCTTCAGTCGTCATCAATGGATCACTCCGACAATTATCTTTATGTAGCTGAGCAGTAATTAATTTTTATGTGGAGGGTATAATAGAACAACTCTCCAGATTCAATTGTTTAGGATGTACAATTTCCTGTACAATAAGAATGATATTAATGAATAAGCTCCTTAATTATAGTCGTTAATCGGGACTATCAAAAGGACACTGTGTGACAAGGTGTGCGTAAGGAAACAATTTTATAAATTGATTCCAGTCCTGCTATATGGAGCAGAAGTATGAACCTTCACAAACGAATATAAACAAAAGATGAGCCATTGGAGATGGAATTGCTGCGTCTGCTGGATCATCAAAGGAATAAAGATAGGAAAGAATTTAGGAAATTCAAATATCATAGAAACGGTAGTAAACGAAATATATGAATGATATATGCACCTTTGTAGAATAGACTCATACCGTAGTCCTCTCCAAGTATTAAATAAATTAACTGGTAGGAGAAGTGTAGGAAGACCCAAAAGTCGATAGAGAGATTAGTAGTGTAGCCGAAACGGATTTTAAATTCCAAACAGTATAGTTTATGATGAAGTTCAAGCAAAGAACTGAATAACGTACAGATGTGACAAACTATGGAAAATTTGAATGGAAACAGGAAGGAAAAGCATAATGGTACCAGCAACAGCATTTGAATCTAAGCAGAACTTTTGAAAGTGCGGTACATGTAAAAAGAAAGCGCTTCAGAATCCTACTGAACAGGTTACAACTGGTTGTCGATCTAGCAGAAAGACAAGGAATGCTGGAAAATTAGGGAAAGCAGTTTCAAAACACAAGACTTTAAAGCTGTAATCGTGAAGTTTGTACGAGGATGATACAATATCTTATCAAACTCCAGAATGAATTGAACGGGAGTGAACCCGCTTGATGAAGGAGTGGAATATGTCCAAATCAAATATTTGGTAGTGTCATAAAATAGAATATGTATTATTTAGACAAAACAATGAAGACATGCATGTTGCTGTTTCTAATCCTGCAGAATTATGTCCTTTTAATGTACATTTCTAAGTTGAACTCCGCACAACATATGCATAAGCAATGCGCATGGAAATTTTGTTTCTTGTTACTGTTTAAACTGAATGTCGTGAGTTTATATTTAAAATCATTTAAGACCAGAATAAAGAGGAATCCATGCAGTTGGGCTGTGAAAAATGTTCACTTAAGTAGGCATCACACAAATTCATTGCCATTGAATCAATGAACAACGTGGACTGGAAGGACTCAGATTGAAGAATAAGGTGGGTCAGTGATTGACTTGAAGAACTGAGCAAGATATGAAACTGCTTCGATTTTATAAGCTCTGTTAATGTTAAAAGGTAGCAAGCAGATGCCTTCAAGTATAGTTGAGAAAAATGATCTAATTAATGGAACTGTTTTACAAATCGACTTCTCGAAAATTACAAAAAAATGTAAAATATGCAGAAGTCTTTTGCTCTGGTGTCCGATTATATTGCACATGATAAATATGTGAACCTATGAAGTGTACTTTATTGAAGACTTTGCTCTATCTCAAAGTTTCATTTTCAGATGGAGCTCCACCCCCTTTAAGTAAAAGTACAGCTTAAATAATGTAACAATGCTCTCCAGGATATTCTGATTTAATATTGAGTGAAACTTATTTCAATCTTACCCGGAAAAGAGTTGTGGATGCAAGTGGAGGGAAGGTGAAGCGGATGGCCTGAGTGGCTATGACATCAGGAACTTCGACGAATACAAAAAGCAGGACCAGTCATTGTTGCTGCGAATGTTAAATCCAAACATATTCGTGGTAAGCAGATATCCCAGAATGACGCTGAAGAAGTGAGAAACTATCCTCGAAAAAGTTTGAGCATTTCTCGGATATTGAATATTTAATCAAGAATGCACAACGTTACATGGACAGCCAGTCAGACTGGTCCATTAGTTCCATGGGTCGCAGAACTTCATGAACAGTGATTTCTGCAGTATAAACGCAATGTGTATAATTTGACATATGCACGTGTTATTCAGCTGAGTAGTTTTTTTATTTCAGCAGTTTATCCGACATTCCTGATTCATTTACGTAAAGAAGACCGTTTGTTAGCGTGAGTAATGATCAAAATCTAAGATTTCGTTTATATTTGCTTCATGGACATAGTGGTATGTAATTAACATATCCTACGTTCATCAGAGAATATTAGTATTTGATATGCAGCTTCTTATTGTTTTTGATACTCATTAAAAGAGTTTTAATGAATGTAGATACTTAATAGGTACAAACAAATCATCACCGCAAGCTGCAATTGTTTGAAATCCAATTTAAAATCATTATCTTTAATCAGATGAATATAAATTTAAACGAATGAATAGAATGAATAACTTTTGAAAACTATTTTTATTTAACTTTCAGGAAAATAGTAAACTTTGTTTCAATGTGTGACCGAAGTTTATTAAGCATCTTATACAACTTTTATTTTTAAGCCGTACTTTTGCGATCATTTATTATTTATTTTTTCCCTATCGGAAGGATTATATAGTCCAAACTCACATTGCAAAACCTTGTTTGCAGAAAGGTTTGGTTTATCCGTAAAATGTACTTCAAATATCAGTCTATTCTACGCGGATTTACTCAAACTTCTTTTAATTTATTGGGATATTTTGGACCAAAGCATAACTTAAAAAGACCCATGTTTTCAAATTAAAGGGCATAAGTCAGCTTTAACTGACTTAATAAAAATTATTAGATTTGATTGCAGGCATTTCATAGTTAGGAACTCCTCTTTCTATTTGAACATCTTGACAAATATTTATTAAGTTGGAAAGTTCTTCTTCACATTGTGTTTCTACCAATAACCCACAATAAAAGAATAAAGGGCTAAATGTATTACTAAAACAATTAGGTAAATCGTGTGGGAAGGCACAAAAGGAAAATATATATTCAAGTGGTATTGTGATAATGTGCGTCTAAGGATATTTACTATCCTAGGTGACATTCACTAGAGCCTGATAATTTGCAAATATATATCTTGTGCACCTTGGGCTCAGTTAACAATTTCATCCAATCCAAAAAAATTGTTTGGAAAAACACACATAACAAGAAAGATATACTAAAATGGAAATCAGTTTCTATTTTCTATCATCACATATAATAAGGTCTATTAGTAAGCTGGATTTGTACATTGATATTTCCTATTATTTATTTTCAGTTTTTGGACCTTCATCAATATTATACATTTAGGAAACAAAGGTATATATAAATTCTGATTGTAAACCATCGCAGCATTTTAGTGCACTTTGTCATAATGTGATAAGAAGATGCTAATTTGTCAAATGCTACAATTTGGTTCATTTGCTAAAAAAATTAACCAGATGTGTTACAAATTATTACACAAAGACGTGGATAAATGATCTATTACTCTAACAGACAAGGGTTTCTCTGTTACAGCGTTTTATTTTTATATGGTCCAAAAATGTATTACAGAGTGATGCAATTTGTATTTCATCAGTCAGTAGCTCAGTGACGCTGAGAACCTGGTTCTATGGGTTCATATATATGACAGATTTACAGTTCCCAAAATGGTTGTTACATACAAATAATAAACACAGTGTACAAGCGAATGGTGATGATGTAGGGTAAACCTACAACCAAGGAGTTAATAATAATGCCACTCCTTTCTCAAGTCAAAGCTTTCTGCATAAATAATAAGTTGTAGGGACATATCCAAATGAAAACTAAAATGAAAAAGAAAAAAACAAATATTGCAAGTTAGAACAATAAAAGTAACCCAGCCACAAATTCGTATAATGAGCTTAAACCTGTTATATTATTTGAATAACACAAGTAGCTTTCAGTATTTTTCCTATCGGACGACTAGCTTGGCATGGGCTTTTGAGCTGTGCGCTTCTGGCCTTTGACTTGATACGCGTTCGGAGAGAAATAAAATGAATGGAACCTTCACATACAATTCTATTGGGTTTGTTTTCAGAATAAACAAGCAGTATGAGTGATATTCTATTAAGCAGAAATCTTAAATACACAGGTGTGCAACTTCGTTTCCGCCTTTTTCCAGTAGATGACTTTGAGTAGGTGGTGAAAATAAACAGAAGAAGACCTCATGCTTGGGCATTTGCCAAATAATCTCATCCAAAATAAGTCGATTTGTGTCAGCAACGTGAGGGTATTCTCAATTCAAAATTTCAGTGTACGAGCCAAATTCTCGTCATTTGCTGGAGATTATAACTTTCTGCTTCAATATGAAGAAATCTGCAGCTGAGGCTCATGGAATGCTCTCTAATACATATGGCGAGATTATAAGTGAAAGAACGTCTTGTGAGTGATTTCAACGCTTTCAGCATGAAGGTAGAAGAGAAAAGGTTTTCAGAAATACAGAATCTGAGGCATTACTTCTTGAAGACTCGTGCCAAACGCAAGAATAATTGACAGAATTAATAGGAGTGACTCAATAAGCCATTTCTAAACGTCTCAAAGCCATGGGAATGTTTTGGAAACAATCAAATTAGATGCTGTACGAGTTGAAACCGACATGTTGAACGACGTTTGTTTGCTTGTGAACAGCTGCTTGAAAAGCAAAGACGAAGGGATTTCTGCATCACATGACTCGTGACGAAAAATAGGTTCACTACGATAATCCCAAGCGCAGAAGATCATGGGGCTTCCCGACCATGCTTCCACCACAGATTCTATTCTGTGCTTCCACATCGACAGCTAAATCCAATATTCACAGCTCCAATCATAATTTGATAGGACCAGCTGTAAAACAGACTGAGAGAGTCACAACCCATCTGTATGGAAAGCAGTTAAGTTTAAGCCGAGTATTGAAAGGTAAACGGCCACAATACAAAGAGAGATATGATAGAGTGATTTTATAGCATGACAATGCTCCACGCCTTGCAGCATGGTCGCACAAAATATACTTGGAAACGTTGACATTGCAAGTCCTACACCACCCGCCGTATTCTCTAGACATTGCTCCCTCTGGCTATCATTTGTTTCGTTCTTATGAAGAAGTAAAAAAATTGGATCTAAACACATATCGCCTCAAAAGATGATCAGTTTTTACATTCTCTATACATACTATGTACATAGTGTATAGAGGAGGTATTGTAATGCACCCAAAAATTCGATACCGAGATTTCACCGGAAATACATGTTTTGAGACACCCTGAATACAAAAAAGTATTTTTAGAAAAATGTCCGTGTGTGTGTGCCTGAGAGCAGCATAGCTCAAAAACGAAAAAACCGTTAAATACCAAATTTGCTATTTAAGTTCAGTGTCTTCCAAGGATGCGGCACGAAGGTTTTCAAGAAAATCCCCCACCCCAAACTACCCTTCACATGGAAAAAATTTCTAAAAGTTTGATTTTCTAAAAATTGGCTCTAACGATTTTGATTAAAATATTGTATATTAAAGATATATACCTGACAAATAATATGTATATCTTGAATTTCCTGGGAATAGCCTCTGAAGAATACTTTATTCTGATGAATTTTAGGCAATAGTGTATAACTGGTAAACCATAAGAGATACAATTTATGTTATATATATTTTTTTCGAGGAGTTTAACATTTTTTAGATATTCCTCGTTTTCAATTTCAGCCTTGAAAAGGAATTTGTCAAACAAAGGAACCTCAATCACATAGCAACCAGCTTTTGAGTATTACTTTAACCTATGGTAATCCCTCTTTTCGCTTCTACTTACAAGGAAGCAACTAATAAGACTATTCCTCTAATTGTTTCTCGACGAGTATAATTTGTTGCAGAGATGTAGAGAAAGTCATGTGAATGGAACACATCAGATTTTTTGACAAGGGATTTGTATGCCTTCGGAAAGATGCAATAAAGCTTCGAATGTCGGAAAAACGGCTGAAGCAAAGTTGTACTCCTAATACAATGATATAAATTTAAATCTTTTGATATTTCTGGTGACAGAAACACACACAAAATGTAACATTACAATGTTCATCTCCTTTTAGGTATTCAAACTTGTTGAAAAAGCATGCACATTCTTTGACTTCAACCGCGGCGTTTCAAAAGATTTCTACATTTGCGAATATGAAAGGCTTTGTTTCATTTTGATTGTAGATGTGTTCTTTGTTATAGTAATACACTTTGTACAGCTTCATTCGGTTTATTGCTTTGAAATGTATTCCTTTGATGTGTGCTTACAAAGAAAGTCAGAATTGTGTTTCTCTGCTTCCTAAAATTATATGGTTGTGGAGAGGTGCTAGGGGCGACAGTGGGAATCATGAAGTGGGGTACCTCTCTCTCTATCTCTCTCCCTCCCCCTCTCTCAGTGTATGTTTGTGTAAGTTAATAAACAACACATTTGATCATTACATGGGGTGTGAGAATGCCTTTCATGAGAACTGGGGGAATATTTAAGCTTTGTTTTACAATTAGAAAGGCTAACAATGACACACATTTTATTTATTTTGAGTAGGTATGTGTAAAGGCTAAAGATGAAGTCGAATAGAATTGTTTCCTGCTCAGAATTTGACTACATTTTCTGTGACTACTTTACTCATTTATTTCTCAGCAAATGACCGTGACTTATACATAGGAACAAAAATTACAAGAGTAGAACATTAAGCTGTAGAGCAGGTTTACTTTCTCTATCCCGCATGTGTAATGTACATAGTGGATAGAGAAGGTATTGTATTCCACCCAAAAATTCTATGTTAGATTTCACCGGAAATATATGTTTTGAGGTACCCCGAGTCCGGAAAAAAACACTTTTAGAAAAAAGTTCGTGTGTGTCTGTGTGTATGTGCCTGTGGACAACGTAGCTCAAAACCGTTAAATACCAGACTTGGTATTTATGTTAGTATCTTTTAAAGATGTAACACGAAGATTTTCAAGAAAATCCCCCACCACAAACTACCCTTTATATGAAAACTTGTTTGAAAATTTTGTTTTTCTCAATAATGGCTCTAACGATTTTGATTAAAACGCCGTATATTAAATATATTTATATTACAATTAAAGTGTATATTTTGAATTTTATAGGAATAGCATCTGAAGAACTGTTTATTCGGAAGAGTTTTGCAGAATTTTTCATAAGGTTAAATCGTAGGAGATAGACAAAACCTTTTGCACAAAAATTGTAGATCTCATTAAAACACATAGTTTGTTTTATTATAGATTTGGCCGTTTTTGAGATAATCTTTCTTATTGGTTTCCATTTTAAATGCCTAACTTTTCTCAAACGGCACCATGTAAAGAGAAATGGCCCTACTTTTTTTTTACACAGTGACCAGCTTTTAAAAGATTTGACTATCGCTTTAACCTATACCATTCTCTTATTTCCCTTCTACCAACTAATAAGACCAATTTGCTATCTAGATTAGCACGATGTAGATAAAATAACAATATTTAGTAAGAATAGTGTGTATATAGAGCAGAGAAAGTGAATGTAGCACAATTATTTTTTTTGGCAGGAATATTCGTCTCAAATGCTTACTAGTCTGTAAAGTTTTCAAACGCAACATTTGAAATAATGAATATAATGCCCTGATGTTTTTATTGTGACTGCGCAGCAAACGCTTGCATCTATATCTTATAACCTACGTTGTTGTCGGCGGCTTCTCTACCCATTGTCGCACCTGCGTGAGTGAACACGATCGACTGGCGCACTATATCAAAGTCCTACAAAGTCGCACCTGTGTATAAGCTTGTGACACCTGCGTGTAATTTACATGCAATAGTGACCTCTACTCCTGAAATTCCTTATCACTCACACACACACACACACACACATTATTGGCAGATTCGCTCCGTTTACTTAGTATTTATCTTCAGTATCTTCCAAAGATGCGACACGAAGATTTTGAAGAAAATCCCCACACCCAACAACTACTCTTTAGATGGAAAAATTTTCGAAAATTTTGATTTTCTCAAAATTGGCTCTAACGATTTTTATTAAAACACCGTATATTAAAGATATTTACATGACAAATAAAATGTATAGGTACTTGAATTTTCTGTAGAACTCTTTGGATGATTTTTGCATAACTGATAAACGGTAAGAGACACAAAAAATATATATCTCGTTAAAACACACAATTTATGTCAAACATTTTTTTTCGTGGAGTTGACCGTTTCCGAGACATTCCTTGTATAGGTCTCAATTTTAAAATATTAATAAGACCACTTCTGCTAATGCTATCTTGATTAGTATGAAGTAGATAAGACCTTTTAAGCAGATGATTTGTTTACAGAGATATAGAGAAAGTCATATGAATGGCTCACATCTGGCTTTTTGGTGCGTCCAGCCTTCAGTTGTTTCTCGTGATGCAAAGATTTAAGCTAATTATAACAACCAATTTTTAATTGCTATTTCATAAATAAAATTTCGCAATATTCACTTAAAATTATTGCAAATCCATCTCTACCATGTTTACCATTAAATCCAAAATTAATTATAAGGTACCAGATTGGTTGATTATTGTTATTCCCCACGAAGATCGCAAAGAAACCATTGATCAATCATTGACTTATCGAAATTAACTTAAATGAAAGTACAGGTTTGACGCAGATATTTTTGAATTAAATAAAAAATAATTAAAATATTTCCCGAATTAAATTCGTTTATTAAAAAACTATTTCCCTGTAGTTCCCTGAATATTTATATAATTTCCCGATCGGTTTGTAGGAGACTGTTGAGTTAAAAAAAAAAAAAACAAAAAAAAAATACAAACAAACATATCCTTCCAATAAATCTAATTCTAGCACAAAATTCAATTTAAAGAATCTTCTTAACATTGGTTTACTTTACTTAAACTACAGTATTATCTAAAAGTACATAGGTTCCAAATCAGTTAAAAAGAGGAATAAATTAAGTTAAAAGTCTTATGGTCAAATTAGCGAAAAAAGAATGCCGCCCTTTAAGACAGTTTTTTCTAGCCACTAAGTGTTAAAGGAGAATATAATAAACCATCCACTAACTATTCTGGGCACCTATAAAACCTTAATTCACATTTTGCATAATTTTTACTTTCTCTAGCGCATATGTACAATGTGAATAGTAGATAGAGAAGGTATTGTATTCCACCCAAAAATTCAATATCGAGATTTCACCGAAAATGCATGTTTTGAGAGTTGCTGAACCCATAAAAAGCCGTTTTAGAAACATATCCGTGCGCGTGAGTCTGTGGGAAGCATAGCTCAGAAACGAAAAGTCGGTTATTTACCAAACTTGCTATCCAAGTTCAGTATTTTCCAAGGATGCGACAAAAACATTTTCAGACAAATCTCCTCACTCCAACTACCCTTTACATGGAACACTTTACTAAAAAAATAGCTTTCATGATTTTGATTAAAAACCAACAATTTAAGGCATTTTAATGATAAAACAAAATGTAGCCTATATCCTGTTTTTTCTGAGATTAGCTACTGATGATAAAACAAAATGTAGCCTATATCCTATTTTTTCTGAGATTAGCTTCTGATGATAAAACAAAATGTAGCCTATATCCTGTTTTTTCTGAGATTACCTTCTGATGATAAAACAAAATGTAGCCTATATCCTGTTTTTTCTGAGATTAGCTTCTGATGATAAAACAAAATGTAGCCTATATCCTGTTTTTTCTGAGATTAGCTTCTGATGATAAAACAAAATGTAGCCTATATCCTATTTTTTCTGAGATTAGCTTCTGATGATAAAACAAAATGTAGCCTATATCCTGTTTTTTCTGAGATTAGCTTCTGATGATACAGCAGCTTCAACGTATTATTTAGATAATGATAAGGGCACTGAATATATTGGCATTTTAACTAGAAAAGCTAAAATTATTCTAATACGCTCATTTAAGTAATACTCAAATAAAATTCATTATTCTAAATGACTTTTGCATAACTCTTGTTTACCTGGCAAACCGTAAGAGATAGCCAAAAACTTATACAAAAATGTAGATCTGGTTAATATACACAATTTATGTAATATACATTTTTTGCATAGCTAAACAGTTTCGGAGATAGCTACTTAAACTTTTCTTAAATGGGGAGACATCTTTCTTTTCGCTTTCCTTTTATTTACTCCTGGCAAGCAAATAGAACGGAATTGAGATTGTTTCCGGCAGCCGGCTTTTTATAGATTTAACTATCGCTTTAGCCTAGTGTACTACCTTACAATAACACCAATTCTGTTAACGATTATCTTCATTAGCATGATGTAGATAAGAGAATAATATTTTTAAAATAATTTGTTTGCCGAGCAGGTACAAAAATTCATGTGAATGAACACATTAGATTTTTTATGTAACTAAATGTCAAAACCCCTCATTTAATTGCCAACCAGAATAGATTTCCCTAACCTTTATTAGACTATAAATAATTTTCCTCCATTACTCGCAGAAGCTTTGATTTCTCTGGTTTTTCCTGACCTTTCCTCTCTTTCCAAGTCGTTGTGAACCAAGAAGATGCAGGTTTCTAAACTAGTTGGTAGAAGGTTTATAAAATTTATTTCTTTAACTTCCATTCGAATTCTTTATTTAATTTAATTTATGAAAGCTCCAAATCCACATTAACACTAAAAACTATTGGACATCAATGATGCTGAGTTTATGAATATTCAGATTTTTCAGAATGAATTTTATTAATATACAATTCCACAAAATGAATTAGATCTAGCGATTATCTCATTCTGTTTCTAAATGATTAGAAAGTAACTTGTATCATTAGATTGTTTACTATTGTCTTTCCGTGAAACTCACAGTGTCAACAGTGGGAATTAATATATAAAATATTTGTTACCTCCACACTAGTAAATGTGCAGAACAAAAGTTGAATGGCAGCGTCAGACTGAAAAATTCAATGTCTTAGCCGGGACTTGAACCACAGTTCCGTCCAGTTGCTTTAACCACCGAACTACCACGGTAACAAACCCAGAGGGCATTAAATTCCCAAAATAACTCGCGTTTCCCCCCAGTAAACCCACAATGAGATCTCAAATCCCAATGGCGATCCACACCTTTGAGGACCGAGCCAGGTAGCTCGGGCATTTCCTCTGACATTGGCATTCGGGAGTTCGTGGGGTCGATTCCAGAGGCTGACCTCTCTGACCCATGGTTTCTTTTGGGGGTTTTGTCGAGCAAATGCTATGAAGGTTTCTTCATTCTCCCGAAATTCCTGTCCCTTCATTTGATCTCCATTTCATCCAATCTGTCTCTTTTGGTGTTGTAAGTGTCGGCGAGGTTGCGCCCTTCCATGGTGGTGATTGCGCTCTGGAAATAAAGCTCTCGGCGGCAGGATGGCGTTGAAAGACGTCTGTAGACTCAGGGAAGTTGTAGGGCATGGGCTCCTAGTGCTGTCTGCGTCGGGATGAAGAATTGCTTGGAATATGTTAGAGATCCACCACGCTGATACTTCCTCCACCTCCGCTTTTGGCTGCTCTTTGAAATCATTTCTTCCTGGGGTCTGACGTACAATAAGTTGCAGTGAGGAATCCCCCTCCAGCATCACACACATACACACTTTTGAAATCTCCTTGTGTGGTTTGCAGGAAAAACGCAAGTTGGGGTAATTTAATGTTCTATTGACATGTTGTCATGGTAACTCAGGTTAGAGCAACGGACGAAGACCAGGAGATGTGGTCTAAATACCGGCTATGACATACACTTTTTCAATGAGAGTTTATACCCGCGTTTGATGTGGAAATAGTATACGTTAGAAAGCATGAACGCCATCACAACCTCTCCAAAAGCGTTATTCAGCACAAGACTAGGTACTAGGACACTTTAAATGCCTAGAATAAATTACGAAATGTACTTAGCATATTATGTGCATGCTACATGAAGGGAGGTACTAGTGCAAGTGTCGACAAGAGGTGGTTCTGCTCATCAGATTGAATTATAGCTGTCTCTAACAGCCCAGCTGCGGTGGTTTTGTATCTAAGTGCTGCCAGCCACAAAATGTGCACCTCTTACTATGTCCTAGTTAGCTTCGAAATTATCTATAAGTGGACAGCTAAGTGATTTCCACATGCATCCCCTTGGTTTAATAAAACAATCAAGAACTTGTTTTGTGTTTAGGTTGGAGCTCATCAAAACAAATCCAAGCATGCACATCAGCCATCAGAGCTGTTGTGTACCGCATGTGAGATTTGTGGTGGACAAAACGGCGCTGGGGCGGGTTTTCTCCGGGTACTCCGGTTTCCCCCGCCATCGCATTCCACCGGTGCTCCATCATCATTCATGTATCATCAGTGTCACCGCCTGCGATGCCATTAGTAGTTAAAGCGGGCGTTAAACACTACCCAAAAAAAAAAAAAAAAAAAAAAAAAAGAGCTGTTGTATGCTGTAGAAATAGTTCCCGTGAATATATTCGTAATTTATAGCATTTAGATTGGTAAATATTAGAACATGGTAAATTTAGCTTAGTGTACCTCCTTATAATAACACCAATTCTGTAAATGTTTATCTCAATTAGAATGATGCAGATAAAAGAATAATATTTTGTAAAAAAGGTTTATTTGCGGAACAGGTAGGGAAAGTGAACGAATCAGATTTTTTATGTAACTAAATGTCAAAACCCCTGACAAAGGGCCAACCAGAATAGATTTCCCTAACCTTTATCATACTACAAATATTTTCCCTCTATTACTCTGAGAAATTTTGATTTCCCTGATTTTCCCTGACCTTTACCGTCTTCCAGGTCATTGTGAACCAAGAGGAAGCAGTCTTTTCTAAACTAGCTGGTAGAAATATTAGCAAATAACACTACTAAATACACGAATTAAAGAAAACAATTGAAAACAATAGCTAACGGAAAAACAATTTCAATTAACGATTACGTGTCACAGTATGTTTTTAATACGTTTTGTCTTTCATAGACGTGTCCAAGAAGAGCATGTAGATTACGAGAAAAGAACGCTCTGTACGCATATCTTCGTCAATTTGTTAATGAAACTAATCATTTATTTATATTGATTTTAAACAAATTTATGTCATGGTAGACACACGAGTGCTATGGAATGTTTAAAAATTGTTTGTCATTCGGAACCTTTAGGTGTTAACGCATTATAAGAGGATATTACAGTAAGAATTAAAACATGATAAAATGTCAGATGGAAGGCTTTAGATTGAATTTAGCTAATTATAAACAAAAAGGACAGTTATTAATCAGGGAATAAGACAAGGATATGTATTATGCTTTTTAACACTTATTTGGACGATATCTTGCAAAGATGGAAGGAACAAACACCCCCTGAAATTAACACAGGGAAGACATTTCTGAAAATTTAGCCCACTCAGATGAGTTAGCGGTAATTAAAACATGGAAGACAAATCTTCTCATGTGCTGCATCATATTTATAAAGAATATAGTTTTAAAATATCCACTACAAACATCCTGGAAAAACACCCAGTCAGAATAAAGATTGTTATAGATAATAACATTACAGAACAGGTTCAAAATTTTAATTCGGTGTGATATTTCATATAAACATAGGAAGATTATTTAATAACATATCAGAAATGTACGGTACTATCCCAAAAAACAGTTTTTGTTGCAATACTTTTTAAGAGGTGTAATGCCAAAATGGTTATCTTTCTAGGACGACATGTACTGGTAAACAGTACAGCGGTGGAGGCACACCTGCTTGCCAAGCGGGAGACCCAGGTTTGATTACCGGTGCCCGGGGTGCACTCAGCCTCGTTAGGTTTCTGAAGGGCCAATATTGACCATGTCCCACCCGCCAATACTGTAGCTGCACCCCATCCATATCCCCTGTTGTGAACAGAAGTGGGGGACACAGCGACCTGGCAACAAACTATTGCGCCACGGATTTTAGTTTCTTTTAATGCAAAAGTAATACATAGTATTGCGTAGCTTAATGGTGAATACTCAATAAAATATTAATAAATATAATTACGTTAATATTCATCATGTGTATGAATATAGAAAACTGAGATTTTTGAAACTTTTATTTAAAGTACTGTGAGAAATTCCAGAAGCGAACATTTTACAAAGGAAATGCGGTTAATTTAAAGTTATGATATTACAAACCTTTGCAAATATCTAATAAATTGTTCCTGGGGGCTAAACTTTACACTAGACCTTCGTTCTACAGCATAAACTTAGGAATCAAACAAAAAGTTTAAACCTGTGCATTTCGCAGATATGAATATCTCTTAAAGACTTGCAATACTGGGTCTAAGCCTATCGGGAAAAGGGAGCTAATTGAATGGGCTTCATGGAACGTTTAACATATTGTTGCTTTAAATGAGTAATAACGATATATATTTATCGGTACATATTTTATATAACGGTATATATTTCAGCTTAATGATTTCTTCCAACGATGCTCGTTTTCGGTTTTTGTGAACTAGCTAAGCTGGATAATGATATTATTAAATTGCGGTATTATCAATTTTTTTTTAGGAAAAACCATAAATCGGGTGCATGTACATCACTTGCTTAAGCGTTTCTTCTTTAGGGAGGGGTTTTCTAGGCGAGAAACCGACATGGTTTCATACCCACTTGCTTTCAGAAGACTTTAAAAAGTCACTTCATACTTTAAACCGCTATAAATATTATAATATTTGAGATACGATAAAAATAAAAGAAGTCAAGAAATGGGGTTTGGTTTTCTTTTGCTTTTTTCAGTTCACAATCACCATGGCTATAGTGTTGTTATATTAGTAATTGCAGCTGATGCAATACTATAATAAAAGCAAGAGGAGTTTTCCTCAAGGTTTGAGAACATTTAGAACTCTTAATTTAAAAGCAGGATCTTTCGTAAAGTTCCAACAAAGTTACCACCACAATCTACAGATCTCAATCCAATGACTTCGCAAGAAATTGCTAAATCATCTGCAAAATGATGTTCATGAAGTCGCAGAAAGAATGATGTATGTTGAACAAGAGAACGTGGACATTTTTCCAATGTTTCATAAAGACCTATTATTTTCCCAGTATGTAACTTTTTTATTACGGTTTAACATTTGAAGTGGCTTTAGAAAGATCCGATTGCATCTACTGCTGATGTGAATTTCACACAAACTCTATTTTCGCTGATTGTCCAGCTGGAATGATTAAAACACTCCTTGAATATATTTAAAGCTCCTTGTACAGGATCAATATTGTGTCAAATTCACTGCTTTACAAGACTTTCCAAGAGCTGTCACACAGATTCACAAGTTTTCTTGTCAAATTCCTTTCAATATTTGTCTTGAAAGCAAAAAAGGACATGCTATAAATGGTCAAAGCTTTGATAATGCTTGATGGTTTTTGCCAATGAAATGCGAGTGTTTAAGTGCGTCACTAAATTTTCAAGATGGCTGAAAGTGAAAAGTATTCAAAATAGCTACCTGCCTGGATTAAGTTTTAATTTTAGGAAAGCTGCCATGTCTATATCTTATGCGTTTCGTGGATCATCACAACAAGATGAAGAAGACACGGTTTATGTAGAAATCGTCAGGCAGATTTCCAGATTATACAATAATGCAACTTGATATAGTGCAGCTAACTTATTAATTCGTGTTATTTCCACTACTATGGTAAATTGATATATGGTTACACAAATAACAACATTCCATTGCTAATCGTTACACCGTATTATTTTGCACGTGATACATTTTTATTAACGTGTTCTGAAGGGGTTCAGTTTGGCAAAAAGACAGCCTGTAAATTCACATTAATGACATTCTCAAGTCTTGCCAGGTATTTTCAAACCTTATCTACTGTTGTCAAATATTTTTCAACATTTTATAATTCTGCTTCTAAACTCTTGAATTAAAAAGCAAGTTTGATCATGTACAAGGAATCTAAGTAACTAAAATCCAATATAGCTTTAAGGGTGATGAACCAAATCTAATTTATAAAAGTGCTCAAGCCCTCGAAAATTCCAGCGCTATAGCATTCTTCAGGAGTTGGATAGCTAATGTATAACATTTGGTATAGATACCCTAAAAAGAAGGTCAAAGTAAGTAAAATAAGTAAAACAAGTGACCAAAGTTCTGTAATTAGGTCGCTATTCTCCAAGAAGTCTAATTACAGAGCTCTCTCATTCTTTTTACCTAATTGTACTTATTTTGATATATGCGTAAGCTTTCACGGATGGCGTTCATAGTTTTATAATTTAAAATTTACGGGTTGTTTCATCGTGAACTGCAGGTTACAATATTTCTATCTGACGTTTCGTCCCTGTCATGACGGACATCTTCAGAGGTATGGTTTCATGGCGCTTTCTGTTAAGAGCTAAATACATTGTAAAATTGCTCTTGATAGAGAAGCGACACACCTAAAGATGTCCTTCACAGACGGGACGAAAAGTGGGGTGAACTATTTTAACAAGCCGAAATATTTTAACCAGCAAGACAGTCTGTAAATCTTAGTTTATTTTTAGATTTTTATTACTAAAAAAAGGCTATGGAGCTGAAGATGGCCAAAAGGAGTAGGAATTTTATAGATATGACACGGCTGATCACCCGTGAAGCTATATTAAGTTTTATTTGTCGTAAAAGTCTATAGAAAGAATTTGTCAGTAGACAAGTAAAATCCATTTTTTTCACATATATAGGAATAAAATACACAAAGAAAAAGAGAGAACATGGGGTACATTAACAAAAATAGTAAAACCTCCCACAACAGAGAAAATAACAAGGAACATGACAGAGGACTCACCTGGTATCGGAAGTCACGCTCGCTTGCCTGTTTCACCTTCCGCTGTCCGTCAAGAGGGAGAAAAACACCAAGTGTTAGCTAAAACACTACAGCTACCTACTTGAAATTTGGGCTCAATAACACTCACAACCAATTACTCCTACATCTCTTTGTTATATTATTATTTATTCTAGTCATCAATACTTACGAAACATGGCCAAATTTACCATTTATAAATGCTCGCTTATTGTCTGCAAATGGAGTAGCTTTTAGTCTTTTCTACCAAGTACTGTACACGAAAATGTATGTAGAGAATATATTATATTCCACCTAAAAATTCAATACCGCGATTTTACAGAAAATACCGGTTTTGTTGACCTCTATGTGTGCTTGTGTGTAATCAGCATAACTAAAAATCTAATACATTCCATTCATTGACTTTCTCTATATCTCTGTAACAAATTATTGTTAATAAGCTTATTCTTCTATTTACTTCATGCTAATGGAGATAAACATTAGCAGAAACGGTCTTATTACTTATACGTAGAAGGAAAATGAATTTTAAAACAAACCAAATAGCAAGGAATATTTTGAAAACGGTCAAATGCACGAAAAAATTTTATATTACATAAATTGTGTGTTTTAAAGAAATCTACATATTTGTGTAATAAGTTTTTGTCTATCTCTTACGGTTTACTAATTGTGAAAAATTAAGAAAACATCATCCAGAATAAAGAGGTCTTCAGAGGCAATTCCCAGAAAATTAATGATATATATTTTATTTGCCATGTAAATATCTTAAAATTATATATTTTAATCAAAAACGTTAGAGCCATTTTTGAGAAAATCAAAATTTTTGAAATGGTTTCCATGTAAAGGCTGTACTCTTGAAATTCGTGTAGCATCCTTGGAAGATACTGAACTTAATATTCAGTTTGATATTTAACGGACTTTTAATAAAATACAGTTCCGGAGTCTGATCGGGACTCCGACACTGTATACCCTACTTTTTATTTACCTAATTTGTTTACTGTGATTACTATATGATTACTGAATTTCTGTTTTACTTTTTACACACACATACACAAACATATAACATCCATGCCCATGGCGGGACTCGAACCCACGATCCCCTGCGCTGCGAAACACCAAAGCGAGACGCTTTGGCGAGCACGGCCATGGGGACCGGCAAAAACCATTTACTCTATAATAGGAATCGAACTCACGACCTTTGGGATAGCAGCTTCCCGCGTTATGCATTAAGCCACCAGAGCAGTTTTTTTTAGCTATGTGGATATTTTTATTAAAATGCTTCTTTTTTGGAATCAGCTGGTCCCAAAACATGTATTTTCACTGAATCTCCGTATCGAATTTTCGGGTTCTCTATACACTAGTACAAAGTGCGTGTAAGAAAGTAAAAATAAAAAGACGGTTAAATACCAAACTTAGGAGTACCTTCCTAAGATGTTATAAGAAAATGCCTTCCCCAAACTATCCTTTAAATGGAAACATGTTCGACAATATTGATTTTCTCAAAAATGGCTCTGACGATTTGTATTTAAAATACTGAAGACCTCTTCGTTTTGTATACCTTTTGAGTAAGCCATATGAGAGAGAGAGAGAGAGAGAGAGAGAGAGAGAGAGAGAGAGAGAGAGACACACACACACACAAGTACGTACCAGGCAGAAAATGTAAATCTCGATAAAACACACAATTTATGTCATGCACATTTTTTGTGGGGTTAATCGTTTCTGAGATATTCCTTATTATTAGTTTACATTTTAAAATACCTAAACAATTTTAAACAAGAATTTGTCATTCCTGTTTCTTTTGTTATGCAAAGAGAAATGAGTTTCAATCACATTGCAAACAGCTTTTAGAAGCTTACACTATTGCTTTAGCCAAGCGTATTTCTTTATTTCTCTCCTAATTATAAGGAAGTAAGTAATGAGACCATTTCTGCTACTGCTTACTTTGATTAGCATAGAGTAGATAAAAGAATAAGTTTTTACAAGAATAGTTTGTACAGAATAGATAACAAAGTAAAATAAATGGAACACATGAGAGTTTTATACATAACTTTTAATTTAATACTAAAATCGCCACAACGCTGCTGAAGACTTAAAAAAAAAAAACCTTACATGCGCTTAAAATTTTCAGATATCGTACATTCACATGACCTTCTCTCCACTCTCTATAATTTATTAACGATTAAAAACCTACACACGTGAAAACTTATTTTTTACCTACTTAATTAAAATCGAGAGAAACATTTGCAGAAATAACTACATTGCACGTTTCGTTAAAGATACCATCGTATCTCTTTCTATGCAACTACTAGAAACAAATACAATGAAGGACTTTAAAAGAAAGATTTGAACAGTAAAAATAATTAATAACGGATATCTTGGAAGAGGTAAAAAAAAAGAAGATATTTTAAATAAATGTGTGTTTAAATATATCTACATTTTCTGTGAAGTGCAGTGTCGTCTATTACGAAACATTTCTCGTACAAGATTATACAGACCAAAGTCGTTAAAGCTAATTTGAGGAAAAAGTCGTCTATGCAAAAGGCAGTTGACTGTTGGGATTTTTCTGAATATCCTCGTGTTACATCTTTGAAAGCTACTTACATGCTAAGTTTGGTATTTATCCAACTTTCCATTTCTGTATTATGGTGTGAACACTCGGGTGCGTGCACACACGAACCCTTTTCTAGATTTTTTTTTGATTCATGGAGCCACAAAGTATGTATTGACGATGAAATCTCGATATTGAATTTTTGGGTGGAATACAATACCTACTTAATATACGTGTACAGTACAATAGGTATATTATAAAAACATGCTGGGCCAAGAAAATATGTGAATGGAAATCAAAGGACTTTTTAAAACGTTTCTCAGAACAACTACACTACTTTTCGAACAATTAAAATATAATATATTTCTGAAGGACAGTAAAATATTTTCTAAGATAATTTTAACAAAATATCTAATATGATAGAACTTTTTATGCATTTATTAACATAAAAACTGAAATTTTGTTTAACATTTTCAAAGTAAATGTGGAAAAACGGTTCATTTACTTTGCTTAAAATGTAATTGTTAATGCATTTATAAAAAGCCATAAATCAGATATTAAAACTTAATGGATACATTAGACAGCTGCTTTAAATTATTTTCTGAATAAGGAAAAACAAACAAACAAGAACCGATATAATTCTTTTGTGATCCATTTGCATATGTTAAGCGAACAAAGTATATGATAATTTGACAGAATTTTATTTTACAAAAAATGGAGCAGGTAAAAGGTCACAGCTGTATTTCCTGAGTCTTCAAAATAATTCTTATTTTCCCAAATTAGAGCATCAAGGCATAACTATTCTAATACATTTGAAGACATTTTATTTTTTAAAAATGTATATGAGGATATTAATATGGCCGCTTTCATTATTTCTGTATATTTACGAAAAATAAATGGGATAAAATCTGCTCCATTTTGAGTAAGAATTTATTATTTTCAGAAAACAACTGAAAATAATTGTAATTATTATAACAATTTAAAAGGGTAAAGTCAACAGAATTATACTATAATACACCATGATTTTAATCTTTACAAACTTTTATGGATAAAAATCTTTTATACCTGCTTAAGAAAACAATACATAATATTTGCATGAGTAAATTTCTTCTCAAAAATAATCAGTTCGTAATAACTATGTTAGATAATAACATGGAAATAGAAGTTAATGTATATAATATCTACATTTCTAAGAAACAATGAACATAGAGAATAGGACCTAAATATAGAAACATAGCAACTAAAAAGTATTCTACATGGGGAACTATGGATCGAAAATGGACTAGTTTTTCATACCATCTAGTAATTTCGACACTCATGCTGTTTTTAATATCTCACATGCAGGATTTACATGTATCACAAATTATAGGTTGCTACATCCTGGTTATGCTTTTAGTAGTTTAGATCTATTATGTAAAGCGGTTCATTTTCGACTCATAGCTCCCATTAAAATGATTCGTTTTATTCGAAAACATATATAGAAACATTTCCATCTGTGCTGTATTTATAATCAGCAACCACAAAGAATAGATACGAAATGTATGTATTAATAAATTATAAGATGCTCTCAATATTTTGCAGTCAATTAAATTTGGAACATGCTTTGAAAGAGTTCACATGTGCCAAATGAAAGAACAGATGATCTGATGGTCTACATAGCTCTATAACAATTTTTTATCAATTTTCCTCGAATGTATAGTGGGGTAAGAATAATAGAAAGCCAGGTTATACATTCAGTTCAGCCATTTGTTTTATTTTTATATCTTTTTTGTCTATAGTGTTTTTTTTTCCTAACTACTTTGCGCCCATGTTATCATACATGGAGAGGTGAAATGTTTACATTTTTATCACAGCTATTAATATGATATGTTTAAACCCCTAACAATTTATATGAATATTTCACTGGTGTCGGGCAAAGGCGTATAAGTCCGAAAATATAATTTTGAAAAGATTTTGATGACCACACACACCGAGTGGGTAGCATTAGCTCAATTGGTTGTCATCTATTGACGCCTTGCGGTTTAGGCCCGCTATATTGGCAGCATCACCGTCTGGTGGTATTTGTTGGTTATATGTTGGCAGCTCTATAACACACATAACCAGCTGAGCTTGTTCTAGCCATCTGGTGTGTGCACGCGTCGAAATCAGCCATTAACACTGAATCTTTTCGCGCACTGTTTGTAGCACATTTCAGTACTGCACAAATTTGAAAGGCTTTGTCTTCCTTTAATAAGATCAATGCCTATTATCACCATCATCATCAATCTTTCTAGAAAAGGTCTCACAAATCAAAACAAGAAAATATTTTAGATAAACAATGGTTCCAAATTAAAATATTTTGGTTGAGACATGTGCAAAAATCGAATATTCATACTTATTTCTAAGTTCTCTTTAGCAAGAAACAAAGCAGATAACACCAGCTGTTTGTCACTATAATATATTCAAAATACTGTTTGTTTGTATCAAGAAGACACCGAATGAAAACTATATTGTAGTCTGTGACACTACAAACTATACTAGTATGAACACAATGGCTATCTCCCGAATGGCGGCATGTTATATTTGTTATTTTTCCCCTATTTAATGTTTTAATGTTTACCTTTGGTCTTGTATTACATTATAGCACAATAGACCATTGCATTTGTGGAGCAGTAGAAATGAAATGGAGTTTTATTTATGGACGCTCTTCAACTGTTGTGGTTCTCAGCGTCCCACCTTAAATTAGGCGTGAAAGATCGCTTAACTTTGCTCGGTCTTAAGGTTCTTTTACATTCTGTAAATCTACGACACGGGACCAACACCTTTAATTTACTTCCCTTCCGAAAAAATCCATTGTTCTCCTCTGGGTTTGAACCCACGACCTTGGTATATGTGGAGCAGTAGGATTGCTATATGTGTTCAGATGCTGTAAGACTCATAAGAACAAATAAATATTTTACTATAAAAAGTTGTCTAAAGGCCTTTTTCCTCTTTGTTTTGATGCATGCTTATTCTTTCAAAAGTTAGAATCTTATAGATGTTCTGTTTTATTATTTGGAGAGAAAAAGCATATGTGAAAATAAGAAAAAGTCTGGCATATATGGATCTGGAAACTTATGTCCTAACCGTCTAATGGAGATATGAAACATGTTTACACATGTACATCATTGTAAGAGCAAAACTCCTGAACTCTGGAAAGTAACAAATGAGGAAATAATGCAGTCAATTGTTCAAGGTATTGTTCAGTATACCATTTTTGTGTTTCTATCAATGATTAATCGTATTAAATAAATTCATGCATTCAAAATATTGCGGTTCAATGTTGAATATTGTTGAATGCAGGAAATATAAGGACTTTCCTTCCTAACTTTCCCCTTTCTTTCTTTTTTTCTTTCTTTTGTTGATACCCTTCCTTACTAAAAATATTTCCTATCTGCTTCAAAACTTATTTGATATCTTCTTATGACATTTTTATCAAACCGCACAAGTTTTTCAGTACTGATCGACGCAATTTTATTTATTGCTCCCATTTAGTTCATGCAAACCGTGCAAGATAGCTTCGTGGTAACTTTGTAATACACTGGATTTGATCCCCGTTGAACACTCCTTTAAACTTGGGGTTTTCGTGGTTTTCACTGGTAAGCGAATGTTGGGTTAGTCTTTCATTTACCATAATTTCTCTTTCATTTCGTTTCCTTCTCAGTTTTCAGATTTGCTTCTAGGCTTCGTGGGGTATGGTAATGACGGAGAGATGGCGCGGGTGCTTGCTTAAGAGTGCTTACTCCCTGAAGACACTAGAGGGCTGCTTCGTCTGCCGTCGCTCTCTATTAACAGCTTCAGCGGTGATTCTTTGAGTCTGGAACTGTCAGGGACTTCTGTGGCATTCCTTTGCTTCTTCACTAGATTTACTAGGTAATGTCCTCTCCGATGCATAATATATACTTAAGTTCATCTAATGCATGCTGTTACAACTCTGCTAGCCTGAATCGGAATATTCATACGTACTTAATTACAAACCTGAGAGTTTGGCTAAGAGGAACGGGGCGAAGGCCAAGCACAAGCCTGCGCTTGTTTTACAATACTTGTTTTTTTTTTTTACAAAAAAATACAGTTCCGGAGGCTTGTCAGGACTCCGGCGCTGTATTCCTGTTTTCTCTGTTTTTTCTAGTTTCCTACATTTCCTTAGTTGACCTATTAATTAGTAACATTTTCCTTTTACGTATACATATACAGATTTACAAACACAGAAACACCCATACCCTAGGCGGGAGTCGAACACACGATCCAGTGCGTCACGAAGCGCCAAAGCGAGGCTCTTTAGCGAGCGTGGCCCCCGGGATCTGCTGATTCAGCCGTGACCATAGCTTGCCCTCAATACTGAGACGTATTGCATACTGTATGCATACCCCTATGCGTAAGTGAAGTGCTCGTTGGCGCATAGCCAAACTGGAACAGCTGGTCTAATGTGTAAGGCTTAATGCCGGTCCCCATGGCCGCGCTCGCCAAGGCGTCCCGCTTTGGTGCTTCGTAGCGCTGGCGATCGTGGATTCGAGTCCCGCCTTGGGCATGGGTTTTATATGTTTGTGTTTATGTGTGTGTTGTAAAAGTAAGAAAACAACAATTCAGTAATAATACAGAAAAACAAGGTAAAAAAAAGATAAATAAAAAAAAACTAACTCTATTTCATACTGCTAAGCCTAGGTTGTGAGGTCACCTATAATTCCCCTTCCAAATATACCTCTTATGTAACAAACACACATTACATGAACTAAAAAGCAACATAAAAATTGAAGATACTTCGATCGTGCTGAAGAACTTGTAAGAAACAGCTCTGGAATATTTTTAGAGCCTTCTGTGCACAGGAATACCATTTTTGTAGCCACAGAACTGTTCACGGCGACAGCAGGGCGTTTCAAAAATATGTCCGTATATAAGTTACACTTTTTGGTATGAGTGAGAAAATAATGGAATTACATTTGCCATTTCATGCAAAATGTAACAGGTTTTCATTATGAACTCATATTTAGTCAAAGGGAAAAGTTTATAATTAACAGATCAGTGGTCGCTGTAACAGCATTTTCTATACGCCATTATAAAGAATATATTTAATACGATCTTTAGTTCGAGTGCTGGTTCCCTTTCTGGCCAAGTTTATGAACGTTAATTTTTGGTTTACGCTGTTTTAGAAGTATTTGCCAATCGCGTTAATAAGGTTTTCGTAAGCCTTAGCGCTATTTTCAGCACTCTAGCGCACTCTACATTTTGGCAAGTGTACCAGATCCTCCGATGTCACTCGTTCGTTAATTTTCTTGATGATTCTTTAATTGAAATATACTTCCTATTAGATTATTAAGCTTTCATAATTGCATTTATACAAAAATAAGAAAATATTCTTACTTGTCCATAAAGATAAAATAATGACGCATGTATAATTAAGGGGACCCAGTATGCCAAATATGTGTAAATATACATTTTTTTTTGTTTTTCATATGTAAAAACACTAGAGAGCTTTTTGAATAAAATGCTTCAATTTTTATCTTGATGTCACAATTCTAAGGCTCTTGAGTATTTACCAAGAGGTTATTTATTGACATTTGCTTTGGCTATGAACAAAATTGGTATATTTAAAGTTCCCATTTTTTTAGGAAGGAAATGTGGGACATTTTTGAAATGACCGATACTGATTTTTGGTAGCCCTGATTACCGATTTATCATTACAACCTAACCCAGCCAGTTTGTTTTGTGTAAAATCTTAGTTTGTTATTGACGAGATTGTGAATATTTTGTTGTTGTGTTTGACTGTTATTTAATTTGTTTACAATGCCACAAACAGTAATGGGATTTTCAGCAAGCGGAAGAATGTTGGAAAACCAGAAGATATCACTGCAAATAATGCTGATATTACAGATCCACATATGGATGTTGAAATAAACAGTGATGTAGGTAAAAGTAATAGTGATGGTGTAAAGTGTAATAGTTCCTCTAAAAAGAAACTGCAGAACTATGGAGATGAATATAATAATTTAATGAAAGATGCTGATGTAAATAGTACTAATGAAATAACAAATATTCAAATATTATAAGATATTATTCACAACTCTCGCAATCCCTACTATAGTATTGGAATGTATTGAAAAGATTAGTTCTAATTTTGAAGCTCGATATCTCAAAACTACATTTTTCGATACACAAGGAACCAGAAACTGTAAGACATAGAAAGCTCATACTTTCAGGAATTCTGCTTATACAATGAGATCGTTAATTAGCTTCCCTATCACAATTATTATTATTATTATTTATTAATTATAGATTAGATTAGAAAGCATTCTGTAGATTCGTTTAGGCCAGAAAGCCACTGAACATAGAACTTGTCAAGTATAATCAATATGTAAACTAAAAGAGTATAAATGTACGTATTTAACTGAGAAAATTCAGCTGGAGAAGAAAGCTGACACCAAGAGAGTCAAGGGGGATGAGGAACGCTTTTGTTAGAAAGGTCTCTTTTGTCAAGTCACGTACACACGAGTCACTTCGGGGGTGAACAGAAAAATTCAGAAGACGGTAATTCTTCATTGTACAAGGCTTGGCACGTGAGGTTTGCAGTACACCCTGGGATAAGGAAATTGATTCTTGGGAAATATTTACGTCAGCACGCCTTTCTGTCCAATCAGAAAGAGGCAGCCAGGACAGTATTTTTTGTGTATAAAGAGCCCAAGAAAGCACATCGTGGCCAGCCAGTCTTTGTTTTTTTTGCCAGCCTCTGTTCTCACCACTATCTGTTCGCCAATCTCTGTTCTCGACAATATCTGTTCGCCAATCTGGTCTGATCTGTTCGCGAAAGTTATCTGTAGCTGTTATGCTGTCGGTCGTCGGGCTGAATTTAATCACTTCATACAAAGTTAGACACAGAAATGTGTGACAAATCTAAAGTCAGTGGCGCGTAATAATATACTACATGTAATCAGCCAAGTGTTAAAATTCGCAATAGGTGTATGAATTATAATTATTGTAAGGCAAATGCGTTTGTCTCGTCTGTCCTAGGAAGGAATAAACTCAAGAAAATTATATAACCTTTAATCATTACAAGACCACTCCCTGAACTACCCCCATTTGCTTTACCGCCCCGAGTGAGTCAATCATCGTGCAGGCTGAGCAACACCGAGGCAACTCACCTTACCAGATAAGTGGGTCTACTCATAGGTAGTGGAGTGAGTCTGGTCAACGATTCCAATCTATGCTCACCGTACAAGGCGTCTTAAATATAGTGCCAAAGACAGCTCTGCATATAGCACCCAACGCCAACACCACAATAACACCGTAATAAACGATAAACATTTAACAATGCATATTTTTAAATTATAGTTTTAAATTTTGAAGTAATTAGTATGATATTTTAATGAAACAATCGACTACTGCTCTTTGTATGTATTAACTCTTCAAACAATTATTCTACCAACCCCTCCGCCATGTTAAAGTGTGTACAAAAGCCCATATAACGTACTGTAAAAATTTGAAATAGATAAAATAAATAGATTCTGAGAAAATGTTCCTTGAAAGCTTAACTTTTAAACATTGTCATTATATGCCTTACCAGGTCCCCTTAAAATATATGGCCAAATTTTAAAATATTAGTGGTTAATAAAAAAACCAAAATGTTTGGAAAGTACTCCTCAGGTTTTATTTAAAAATGCATTAACGTCTTAAAAAACTTATGAGAATGAATAGAGCTGGTTTCGGACTTTTACAGTTGTTTCACCTAAATAAAACAGCAATAAAATAAGCGGCTTAACTCGATAGAAAGGGTTATGAAATTGAAACTTATATTTTCAATTATCTAAAGAGCTGCTATTTCAATAGATAATAATATGGCAGTCATTTGCAGTACTACAGATGTCGTAACACATTTTCAATATATTTCAACCTTACACCCATTTACAGGACAACAGATGTCCAGCCTTTTGTCCACTTCTCTTTAGGTGTTCCTCAGCATAGCAATTATCACATTTTGAATTCTGAGTTTCAAATCATCGAGGTCAGCCTCTGGTGTTCTGTAAACTTGAGAAAGAAAATATGTCCAAGGATGATAGATTTGGAGACCTTGGCAGCCAAGCGATTGTCTCCGATCCTCTGCCAATCCACTAACAGGGAAAATTGTCATTCAGAGACTTGCTTACCTCCAATGCGAAGTGAGGAGGAGTGCCATCTTGAGAACCTACCGCACGATCTTTCATTAAACCGCACCAGACTTTAATTTTGGATGAATCACGTTCATGTTGAAATATTAATTTTTCCTGATATGTGAAAGGTTTACCTCATCACAAAACAGATAATTATGATCTAAGAAGGATTGTTTTCATCAAGTTAGTTCATAACACTCGCAATAAAATTTAACCTCTTATGTATATCATCGTGTTGATTTTCTGTGTAATTTGAATTTTGTATGCTCGAATACAATGTGCACAACGTTGCGAGCACTACTGCGAGGAATCTGGGGTTGTAAACTTGCATTTCTTGGGCTTCTTGTAAAGCAGGTTCATAGAGTTCAATGTTTTCTTCAGAAACTTGAATGCTTACCATTGCTTGACAACAAGCTTCCTGTTTGCCTCAACTTTGCATCTCAGGCCATTATTCTCTTATAATCAAAATTGGACCATGCCTTTGAGGGTTGTACTCACGACGAAATCGGCGTTGAACATGCTTCACAGACTTTGTTTCTGCTAACTAAAGAACACATGAGACCCTCTGCTAAACAGACTACATGGCTAGTTTCACAAAATTAACAGTTTACTTTTATATATATGTTTCTCAATGTCACAACTCCATAACAACCACCGTTACATTGTTGCACAAACTGCAAGATCTGCACTACCAAAACTACTAGATTTATTTCTCGTTGGCTTATACATTCTCAATTATAACCAATTATTTTATTGGTCTTTTAATTGGGACTCCATATATTGGTTCATTTCTAACTGCTTTAGTGTTGCTTGTTGGGATTCCTCCCGTACTTCCGAAAACCAGCCAATATATGTTATAATTCTGTTTCGCTTGTTTAGGATGAATGTAACCAGATGTTTTCTTGTATTTTTTTTATTTTCTCTTCTACAGTTTTTTCCTAATGACCCTTTTTAATACAATAATAGGCTTCATCAATTTTATTTGCCTTATTGTTGAGCACTGTCGCAAAGTTTCGTATTGCTATCATTGGTCATCCTCGACTCTCTGCTCAGTGTATATAGTGGCGTCCGGATTTTTATCAGTAGGTACGTCTTTGATCATGTTGAGGATCGTATCGCTACGTTTCAATCTACTGGGCTTAGTGGCGGTGTATAATCCTAGGATATGCTCCCACATGTCCTGCATGTAGCATTGTCTGTTGGATTGTATTTCTATCTAATTTCTAAATATGGCTGAGTATTTGTTGTGAATTTAATGACATTGTAAGTTCACCGGGTTTGAGGATTTCACTTTGCTACTGCCAAATATTACTAGGGTTGTTTCTGTATTCTTCAGTACACCCTGAACGTCGGGGGACTGCCATTTATTAAACTAGTTGGACTTATTTCTTAATTTATATGAGTTTGGGTCTCTCAAGTTCACTGGCTAGGTACAGATACTGAGGCAAGAACTTTTTATGTTGTCTGCTACCTCCAAAATGCGGAAAACTTCTTGCGTGATCTTCTATTTTGCTTGACTATAAGAGATAACAGCTTTTAGGAAAATAATCGGGATGAGAACGGAGAGCCCAGGGAACCCCAATTCTCTATCACGTTTTCTTACATAGAAGTTAGTAGTTGTTGCTGCTAGGACAAGTAAAATGGATTTTAAAATTTGCCTGAATGGGTTATCTAGTTGCTTTAAAGAGCGAATCTTATGGACACTGACATAAACAATTCTGGAACTAAGAAGAACTGATAAATCTGTCAGTTTGGCAATGGCTTAAGAAGTAAACTGACAAACGTTTTGACTGCTTTAAAACCTTTTCTTTGTATATGGGAATGTTTTGATCTAGAAAAGTTATATTACATCCTAAATAGTAAAAGATTTCCAGGCTAACACATTTAACTAATTCTTTATTGTTTTCAATACAAGGACAAATTGTTACACAGGTTTTATTTTTCCCTACTATTGCTATAGTTTTACTTTTGATAATTTGTACTTTGAGTCACACTTTATAATTCTTGATTAATTGAAATAGCATAAAGTGTATTATTCTTTAACTTTTCCAACTAAAGCCAAATCATCAGTCAAAGCAAGCATGGTTACACTACATTCTCGAATCTGGTCGGTCACCCCAAGCCAGTTTGGAGAAATGTTCGATAATTTTATTCAATACCAGATTAAACGTAAAGAAGACAAGGGATCACTTGGTCTTACACCCCTTGCACATCTTTAAAATCCTGAAAATAAGCATATTGTACTGCAAATATCTGGAGGGTGTTGAGCTAAAAATGGTCTGACTAGACCTTGTGTCTACAATGCTTTTAGAATTACTTCTGGTGAGAATGTTTCGAAAGCCCTATATTGATATCGTTATTGCTTGTAGGTAATCATTGCCTTACATGTTTTACGGTTTGATCTGGTTAATATGAAGTAACAATATTTTTAAATATACAGTTTCCTTAGATAAAGCGTGATTGAGTAGATTTTAAGTGTACTAAGGCTCAGTATATGGTGTAGAGTTGCAGAGATCGTTCTTGCTAACAGGGACGATATAGTTAATTATTGGTTTCCAATCTCTTTCTTCTTCTTCTACAGAATTGGGAGTAAACCGTGAATGTTTCCACGGTGGAGTATCTTGGTGCTAAAAGATCATGGAACACTATAGCAGGCTGTTTCATATTGGTGGAGTGTTGAGTTGTCTATTATTCACACCATCTAAACCAATTGCTATAATGCTCTTTGTTCGTATTAATCTATTGTTTACCTTATTTACGACTAGCGTTGCAAAGACCTGCGACGCTTTGATGGGTTTTTCAGGATTTTGAATTCTGAACGTTTTTAATTTTTGCACATTTCCTTAAATACAGTATAAGTTGTTCTAATGGTGCTGAATTATCCATATTTTATTCATTAATATTATGCAGTTTAGCTTTCTTCGGGAATTTTTAAGATTTTGCACTGTAATATAATTATGTGTTTTGGTAGTGTTAGTCTTTCGATTATTCCTGCTTATTTTACTTTTTTACCCCCTTATGTACTCTGTACTTAGGTCCACTTTATCTTTTTTGTTCTTTACTAACTTTAAAGCCCATTTAAAAATACCTTTCATTTCTCTGTTAATACTTTGTGCTTCTTCATTTATATTTTGCATGTCCAGCGACAAGTGGTTAAAATTTAAGTTTTAAAATTCCAGAGTAGTTCTTTTTGATTCTCACTTCTTCTCTTTCGTAATCCCGATGTGTGTGAGCGATAATAATGGTCGTTCACTTCCTTTTTAATCGCAATCTGTTCTCCTTCCAGAATTAACCCTTTTTAAGTAATTCTGTATTTTACTATTCCAAACTACTACCTGATTCGGCTCTATACGTACTCCTGCTTCTTCATTTGGATTATTGAACTGCTGGCACTTCATCCTTTTTTCTTTTATCTCTCTTCTCATCTCTGATTCCCAGTGATTCACGAGCACTTTCAACTTCGTTGTCTTCCATTCTATCATTAACAAGTTGTAAGGCGAAGGGTTTTGAATGCTAATGTTTGGTATATATCCTTCTATTTCCTTTGATAGTAAGGTTTTAAACCAGGAGTTTCAGTATGTAATAACATACTCATTGTTCTTGGTTTTCTTCTGGTTTTTACTACCATTTCTTCGTTCCAGCCTTTTTGCTCTCTTGAACTTCCATAAAGTTTCCGGTATTCTTTTACGAATATCTTTGTTATTTTTGTATAACTTTTAAATCCTCTTTATTTCAAAACGATCATCGAGGTTTCGGCGGAGGCATAAATTGGTGTCCTTTCTAATTTTGACTACAGGATGAATCTGCCTCTGGTGTTGCCTACTCCTATTAATGTATTGCAACTTTTATCAATAGTTGGCACGGGATTCTAAGTAATTTTCTGTGCTGGCTCTGTTACACAAATAAATCTGGATACCCCTGAACATTGTGGCACTGATCAAATTTGTAGTCCACAAACGTATATACATTTTCTATTCACATGATGTATAACTGAGATATTGCTTTCAACTTTAGCTTCACATATTTCACAAATGATTTACGAAAAGGCAACCAATATAGGTACTTTTGGAAACTCCAGCTCCTTTATTTTTAATTGCCATATCAATAAAAATCGCTCATAAGGAGAACACAAACAGAACTACATTGCATTCGTTAAAGTATCAATGACGTAATAATTAACAAGTACAATAATCACTCAGCCAAGCAGTTAGAAAAAGGTATGATAGAGCCAGATACAAATAATCGCCAGAAGACACAAGCAAATTCTTAGTTCTGAAGTTGAATTTAATTATAATAGGCAGGAGAATAAAATATTTCCTTTTTAATTACAATAAACTAAATAGGAAAATTATTGATATTAAATAACCACTCAAGAAGATAATATTAAAAGAAAAAGTATAATGGGAGTAATCGTAAACCAATCACTGGAAAATTCCACTCGACAGTTAAATCAGAATTTAAATTAATTATATTAAGACAAGAAAAGTACTTATTAATATATTTAATATTAATACAGCATTTAAACATTGGGTAAAACAATAAGAAAGCCAAAGTTAAAAACTATTGAATCAATAAAAGCTCAATAAATTACAAAATTTAAAATAGGGACCCTAAATATTCAATGCTGTTAATATAAAAAATTAAAAATATCATATACAGATAAAACTGTTGATAATAAAACAACGATGATAAATTATATGCATAATACTGTTCACAACATTAAAGACAATTAATCCATAAAATTAGTTAAAATTAAGACAAGACCAGTCATTTGAATACTAAAGGTAGATATAACGCAATTTATATTTAACTGTTTTGTTTAAAGTGTGATATCCTAGCGCACTAACCTAGAGGCGTAACGAACAATAAGGACAACGGTATGTAATTTCGATATTAAATCTAATTTGAGAACACAAATCAAATAATATAATTTACTAAACTATGAATACTGGGCAGAAATCAAATAGAGTCGCTAACAGTTAACACAGAGAGTAATATTGCACGCGAAGGTTGGCAACGGAACAATCAATGTAGGTAAAACAGGGATGAAAACACTCGGTAGAGAGCGAGGCTACTCACTCTGCCAAAATTAGGGCGCAAAAGATGGAAAAAATGATCAATACCTACAAAATCCAAATCCACAAATTAAGGATTAAATTATCATCCACATAATAAATTATTGAAATCAACTCATTCACCGAGTTCTTTCTACTTCAATGCACAAGTGCCCATCCACATCCATACATCCAAAAACTCAAGTTGATGGCAATATCGATAGTATGTACAGAGGGAACGATAAAGAGGGTAAACGTACGGCGATCGATATTAAAGCGGAAGAAGAAATGTAAACAAACAAGATGGCTGTCTTCTACACCTCCATATTTAAGGTTAAAATCGTAATATAAGCCACATTTGCGCGGCAACTATTATAACACTTATGCTCACTTAGGGAACATACTGTGAAGAAACCACCTCTAGCATTTCCACAACAGTGATAAAAACACAACATAAAATAGATAATGTATAAACTTGCCGACATTATTGCAGTCACCACACCCAGAAATCACTAACTGTCTAATAATTCAGGAACTAATACATCCTCCGAAGTGCTATCACTTTGAATGGTGCAAAATCACATAGTGAACATATTAACACTATTTAAGACGCTCCGTTATGTGTGGAACTCTCTGAAATCAAAGAAAAAACACAGAGCTCTATTTTAGACGGTCAGACCGGCAGCCATGTTCCAAAGAGAGATGTTTTATCGCACGATTGTTGCCTACGAGACGGTATGTATTTCGTTGGCAACGACGCGAGCAACGGCGCCTGGATTTTCCAACTATTCTTGGAATATTTGTTGCAGTCATCATTCCTTTTTATTTCAATTTATTAGGATTTTCTATAATAAAATAATTATCCTTCAATCAAAAGAAATTTTACTTCTCCACACGTTTCTGTTTTCTGTGTCTTCTTCTGTAAGTTCTTTTTTTTTTTCATATTTCTTTTTACTGCATCGATTGATTGCTCTCTAAGGTTGTCTTTCCTTCGTCTTCCCTCAAACTTCCACCCCAGCATCGTTTCCATACTGTTTACGTGCTCAAATAATTTCAATTCTTTTCCTTCTCTTCTTTTCTATTTCATTATTTTTTTACTATTTTATTTTACGCCGTTTAAACTACTTTATCGTATCGTGGCAGATCTGTTAGGAATGCCCCGTGGATCGGTGTGTGGTGGATAGTTAGTCTTCAAGTTCTCATTCATGTATTTGTCATGGGTCCACAGAGGCCTTAGTGCTGGGCAACTGTACCTCAGCTTCTATGTTTCTGATAGGTGGATGCTAATTCGACGCGTATCACAGAGACCTTAATGACAGATAAGTCAATATTCACTTTTCTGTACAGTCTACATGCTTTCATTAGGTATAGAATGATGACAGCGCATTCGCTATTACCATCTATTTTTATATTTACTATCATTTTAGACTGACGGTGGAACTTTTGATCGTGATATTACATATCCAGTTTGTCATTTATGTTGGCGACTGGGAGGGACCACGAAAAAAACCTTAAAAATCAGATTTTTCCCCATGGGGTTTGAGCTCTCAGCCACCATAATACAGGACACAGAATTTACCGATTGAGCCGTCACTGCTTTATCGTTGTGCGTAGTAAACTATTCACTCATAGTACGATAGATTGTCTTTTTATATTTGTGTATCTAGAACAACGCTACTCATGTCCAATGAGCCGAGAGCAAAATACAAGTTTTCTATGTAAATAGGTCATTTCCGGTAAAAGGTAAATGCATCCCAATACGGAATGATCAATAAATTCGTTCTCTAGTAAAGTAAATAATAATAGATGTGGTAAACAGCTGGACTATTATTTCCTCATTTGTTTCTACAAGATAATAAAACTCACAATGATGCTATTCTTGGTGTTACATTTAATAAACCGGATAAATATACGAGTATATAACAATATTCCTTTTATCTTTGGCAGTATGTGAAGGGGCTTTACGTTTATCAATTTTGGTATAAAAAGGATGACATATAACAGAAGTAATGGAACGATTACGATGATTATTGTTATGAATTATCATTTTTATTTATGAATGAAGGACTCATAACGCAACATAATCTTTCAGTGATGGTAATTATTGGAGGGTAATTATTGGAGGGTATTTATTTTCGAGATATTCTTAATAAATATAGTTTTTTCATGTTGGCAATATATTTTTTTTCAGAACACCCTGTATATTCATGAATGTAAAAGTTCCAAATTAGGCGATATTTTATTTATTTTTGTAATCTAGCAGAGCAAACGAAAACTATTGTAGCTAAAAAGGTAAAAATATAAAGCTCACCTATATAACATTATACCAGAGGGCTATTTACTTAAAAAAAATATCAAAATATCTCTCTAATACACTTTTCATCATTAGTAACTTCTCTTTACCCTTAATGAGCTTAAATGGTATTCTAACTTTCAGATGTTCAAAAGTCTAAAGCAGAAATTAGAGTACAAAATATTATTCAATAGAGAAATAGCGGATTAGTTCCTAAACAGGTGTAACCGTATAATAAAATAAAGTTTCATTTCAATTAATTGCATGTATGACAACTTTTGATGCAATGTTTTACAAAAACTGCATGCGTGTAATACCTAATCAAATAAGCTTTGCAATTGTTCATACTGTGTAGATTTAATTACAAAAAAGCTCTTAGAAACTTTAAAAATAAACACTTTTGCATATAGGCCGATGCTTTAAAGAACAATCCATAGCTAGAATAAAACTCATATTTGAGTTTGTGATTAGTATAATTAATACAATTGTGGATATAAAAACTATAATTTGAATTATTTATTCTAAAATGTTGGGAGATGGAGCTATATTTTTATTTGGATTGTATAATAAATTACTAATGATTAATAAAAAAACAAAGGAAGCTACATGTATTGTTTTTGTAAGCAGTTATATACATATTTTCGTTGTACTTATTTTCCATTAATTCTATATTACAATCCTACACTCTTATAATGATTACAACTACAATACAATATACATCATTTTCTATATTTATTTTACTTTCTTCTACATTACGCATTTCAAACACTGCCCATGCAAGAAGCACAAATAGGCACAGACACACAAATTACTTACTACATGAAATGAGATTTAATGGCAGTTACTATCATGCGTTATTAAGCTTATACATTTTATTTAATAATTACATTGTTTATTTAAATTTTTTAATACTTTTTTGGATCTGAAATTGTAATGGAAATGTTGTTAATGCTACATAAAATATGCTAATTTTACTAACAGGAAGCTTTTGTGAAATATTACTCATAATTATTACAAAAGGGATGAGAGTAAATGACTCCCAGTTGCAGGTGGAAATAAAGAAAATTGCCTGCTCATTCTACAGTGTTTTAACTAAATCAAGAACCAAAAGGTAAATAATTATATACATTTGTTTTCGTACTTATAAAAGGTTGTTGCAGTTGCATACAGATCAGTAAGTTCAGTTGCTTGAGTTGTAGGGGTTTTAAGAACTAATTTCATTCTCAGATTTTCTAGTGTAGGTAGTTATACTCTTTAACTCCTAGTAAGACGATTTACTTTAAAGGAAAAAACAAAAAACATCCTGATAACTTTAGATTGAAAAGCTCAATACACATGTAAAATTGTTGCCAGTGACTACTGGGCTGTTTATTACGTTTTTCCTTTCTTTTGGTCATACTGATGACTGGGACTTCCTGTGTATTCTACGATTTTTAAAGGCTGGTTTACAATAAACGGGGTTAGGAACATGAACAATAAAGAAATTGGAAAATAAAAGCATGAGAGTTTGATTATCAGCGTAGTGTTAGATTCATTCCGATATAAAGTATACCTATTCATTGACAATGTCCATTGTTACATTTGTACATCTCCTTTAATTGTATAATCATATCGGCGCCATTTTTCTATCGGCAATGGTATTGGCTCGTGAACTGTTGTCATTGGGTTTCTGTATTTCTTTGTATTTTTTCATTAATTATATTCACACTCTCTTATTGATACTTCCAAACTCTGGGAAGGATATTCCCCCTCCAATCACAACTGTTTCTTATTTCCTTTAGTGATAATTAGCATATGTGAGGGATATCCAAGTTGTTTGCGAACTCCCCTCATTCAGAATTCTATCATGCTTGTAAGGTCAAATGTTTTCCTGGACAGCCTTTCTCAGTATTGTTTGAATGCCAGCCTAAACAAATTATTAATGTGCAGTCTGTGATTGTTCAAAGTGAACTCTGTGATAGAGAGTCCCGTTGAATGCAAGATGAAAAGCATTGGAGTTTTGAATGTTGGGAATTTGAAACCTTAAGAAATTTACCATCAACTAAAGGAAGTGGTGATGCAATAACCTACAAATAAATGTAGGAGAGTGGTGTGAAATGTTCAGTAATGGCGGAAAAATTTTGAATTGAGGAGACTTGTCACAGCTGCCCGGCACTATCACAGGTTATTTTAAGAAAATGATCAACAAAATATGAAATAGACATGTTTAACTCGAGATGAGTTGCAGATTTCAAAAAATTTCGTGTTCTTTAGTTGCTGTTTATCCGAACAGTCTCGCTTAATGGCGATAACTGAACTTGAGTTAGTCGAGATAATTACTGGGAGTAAAAATCTCCTGGCTGGCAAGATGTCTATTGTCACAATCTCGCTTAGCCACTGCGGCAAAGATCCTCATTCCTTCATTGCTGCTTCTATCAGTAGTTTCCACTCACATCAGTCCTTAGCCCTTTGCTGTCCAGTTGGTCCCAAAGTGGAGTTTTAGATCGTGTACCTTTTCTGTTGTCTTAATTTTCTGTGGCCAGTTCTTGGGTCCCTAGTTGTTGTTTTGTGTGCCCATCTGGTAATGTGGCCTGCCCACTTCCACTTGGTCTGAGTGACTGATGTTAAACAGTCTTAACAGTCTTAACAGTCTTCCTCAGGTATTCATTGCAGATTTTGTCCTGAAGATTGACGGCCAAAATCTTTCTTTACATTTTCCGATAACATGTTTCTAGCATTTCTGTTTTCTTTCCTGTTAAGGACTGTGTTTCAGCTCTATAAGTAGGAAAAGTAGACTGCAGCTATTCCATTGTCTTTCTTTAGTTTAATGCTATATACCCTGTTTGTAAGAACACATTTCAAACCCTAGAATTTGGACCAAACAACTAATTCTTAAGCTCATAGACACATATGACAAATGCTTTAATAAGGAGTTGATCATATAGAGAAGTAAAGTAAGCTTAAATTAAAACATTGGAGTAAGTTTTTAAATTTATTAAAGACAAACAATCGTAACGTCCTGGATCACTATTCACCAGGCGTGATTGTTCTTGATTGCTGCTGCGAATATGTTTTTTTCAAGCTGGCGACTAAAGTTATAGTGTACAGTGAATACAACATACAGTTACTGGGAATGGAACTGAATGGAACGTTGAACTTATCCAAGCCTCTCGTTCCTGGACTTTGGGAAATCTTTCATTTAACTATGAACGCTCATCTTTCGTTTCAAGTCTTTTAATTTCGTTGCTACCTTTTCCATTTATTGTCAACCAGCCTTAGAAAAGTTAGTGAGGTTATAATTATTTGCGCATCCAAACCTTTTCAGGTCTTATATGTACAATAATGATTTATTGGAAGCTAAATATTAAGGGTTTAAAAAATTAATACATTTTGGAAGCTAACTGCACACGTAAAACTTAATTAAAATTACAAACTATGTCCAAATGAATTGATATCATTATACTATAAGTGGTTCTCAATTGTTGTTTTAACTATTCCTTCTATATTGCATTTGCTTACTGTAACTATTTTAATTACTTATTATATTAGTATAAATATAGGTAAACATCTTTTCAAAATAAGAAATTTTATGCAAATGCTGCATGCTAGAAATATACAAACATAATTGAACACACAATTAGGAATGAAACACTTCTCTTGTTCTATATAATATTATATATTACATTTATTCACTGTAAGCATAGAAACTTTGAAGAATAAAATTATACGGATAGATTATAAAGAAGAAACAAATAATGATAAAAGAGATTAATATATTTGAAGAATCAATATCTACACTGCACAAATACTCTTATTCGCTATTTACAAATGTTGCTTGTTAACATTTTGGTACTTGTACTCAAGGAAATAATATTTTAGGCAAAAGAAAACAGATGGAAGCAAATTATCTTAAAAATAACAAAATGGAAATTTGGAGCTACAAATTTCCATGCACAATGTTACTTTTAACCTTCATTTTTAAATGTTAGCGAATAGACAGTAAAATGTTATTTTTGGGAGTTAAGTATTTAATGAATACATGACTCCTATTAATTATTATTGGTAAAAGCCAAAATCAGCTTGTATTCTTTTTGCATTATGAGGCAAAGGTAATGGATCTAAAAGAATTGGTAAACTGTTAGTATCAATATATGTAATTTTATTAATGTTTTAGAAAAACCCTTTTGTTTACATTTTAGAAGACTTTCACTTATTGGTGGCTCGAATAGTATTGAGGAGACAGTTGGATGGTGAACTTCACGTTCGCTGCCTGGGCTTCTATTGTGATGCACTGGAAATTTAATAATGTTAAAAATCTGAATTACTATGCATATCAGTTCTGCAGTTGGTACGAACATTTTAGGAAGCAACTTCTCTTACAGCAACAGTATGTTTCAGGCGCACACGTGGAGGTCATGCAGCCTTAATGCTTCCCCAGCCGATGTCCCAATTTGATAAATTATTATTCCAGTTGTCTAACTGAATCCACTACTTTCATAAAATACCGCTATATATACCGTTCGTTCACTTCGACGAGTTCTAATCATGACATACAAAACAACACGACTTTTAAATACTATTTCATAATATGAGAAGGTTGAGCTACAAAAATACACAGGTCCAATTTTGGTATGGAAGTCGGATAGCAGTGCATGATTGGAGCATGTCTGACATTTATTATAACAAAAAGGTCAACAAAATGTTAATTACTCTTCTGACGATCGGTTAGGTGCTAAAACGAGAAACCGCCAAAAATATTAACATTATTGATGTTGAACACGTATGATACAACATTTTAGGGTATATTTTCCCAAAACTAACAAGAGAGTTCCCATTGGAAAGAAACAGGACAAATATGAGGTGAACGCTACAAAATAATAGAACGTAGGATGCGACAATAAAATATCCCTGTTTTTAATGTTTGATATTTCGCTAAGTTGGTAACATATTTTTGTTTTGTTTGCAAGTAATTGTTGTGCAAGCTTGAGAGAAACTTTCATTATAACTTTCACCATGGCTGCGGAGTTAATATTTATACAATTTATTTTGATGCAAAGTCAATGGTACAAACACAACGCTATCGTAACGAATTTAATCGTTGAGTACCACCCGTATTGTAAAGACATTTATGGAGAAGGGACTTTTTTAATTCTCAGCATCCCATTCTATATTGGGTGTGAAAGACAGCTTAATTTTGCTCAGAGGCCTCTCCATCAGGATTCTTTTACGTGCCGTAAATCTACGACATGGGACCAACGGCTTTACTTCCCTTCCGAAGGAAGCCATGCTAAGGATTTTTACACCCGAAAAAATCCATCGTCCTCCGCCGGGTTTGAACCCACGACCTTAGGTATATGAAGCTAACATGGTAACCATCACATCACGGAGGGCGACATTTCATATAATCCGTTCCATATAACATAAATGAAGAGCTAATCTCATTAGCAGAACTAACGAAAAGCAATTATCAAGTTCATCATGTATATGCCAGGAAGCTACGAGTGCTGTAGGACCCAAAGCGCTCCACCTAACCTACTGCTCAGTATCTATCCGAGCCACCTAGTGCAGCACAGTTAAGTTGGGTTGTCTACAGCAATCGGTAGCTTTGAAAAAGTCAAAGTTTTAATCTAAACTTCGTTTGTGCTTTATGCGTTGTTGAACGGAGCAACCTAAAATAAAGTGGTAGTTGCCGGCCCAGTAATATTGAAGAATACTCAGTTTCGTGACTACAGTAGGGAATATGCAGGGGCATCAGGGATTTAGATGAAAATTCCTGGTACAATAGGCAATCCAACTTACTGTGCACTGTATATGTGTATACCACCCAGTGAAATGTGAAGACATTTGACCAAATGTTTTTAAGAGCTCGGAAAAGATAACCAGATTACACCACATGAAACAGTAAGTGCACCATCAGTGTATATTATTCTTATGGAGGTTATAAACTAGAAAAGTATAAATAATTTGAAACTAAGTATAAGTAAAGGTCTTGTTATGTGTATTTAAATGCATTTTGGAACATATTAGCGAAATACATTTATTTCGCTAAGTTGCTCATTTAACACTTCAGTAAACCTATCTATATTTAGAGTACTAATGCATGTATGATGACGCTTATGTATACAGAAAAGGTATATGTGAAAAGATCATTAACTTCTCATTTTAAAATTCTTATGTTGAGACTTATTGTTACAATTTTAATTTAATTACTGTAATATAATATGAAATATTAACCTTGGAGAGAAATATTTGATGTGAAAATGCAAAATCGACGACAGATTGTTATGCTGTAGTTATTCAAATGTATAAGGACATGAAGCGCGTTGATTTAGTTAAGTAAGGATTGTATTTCCCTCATTCTTACACGAAATGACCTACGTGAGTCTCCTATTCTCTCCCTGCCTAGCCTGAATGCTGCAGACAATGCTATGCATGTAAAAGTTTAACTGACTCGGTGAACTTCACATTTCCCCCTTCCTGTTATTAAATCAGTCACTTCAATCCACTTTACTTTCTCTAAACCGTATGTACAATGTACATAGTGGATACAGAAGATATTGTATTCTACGATGTTGAGATTTCAACGGAAATATATGTTTTGAGATCCCCGAGTCCAAAAATTTTAGAAAAAGGTCTGTGTGCCTGTGGACAAAATCAAAAAACTGTTAAACACCAAACTTAGTGTTTATGTTTGTATTTTACAAGGATGCAACACGAAAATTTTCAAGAAAGTCCTTCCAGCACAAATTATCCTTTATACAGAAAAAATCAAATAGTTCTAATGATTTTGATGAAAATACCGTATTTTAAAGATATGCATGTCCGAAATAAAATGTATATCTTAAAATTTCTGGACATACCCTATGAAGAACTTTTCATTCTGGATGAATGTTACCGAATTTTGCATAACTGCTAAACCGTAAGAGAAGGACGAAAATGTACTGCACAAAGATGTTGATTTTTCAAAACACACAATTTATGTCCTTTACATTTTTTTGTGGAGGTAAGTGTTTCTGAGATATTCCTTGTTATTTGTTTCAATAAGTACTTTTACTTTTCTCAGACAGGAAGCTTCCGTTTTTCTTTTGTTTTACTCCTGTCCAAGCAAAGAAACTAATCGCAATGACAATCGCATAACGACAGCTTTTAAAACATTTGACTATCGCTTTAGCCTAGTGTACGTATTCCCTTAATTCCCTTCTACTTATAAAGAATAAAGAATTAAGAAATAAGAATTTTCTGTTAATGTTTATCTCGATTAGCATGGTGTAAAAAGAAGAATAATCTTTTATAAGACGTTAGTTTTTAGAACAGCTAGGGAAAGTTATGTAACACATGACATTTTTTCATAGAAAGATTCTCATAGACGTATAGATTCTCATTTGGCTATGCAAAACGTGTTGAAAGAATGTCTGTGAACCACCGATACGTAACAAAGGAGATACGGGGCACAGCTAGTAGATGGCAGCACAGGTGGGTACCACCGTAAGTGGGAATTTTATCGATAGGCGAGCCTTACTAAGAACATTTATTAAATACATATTCAAAATGAATGAAAATGGATTATTTAGTTATAAAAATCACGTTTTCGTTGGAGCGACGGGTAATGTAAATTTTGAATGCCTAGCACAAGTGACTTGCTGATGAATGTGCATTGCTAGTAGATATTAATAACCCGTGGAGCACGTCAGCGTGATATTATCAGAATACGATTTCATTCAGAACAGAAGGGGCGTGGAAAAATTGCCGTATTTATTTTTACTGTATCTGAGTAGTACATAGGTAGAGATGATATTACATTCCACCCAAAAATTCGATTCTGAAATTTCACCAGAAATACACGATTTATGGTTCGCTATATCAAAAATCTAATGTACATACATGACTTTGCCAGCATATTTGCAGCAAAGTATTGCTAAAAAGCTTACTTTTCTATTTACTTCATGCTAATCGAGAAAAAAATATATCAGAAATGGCATCATTACTGTTCTCATGTAAGCAGAAGAGAAATAAGGGAGTACCATGGGCTAAAGCGGTAGTCAAATCTTTTAAAAGCTGGTTGCTATGTGACTGAAGTTCCTTTATTTGTATGACAGGAGAGGACAAATTTCCGTATGAGAAAAAATTAAGCATTTTATAATTGAAAACAACAAGAAATATCTCCTAAACGGTCAACTTCACGGAAAACATGCATATAACATAAATTGTGTGCTTTAACGAACTTTACATTATTTGTGTATTAAGCTTTTGTCTACCTCTTACGGTTTAACAGTTCTTGAAAATTCTGCAAAATTCCTCCAGAATAAATATGTCTTCAGAGGCTATTCCCAGAAAATTGACGATATATATTTTGGTATTAGAATAATTGTTTTTTCACACAAGCCGTGTGTAGGACAAGAGTGAAATAATTAGAGTCAGACTGAAAAATTCAATGCCACAGCCGGAATTTGAACCACGGATCTCCCGATCTCTAGCCGGTTGCTCTGCTACTGAGGTCATCTCAAAATCATTTGACAGCACCTCGTGGTTTACCGGGAAACATGCAAATCAGTTGAGAAATTCAATGCTATGCCAGCATGTTACCATGGTAACTCAGTAGCAGAGTAACAGGCTAGAGATCGGGAGATCCATGGTTCAAATCCTGACTATGGTATTGAAGTTTTCAGTCTGACTCTACCTATCCGATATATATTATTATTTGTAGTGTAAATAACTAATATAGGATATTTTAATCAAAATCGTTAGAGCCACTTTTTTTTGAGAAAATCAACATTTTCACAAAATTTTCCATGTAAACGGTAGTTGAGGGTGGGAGGATTTTCTGGAAGATACTGAACTTGAATATTGAGTTTGGTATTTAACGGATTTTTCGTTTTGAGCTGTGATGCCCCCCCCCACACACACACACTAACAGACAGGCACACACGGACATCTTTCTAAAAATGTTTTTTTTTTTTATTTATGGGGTCTCAATGCATACATTTCCGTTGAAATCTCGGTAGAATTTGTGGGTGCAATACAATACCTTCTTTATGCACTATGTACTAGTACGTATAGAGAAAGTAAAAAAGCATTTTTCAAAACGAAAAGTAGGTAAAATACCAAATGTGGTATTTCAGTTTAAATCTTCCACGGATGCAACACGAAGATTTTGAGGACCCCCCTCCAAAAATAAACTTTCCTTTTCATGGAAAACATTTCGAAATTTATTTTGTGAAAAACAGCTGCGACGATTTTGATTAAAATTGCGTATATTAAATATATTTTTTCTGGTTATAACCTCTGAACAGCTCTTTATTCTGGATGATTGTCATAACTGGTAAATCATAGGAGGTAGACAAAAGCTTACGTCATAAAAATTGTAGATCTCGTTAAAATACACAATTTATGTCATATACCTTTTTTTGGGCAGTTGACCATTTCCGAGATATTCCTTGTTATTCGTTTCAGTTTTAAAATACTTAAACTTCTCTCATACAGGAACTTATCAACTCCTGGACATACCAAGCAACGCATTTCAATCACATATCAACCAGTATTTAACAGATTTCACTATCGCTTTGGCCTAACTCTTAATTCCACTTACAAGGAAGCAAGTAATAATACTATTTCTGCTAATGTTTATCTCTATTAGCATGATGTAGATAGAAGAATAAGCTTTTTAATAATAATTTGTTAAAGAGATCTAGAGAAAGTCATGTGAATGGAAAACATCAGATTTTAAGTAACAGTTCCATTTCTAGTAAGTACACTGGCGTGCATAAAAATTGGTCCACTCGCTTATATCGCAACACTTTTCTCCGCAAGACTTCCATTTTGGAAGGGGTTTGTTTAAGTAATTTAAAAATGCATATATTTTTATATTTATGTTCAGATATTCACAACATTGCACTACACCCTATTACTTCCCTCTGAACTGAGGACTTAAAAATGGATATAGACATAAAAATGAATAAGTAAATTATATAATTGATATGAAATGTAGGAATGGTTAGGAGATATCCTCTATGAAAGAATTGCAATACGATTGATATACTCGGGAAGGCTTTAACCAATATAACTTAACTCGACCTTCTAGAGCAGGCATTTCATAGATAACTGCCTCGACCCCAGTCAAAGAGGGGAAATGCTGGTGCTTCACCAATATAGTGGTCGGTAGCCAGTGTGCTATTTGTAGCAAACATTAATGGAATTTGAGCTTTGCAACGCGGACAGTACGATTTTTATATAATTTTTAGAAGCTCTACTCGAACTGAAAATGGAATCTCGTACTTGCTCTACAAAGTGAACGAACATAAAATGTTCTGGAGAAATAGTTATGAGTTACTTAAATTGTCAAAAGATTCATTTTCTAAATAAATTGAGGTTACTTGCATCACATTTGATGATCTATGCTTGACTCCACATATATTTGCGAGCAAAGCTTTGCTAAAATTAATTATATTAAAAACCAACATCGCAATAGAATGCGATGATCATTTGGTTATCTATAAAACAGTGTTGTAATTGGCGAGATACTGTAATTACTTAATTTCGTTGCTACATGAGTTGAAGCTCTGTCCTGTCAGTTGTCCTAAACGCCTCAAGGATTTCCTAGGACTGCGTCCCAAGGCAGTACCGATTTTATCAAGTTTTTCCTAAAAAAAATGGCGTGTTATTTATGGACGCTCTCTAACTGATATGGTTCTCAGCGTCCCATTCTAAATTTTGCTCAGAGGCCTCTCTATCAGGCTTGAGGTTCTTTTACGTGCTGTTAACCTACAACACGGGACCAACGGCTTTACTTCCCTTCCGAAGGAAGCCATGTTAAGGATTTTTACACCCAAAAAACTCCATCTTCCTCCGCCGGGTTTGAACCCGCGACCTTAGGTATATGAAGTTAGCATGGTAACCATTACACCACGGAGGGCGACCAAGTTTTTCCTTAGTAAGAACGTGACGGATTCGTTGCCTTTTCTTGTTATTCACAGAACTAGTTTTGCTAAACCGATCCACGAGATAAAATATTTTACTCCTACACGGAAGTGGTCTGTTAGAAATTTTAAGCCTAAAGTTTCCTCTAGTTTTACCGCACGAATTCTTCCTCCAGAAAAATGTTTATAACCTGTACACACGCTCGCGTAGTGAAGGTGCAACCATACTGTTGTACGAACACGTGTAAGTACACCTACTCACTCTAAGATCTTCTCCCTCACTGTGTGTATATGTGAATTATAACACAAGAAGCCGGAAATGCATAACAACTACCGAGCGCTCTCTATGCGTGGGGCCGGGAGTTGTCGCGCCGAGTCCCGTTCCGGCGGGTGGCAGTTGTCCCGTTAATGTTACTTGAGACTCACTGTATAAGGACATTCCATTGCGTCGCATAGCAGCATGCGCCAATGTTTCACACGGAGTGGGAAGAATTACTGCACCTTCCCCTCTGCTTCTTCCATTTGGAATACCTGTTCTAGAGTAACAATGAAGAACAAGAGTGAGAAGAGAAAGTCAGCTAATTGTAAAGAAACCATTGTTTTAGATTGTCAGCAATTACTAATATTTGGCTATGATTGGTATAATGGTTATGTAATGTCACACCTACTGCGGTAGAAGCCGTGTAAATTGATCTAGAGTAATTTACTAAAATGCAGTATCATTTTGGAACTGCACGATTTGATGTGTGTTTGTTTAATGCAAAGGGTCAATTCTTGGCTGTTGTGATGTCATCCCCGCTGCGTCGGAACACACGTAACTCGACCTAGGGTAATTTATTGGAAGGTAATGTTTATTATTTTGCAACACTGATAATTGGAAAGGTCCAATTCTCTGAACGGTTGCGTTATCTCCCTACCTATATTTACTTGCCAAAATGTTCAATGGATATTAAGCGAGTTATCGCGATTGAGGAGTGAATTATGCTTGTATATCTAGACGGTCACTCAATTTAATAATATCGATAAAGAAATATCACCTTATACTTATTGTTACTTTCTCTACTTTGTATACAATGTATAGGCAGAGAAGATATTGCATTCCATCCAAAAATTCTCTATCGACATTTCACTGGAAATACACCTTTTATGTCCCCCGAATATAAGAGCCAGACTTGATATTTAAGTTCAGCATCTTCCAAGGATACGATACAAAGGCTTTCAAGAAAATTCCTAACCTCAAAATATGAACGATATTTACATAGACACATTTTCTAAACTTTTGTTTTTCACCAAAAATGGCTTAATTTAAATACAATATAGTTTAAATATATTTACACGATAAATACAATGTATATCTTGAGTTTTCTGAGAATAGCCTCTGAAATCTTCTTTATTCTGAACGACCTTCACATAGCTGGTAACCCTAAGACATAGATAAAAGCCTACTACACAAAAAATATATTACTCGTCAAAGCACACAATTTACGTGAAATTGTTTTTTTGTGTACAACCATTTCCGAGGTACTGCTTATTATATATTTAAATGTTTCAGTACTTATACTTCCTCAAGTAAAGAGAACAGAATTTCAAAACTATCACATAGCGACTGACTTTTAAAAGATTTGACTATAGCTTTAGCTTGTTGCGTTTCGGTTTTTTCTCACATCGAGACTCGAGAGGGCCAACATCTCCTCTGCAACCACGGCACCACCTACCGGCGGATCTGGCAGCAGCGGCAGGAGCCACGGCAGCATTCCCCCAGCGGCAACGCAGTGGGCATTCGTCCCTCTTCTAGCTTGCAGCTCCGACGCCTGCGGGTGTTCGGCTTCTACACAGCGGCAACGCAGTAGGTTCTGACCCCCTATTAGCTTGCCGTTCCGCCGCCAGTGTGCGAGCGGCCCCACAGACAGCTTGCTGTCAATTTGTAAAGAGCAGGAACTCCCCTACTTTCCTACTTCTCTTCTACTGTCATCTTTCTTTTCATTGACCTGACTAGACCGACAGACAACGCATACAGCGGGTCCGTAAGGCCAAAGCCAAGGGTGAAGGCCATTGGCCTGAAACCTCGAGCCGATATGGCTCGCACAGGCGCCTCCTCTAAGGAGGTCCGGTCCTCTGCGGACAGCCGTAGGGCAACCGCACCGACTCTGACTAACGATGACGGGCAACAGCCAAGACCCAGCACCTACTCCCTCACCAGAGACGCCGAACCTTCGCGCAAGCGAAGCAGGACGTCTATTGGCGGCAGCAACAGGCGCAAGCCATCCTCGCCTCAACGCCTCGTAGCGGTTGAGAGTGTTCAAACCGGGCAGGACCCAACCAGTCCTTACACCATTCCTATGCCCGACTCTGACACCGACGTCGAACCTGACGGGCCGTGGATAACTGTCCACGCAGGGGGCCGCAGAAGCGGTCGTTCCTCCCCCAACCCAGCTGCACCACCACAGGGAATTAACCAACCCCCAACCCAAGGGGGGAGAAAAATCCCGCCTATAGTTGCCGACGCTTTCCGCAACCACGTTGTGTTTATGAGAAAGCTGGCAACGAAGCTTAGGGGCCCCTTCGAGGCCCGGCGGAAGCAAAGGAAAGTCCACCTCCATACCTCCTCGGAAAGGGATTTCGAGGCAGCGAAGGCAGTACTACGGGACGAACAAATCCCGTTCTACAGCTACTCGCTGCAGCGGCCCTACGTGGAGCGTAGGATAATTCGGGGCCTTGACTCCGACTGCACCCCTGAGGATGTCAAGGCGGCTCTTCAGGACGAGTACAACATCACCCCTACCACCGTGGCACGTCTCAGTAAGACGGTGGCAACAGACGACGGCACTCAGCGAGTGCCCATGCCCTTATTCCTGGTCGTGGTACCAAGGGAACGCGCCCAGTCAGTTCAGCCGATAGACGCCGTCCGTCGGCTTATCTTCACCGTCGTGCGTATCGAAAGATACCACGGCAAAGAGGGACCTGTGCAGTGCCATAGGTGCATGGACTTCAACCACTCTAGCAGTGTGTGCGAGCACAAGCTCGCATGCCTGCGGTGCGGTGAAGCCCATCTACTGAGGGACTGCACAAAGCCCCATGAAGCTCGCCACTGTGTGAACTGTGGTGAGGCGCACGTGGGCTCATACAAAGGATGCAAGGTGCGGAAGCGCCTTGTTGAGAGCCGCCGTGGAGGCCCCCAGGAGCCAGCTAAAGTGCGCCCTGGGGTGTCCTTCTCCTCGGCACTGAACCGCGCTGAGGGAACACTGCGCGCCGCTGAGGCAGCAGCAACTCCCAGCCCCGCAGTCACTGCAGAGACCGTGCCAGCTCCGTCCTTGACGGAGACCCCAACACCCCAACCTGGTCCGCCTACTTCAACGGAGGAAGCCGCCCCGACGCCCTCGACAGAGGGCCCACGCCGGACTTCTCCAAAAAAGAAGTCCAGGAGGAGAGGAAAGAAGAACCGTCGGGCGGCCGGCCAGTCGGGCCAAACAGAGGCTCTCACCTCTGTGAGACCCAGGGCCACGCCCCCAACACTCCAGCAGCTACCAGTGGCGGAAGCTCCAGTAGCGGCCGCCACAGTACCGACTCCAGTAGCAGAGGCTCCCGCTGCACCTACCACCACAGCGGCTTCCTCGGCCTTTACAGCGGCCATCCCACAGGCGGACCTGGATGAACTTCAGGACCTAGCCCTGTGGTTCGGTGACCTCCTAAGTAAGGTCCTACCTGTACTGCGAAACTTCAAGTTGCAGTACAGCAACCCCAGACTCTCCCCCCTCCAGAAACACACCCTGTTCCTCCAAACCTTGGAGCAGTTGTACCCGGGTTCCGCTAAGTAATGGCCTCTAGATTCGTTCGGAGACCATTGCGACTCGCGTACTGGAACGCGAACGGCATCCGGGGGCAACGCCCAGGCGTCATTGAGTTTGTACAATCGTACGGAATTGACATCCTGATGGTTTGCGAAACCCATCTGGATGCTGTTACTGACTTCTCGCTGCCTAGTTACGTCACCCATCGGTCCGATCGGGTCGGCCGACAGGGTGGCGGTACAGCTATCTTCATTAAGAACCACATAACCCATACTCCTGTCCAACTCCCAGCACTACAGCACGTGGAGGCCTGTGCAATCCGGCTTGCCGTTGCCGGGCTAGACGCGCTGCTGATAGCTGCATATGACCCACCAAACCACCGCTTCCATGAAGCGGACTACACCACCCTACTCAACCTTCACCCAGTGGTATGCATCGCAGGAGATCTCAACGCGAAACATGCCCTCTGGCACAGCCGCAGCAACAACCCCCGAGGCCGCGGGCTCTACCGCCTCATCAGCGGCAACCCCGCCCTCGTCGCGCACGGACCGAGAGGACCTACGTGTCATCCGGCTCGCGGCAGACCGGATGTTCTTGACATCATAACCACCAAGAACACACCATTTCATCTAGACCTCTCGGCGGTCAACGAGTTGGACTCCGACCATGACCCTGTCGTGGTGGTTACAACCAGACCGTATCAGCTCTGGTAACACCAGACTGGATAAATGAGATCGACTGGGACGCAGACGTCCTAGACCTAAACCAAACCGTGGACCCGCGAACGCGCATCGATTCCATCGAAGCGCTGGAAGCGGCAGCCACGGCCTTCTCCCGCCAACTCCTGAATGTGGTACGCGCGCATACCTACCGCATCCCATCTAACAAACCTAACCCGAGAACCATACCGAATGAACTCCGGCAGCTGCTAAAAGCCAAGGCAACCGTACGGAAGCTATGGCAGCGCTTCCGCCATCCCAGGATCCAAGCAGTGTACCAGCGGTTAAAATCCCTGGCAAGGCGCCTGCTTCGCGCGCACCGCAAAGCGGCCTGGGAACACACAATGGCACATATAAACCTGGAAGAGAAACAACCCTGGAGGATCATCCGATCCCTCAGGAAAGACAAAAGTCAGTTTCAGCATCCCATCCATGGCTCCCGTGGGAGACTCTCTTTTGAGCCCCAGGATAAAGCCACGGATTTCGCAGATTATCTGGAGTCCCAATTCGAACCCCGTGAAGACCCCCAGGATGAGGACTTTACTGAGCTCGTGGAAGCGACGGTAGACTACCTCTATGAGGAGCCCCCGCCGCCCCATGAGGAGATCCGCATTCCTTTAGTCACCCCGAAAGAGGTGGCTTCCCAACTCAGCCACCTAAAACCTAACAAAGCCCCTGGACATGACGGCGTTACGGCGCCTATGCTCCAGCACCTACCCAGAAAGGCCGTAATCCACCTGACGCGGATTTACAATGCATGCCTGCACCTACGTCACTTTCCAACGTGTTGGAAGGAGGCGCGGGTGGTATGCATTTTGAAACCCGGCAAGGACCCGGTCTTCCCGTCAAGCTACAGATCTATTAGCTTACTTCCGATCGTCTCCAAAGTATTCGAGCGGTTACTCCTACCTCGCCTCACCCCTCTGTTCGAAGAGAGACTCCTACTCCCGGATCATCAGTTTGGTTTCCGTACTGGACATTCCACAACCCTGCAGTTGCTGCGACTGGCTGAGAAGGCTGCCCTGGGTTTCCAGGACAACTTCAAAACAGTCGCGGTGCTCTTGGACGTGGAAAAGGCCTTCGCCACCACGTGGCATCAGGGGCTCTTGTACAAGCTCAAGAACGCAGAAATTCCTCCCCCCTACCTTCACCTGCTTAGTAGCTTCCTTCGGGACCTCTCTTTCAGGGTGAGGGTGGAGGGGAGGCATTCCACAGTCAGACCCATAGCGGCGGGAGTGCCGGAAGGCAGTGTGCTGTCGCCGTTACTCTTTGCTGCCTACATGTCCGACTTCCCCACAGAACCCAGTACAGTTACGTGCCAGTATGCCGACGATGTCCTCATAATGGCGCGTAACAAGAACGCCCGATATTGCTTCCCCCCGCTACAGAGACAGCTCCAGGCCATAGGCAGATGGAGTGAACAGTGGCGGATGGCCATCAGCCCGCAGAAGAGCTCAGCTCTACTGCTGGCTAAAGTCCGTGGCTGGCGACCGGAGAGGTCGCTGAGGTTGCGGCGGCGGCGGATCCCCTGGGTCCGCTCCGCCAAATACCTCGGAGTCCTCCTCGACCGCGGCCTTACTTTCACTCCACATGTCAGGGAGAAGGTCGGTTTGTGACACGCTGCCCTGCGGCAGTTATTTCCCATCTCCGCTCCACCATGCCTACACACCTAAAACTACGGCTGTACCGCGCAGTCATCCCGCCCCTGATGCTGTACGGCTGTGAGGTCTGGGGTTCGGTGGCTCGTTCCACCATCCGCAGGCTGCAGGCCGTGCAGAACAGGGCATTGAGGATGATATACGGCACAGACCGCAGGTTCCCGTCCCACATTCTCCATTCCCATTCCGGAATCCCTTACATAGTGGACGTTGTGCGAGAAAGAGCTCGCACAATATACACTAAACTTGCTCCCCACCCAAATCCCCAGGTGAACACTCTCGGTCTTTACGACCACACGCTACCAAGGAGACGCGTAAGCTACCGCCTTCCCAAGGACGCCTTGGGATGGTAGTTTTCCGGCCGCCTCTCCCTTCATTGTTCTACCCGCCAAGTTAAGCAGCATCGGGCATGGTCACAACTCGGACGGGTGACCATCCAGTTGTACCCCGACCAGATCTGCAATACTGGCTTCCCCCACCCTGTACCTATATCACTTCAGGTCTCCCCGCTAGCTGGCACTGCTTTCCTTGACAGCCCGCAAGCGGCTGGCCAAGGTAAGCAGCATCGGGCCTGGTCCCTCTCTGGGTGGGTGGTCACTCAGATAGGTAAACCAGCCCGCGCCGGCTGCACAGAGGGAACACCCTGCCCAATTACTTTGACATTGACAAAAACGCTTGCATAAGACTACATCTTTTATATCACACGGGTAAATCCGCAAGAAAAGCGGATAGGTACCGTGGTGATTTGCCCCCGCCCGAGTACACTCGGGTGACTAGTTCCTGCTCCTGGCTCCTGGCTCCTAGCTTGTTGCTTATCCTTATTCCCCTTTCACAAGGAAATTATATCGTAATAAAACAATTTATGTTTTTATCTTGATAAACATGGAGTGGATAGAAGAATAAGCTTTTGTAAGAGTAGTTTGCTGCAACATAGGCAGAGAGTTGCATGACTGAAGCATATCATATTTTTTCTTATACTTTTCATGCAATTTGATGCTAGCAGCTTCCAGTCGTAGCATTTAAAATGGTATTCAGTATCCTATTTTATAAATAAGATTTTTTTTTAATGCGTAGGCATAACATCAACATTTGCAATTACAAATGTTGATGTCATGCTATTCTATGTTTCCGAATTGCAGAATTCAATGAAAATAACAGCAACATTCCGAGTAAAGGCAAAAGTTATATAAACACACCGGAGGCACATTAATGCTCCTTTCACAATGAGATATAAGCGCAGACGCAGCGTAAGTGTAAGACTTTGCAGCCTGATATTAAATATAAGCATTCACATAAACACACGCAAAACGCTACGCAATGCAATGTAATACAAGAGTTTGTAAACTACAAACTTTTCTTTGCATTGTGTACTTAGAGAAACACTTCCGCAATTCTTCCTCTATGCACTGCCTGCTGTTCAATAGCAGATGCTCGCAATGCAGATTTTATAGTACCAACTAGACATACATGAGTTCGCGACTCGAATCTCATCTAGGCGGACCCAAGCTACCTTGTGGGATTTGTGGTGGACAAATCGGCAAAGGGGGCGGGTTTTCTCCGAGCTCTCCGGTGTCCCCCCGTCGTCACATACCACCGGTGCTCCATCTTCATTTCATGTATCACAAGTGTCATCGCCTGCGATGCCACAAATAGTAAAAGCGGGTGTAACAACACTATCATGTACATAATTGCTATTTTATTTGGCTGTGCCACACCATTTCTCAATTTCCTCCAGAGGTTACGGCAGCCTCGTTGTGAATTCTCCTTTGATTTAATGAATATACTCACCATCTGCTTCTGGAGTTTTTGGCTCCCACAAATTGTAAGGCGCAAAGAGATAACTCACATTTCATTAAGCGTGCAAGTTTTTCACTTTCTGCGGTCTCCATGCTTGAATATTTTTCTAAATTTTGGTCAAACAATTATTGTGGTGTCACTGCTGCCAGCGGCAGTTTTGTGTATGCACTTTTTAAAACGATTTATTCATTTTTGAAAGATTTAGCGCATTTTTTATGAATATATTGGTGATTACGTTATTCAATTTGAAACTTGCTGAGCGCTTGGAAGATATTCATCAACTTCTTGCGTTACGCTTACAACTGCATTGTGAATGGTCATCCCTCGCGCTTGCGCTTAAGCTGCGTTACGTCTGCGCTTGCATCCATTGTAAATGTAGCTTAACGAACTATATTCAGTGGATCCTTCAAATTAGAATGTGTTGATTAATTTTATATATTTTGTATATACAGGGTGTTAATGAACTATACCGAAATATTTTCACAGAATATGTAGATTACTTAAATAAGTTATTTGAGATAGGAGACTTATGGCCCGTTTTTTGAAATTTCGAAGTAACGGCTATAAGTCTCTGAAGTGCCAGTACGCTTTTCTTTAACACCGACTTGTCAGCACCTGATACCCACACGTTTAACGCTATGTAGCTGCATTATGTTTATCCGGGGACCATGCATCACATATCTCAAATTACTTATATCAGTCACGTGCACATCTCGCAAATTATTTCGGTGTAGTTCATTACACCCTGTATAGAATTGCAGAAACGTTCTCTGTCACTGAATACATGGTAGGAATTTTCGTTACATAATGAGCATTGATCGAAGAATGAGACGGTAGTGCAGACGTTTATCTGAAGTAATTTAGGCGAATGGTTTGTAAATTATAAAACCTTCATCGATAATGTCCTGCAAATTCGAAGAATATAAGAGGCGAGAAATGCGAAAGAATTTTGAGATTTTTTGTATTTCTGAGAATCAGACTGGATGCTACATTATGGCATAATATTCTTTAAACTAAGCATGTTTAAAGATATATCTTGCGAGGTACGACGTCGTTTTCCCTGACCACAGTCAAGGTGAGGAAATGTTGGTGAGTCACATACATATATACGTGTCGTGCTCGGTAGCAAATGTGCTGTTTTCAATCATACATGACCAGAATGTCTGCTTCAAAACACTGGGCGTACCATTTTCAGAGGCTCCAGAAGAACTTCGAATGGGATTGCTTGGTATAATAGTTGTAGGAACATAAGATGTTTCAAAGGAGGTTGGTAATTTTTAAAATGATTGCTGAGGAATTCATTTTAAAATTGCGATTATTTGAATCACATTTAACGGCAATGTTTGGGTTCGCATACGTTTGCGAGCAAAGAGTCTCTAAACAGAATTAGATTAAAAACCAGAATCATAGTAGACTATACAATGATCATTTGGTTAATCTATTAAGCCTCTATCATCTTTAACAATACTTGAGGGACTCGTCCAAAAAAGCTCATATCACTAAACTAAAAAAGTCTGATGTGTTACATTCACATGTCTTTCTCTATAGACGAATAGTCTTTATTACTTGCTTCCATTTAAGTAGATACGAAATAAGGGAGTACCATAAGTTAAAGTAACAGTCAAAAGCTGGTTGCTATGTGAGTGAAGTTCCTTTGTGTGTATGGACAGCAGTTGACAAATTCCTGTATGAGAAAGGTATAGGTTCTATAAAGGTGAAATCAAAAACAATGAATAGCTAAAAAACGATCAACTCCACGAAAAAATGTATATAACATATATATTATGTGTTTTAACTGATCTATATTTGTTGTGTGGCAAGTTTTTGTCCCTCTCTTACGGTTCAGCAGTTATGGAAAATTCCGTAATGTTCATCCAGAATAAAGTAGTCTTCAGAGGCTATTCCTAGAAAATTCAAGATATTAATTTTATTTGTAAGGTAAATATCTTTAGTATACCATATTTTAAGCAAAATCCTTAGAGCCATTTTTGAAAAAATCAAAATTTTCGAAAAAAGTGCCATGCAGTTTGGGTGGGGAGATTTTTCTCAAAATCTTCGTGTCGCATCCTTGAAAGATATTAAACTTAAATACCAAGTTTGGTATTTTACAGAGTTTTCGTTTTTGAGTTATCGTGTTCACAGACACACGGAAACACACACACACACACACACACACGGACCTTTTTCTGAAAAGGTTATTTTTTGGATGCAGGAGACCCTAAAACGTATATATCCGGTGAAATCTCAGTATTGAATTTCTGGGTGGAGTGTAATACCTTCCCTATACACTATGTACATAGTACGTGCAGAGAAAGTAAAAACGACAACACTATGAAGAATGGGGAAGGCGTTCTATTTACAACCATTCCAGTACATCGCATAGCGGCATGTTCCAATGGTTCACACGGACTGGAATTAACCTTCGCCTCTGCACCTTTAATTTAGCCATGCCTGCTTTAAACCTTAGAATGGAGAACAAACTTGCGTTTTCTTCAGAGGTGCTTATATTGGCTCTATCTCGAGTGTTCTAATAGGTTTGGACTGTTTGCTTTTGAACCATCTGAACAGCACAATAAAGATGCAGTTAAGGTGGACTAGATTAGATAACAACCGCAATAACTCTTGCACAGGGATATGGTAATTAATTCAGTGACATATTCAGCGTGAAATGTTGAGCAATTTTAGATTAAAATTTTACTGTAATTAAGGGTTGCATATGGAGAATAATAGGAAACACAGAAAAGGACTGACTACAAAAACCGTTCAAGTCATTTGTACAAGGTTAATAGAATGTCGCTAAGTTAAACGTTTTCTTCTTTTTTTATATATACTATTTAATTTAATGAAATGTATACTAAGAAAAGTTTGAGTGGCTCCCACACTGAGTGTTTTAAATTAAAATTTATATTGGAAGCAACGAATTTAAGAAGAAGCTAAGGTATTTTAAATGTCAATAGGTAAGGTTCAGAAGTGATTTTGGTGCCAAGAAGTGAAATCTTTCGAAACAATAATATTGAATTAAAAGTCACAAACCAGAGGAAGATGGGGTTTAATACATGATACTAGGTTTGAGATTTTCATTTTTCTGCTCTATGCTGATCAATCAGTAAAATATACTTGCTCAAAGACATGATGTTTTAAGTAGAGAGGACGAATTTTTATTTTATTTCAGTAAGCCATTATATTAAAGTAATCCTACACTTAGGTCTTTTTTAGACATACCGTAACTACAAGGAAGAACTGAGCGATGCATTGATTTATAAATCTAAAGTATAACACCCATAAATGCATTCTTAAAAGTACTTGTGAATATGAAGGATGCAACCTGGTTATCTTATAGCGATTTTCGAAACAAACTTTATGTGAGTGGTTTATGCTTGTATTTGATAAATACACATTAAGGAGATTAATATCCATTGTTTTCGAATTTCACTGCAGTTTCGCATCTGAGGTATATTTCTTCATATAAACATTGCGAATTTAAACATTGAGATTTCTACTTTCAGCCTGAAGTTTCTAAAAATTGATAATGAAAACGCCTTTGCCATTAATATATTGCACGTTTTTCATTCTATACAGCGAATACTTAAAAAGAAAAATAAGTATATTACAGGAAAGTAATATGCAAAGAAGCGTAGCCCTAATTAGAACATTTTCGTAAAGTATGCTACAGAAGAAGTAAATCATACAACTTACTTATACATGCTCCACATTCTCATACACTTTTAGATGTTTTGTCCAAGCAACTATATTATATATTTTTTCAAATTTAACAAAACACGCCTTACAAGTAAATACATGTATATGAGAATAGTGTTTCTCTATGTATTTGGAGAAAGAAATTTAATGAAGGCGGTTCATGCAATGCCACCGTGAACTGTTCAAAGAGCAAAGTGCAATTTATTAATATTTTCATAGTTTTATTCATTAAGTTGCAATTCTTTGGTTAAAAATCTAATCTGTTCCATTCAGATGACTTTCCCTATTTCTCTAAAACAAATTATTATTAAAGAGTTTATTCTTCTCTCTACTTCGCGCTAATCGATATAATCATTAGCAGAAATGGACTTATTACTTGGTCCCTTATAAGTAGAATGCGAACAAAAGAATACACTAGACTAAAGCGATACTCAAATCTTTTAAAATCTGGTGGAAATTCATTTCTTGCACAGGAGTTGATAAATTCCCATATGAGAAGAGTTTAAATATTTTAAAATGGAAACCAATGACAAGGAATATTTCGGAATGATCAACTCAACGAAAATGTATATAATATAAATTGTGAGTTTAAATGAGCTCTACATGCTTTTCCCCATCAGAAGTCATTCAGAATGGAAAGGATTTTAGAGGCTATTTTCAGTTTACTCAAGTTATACATTTTATTTGTCAAGTAAGTGTCTTTGACATACGGCATTTTAACCACAATCGTTTGAACCATTTTTAAGAAAATCAAAATGTTCAAATTATTTCCATGTACAGGATAGTTTGGAATGGGAGGATTTTTCTCAAAATCGTCGTGTCATATCTTTGGAAGATGCTAAACTTAAATGTTAAGTTAGGTATTTTATCGGTATTTTATTATTTAAGTTAGGTATTTTATTCGTTTCTGAGTTATCGTGTTCATGGACACACAAACACACACGTGGAATTTTTTCTATTTTTTTTTTTTCTATTTTTTTATTTTTTAGAGGAGACCTTAAAACCCGTATTGTCAGTGAAACCTTTCTATCGAATTTTTTAGTAGAATTAATACCTTCTCTACTTAGATACTGTATACTAAGTATAGAAAGTAGAATTATATAACATTTATTTTGCTGATTATAATAAACAGTTTTTAGGATCATATTTCTACAATAAATTAAAACAAACAAGTATTAGCTTAAACAAATGCATCTCTGAAATTTAGAAAACACACAATATGTAAGATATCTTTTTGAAATTTATACTAGTTACTCTACACAGCAGTAAAATTCAAAATTGTAGTTTACATTGCTATTTAAATTATTTTTATTTCTTAAATTCATTATTATAATAAAATAAGCCACGGGTTGCATTTTTATAGCTATGCACACGAAAAGTAAGGTTTTACAGTAATGAGTTTACAAATAAATCTGATACATTATTATTACTTTATCTGGCCCATATGTATAATGTACATAGTGAATCGTAAAGGCATTGTATTGTACCCAAAAGTTCAATGTTGCAATTTCACCGGAAATACAGGTTGAGACCCACTGAGTCCAAAAAGAGTATTTTAAAATAAAATAATATCCCTGTGTATGGTATGACTGTCCATCTAAAACTCAGCATTTAAGTTCTGTATCTTTCAAGGATGCGACATGAAGATTTTCAAGAAAATCCTCCATCCCAACTACCCTTTGCTTGGAACGTTTTTTGAAAATTTTGATATGTCATAAGTTGAAATATTTTCATTACAAACGAAATATATTTATTAAATTTTCTAGGTAGACGTCTGAAGAGTTCTTCATTCTTGATGGGTTTTGTCTAACTTTTGTTTAACTGTTAAACCGTAGTAGAGAAACACTTACTGGATCTCATTAAAATACACGTTTATGTCAATACCATATTTTTTGTATAGTTAATTTTTAAGAACTTAAAACGGAAGACATATTTCTTTTCGTCTCTCTTTTGTCTACTTCTAGCATGCAAAGAGAACCGCATTTTAATTGTTTCACTTAGTGATCATCTTTTAAAAGATTTGACTATCGTTTCACCCCTGTGTATTCACTTATTTTCCTTTTTACAAAGAAGAAATTAATAAGGCCAATTCTGCTAATGTTTATCTTGCTTAGCATGATGTAAATAAAACAATCTTTTATAAGGAAAGTTTATTTGTGGAACTGCCAAAGAAAGAGTTGTGAATGGAACATATGAGATTTTATTTTTACTTTCCTTAGTACTATTCACAAAGTACATAGTGAATAGTATTGTATTCCAGCCAAAATTTTGATACCAACATTTCACCAGAAATACATGTTTTGAGACCCCCCTGAATAACTTTTTTTTTAAAAACATGTTCCTGTGTGTCTGTGGGCAGCATAGCTCAAAAAAACCAAATGTCGGTTAAATAGCAATCTAGATATTTAAGTTCAGCATCTTCCAAGGATGTAACACCAACATTTTCAAGAAAATCCCCGCACCCCCAACTACCCTTTACATGGAATAGTTTTCGAAAATTTTGGTTTTCTCAAAAATGCTCTAACGATATTGATTAAAATGCCTTATTTTTAAGATATTTTGCGGCGAACAAAGCGCATATCTTGAATTTTCTGGGAATAGCCTTTGAAGACCTCTTCATTCTGGATCACTTTTGTATGAGATTTTTATAACTGGCAAACCGTAACTGATAGACAAAAACTTACTAGTCAAAAGCGAAGAGCTCGTCAAAACACAACTTTATGTTACATATATTTTTTTGTAGAGTTATTCGTTTGCGAGAGATTTCGGATTATTGGTTTCAATTTTAGTAACTTTTTTAAATGGGAAGACTTTTTTCCTTTCTATTGTTTACTCCTGGCAAGCAAAGAGAATGGAATTTCAATTGTTTACACAGCGACCGGATTTTAAAGGACTTGACTACCACTTTAGCCTGCGCATTCCTTATGTCTCTTCTACTTAAACGAAGCAAGTGATAAGACCAATTGTGTTCATGTTTATTTCGATAGATGAAAGGATAAATCTTTTAAATAATAATTTCGTTTGCGGAAATACCAGAGAAAGTAATGTGAATGGAACACTATCAGATTTTTTACATTAGCCCTGATTAGTAAAGAGAGATTATTGCTTTTCTACTCTCCAAATCTTTTGATTTTTTAAAGTTTAAAAGTGTATTTATCAAAATTGGAGTATTATTTCAAAAAAGCAATACTCCAATTTTGATAAATACACTTTTAATATTTTCTTTAATGTGCGTTTAATAGGCAACATAGGAATATCAAAGAAGTTAGTGAAAAAATTGCATCGTGTGGAACAATCTGAGTATAGAAAAGTTTTGAAAAAAAGTTTGCGAGAAAATAAGCTTTAAAGTTGGGGATGCCTATTAATAAGTGTTCGCCTAACCATCTTTAGATCAGTTAATTTGTATCGTGAAATGGTAAAAACAATATATTTACATATCATTCTATTTTTTTCATAGTCGGCTACCCTCCCTTTATGTAGGTCTGACACTCCCCTAGGTATTATAAGCGGATGTCTAGGAGTCGGGGAGCCAACGGCATGTAATCACCACAAAGTGAAGAACCTGGCACGATTGGTCGGCCCGTAGCCAGACATGAGCGTGAGGAAGTGGATGATATGAAATGTAAGCGAAATGGATGATGGTGCAGTTGCTGAAATGAGTGGCAGGGTAAACCGGAGGATCTGGAGAAAAGCCACCTAGACGCAGCTTGGGATTGAACCTAGCCCGCCAAGACGAGCAGTATAAATACTAGGCTACGGCACCGCCGTCGTTTTATTATGAAATAAAATAATTTCTTAGCTTGATTCAATTTCTAAGATGTCACAAATGTATCACCTTAACAGGGAGCTATGGAGATTCAATAACAGTAGATTAATTCTTATAACTTTGCTCTTTGAAATCACATCATGGTATCTGGTCTTAGCCACAGCCGTACCGCAATTAAGAAGCTCCCAACTTACCCTTATTGTCCTCATGTGCTCCTTCTTGGCGGCTCTCGAGTGACCGCACAGTTTCCGGTGGAGCCACTGCAGGAAGTACCAGAGGCTCTTTGGTGTGGGGATGATGTTGAATGGGGGTGGAACAGTGCCGCCTTCCTCGAAATAGCTGATCCACAGCTTGCTGCGGGCAAACTTCCATTCCACGTCTGCTCTCTCCTGTATTGGAATAAAGCAACGGCAAGCAGTGTTAGTCACCGACAGTTTGATTTGTTGAGCGTCAGTTGTTTGAGCAGTAGTGGGCAAAATTATGCAATAGCTTTTCATTTTGCACAATTCATAGAATTTTATCGAAGTTATTAAAATAATGTCCTATTATCTGCTGTCTACATAATCGAGTGAATGTATAGTAACTGCACAGTTACCAGTTTATGGGTGGGGGTCATAAGAAGCTATGTATTATAGTATTTGGAGTATTTATTTGATCTGCATGAAAATTACTGGAAAATACATCCTAGATTAATTACCGATAATTTTATATCCTCCAAGAGTTAGATGACGTAACTAAGGGATGCTGCATCCTTAATCTCGGAGCCTACACATCGTGCAATCCGGAAAACTTTTTTCAGCCTGAGGAGCTGAGAGTTTCTTCTGAGAATACTTTTACCATTAAGAATGGGGGAAGTTCCTATAAAATGCGGTTTTCATGCAAGAATTGCTGGACGGTCGACAATTCTTACAGATTCTCAAAAGGATTTCTAAGAGTGTGTGAAGATTGGACTAATCCTTGTCCAAAAGAGATGTGTTCATACATCTTAATGGTTGAAACAAGTCGTCTGCCACAAGAGGGCGGTGATTAAAGCGATATAAATACTCTTCATGATGAATGAACTGCTATTACCATCCCAAGAGGCATGTTTGTAGCAAAGGATGCTTCTATCTGCTCCATGATAAGAGTGTATTCCATGCAGTGATGCTCTTCATTAACATGCATTGAGTCTCAGGTCACATTGATGGGACAGCTGGCCACCATCAGTCCGGGACTCGGCGCGACAAATCCCGTCCATGTCCGCATCTTCTATAAGTCACACCACACACAATCAGTGAGAGAGCAGGTAGACCTTGGAGTGAGGGGGTGGATTTACACGTGTTTACATACGGGTTTGTTTATATCTTAAAAACGTTTTTCAGGATGAAGAATTCGCGTGGAAAAACTAAACGAAACCTTAGGCTTAAATTTCCTAACAGATCAGCTACGTGAAGGAATACAATATTGCACCTCGTGGATCGGTTTAACGACACAGGTTCTGTGAATAACAAGAAAAGGCAATGAACCTTACTGAGGGAAAACTTGACGAAATCGGTGCTGCCTTGGAACGTAATCCAAAGAAAATTTTGAGGCGTTTAGGACAGCAAACAGGAATTTGGAGAGCATTAGGTCATAGAACAACGAAATTAAAGCACTACGTAATTACAGTATCTCACCAATTACAACGTACAAATTATAACAAAAGCCTTCGATTCTGTAATTGTACGTTAGGAAAAGTCAGTAGTGAGGAAATTGATTCCAGATTTCTTTTTACGATGAGGCTGGTTTCATCTACACGGCATGCATTGTCACGTGATAACAGATACTGCTCATCAACTACACCTAATAGCGGGGCGTTATTTGTCGCGCCGGACACAGGTTCGGCAGTTGAGACACATTGTATTCGATTCATAAGGTTATAAGACTCTAAATTTAACAATTCCATTCGAATATACTGAGATGAATGATCACGTTAAATAAGGAATTAATTTACATCTCAGCTTATTCCTTAATGCCAATTACAAACCTTAGTAATCCCCAGGTTAATTCATTCGTCTTTCAGTGAGAAAAAGTTCAGAAGTGACTTCAATGGTTACACATTGTAATCTTTTCATATTTAATATTTCCAAGACATAAGCACACATCACAGCAATACAGAAGCAGTGAACTGACAAACTGATTCGATTCTCAATAAGCAAATAGTAAAGCGACGCAAGCTTACAAGAAGAAAGTATTCGAAATTGGGAATGATTTAATTATTGTCAGTGATGACTCATAGCAAACCACTACTTTAATGAGCACGGTGAAGCGAGTTTCTGAACTCTTAAAATTGTAACTATGAAACATCATTGGTGTCAATGAACTGCTATCACATGATATCAAAAGTCTGCTAAATTTTGTAAAATTCTATTTTATTTTACGACTCTGTAACAATCAGTCTTATTGTTCGGTAAGGTATCTCGTTTACGGTACGTAAAATCTCATTCCCGTTCCTTAAAACCTTCGTGTTAGGGTTCCATCCAGTCTAGCTGACAACTACTGTAATTAGATATTGCCACTGTAGTCAGATGGCAAAGTGCAGCTCGTCTTCTGAGGTTTCATCTCCTCAAACATTGTTATCACTTTGCTCCGTAACAGGTAGATAGAGTTAGGGGTGCCGTCCAGTCTACTGCTTGCACCATCTGTGGATAGATAGCAGCGCAACCGCAATTACCATATGTTACTTTCTCTACACGTACTATGTACATAGTGTATAGAGAAGGTATTGTATTCCACCCAAAAATTTGATTCCGAGATTTCACCGGAAATAGACGTTTTAAGGTTCCCTGTATCCAAAAAGGTCTGTGTGTGTGTCCGTGTGTCTTTGAACACGATAATCAAACTCGAAAAGTCGTTAAACTACCAAACTTTGTATTTAAATTAAGTATCTTCCAGGGATGCAGCACTAAGGTTTTGAGAAAAATCCCTCCCTTCCAAACTACCCTTTACATAGAAAAAAATCCAAAATTTTGATTTTCTCAAAAAAGGCTATAAAGATTTGATTAAAATACCGTATTTTAAATATATTTATACAGCAAATAACATGTTTATCTTGAATTTTCTGGAAATAGTCTTTAAAGACATCTTTGTTTTGAATGAATTTTGCGATACATGTAAACCGTAAGAGATAGACAAAACTTACTATGGACAAAATGTAGATCACGCTAAAACACATCTACGTCATATACGTTTTTTTTCTCGTAGAATTACCCATTTCTGAGATATTCCTTATTATTTGTTTCATATTTAAAATACTCAACTTTTTTCACACGGAAAGTAATAAAATCCTGGTCCTGCATTGAAATGAATTTCATCTACATGCAAACCGGCTTTTAATATATTTGACTATCCTTTTAGCCTAGTGTATTCCCTTATTTCCCTCCTACTTACAAGAAAGCAAGTAATTATTTTGGGTAATTATTGGGCAATTAATTGATTATTTAATTAATTTGGGATGAGATTTTCTTCAAAATCTGTTTGTCGCATCCTTTGAAGATAATTTAAAAACCAAGTTTGGTATTTTACTGAAATTTCGTTTTTGAGTTATCCTATTCACGGACACACACACATAGACATTTTTCTAAAATTTCTTTTTTTTATATGCATATAAAATGTGCTTATCCGGTGAAAACTCTGTATCGTATTTTTGGGTGGAATGCAATACCTTCTTTATACAGTATGTACATGGTACGTGAAGAAAAAGTAAAAATATAATATGCTCCATTCACATGACTTTCTCTACATCTACATAATACAATTTTTCTTATAAAGCTTTTTCTTCTGCTATCGATGTCATGCTAATCGAGATAAGCATTGGCAGAAATTGTCTTATTACGTACTGTCATGTAAGTAGAAGGAAATAACAGGCTAAAGCGATAGTCAAATCTTTTCAAACCTCGTTGCCATGTGAATGAAATCTATTTTTTAGCATTACCAGGAGTTGGTTAATTCCCGTATGTGAAAACTAAAATTATTTTATCTAAAAAATTGTCAACTCCACGAAAAAATGTATATGACATAAAATGTGTGTTTTAACAATCTCTAAATTTTTGTTTTAAGTTTTTGTCTATCACTTACGGTTTACCAATTATGGAAAATTCATCCAGAAGGAAGAGCTCTTCAGAGGCTATTCCCAGAAATTTCAAAATATAAATTTTATTTGCGATGCATTTTTCTTTAATATACGGTATTTTAATTAAAATCGTTATAGGAATTTTTGAAAAAATGAAACTTTTCGAAGGTTTGTCCATGTAAAGGATAGTTTGGAGTGGGGAGATTTTCCTGAAAATGTTCATGTCGCATCCTTGGAAGACACTTAAACTAAATACCAAAGTTGGTATTTTACGGACTTTTCGTTTTTGAGTTATCGTGCTCACGGACTCACACGGACCTTTTCTAAAAATTATTCTTTTTTGTAAATAGGGGGCCGTAAGGGATGTATTCCCCAGTCCAACTACCCTTTACACGGAAAAATTTTGAAAAGCTTGGTTATCTCAAAAATGGGTCTAATGATTTTGATTAAAATCTCATGTATTTAAGATATTTACATGATAAACAAAATTTATATATTGAATTTTCTGGGAGTAGCTTCTAAAGATCTCTTTATTCTGGATGTACTTTTCTGAACTTTGTATCACTGGTAAAACGTAAGAGATAGACAAATAGTTACATTCAACCTAAATCTACTTAAAACATAGAATTTATGTCATATATATTTTTGAGAGGATTTGACCATTTTTTAGATATCCCTTGTTATTTGTTTCTGTTTTAAAATACTTAAATCTCGGAATCTAAGACCTCCATACAGACCTCTATACACTATGTACACAGTACGTGTAGAGGGGAAAAAAATCTGATGTTTTCTATTCGCATGACTTTCTCTATATCTCTGTAATAAAGTATTGTTAATTAAGTCATTCTTTTTTTTTATTTCATACTAATTGAGAAAAATTAACAGAAAGACTCTTATTTCTTGTTTTATTGTAAGTGGAAGCGAAATAATAGAGTACCATAGGTTAAAGTGAAAGCCAAAAGCTGGTTGCTATGTGACTGGAAGTTGGTTTGTTTGTATGGACACGGGTTGGCAAATTCCTGTATGAGAAAAGAGTAAGTTTTTCAAAGCTGAAACAAAAAATAAGGAGTATCTAAAAAACGATCAACTCCACGAAGAAATGTATAAAACATAAATTGTGTGTTTTAACGTGCTCTTCATTTTTTGTGTGTTAAGTTTTTGTTTATCTCTTAGGATTTAGTAGTTATGCAAAATTCTGCAAAATTCATCTAGAATAAAGTTGTCTTCAGAGGCTATTCCCAGAAAATTCAAGATATACATTTTATTTGTCTGGTAAATATCTTTAATATACGGTATTTTAATCAAAATCGTTTGAGCATTTTTTAAAAAATCAAAATTTTCGAAAAATTTCCATGTACAGGGTAGTTGGGGTGGGGGATTTTCTTGAAACTCTTCGTGTCGCATTCTTGGAAGATACCAAACCTAAATACCAAGTTTGGACAGACAGACTCGGACATTTTTCTAAAAATGCTTCTTTTGGATTCCGGAGGTCTCAAAACATATATTTCCGGTGAAATCTCGTATCGAATTTTTGGGTGCATTACAATACCTTCTCTATACACTATGTACATAGTACGTATAGAGAAAGTAAAAAAGAAATCAGTGGAAACATATGATACGAGTACGGTACATCATAGCCAATAATTATTGTCGATAGTTAAAGACCAGGAACATTTATGTAGAGGTTTTATTGAAATAATGGAGTTGCTGTGGTGAAATTTGCGAGTGAAATTAAAACAATCTTTAGTAAAAGCCATAATTCATTTGATTTTAATTAAAACAGCTGTGGACTATCACTGCTAAAGAAAAAAATTTCTGATTATGACCTTCATTGCCATTTAAATCAGTTCTTATGTCTGGCGTTAACGTAAACGCAATATATTTTATTTCACCATACTATGTAACTACACACAGTTAAAGTCCTTGATCGTTTTTGAGGATTTCAGCAAAAAAATGCTGTAAACGTAGGGAAAATGATAATTGGAATTGGAGAGTGTTAAATCATGAATACTGTGCACTGCAGAACCAACAAAAGTAAATGAATGTTGATGTGAAGTGTCCTAATGGAACTCGATGCTGGTTCAGGTCTGTTGAGTTTGCATTTTGTCGATAGCATTGTCAACACATGTGCATTGCGCTTTCGATAGCAAAACGAATATCACAATCCTCAAGCTACTTTGTGAACATTTTAAATTCAATGTATCTCAGGCAATTATTTTCATTGTATGGTATTACATCCACAATTCGATATCGATATTTCACCGGCAATACATATTTTGGGACTTACTGAATACAAACAACATTTTTAGAAAAATGTCCGTGTGTGAGTGTGTTTCTCTGTGGGCAGCATAACTCAAAAACAAAAAGTCCGTTAAGTATCAATATTTATAATAAGAACTGAAGCTTTCCTGGCGACGTATTAATTCAAAATCTTCTCGGGCTTCTAACCAGATAAAAACTTGGCTTGATACCAACGTTTCGAAGAAGTACATCTTCCTCGTCTTCAGGGTGAACTGATGGATTGAGCTTGCGGAGACTGGAATGAAGCTAACATCTGATAGTTTCGCGTGATATTATGGTCTGGTATTTAAGATGACTGAGACATGGGCCTATGACGTCCTGCTCTACCGCCGTGACAGGAACATACGCAGAGCCTTCAACCCCATACAGAGACACCTCCGTCTCGTCCAGGACTGGTGCAGACAGTGGCGGATGTCCGTTAATCCGGGCAAAAGTCATGCTGTACTGTTCTCCAGAAAACGTCCCGAAATAAACCAGATACCCAATTTTTCCTATCAGGGCCAAAGGATAGAGTGGGGGAATTCCATCAAATACTTGGGCGTCATTCTTGATAAGGGTCTAGCTTTTCGTGAACACGTGCGGGGAACGTCGGACAGAGCGAAGGGGGCGTTAGCCTCCCTTTAGCCTGTGCTGGCCTCCCAGATGCCGGTTCACTTAAAGTTACGCCTTTTCAAGGCGCTTGTAGTCCCCCTGATGCTCTATGCCTGCGAAGTGTGGGGTATGGCAGCAGACTCCTGGCTTCTCTGGTTACAGCGGGTACAGAATAGAGGACTCCGGTCCATATATTCTGTACGTCGACGTTTCCCTTTGAGGTTACTTCATGAAGCTTCGGCCCTCCCATATGTGGAGGATGTTATTAGGCGCCGGGCTAAAAAATTCCACGCTAGATAGGGCAACCATGAGAACGCACTTGTCAGATCTCTGGGGGAGTACTTACCCTCTGAACGCCGAAAGAGGCGGTTCCGGGTTCCCCACATGGCTTGTGGGCACCCCCGGTAACAACGGCTTTAAACCACCCAACAGCGTAATAGTTGAACAAAGCACTCCCCTCTCCCATTGAGAGAGGTCTATCAAAATTTCACCACCATAATTAAATAAAAAATAAACACCAGCGGAGCAGAGGAAAGGATGCTGCTCCTGAAAATGTAACCGCTCGAGGAGCCTACCAGTGCTACCTCCTTAACACCAACACTCGAAACCTCCAAAATAAAACCTCAACCTTCACCTCATTCCTGTGGTTAAACCCTTACCAGGGTAGGTACACAGCAACAACACCTAGGCTCACCACGAGCCTACCAGACAGACACGCACGCACGCACGCACGCACGCACGCAGGCTATGTTAGCTTCATTCCAGCTCTTATAAATACCAGTCTCCGCAAGCTCAATCCATCAGTTCACCCTGAAGACGCGGAAGATGCACTTCTTCGAAACGTTGGTATCAAGCCAAGTTTTTACCTGGTTAGAAGCCCGAGAAGGTTTTGAATCAATATTTATATTTAAGTTTGATACTCCACGGATGTGACACGAAGATTTTCAAGAAAATGGCCGCACTCCAACTACCCTTTACATGGAAAAAAAATCGATAATGATGGTTTTCTCAAAAGTAGTGCTAATGATTTTGATTAAAATCTCTTATATTTAAAATATTCGTATGATAATCTTGATATCTTGAATTTTCTGGGAATAGCCTCTGAAGATCTCTTAATTCTGGATGCATTTTTTTTTTTTAATTTTGCATAACTGGTAAACCGTAAGAGATGATATGGGCACATAAGTTTCATACATAAATACTCTTTGTGGTACTGTATACTGCATTTTGAAAGCACCTTAAGCAAAACTAAATAGTTCTAAATATTCCTAACATTATTCACGTGTGAACTGGAATAGAACAGAAGACTGACGCACGTATAACAATTGCGCGGATATAGGACGCGTGTGTAGGGAAATGTAGTGAAAGTCACACAGGTCGTGCCCCTCGCGGCCAAGTTTTGTAACAAACGTACTGTATTTACTTCATGCTAATCGAGGTAAACATTAGCAGAAGCGGTCCTATTACATATCTCCTTATAAGTAGAAGGGCAATAAGGGAATGCATTAGGCTAAACAGATGATCCAATGTTTTAAAATGTGGTGCTATAGGATTGAAATCCGCTTCTTTGCGTGGACAGGAGTTGACAATTTGCCTATGAGAAATGTTTCAGTATTTTAAAACTGAAACCAATAACAAGTAAAAGTCAATTTCACGATAACAATGTATACATGACACATTATGTATATGACACATTTTTGTGTAAATATTTACTTTCTCTAGCCCCATATGTACAATGTACATAGGGGTAGAGAAGTATTGTATTCCACCCAAAATTTCGATACCAAGATTTCACCGGAAATACATGTTTTAGGAGCCCCAGTATCCAAAAAAAGCATTTCAGAAAAAGGTCCGTGTGTGTGTCCGTGTGTCTTTGAACACGATAACTCAAAACCGAAAAGTAGCTAAAATACGAAACTTGGTATTTAAGTTTAGTATCTTCCAGGGATGCGACACGAAGATTTTGAGAAAAATCCCTCCACCCCAAACTACCCTTTACATGGAACTTTTTTCGAAAATTTTGATTTTCTCAAAAATGGCTGTAACGATTTTGATTAAAATATCGTATATTAAAAATATTTACCTGACAAATAAAATGTATATCTTGAATTTTCTGGGAATAGCTTCTGAAGACCTGTTTATTCTGGATGAATTTTGCTTAATTTGGCATAATTAGTAAACCGTAAGAGATAGACAAAAGCTTACTATACAAAAAATTTAGGTCTTGTTAAAATACACAAGTTATGTCATATATATCTTTCTCGTGGAGTTTACCGTTTTCTAGGTATTCATTGTTATTAATGCCAGTTGTGAAGTACTTATACTTTTGTCAGACGGGAGTGTCCATTTTTTTTTCTACTCCTGGCCAAGAAAAGAAGCGATTTGTAATGACAATCGCATAATGACAGCTTTTAAAACATTGGACTATTGGTTTAGCCTAGTGTATTCCCTTATTTTCTTCCTACTTATAAGGAACTAAATAATAACATTGTGCTAATGAGTATCACGATTAGCAAGGTGCAGAAAGAAGAAGACTCTTATGTATGAAGTATGTAGAACAGCTAGAGAAAGTCATGTGAGTGTAACACATCAGATCTACTTCTTACGGTTTAAACAGTTATGAAACATTAAAAAATAAATCATCCAGAATTAAGAGATCTTCAGAGGCTATTCCCAGAAAATTCAAGGTATACATTTTATTTATGATGTAAATACCTTAAATAAAGAGATTTTAATGAAAATCATTAGAGTATTGGTAAAAGATAACATATTCGGGCTTGTAGGCCGTGGTCGAAAATTAAAATTATTAAAATAATTAAAACTTGACGTTTCGTCCTCGGCTGTGGAGCACATCTTCAGAATGAACCTGGGCAGGAACGGCTAACGACTGCAAATTCATTGAACAGAGGTCGGCAATATATACTGTTGAAGTAGTGGGAGGGGAGTAAATTGACTACTGTGTTCTGATTGGCTCTTGTGTTTGCCGGTGCGAAGGTGCTGTAAGGCAGGAATCCAGGTCTGGTTTAGCTTAAATCCGTCTTCTCTGTTAAAATTATTGGGATGTTTGTACATTTCTATGGATTCTCTCCCCATTCTGGGGTAGTAGAATTTGGTGGTTGCGAGGACTTCTGCTTTTTCAAATAATATATCATGTTCGTCTAAGACAATGATCTGCAACGGCAGATTTGTCAGTATGGCCGAGGCGACATCTTTTGTGTTCGGCGATGCGGGTTTTTATGCTTCGTTTCGTAGTGCCTATGTAAGATTGGCCGCATGTACAGGGTATTCTATAAACGCCGGCTGTAGAGAGCGGGCCCAGTGGGTCTTTAGCTGATTTGTGAATTTGATTTAATTTTCGTGTTGGAAGATAAATTGTTTTAATTTTCTGTTTATTTAGTAATTTGCCTATTCTGTCAGTGACACCTTTTATGTACGGCAGAAAGACCTTAGCTCTATTTGAATTTGATTTAGTGTTTTCCTTTTGAAATTTGTTAGGATGAATGATACGTGCAAATTCTTTTTTAGAATAGCCATTGTGGGCGAAAACTTGTTCCAGTCGTTTCAGCTCATTATTTAAATACTGCGGCTCATAGGTATTTTTGGCACGTTCAACCAAGGTTTTAATGACACCTCGTTTTTGTTGTGTGGATGGTGGTTGGAGTTCTTATGCAAGTATTGATCGCAACTAACTGGTTTTTTGTAAACAGAATGACCGAGCCTGCCGTTTGCTTCTTTTGTGACCAAAACATCTAAAAATGGGAGTTTGTTGTGTTGTTCTATCTCAATCGTAAATTGGATTTTTGGGTTTTATATTATTTAAATGCAGCAAAAAAGACTGGAGTTCAGCATTCCCGTGAGGCCATAAGGCAAAAATGTCGTCGATATATCGAAACCAGCAAGTCGGCTTTTTCTTAGGAGTTTCAAGAGCTGTAGTTTCAAAATGTTCCATAAAATAATTAGCTACTACAGGCCCTAGCGGATTACCCATAGCAACTCCGTCAAGCTGTTCGAAATATTCACTGTTCCACTGGAAGTAGGTGCTCGCGAGGCAATGTCTGAACAGTTCCACTATATCTTTCGGGAAAATATCTTTAATGTAATTTAAAATTTCAGGAATGGGCACCATTGTAAACAGAGAGGTGACATCGAAACTGACTAGAATGTCTGTTGGGACGTAGTTTAGTTGTTTAAGTTTGCTTACAAAGTCAATGGAATTCTTAATGTAGCTGCTTGTACTTCCAATATAAGGCTTTAACTGGGAAACAAGGTATTTGGAAACGTAGGAGACTGAATAGCGCTGACAATTGGTCTTAATGGAACATTATCTTTGCGAATTTTGGGCAGTCCTTATAACCTAGGTGATCTTGCCTCTGAAAGTACAAGGTGGCTTTTCTTTTCAGCCGAGATGGACGGAGAATTTTCTGTAAATAGTAGGATCCAGAATGTCACCGATCTTACGTTGGTAGTCATTTGTGTTCATAACAACAGTGGCGGATCCCTTGTCAGCCGGTAAAATAAGAATGTTATCTGTGTTGAGGTTTTTAAAGCTTGCCGTTCTTTCATTGAAATATGTGTTTTGGGAGTGGGTGCTTTGCATATCATCCTAGTTGTCTCCATGCATATTGCCTGGGAACACAGCAGTTAAATTACTCCCCTCCCACTACCTCAACAATATATATTGCCGACCTCTGTTCCATGAATTTGTAGTCGTTAGCCGTTCCTGCCCAGGTTCATTCTGAAGATGTCCTCCACAGCCGAGGACGAAACGTCAAGTTTTAGTTATTTTAATAATTTTAATTTTCGACCACGGCCTACAAGCCCGGATATGTTATCTTTTACCAATAACAACACCGGCCGTGAAAGCCTACGAGCCTATATCATTAGAGTCATTTTTAAAAAAAAAATTAGAAATATTTTCCATGTATAGGTTAGTTGGGATTGGGGGTATTTTCTTGAAAATCTTTGTAACGTATCTATGAAGGATGCTGAACTTAAATATCAGTTTTGGTATTTAACGACTTTTCTTTTTTGAGTTGTGCTGGCAAAAGACGGACATTAACGGTCAGACTGAAACTGCTTTAACTCTGCTATTCTTACAAAACCTTATTCTCCTATCTGTTCTATATTAATCGAGATACAGATTTACATAAATGGTTTTATTGCATATTCAATTCTAGATATAAGAGGAAAAGAGTAGCTTAACCGATAATCATACCCACCGCTACATAACGGCATTGAAATTCCACGCTCTTTGCATGGAACGAGTAAGGAAAGGATAGGTAATTGCCACTTGACAAACGTTATATACATATATTTCAAAATTTCAAATAAACAGAAAAGAATACTTTGGGAATTGTCAATAAACACATTTACTTACAAAAATTGTGTGCTTTAATATCTACAGTTTCTGAGAGGTAAGATTCTATGCACAGTTTACGAATTACACAAAAGTCACCACAACAAAGAGTATTCCACAGGCAATTTAGATAAATATTTTAGTTGTCATATAAATATGTTAAATATACGGTACTTTCATTCAAGTGGTTCAAACATTTTCCAAGTAAATGTATTTTGAATATGAGATTTTCTTGAAAATCTTCATGCTACATCTTAGGAAGAAACTGAACTTAAAGTTGGACATTTAATACTCACACGCCGCGTACACGTTATTCTAAAGAGGCTTTTTGAATTGAAAGAGACTGAGCATATTTATTCCCAGTAAAATTCCGTATCGGATTTTTGGATGGAACGTAATACTTTCACAGGTAAGCAATAAAAAAATTGTATGTTCCATTCATATTACTTTCTCCACCAATTCCAAAAAAAACTTATTCTTATCCACTATATACATTATGCCAACCGAAATAAACGTTGGTAGAATTAGTCTTATTACTGGATTCATTGCAAATAGAAAGGAAATAAGAAAATTCACTAGGATAAAGCGATAGTCGAATGTTTTAAAAGCTAGTCGCTGTGTGAAACATGTGGTTCTCTTTGCATTTACAGTAAGAAACAACAGACATATGAAACGAAAGAGGGCTTCCCGTCCAGGAAACGGTTTTAGGTAGTTTAGAACTACTTTGTGTATCCAGCAGTAAAACAAAACAAGTATGAAACGATTGATGACTTCCTGTTTGTGAAAAGCTTTAAAGTAGTTTAAAATTGAAACAAATAACAAAGAATATCTCTGAAACAGTTAACTCTAACAGTTAACTCCACAAAAATGTATACGAAATAAATAGTGTTTCTTTTAACAATATCTACAAGTTTTGTATAGTAAGCTTTTGGTCAATCACTTACCGGTTATACAAAAATAATTCAAATGAAGAGGTTTTCAGAGGCTATTCCCAGAAAATTCAAGATATGCATTTCGCTTGATATAAAACATCTTTAAAATGTGGTATTTTAATCAAACTCGTTATAGTCATGAGTTGGATAGGTAGAGTCAGACTGAAAAAACGGCTATGTGTAAAAAAAACAGTTATTTCGTTTTAGTCATTTTTGAGAAAATCTCTTTATTTATTTATTTTTTTTAATCTTTCATGTGAAGGGTAGTTTGGGGTGAGGATTTTTTTTTGAAAACCTTCACGTTGCATCGGTGAAACATGCTGAACTTGAATATTAAGTTGGATATTTAACAGACATTTTGTTATTATCGTGTTCACAAACACGCCTTTTTCCCCCCTTGAAACAATTTTTTTTTCTGTAAAATCTCGATATGTGATTTTGGGTAGATACAATATCTTCTCTACCTACGAAAATGAAATGGCGTTCTATTTATGGATGCTATTTAACTGCGTGAAAGACCGCTTAATTTTTCTCAGAGGCCTTTTTATCAGGCTTGAGGTTATTATACGTGCCGTAAATCTACGACACGGGCCTAACGGCTTTACTTCCTTTCCGAAGGAAGCCATGCTAAGGATGTTTACGCCCGAAAAAAAGCCATCGTTCTCCGCCCAGTTTGAACCTGCGAACTTAGGCATAAGAAGTTAGCATGGTAACCATTACACACGCTGGGCGCTGTACCTGCTATGTATATAATAGTGCAGAGAAAGTAAAAAGTAGAAAACCGCATATAAAATGCTTCCAAATGGCGGTTTAGCCTCATGGCTCTAATGATAAGCTATGAGAGGCTGGAAAAATACGACTGGCTTAGGTATCTAAATCTGTGTAACAAAAACCTCTGGCATAATCCTATATAAGGTGTGATACTATTTGCCAATTTCTGGTTCAGGATGCATATAAAAACAAGTTGGCGACATATGAGGACTGTTTTTATTTTCAACCTCCGTTAGGCTATAAATAAAATACAGGTTCATGGAAAACAATTATTTTATTATTAAAACTTTTGTACACTTATGGTTACTTTTCAACATAATCACCGAAAAGATTGAGATATTTATCGTACTTGTACAGCTTTGCAATGCCCGCTTCAAAAATCTTGAAAGTTTGAAAGTGCTGCCTTGCTAGCCACGTCTTCAGATCAGGGAAAAGGTGAAAATCGCTGGGTGGTCAGGACAGTACGGCAAATGATTGAAAATATCCCATTGAAATTGTTCAAGGAGCCGATGGGGGCTGCCAGCAGTGTGTAGACGAGCGTTGTCATGGATCAACCCAATTCCTGAAGTCAGCATTTCTCTCCGCAAACGTCGTAAAGTACGAAGATCTTCAAAACAACGTCAATTGAATTTGAAATCACTGGTGGCAACATTTTTTGAAGCGGGCGTTGCAAAGTTTGTGCACAGGTACGATAAATATCTCAAATCTTTTCGGTGATTATGTTGAAAAGTAACTATAGGTATACAAAACTTTAAATAAAAGAATAATTGTGTCTGTGAACCTGTCTTTTATTTATAGCCTATCGGAAGTTGAAAAAAAAGACAGCTCCCTTACTTGCATTCTACGACTTTGAAGTTTGACGTCGAACTCGTAATCTGGCAGTAGAAATAGGACGAAATTTTAAATTTAATATAGCAAAAAATTCATTTTATAATTTTGTCCACTATCTGACTCCTTATATTAATTTAAAGTTCTGGTGCTACATGCTCAGCTAGAAGTTCTTTCTATAGAGAATTTGATCAAAGCAGTGATCATTGATCAGTAAACATTCTGTACATGCTGTCTGAGGGTTCATGAAGCACACAGCGTCCAAAAGTCACTGTGCAGTGAAGTATTATAGTAGAGAGCACAATAACTTTTCAGACACTAAGCTATACATGTTCATTCAGGAAGGGTACTTTCATCTAAAAAGTGCTGTGGGCTTACTAGAATTTCTGGTTTTATTCTGAAGCAGAGATAACAGTTTGTGCACTATTTTGCAACTATCAAAGGAAATAGTTGATTTAGAGTAGTTTTCATTAAAGAAGTGAACAATTCAAACCCCTACATCTTAATGGTATTTAAATATAATCACGAGATGTGTAATTGTGATCCTAATTTGGTTCCTACCAAACTTAGGAATTCAGGACATCTGGAGATCCTAATTCAGTGCGTAAATTTCTTTGTTAGAACTGATGCAGCAGCTCCAATCATCTGAGGTAAAGTGCAATATTGCATCTTATAAGTCAATTTGAAATGGGCTTTAGAAGTTTAGATTTTTAGCCTCTTTTTTTTTCTCTAGTTAAATTTATACCAGGTGGCTCACTGCCCCGTATTTCATGTGTGTAGATATCTATGCGTACTTCAAGTTCAAATCGGTATAACTTTCGCTTTATCCCTTTCGCTTATCAGCAGAGACGATGAACAGTTTGGGCTCATTGGGAGAGGTAAAACGAAGGTTGCGCTCAGTAATCCTCCACAGGTGGGTTTTAACTAGAAATTGAATTCTGAAAATCTTTTAGCGCACGAAGGGGTATCTGCATTAGTTAAATACGGGGCAGTTGGGCCACCCGTTATCACATAAAAATTGCAAGACTAATTTTAGTGTATTGGTTGTACTATCTACATAGTAGACAAAGTTGTATCTTCTAATACTATTATTGTAACCACATATTTAATATGAATAGAAATTGGTGATGTAAGGAAAGAAGTAAAATTTTAGCTCTTTTTGGAACTTATTTTCGTAGTGTTAAAGCATATTTTGCTCATTTGACACTGTGCTCAAAAGTTGAAGTCCTTAGTTATATATTATGCACATAAAACTTTTTGGGAAGTTCGAATAATAAAGTCGCGAATGATTGGGGCCAAACTTACTCTGCTCTTCTAATTTTACTCAAACCTACTGTACGATGTGCACACAATCCTCTGAAACTTTGGAAAAGCTTTTTTTGAATGCACCATCTTCCACATTTTCAGTTTAGAAGCTATTATCTATTGTCAATTAATGGAATCGTATTTTCACTTTGACTATGGAAAAAATTAAATTTTATCTCTGTTCCGGAGAACATCGAACTGTTTCTTGGAAAATATGAGCATAAACCACAAACCAATTATAAACACGAATTTCTGGAAATTCATGGGAAAACTACTAGAAAACTGAAGTATTTACATAAAAGTACTAAAGAAGTAGTCAAAAATGATAAAAGTGAAATTTAATATAATATTCTGCTGCATTGGAATTTAAAACTTAAAACATGTATTTGGAATTTAAAATTTAAAACATGTATTTCGTGGATAGATACTATCTATTGATGGCACAGAACCGTTTTGTTTGTATTGGCATTTCAACTTCTCAGAAATTATAACATTGCATTGAAGAAACATACAGTCAATAGTAAAGTTGCTGAACTTGCACATGAATCTCCAACCTGTTACAAAATAGAAGAGAAACTGTACTGAATGACAATGCAATTTTAAATCTCAAGCATAATATTAGGAAGAATATTCATAATGAAAATACCACAGTATGATTGACATTCAAAGTGCTCAATCAATAGTAGTTATTTCTAAGCCAAATTTTGGGGGAGTTTTCATGATCTGTGGTCTTAAACGTCAGATTTGATTACAAATACCTTATAAGATGTACTTAAAAATACTTATTACCCAAATTGCGATACAATTATAGTCAATTACATAATTTTTAATATTATTCTCTAGCTGTTTTTCAAAGTTCACTAATTGTTCTGCACTTCAATAAACAACCCAATTTTAAACCTAGTCCAACAAAAAACAAAATTCTGAACTTCAGATCATACAATGCTTGATGAAATTATGGCACATTTATTTTCAAGCGTTCAGGCTTTGTTTTAGAGATCAATACACGTCAAATATCGACCATGAGAAGAAGAAATGCATAAAGAAAACATCTGCAATATCTGTCGTTAACAGAGCACAATTTCTGTAATTCCAAATACATTGACCAGCAAATACAATACAATTTGCTAAGATTTCATAACGAATAAAGGGAATATTGATATCTCTTTTTTATCTTTGCTTGCTTCGTGATTTTACTTAAAATTTCCAAGTGCAATATTATATTAATATTATTATATGGAATATAATTATATAAAAAGTTGCTTAGTTGGTACAATGGCATTTGTTTATTGTTTCAAGCTAAAGTTTTTGATGTAATTCTGAGGAAATTACCCATTATGCGCTAAATCCATAGTGACATAAACACGGTAGCTCTTAAACCGAAGAAAATATACCAAGAATGGAAAACGAATACACAGATATTACAGTTATTTTTGGAAATATCAACTGCTACTGTACCAACTTTCAAAATGCAAGCTAATAGCTACGTGCAAACTTACGCTGTAATCTGATGGCAAACCACACTACATATAAATAAGATAAAATTAAGACTGTACTTTGCGTGCTTAAAAACCCGGTGTGATTTTGATGTATTTTAAATTCATGCACTTCTACAAATGAATTTCTTACTGTTTACTGAAGGAAGTAGTGGCACAAGCGAGGTTGTGTTCGTAGCATCCAGTAAGGTATTTATGTCATTAAACTAATACAATATAGTGCAAAAATGAGCTATATTGCAAGGTGAACTAACATTGAAAAGCGTCCTGCATTGGAGTAAAGCTTTGTGTTGATTTGTATGCTGTGTTCCTAAAATAATCGAAGTTCTTTTGATTTTGTTGGAGCTAAATAAATATTAGTGTAGTATTTAATATTGAGCTTCGGAGAGGAGGTTTCCTCTTTAGACTAATCTTAGTCCCAGGAGAAGATGTTTAGTATTGATTTATTGAACTATAAATGTTTAATTTCGATACTAAAACATTTATCTAACAAAAGTGTGTGAGGATCAAAGGAATATCCTCCTTTCAAAGTTATATCTCATCAATAACCTCAGCTTAATCGTACAAAACTTCAAACTATATATTATTTATTCCCTTAGGTCAGCAACATCTAAAGAACTACCTTTGCAGTCAACATCCTGCTTACGATACTATGAACTACACCAATATAATTTAAGAGATTATAGACGTGTGTGATATAAATAGTTTGAGATAGGAAATGCATGGTCTACGGCTAAACATTAACGTAATCATAAACTATTACATAATTGGTTTCAAATGCAGATAAGTCGATGTTGAATCAAAGTCGGATGAAAACCTGACTTGGAATGTGTTTAAAATTGATACCCGAGTTAAGAAGTATCGATGTTTGGTACTTGTTATTCGTACTGCCATAAGTTTTATCAAATCCTAACAGATCGCTTGATGGTGCGACACCCTCTATGGATTAACTTCCTTCTTGCGTTATGTAGGTATTGTGGAGACATTTATTTAATTGCTCCTGTGGCTTAATTTGTAATGCCAAAAGCTGGTGAACCGAAGGTTATAGATTTATTTCTTTAACTTGTTTCTTTGTTCTATTAAGTCCACAAGAAGAGTTGCTACTTGATGGAGAGGTTTGAACTCGTAAAGAAATTCAACCTAATATCCAAACCATTACACCAGATAGGTACGCTCTCCAATAGCCCTTTGTTTTAGTTGTATTCTCGAATGGTATCATCAGACTCGTGATTTAGAAACATGTCCGTAAATTCTAAATTTGAACAGACACATCAGATTATTTGTTTCAGACACTTTCTTATTCTCTAAAAACATTTCGGTGTAGTTCATTAACACCCTGTATAAATAAAACGATTTGCTACTTACAAGATCGAAATGCGCAATTCAATATCATTACGAGTGAACTAAAGAGCAATAAGAACGTGTTGCGTTAGTCTCGACTTGAGGAAGATGCACATTTTGCACCCACTTCAACATGCAGCTTGTCTTATTGCTATCTGGGTATTGTCTGTTTTAGAATGTTCGTTCTCTTATACTAGATGTAAACATTTGTCGGTTAAAGAACCACAATTGATATTTTACTTTCCCGCATAGGCTAAAGATGTCGTTGCGGAAGTTGCGACTACGTGACAGGTAAGACGTAGACTATCAGCAAGCAGTGTCGGGCTGCGACACAGCTCCAATAGAAAGTAGTCGTGGCGAGTTATTTGCATAACGTTTTGGCTTTCTTTGTTGTACAAATACTTCCTGTGTTTGGGACTTGCCAAGAAGGCAGTAAAATATAGTAAACAATCACGATATAGGTAAACTCTTTGCTGTGCAGTTGTAACTGTGGAAAGGCCAGTTTCAGGTGCGGAGACTGTATCATTTTCCCTCTTTGAAATCCTCAAAAATGCAGATGAGAAATAAGAATTTAATAGGTATATTCCCTTACTAGAAAATCTAAGGAGAAATTATTTTCCAGAAAATCACTTTGACCTTTTGTAAATCCTATGACTGGATTTGCGGCTAGAGTTAATTTCTGCGGAAAATTATTTGGTTTTGAAATAGAGGTTCCAAGCTAAGCATGGTGTTTAATTATTTAAATAGTTATCAGTTGGAAACACAAGCAGTTAAGACTTTTTGAAGCTAAAATTTGGACTATTTCTACTATTTGTGTTAGCAACTATTTTCACAAATGAATTATGCCAATTGCCAAGTCAAAATTGATATTTGAAGATGAAGTGTAGATGCACTGAAAATAGCTCCATCGGAGATAGCCCAACATTTAAGGAAATAATTGCAATGTAAATTAACGTAATTAAAGATACAATGTTGTTTGATAATTTCAGCATCCAACTTCTATAAGACATAAATCAATAATTTATATAGATATAAGAATCGGCAACCGCTATTATCCGTGTGTTTCTGCATCTACCGATTCGTTTCTATATGAAACTATGTGGTATTACCCGACTTTGGGGTGCACATTAAGGGTTTTGGGCGTTCGATGTCACTACTTAAAATTGATAGTTACCGGCGACTCTCGGTTCTCTCGCGCAGTGGAGAGAGGCCAGGACAGGAGTTACCTTATAATTTAACGACTCTATAGTTCTCTACTAAGCAACATTGGAGCGCAATGCGAAGTTTTACGCAATCTACTGTATAATCATGGTGCCCTTACATTTTGCTGTACCATAAACTTTTAAACCCTTACGACAGACGCTGCTCTGTTTTCTTGGTACAACACTTTTTATATTTTATTTTCTTTATGCATATTAATAATGCTATTCAATTTAAAATGTACAGTGTGCTCGTAAAATTTTCGCATCCAATTTAGTATCTCAAGTTCTTACGTTGCGCCTCGGCTGCATTGTGAATGGTATTTCAGTGATGCCTACCCTTATGCTGCTTTATGTTAGCTTCTTTATTATGAATGACACCTAGGATTGGAATTACGGATTGAATCACTAGGGCAGCGTAGCCCATTCTGACTTACGTGGACCTTGCGAAGAAGGGGCGATGGGAAAGACCCGAAGAGAGACCAGATCTGGATCACGACGGGCACAAGAATGGAAAGGGTCTCCAAAGCTTCCAGATGGAGTCCATCCTAAGTCGCTAGGCGCAGTCCTACAGGCCCCTGATGTCCGGTAGCAGTGAGAAGCATACAACCGGAAGCATTCCTGAGGCAGGTAGTGACCGAGATGTTCCCGCAACGACTGAAGAAGTTTTATAGAACTTATAGCACCCCGTAACCGCAACCTGTCGAATACAGTCGTGTAGCCCTTGAATGAATATAGGACACTGGGAACGAAAGTCGTGGTATAAAATGAAATATCTCTTGCCTGTCGACCCTGGAAAACCATGCAAGGCTCATGAGTCAGAATAGGCGGTTACGGAGATCAAACCCGGAGCCATAGACGAGTGTGAGCCACAGACGTTACCCTCTGAGCCATCCCAATCAGCATCCTGCAAATTCTCATACAGTATGAAGTAGAATCAAGTTCGTGATTGATTCTCGAATAGACACGTTTTCTTATAGATGCTGATAAGGATGAAGTGTCAAACCGAGAGCATCTGCATCTCTTTCACAAACATAAGAGAACTGTTTCCAATACTGCGCGTAAAAACATAAATTATGATATGACAAAACAAAATCACCATTCTTACTGCTGACATAAGGAGGGTTGGTTTAATACAGGTAGGTGTGGTTCTCTAGATGTGGAGTTGTTTGGGTGCTAAAATACAATCCAGCCATTTGTAGTGGAAATTGTGGAATTTCTGTTGCTATACTAAGTGCTTTCGGTGACTTGAATGAATATGTGCAGTGCATTGCATTTATCTGTAAGGTGCGTGCTAAAAGAACTGTGTAAAATATGCGGTAATGTGCTAAAATGCAAGGAACTAGAACCCTGGTGCAACCTCTATAGCAGCAAATACACATGGAGTAAAACTTACATAAACAAGTTGAAGAAGTGTCAAGAGTGTACGACAGAAACACAGACGAAGATGGCGAGAAGTTTACGACAGAGAGACGTGTGAAGATCCAAAGAAACACCAAAAATGATTTGGAAAAAGTAAAACGATAGCAAGTAAAAGATAACTTACAGAACTTACGGAAATGAGCTGATACGAATGGTTCATCATGGCGATGAGGAGGTTTAGCAGGACGACAATGTTGATGACGGAGTACGTGCCAAACATGAGCATGCCCCAGAAGCGGGTGAAGCTCTTGATGCCCGCTAACTCGAAGTTGTCCAGGTCGATGAGGCCGAACACAGCCCAAAACAAAGTTTGGGTCGTCTCAAACAAGCTGAAATCAAATAAAGACCCATTATTAATTTGTGTATACCTCAGAAGATTTAAAAACGCTACGGAGAAAAATTGTTTTCTAAACAATCATTTGCAAAAACCCACAGGTAAATTTGTTCTTAAAAATGAATATCTCATTTTAGAATCAAAATCGTATGTCAGTTATTGTCTCATTCAAATTTCCTTGAGATAAAGTAATATTTTAACATTATAAACATATTTTTTAATATTTAATTTAGTCATCAGTCCAAAAATATCTAGTACCTCTAAAATTCATACTAATACATCATTTTTCTAAATACTTTTATTCACAACGTTATATTGCCCAAAATGTAGCAAGCACAGAATATTAAAACAAGACTTAATATCAACAAGAAAAAATAAACATTTCAATCATTTTGAAAAGTCAGTACTGGTTAACTGTAATTTCCTATTATTTATTTATCGTATTAAATTAATTCACATTGAATTTTAGTTTTTGTGTTAGCTGTCCCATGGTATCACAGAAGATAAACAGCAAGAATTGAGATCTTTTGTACTAGATCTGTAACTGTAGCTAAGCCTTTGGCATAGATATTAAAGTTTTATGCATTCAGTGAAAATGATAATATTCAATGTGAAGTGTTAGTGGCGTATGCTGCGGAGTACTTCAGGTATGAAGGAGAATTCGGTTTGGATGGGTCCCTATAGGTGTATGGAAAAATTAGTTGGGAATAACTAATTTATTATCAGCTATTCCTTATCTAGGTGTTGACTTAGTTCAATGATAATACTTCTAGGAAATACTAGTAGAACAATAATAATAATATATATTTTACCTCTTCTCATTATTACACAAATTCCACTTCTAACTTTAGAATCTGCAGTCATGTGGAAGACCCATTATAATGTGTTCCTTTTACGGTTCTGTGGTTGGGTTCCCATAGGTATAATTGTATTTTTTCGAGGTGCTTTTTAACCAGCTAGTTGGTAGAGTTAATTAGTCATAATCTCAGGCCACGTTTCTGGCACTGAGCACGTGGAGAAATAGAATTGCATGTTGTAATTTAAGATATTTATTCGCTCAAAACTGTGGAGGTTTGTACCGTGAGTTATCTATACTCATTAGCTAAATCGGTGTAATTTACGACGAGTAGTTGGTATATAACATGCACATATTTGTATTAGATTTTAAGTTTATCATTTCTAATTTGATATGTTTTCTATAACATTTATTTTTAGCATTGTAAATTATACTTAAAATGTTAATTGTGCAGTTATACTTTGTCTTCATAGCAGCCATCAACTGTGGAAAGTAATTAATAATAATCTGAATAATATTCCAGAATTACTATTATAAATTAATTATCCTAGATATGTCAGGATAAGTACTATTTGGTTCTACCGCCATTGCAACGCTAGTGTCACAGTTCCAAGCATATGCACCCGTTCCTCTGGTTGATTGTCTGTCCACTGACGCAATTACAGTCGGATCGTGTTGTGTTTACAGTTGTTAATGTCTTCAAAATGTTTAAGACAATTTCTGATCCCGCCGTCTGTAAAGTGCGTACCGTAATATGGTTTTTGAACGCGAGAAATGTCAATTTGTAGAGATTTACAATGAACGTGAAATGACAGATGGAATGGTGAGATGGGCTAGGCAATTCATGATGAACGATCCAAAGTTCAAGACGAAGCACGGATTGAGCGGCCTTCTGTTGTCACTGCTGGTTTGGTCAAACAAGACGTGAATTAGGCTTTTCGTGAAAACAGATGGTTCACAATAAGAATGCACTTTGACGTGTTTCTACAAAACACGTGTTCATCAGTGACTGTCTTCACAGGTGGCAGATTTCTTTGAAGAGGGCATACAAAGGTTGATTCCCCACTATGACAAATGTTTGAACAATGATGGCAACTATGTCATAAGCTCTAGGAATGCTCTTTGATGAATAAATAAATTTTGTTATGAAAACAAATATTGTGTGCCCTTTTTTCAAAACCGGTACTTACTTTCCAGACACGCCTCGTACCACAAAGGCTCGTAGTACGACGACATGAATACCACGGCTGCTTATGATATAACCCTCGTGATGCGATTTCCACGAAACATGATCATGAAAAAAATCTTCCCTTTATATACGATTTCTAATCACAGCTAAAACAAACGTTTATAAAATGACAGTTTATTCATTTCAAGTAGCTGAAAAGTTACCCAGAAAAGGGAGAATAACATATAGGGAGAAATCACGAGGTAATAAACAAAATAATCTAAAAAGTACAGCATAAACCTACGCAAATGGAGATGCAATGTATATAAAGTGAATTATAAGCAACATAAAATACAAAATCACATAAAACAACAACAACAAACAGCTGGTAAAGAAAGCATATCTTGTTTCAGGCCTCTAATCTCCAAATAAATATTTTCTTTAAGATGTGCTGTGAATAAGGTTGTATAAAAAGACAACTATATACAAGGCGTCGTTTCGAAGTACATGCAAGTTGGTGTTGCCTCAAAACGTTTCATAAAAGCAATACTGACTCTTGATATCTCTAAACACCACCTCATTTTTACATTCGGTTGTAATTTACTTGATGTCTTTGGTAAAAATAGATTTACAAAGTCTTGAAATACAATGAAATACATTTGAGGTCAAATGATGAAAAGAACCAAGGAGTAACCGGAAAAACGAAAACATATATTATTCAGTAATGGAATTTTGTATTTTTTTCGGCAACATTTAACCTAGAAAAGAATAGTTTTCTAGCAAGTGAGGATGAAAGCACTCACTTTGAAAAAATGAATATATGTACCTATAGAGGCTGGTGTCTTCGAAGATATCAGTTTTGGTATTAAACATATCAACTCATAAAAATAAATAATCAACACATAGGGTATTTTATTGGTGATAATGTTGTAAACATTTCGAGGTTTGATTTTAAATACTTGCATTTTCATGTCAATATTACAGCAAAATTAAAAAAAAACAAAACAAAACAAAAAAAAAAAACAAACGAAAGCATGGGCGGCTCGCATAGTAACCAATTTCATAGTTTATTTGGTCTCAAAAGATTAGCTTATCCTCAGAGACCAGTAATTCTGCTTTACTTGCAATGGTTTGTGTTGACTGATCGCCTGCATTTCTTTCGTGATGCTGTCCTCCAATTCTTGTAAGGTATAGGATTTGATGCGTACACTTTATTTTTTAACGTTTCCCATATATAAAAATCACATGGTGATAGTTCAGGGGATCGAGGAGGCCACAATCATCAACTAAGTATTCTGTCACCATACACGCTTCCAACTTCATGCATAGAATTCGAAGCAGTATGCGCTGTAGCTGAATCCTGCTGAAACCAGTCACACAATCTTTCATTTCTTGTTAAAAGATAAAGTAGACCCATGTCGCCAATATAAAAGGACTACAAAACTCAACCCCACTTACGGGATCTTGTATCTGTAGAGCATGAACAACAGTTACCTTCTATGGCTTAAAGTTTCAGAAGCTTCGTTTCCAAAAAACTGGTGTCTTGGAAATGTTAACCTCTTGTGTTAACAGCTAAATGATTTTTGGGTGAATGCTCTAACCGGGCCTTCATCAAGTTTCTCTTCTATCAGCATACTGTGCTGTTGAACACGTTTCTTGTTCAGAAAAGATCCTGTACACTCACTGACTTTATTGACAATCTTATGAATAGTTGAGCTGTAAGAAATTTGCATACCTGCAAACCGATGTTGAAATCCACTAGGACACCTTTCTGTAGAAGAGTATTTCACATAACACATCATAAAAATATGTTGTTCTAAAGTATATTCAACCATTATTAATGGACAAATTATCACGATGAAAGAGCACAGTTTTCTCTAAACACGTGCACAGACTTATTTCCTTCACGACAGATCCAACTTGACTGACTCGTCAACGGTAGCTACAATGCTACTCCGACGGTAGGAGCGCCAAATCTCACCCAGTCCAATGCCGTCGCGGGGCGGTCCGGCACAACTACGAACGCACAGTACTTTAAAGGTTTGGTAGGTTCAGTTCATTAGCTTTAAAAATAACACCTAGTGGAGTTTGTTAATATTTAGTAGTAACATTCCAAATGAAATATAAAAAAAATTACATGGATTTTATAGACTTAATCATCGTGCAAAAATTAAATTTATAAAAGAGAAAACAATATTTTTGGTCGTTTTGTCCTTGTTAATACCAACGTTCGGATATGACTAACAGCCCAGTTAGCAAAAGTCAAACCTATTTTAAGACTATCTACATAGAGATGTTACATAGTGGAATGCTTTATTTTGTCAGCTATATTCCTACTTGAATTATCGGAAAGGGTTTTAGTGATCGCTTCCTGGAAAAAGTGACTTGCTCTTTCTAAAGCGTTCAACATAAAACTGCAGGAACAATCATCCATTAATACCTATTCATTGTTAATGGATATTATTTTAAAAGCAAAACATTGTAAACTGTACAAAACATGACAATTTTTTATAAAAGTACTATTATATATATATATAAAAACAAACATGGTTATAATATATAGGATTTATATAAAATTCAACTATTTTGACGAAAAAAAAATTGAAAGCTTTGATTACGTTTATATCGTCAAAATCTTTTTTCAAGAAAGCTCTCTTGTTTTGACTGTTTACAAATTGCATTCTTGTATTAGTCAGAATTGTAGTGTCAAATTGTCGCTTTGTTACGATCTCAGATACTACTTTAACTTTGATAATCAAGCGGGGTAAAAGTATATCCCACCGTTTGTTTCTTTTAGAATTCATGATGTAATTAGTAATAAAATTTCCCATTTTTACATTAGAATGGTTTTGTTCCTCCTGTGTGAAGCTATGCGAATATGAAACTTCTTAGGTCATATATTTTAGTTTATAATAAGGTATTGTGACATGGTTGCCTATATGTTAACTAAGTAGCCATTTACTAGCTACTGCGTCACAGTCCATGGCAATTCTATGGCATTTTACTTCCTCTTGTCCTAAGTTAGGTCTATAATATTTATACCTATTATGCCAGAGTTAGTTTTATGAGAGTTATTTATTACCTATTAAGACATAATTAGTTTTATTACACTACCTATTATGACAGAATAAGTATGGGATTATGGGAGGTAGTAAAGGGCACTTACAGCCTATTATGCAGAGTTTGTTCCATAGCATTTGATATCTTTTATGTGGGAATGAATTCCCCTCATTTACTACTTACCTATGATGGCAGAGTATGTTCAATTGTATTTATTATCTATTATGGCAGCGTTAGTTGCTCGATATTTACATGTGTTATGTCTGAGTTAGTTCCATGATATTTACTACTTACTATAACAGAGTTAATTCCATAATATTTACTATTTATTACGGCACAGTTATTTCGTAACAGTTACTACTGTTAGACAAAGTTGGTCTATTATGACAGAGTTAGTTCCTTGGCATTTACTGCCCATTATGGCAGAGTTAGTTCCTTGGCATTTACTGCCCATTATGGCAGAGTTAGTTCCTTGACATTTAATACCCATTATGACAGAGTTAGTTCACTGGCATTTACTACCCATTATGGCAGAGTTAGTTTCTTGGCATTTACTATCCATTATGGCAGAGATAGTTCCTTGGCATTTGATGTCTATTAGGCTACAGTTAGTTACTTAGCATTTACTGCCTATTATAGCAGAGTTTCTTGGCATTTACTACCCATTATGGTAGAGTTATTTCCTTGGCATTTACTACCCATTATGGCAGTTAGTTCCTTGGCATTTACTACCCATAATGACAGAGTTAGTTCCTTGGCATTTGATGTCCATTATGCCACAATTAGTTACTTAGCATTTACTGCCTATTATAGCAGAGTTAGTTTCTTAGCATTTACTTCCCATTATGGCAGAGTTATTTCCCTGTCATTTACTGTCTACTATAACAGAGCTAGTTTATTGGCATTTACTACCCATTATGGCAGAGTTAGTTCCTTGACATTTACTGCCTATTATAGCAGAGTTAGTTTATTGGCATTTACTGCCTATTATGACATAGTTAGTTCCTTAGATTTTACTGCCTATTATAGCAGAGTTAGTTCCTTGGCATTTACTGCCCATTATGGTAGAGTTAGTTTATTGACCTTTATTGCCTATTATGGTGTAATTAGTTCCTGAACATTACTGCCTATTATGGTGGAGTTAGTTTCATTACAATTACTATCTACAGTGGGAGAATTATTTCCATAAATTTACTAGCTATTATAGCAGAGTATTCTCTCCAACACTCACCTGTCGACCACAGGAAACTACGAAAAAACCTGGGTCAGAGAGAGCGGTCGTTGAGAATTGAACTCGTGACCTCCCGAATCACTTTGCTCGATTTATAGTATTTGTTAAATTTAGTACAGTTTTAATGAACTTTTGATTAACTATACATATTTTAAAAGAAATACAGTATCTCAGAAGACAAAACGCATCCCTTGTGTATAAACGACTGGTACGTAGCTACAGCATAAAACAAGGAAACAACTGCGGTGTGCTGTTTTATTTAGAGCAACTAGAGATTTTATGAGACTATACTTACAGCAGACTTCCTCTTGCTCCTGCAATAAACTTGTTCATATACCTGGGAACGTTGAAAATGAGAACTTCACAGCCCATATTTGGACTTTTACTGCACTTTTACGTACTTTGCAAACCTCCTCCAGACGACACAGGCATCTGGGTCACTAGGTGGCTTGTGGTCCGTGGCGTTAAGGTTACACCGCTGCTTCTCCATGTCCGCATAGTACCAAAGTAGTTGGTTCAGACCTTGACAGTAATAACAAATCGCATGAGATCAGCACAAAATGGAAGATATACGTAATATAATACATAATTAGAAACCAAGAGACCCATGTATTTTTCCGGTGAAGTCTGTTTTATATTACCTGTAATTGAATTTATATTTTGAATTAAAACCCTTGAATATGTTTTTACTTTCTCTATATACATAGTATATAGAGATGGTATTGTATTGCACCCAAAAATTAGATACCAAGATTTCACGGGAAATATATGTTTTGAGAACCCCTGCATCCAAAAAAAGCATTTTTAGAAAAATGTCCGTGTGTGTCTGTCTGTGTGTGTGTGTCTGTGGGCAGCATAGATCAAAAGCGAAAAGACCGTTAAATACCAAACTTGGTATGTAAGTTTGGTATCCTCCAAGGATGCGACACGAATACAGGGTGTACATAAATGAATATCGGGGTCTTAACTCTTTATAATATTTATTGCATTCAACTTACAGTTATAAATGATATGTCAAATGAAAAAGCAACTCAAACAGTTACGTTTGTTGGCACAGGTGCGCATGTGCGTGCAATGTTTCTGCCGCAACCCGCTAGACAGCGGTAGTAGCAAATATGGCGACTAGTAAACAAAAAGCGTTTTGTGTTTTGCAGTTTGCAAAGACCGAATCTGTAATTACTGTGCAACGTGCGTTCCGTAGTAAGTTCGGTTGTGATCCTCCTAGTGATAAAAACATTCGTAGATGGTATAATCAGTTTGAAGATACCGGCTGCCTTTGTAAAGGGAAGAGCACGGCTCGACCAAGAGTAAGTGAAGAGACTTGAGCGAGTGAGAGAGTCGTTCACTGGTAGCCCAACGAAATCAGTCCGGAAGGCTAGTCGTGAATCACAAGTTCCTGTGTCGACTGTTTGGAAAGTTGTAAGAAAACGCTTGCAGCTACGTCCTTACCGTTTACAGTTATTACAGCAGAGGCTACACACGGACAGACCACGGATCACGTGCCAAATTCGCAAACGACATGTTGTTCCATGACGATTTTGTGGATCGTGTTGTCTTCAGTGATGAATCGACCTTTCACATTAGTGGACATGTTAACACTCAATGTGCGCATCTGGGGCTCAGAAAATCCTCACGAGATGGTACAAATGCAACGAGATTCCCCTAAAGTGAATGTTTTTTGTGCCGTATCCCGGCGAAAAGTTTATGGGCCTTTCGTTTTTGGTGAACCTACTGAACTGGCACTTCTTACCTTGATACACTAGAGCAACTTCCATCAGTTGGAAGAAAATGAGCCAGAAAACTTCATTTTCCAGCTGGATGGTGCGCCACCGCACTGGCATATCGAAGTACGCGATTGGTTGAACGTCACTGTACCCGAGCGCTGGATAGGCCGCAAGGGCCCCAATGACAGGGCTTGCTATGCATGGCCTCCACGTTTTCCTGACCTAACGCCATGCGATTTTTACCTTTGGGGCTTCATCAAGGATCGTGTGTACGTGCCTCCACTACCAGCTGACCTCCCTGAATTAAGAAACGGATTGAAGCAGCTGTTGCTACAATTACTGAATACACACTTATCAACGTTTGGGAAGAACTCGGCTATAGACTTGATGTGTGCCGTGTGACAAAGGGTAGTCACATTGAACATTTATAAGCTTCTTGGTAAAACTGTTTGAGTTGCTTTTTCATTTTTCAATTATATAACTGTAAGTTGAATGTAATAAATATTATAAAGAGTTAAAACCCCGATATTCATTTATATACACCCTGTATTTTCAAACAATCTCCCCACCCCAAACTACCCTTCACATGGCAAACATTTCGAAAATTGTGATTTTCTTAAAAATGGCTCTAACAATTTTGATTAAAATATCGTATATTAAAGATATTTACCCAACTAATAAAATATATATCTTGAATTTTCTGGGAATAGTCTCTGAAGACTACTTTATTCTGGATCAATTTTACGGAATTTTGCATAACTGCTAAACCATAAGAGATGGACGAAAACTTGAAATACAAAAAAAGTATAGCACGTTTAAACACACAATTTATGTTATATATTATTTTTTTCTTGGAGTTGATCGTTTTTGAGATATTCCTTGTTTTTGGTTTCAGCTTTGAAAAACATACTTATCTCATACAAGCATTTGTCAACTCCTGTCCATATAAACAAAGGAACTTCGGTCACAAAGCAACCATCTTTTGACTATCACTTTAACCTATGGTACTCCCTTATTTCGCTTCTACTAACAAGGAAGCAAGACTATTTGTGTTAATTTTTTCTCGATTAGATGAACTAAATAGATTCATTTGTTGCAGAGATGTAGAGAAAGTCATGTTAATGGAACACATCAGGTTTCTAATTAAGAGTTTGTTAAGTACCTATGACATTTTACCAAACATTTTAAAATATTAAAAAGCTATTTTTGATAAAATAATACAGCTCTAAAATTTAGGAAAATATTTCATTTTTCTTACTGGCATACTTTAACCAACAACTAACTGAAGCTATGACTGGTCAAGCGCATGCTCATTAATAGACATGTCCGACTTTAAATCTTGTTTTCTCGAAAAATGCTTTCTAATACTTATTTATAATCAAAATGCGCTACACAAAGTAAGTTTTTACTAATTTATTTCATAATTTTATAAGAACTATTGAAAATACATTAAAAGTGTCATATAGTTCCTCGAAATAATGCTCCAATTATGAGAAATAAATTATTAAATTTTGAAAATGAGGAGTTTTGGAGAAAAAGAAAAGGAAAACAGTTCTACAATAATTAGAGTTGCTAAAAATATGATATAACAGATCTATTTGTAAACCCATTTATTGCAAAACATGCATCATGTTGTTCATTTGTGTCAGAGCAGTTAATTAAGACAGTAAAACTTTATTATATAAATAACCATGCACGTTGGAATTTTTATACATAACAAAAATATCACTATTATATAATAATTGATATATATTAGGTTGTATCATAACTAATGTAAATAAATAATGTCGGGTTTTTGATTTTGGTGTTTTGAAAATGTATTGGATTTCTTTGGTTTGGCAATGCTATTTACAGGATGCCATGACTAGTGTTGCGTACATTGCGAGCACGTATCAGTCTTCAGTTGTTAATAAACAATCACAAAATGGAGATAACAAAGTTTGAACTTAATCCTTCAAAAGCACTACTGCCGCAGCTCGAAGAATATGTGAAGTGGAAGGAAAAGGTGTCGTTAGTGTGTGCGTGTGGCACAACGAAAGCTCAAACGTTTCCACAATGGAGACGAAAACACTAAAGATTTACCACGTGCTGGAAGACCTAAAGTATGGAATGTTGAGGATAATCGCCAAGTTTTGCGAGAAAATCCTCAAAAAAGTACCGTAGGCTTTTAGAAGAACTTGTTACATCAAAAGATACCATACATCGCCACATTAAGACATTTGGAAAATCATACAGAAGCTGTAGATCTGCACCTCATGAACTGAAATCTCAACAGGCTCAACGTAGAGAGGATATCTGTCATCAGCTTATCCGTAATCCCATGGATGATAGATTTGTCAGGAGAATTGTCACTTGTGATGAAAAATGGGTATATTACCGAAGCTCTGAAGCCTCAAAACAGTGGCACGATCCCCGCTAACCTGACAAAGTCATGGTTAAAAAAAATCGGTTCGGTCCCAAAGTAATGTTGTGTGTCTGGTGGAATTTTGAAGCTGTGATTCACTGGGAGTTTGCTTCAAACCGGCGGGCGATTGATGCGGATCTTTACTCTGAACAATTGGAACGAGTTCATGAAATTTTGAGAAGGAGATACCCAGCATTAGTTCGACGCAGAGTTCTATTGCAACAGAACAGTGCAAGACCGCACACTGCACGAACAGCCATGGAAAAAATTCAGGAATTTGGAGGAATCGAACTGCTACCACACCCAGCAAACAGCCCTGATCTCGCACCATCAGCTTATCATCTTTTTCGATCCATGAAGAAATTTTGACAACATTGAAGCAGTGCAAGTGGGTCTCGCAGAATTCTTCACATCAAAAACTAGAGACTGGTACCATCGTGGGATAACAAACCTCGCTGAAAGATGGCTCAAGACCATAGCATCTAACGGCCTGTACTTTGAAGATTAGTTAATTGCTTGTCAGAACACATTTAAAATAATTATTTTTCTTAAAAAGCGACATTACTTATGAGACAGTATCTATATTTAAATAAGATATCTTACTTAAAGTTAATTTTCCAAATTTCAAGGATGCATCTTCTAAAGAGACGTCGATGTTTACAAATGTGTGGAGCAATTCGCAGATTTGTAATTATTGTAATTACCAATACTACAAGTGTTGAAAGTTACACTTTTGAATTAGGACTTATTGTAAAGGAAGAGTTAGCATAATTGGAACTCTGGTTGAAAATATTTTAATTACACTGCGAACGAAATTTTTACTACCATGGGTCTAAAAATCAAAAATACCCGTTTTATTTAAATGGTTGTTGGAATCTTTTGGAGTACATAGAGAATAAATATTAAATCTGCCACTCGCTTCGGGCTCTACAGACATTTAAACATTGCTTCCTAGCATACCACTTTATAAAAGGGCACTCTTTTTCACATTATCAAAATATTGCACGCGTCTCAGTGAAATTTGTAAAATCCAATATGTAAGATAACTATTTGAAAGTTATAGCAGTTATTATGCATACAAAGTGCTATTTCTGTCATGTATCAAAATTCCTGCCTGCATGGTTATTTAAATATTACTTTCTCTACACGTACTATAGAGAAGATATGGTAATGCACCCAAAATTCGATACCTTTATTTCACAAGGTTTGTGTGTGCGTCTCTCTTTCTCTCTTTCTGTGTCTGTGGAAATCATACCTCAAAAGATCGTTAAATACTAAACTTGGTATTTAAGTTTGGTCTCTTCCAAGAGTGTGACACGAAGATTTTCAAGAAAATCCCCCACCCCAAAACACACTTTACATTCAAAATTATGACTTTTTTTACTGAAAAATGGCTCTAATGATTTTGGTTAAAACATCGTATATTAAAGATATTTACTTAACAAATAAAATATATACCTATCTTGAATTTGCTGGGGATAGTTTCTGAAGACCTGTTTATTCTGGATGAATTTTGCTGAATTTTGCATAACTAGTAAACCGTAAGAAATAGACAAAAATTTGCTAAAACAATTACTATCGCTTTAGCTTCGTGTGCCTTCATATTTCCCTTCTCCCAAGTTTTAAGACAGTTTCTGTTAATGTTTATCTTGATTAGCATCATGTAGATAAAATAATAAATTTTTGTAAGAAGAGTTTGTTTGCAAAACAGGTAGAGAAAGTCATGTGATGGAACAGATCCGATTTTTTCATATCCTTCATTTTCATGGAGAGTCAACGTTTCCTTTCATACATATAGAGGAATAGATCTACATTTTCGTTCTCTCTCTCTCTCTCTCTCTCACTTGTGTGAACATTTGCTCTCACCGAGTTGTAAACACAGACGAGCACACACTTGAGTTAAAACACATTTTCTCTCCTCACGCTGGCATAAAAAGGCACACGAGACTATTTATTCACTTGTCTGGAGTCCCAAAAGCTCAGATATGTCCACACTCACAAAAGACCATAAAAGTTCGTATTGATACAGATGTTCCTTTACTCTATGAAAATAATACACGAAAACATTAATGCACAAAAACAGATTCATTCTCTCCCCCAGATGAGCATTTGTGTATCCACAGTTCTTAATATTGTGTTCTAATACTTATGAAAGAATTTGTACTTTAGAATTAGATTTTTCTTTTATTATATATGGTTCTACAGGAGATTCAAAAATAGTTTTACAACGTTTGGGTATAGATTCCTAGCATCGAAATAAGAAAAAATGTTCAAATGCTCTAAAACCCTTCGTTTTTTGCGTTATCACTTTATTAAGGAAAGTTTTCGTTCAACGGCTTTCCGGGTCCAATAATTGTTATAAGGCTTTGGCCCATTTTACTCTGCGGAATTGGTTTTTTGTTGTCATCGTTGATTGTTTACATTTGTTATTTTTTTAAAAATACAGTTCCGGAGGCTTTCCTTTTAAAAGTACATACACAGAAAAATACACATTCACAAACACAGAAACACCCATGCCCAAGGCGGAACTCGAACCCACGATCCCGTGCGCCACGAAGCACCAAAGCGAGGCACTTTAGCCACCGGGACCGGCAAGGCTTTTTTTTTCGTTTTTTGTCAGTTATGTAATACATTCCCCCAACACGCCTTACAGGTGCTGTTTATAGGGACTTCATTTGCACACTCTCCACGACTTATTTGAAGTTGTATCCCTGCAACTAAGAAGAAACATATAGTTTATGCATAATGGATCTCCAGCACATTTTAATCTCATTGTTCGAGATGCACTGATTGTTATCTAGGAGGGATTGAGGAGCTGTAGAAACATAAGGTGAATACAGTAATATTGGTTATGTTCATGGTTGCTAAGTCATTATGTGATAAGCTAGATTCCAACCAATAATAAACATATCGGCATTCCTTCTAGCAAAACACTCCGTCTGATGCTCTACATATGGTTAATGATATATTATATGTGTATAACAATTAGCTTTGTAACAAATAAAGTGATTTCGCTGTAACTATGGAAATGCGCCAACAATTACTTTCATATGAACTGCAATAATTATTTTAAGCTGTGTTATTCACGCCAAGCTGGCATCTCTACTGCCCCTCTCAGGCGATGCAGAGAGGGAGGTAAGGAAAACAACTTCCCCTATGAGTAACATTTGTTCATGTCTCGCCTCATGACCCATACCTCTTGTGAAGCGAATTAAGGGATGCAATTTTCGGAAAGTATTCCGTTTTCATCAAATGAAAAAGTGAGAACATTGTTTTCAAATAAACTGCATTTCTAGGTATACATTCATTCTTGTTTAATTTATTGTTGTTTTGTTACCACACATTTTGCTCCAACATGTATAGTAATCCAAATATACCACGATTGCCATGAGTAAAATTAGTTTCAAAGGAAAAAACTGCCAGTAGGATATAGAAAAATTCAGAAATTATATATAGATTTAGGAACACAGTTTAGCAGTATCTGCTTCAAAAATGTATTATTGAGATATAGCGGCAATTGTCTATCATTTAGATTGTAATTTGAAAACGTTTTCCGGTTTCAATTGGGCATAAATTTTGCAAATAATAAGGTCAATATCAGCATTAAGACACATTTTTTACCCTAAGGTACTTTTAAATTTTGAAATTGTGATTTTTAAAGACTTTTATTATTTTGATGTGATATTGATACATACCTGTATCATTTGGTTTTCAAAAATATATAGTTTATACGAACCTTTTTTCCAGAAGGAGTTTAAGTGAAGGTTTTGTATCACCCTGCACTGCTATTATGTATAAATTGTTCAATTATTTAATTTCACTATTTCTGTCAATATTTTTATCGTTTTAAATAAAGCTACAAACCTAATAAAATAAAGCTAAAAACTTCATTTTGAAGCTCATTAAGCAGAAAATAAATAATCATCTATATCCTTAATCTAAATTATAAAAATACTTTAGTCATTTAAAAGCCTAAAAAGATTGGGAATAATCTTATTTTTGATTAAAAGATTCATAATATTTGAGAATTGTATCATTGTACACTCAAAGATATTAAAACTACCCTGGAAATACTTATCGTAAGACGGGATCTTTTCATTGACTCCGCCCATGTATTTCCCTTTTTTTTGGTAGTGTTTAATGCCCGCTTTAACTACTTATGGCACCGCAGGCGGTGATACCGATGATACATGAATGAAGATGGAGCACCGGTGGACTGCGATAGCGGGGGAAACCGGAGAAAACCCGTCCAGCGCCACTTTGTCCACCACAAATCTCACATGCGATCGCTTGGGATCGAACCCGGTCCGTCTAGGTGAGAGGCGAGTGGTCTAACCACTCGGCCACGGCGCGGTCCCGTATTTCACCTGTTTGCACTTAAAAGCACATTGGACAGGCCACGTTACTGAAGGGCAGTAGGGAATATAAAACGTAACTTGCGACAAATGAATTTCTGAGTTGCGAACTGATGATCCATAATCTTGCTGGTTTGACAATTCTTCACCCCTCTCATCGGGTGTCACAAAATTAGGTTAATATTTTCTGTGTACTACATACTGAAGTTCTAATGCCAATACACTGCTTATACAAGTCACCTTGTTCTTAGAGTGTGTCGAGCTGGGCTGAAAGCTGAAGGGGTTGATTGCCCAATCAGTTTTATATTTTCTTACTCGCGTGATACGGTCCCAGAATACCACCAACGAAAATCGTAGAAAGACCCGATTCCCCGTCAAACGTTCACATTTTCAGCAAATTCACGGCGCCAGGCGTATTTTTAATGCTTTGACTGTACATGTTCATAGAAAAATTGCTATATTGAGTCTTAAGATGTCTCAATTTTATTAATGTAATGTATTAATGCGTTTTAAAAATTATGTAACATTTTCGTTTCGTATGTTTTGCGGTTATCATAGAACATATTTTTAATTTTTAATACTGTAAAAACTTTTAATTTAGCCTGTTATAAACATCAAAAGATTTTAAGAAGATTGGTATAAAATACCTTTTTTTTTTTTTAATTCCCAATGTACCTTTATGTGATATAGTGCTATATGAGAATGACAACATACTGTGACGATAGCACATTCTCTCATAGCGGTGAGATTTCTACCTTCAAGTAACAAACCTTTAACTGTACAGAACCATTGTGCCTAGATCTGAAAAAACAATTTAGGGATACGAAAACGAACTGAGAAACGATGTTACGATCCATATGAAATGAAAAGGTAGTTTGCATACCACCCATATAAAAGGGATTTGCTACAGTTGATACACAAGCAAAGGCTAAATCAGACACACTATAAAGGAAGCCTACATCGTTAAACTGAGGAACAGGTACACATTTATGATAGATTTTATCAGCGACCTGGGGACGAAGATTAAAATTTTCTGTCATTGAATGGCGATAAGAGAATATGCTTAAGGAAAACATTACTGAGTATGAATATTTAAATTTTAGGTGTATAAAAAGAGAAAGTTCTTAACCTTCTGCTTTATTTCTGAATTTATATTACATTATGTTTTACTTTGCTCAAAACTTCTACGAAGAATTACCTTGGCCGTACTCCGCTGGCGAGTACATGGTCAACTAGGTGTAACGTTAGACTTGTACTAGGTAGTTTGACCATTTTTCTAATCCAATGCGTAATTATTATACTTGAGGTACACAACAAACTTCGCTGGCAGATGATTGAGTTAGATTTGCCAATCCTAATGGAAAGGCTGTATTCCATTTGGAAAAAATTTGAATCAGTGTATTACGTCAGTACATATTTCTAGATAAAAAATTCTCATGTGTTACATTCGCATTCTAATTAAGGTAACATTAGCAGAAATGGCCTTACTATGTAGTTAGTTCCTTATAAGTAAGGGGAATAATTAATACACTAAGCTAAAGCCTAGGAATTGCTATGTAAATCGGTTCGTTTGCAAAGGTCAGCCGTAAAAAAAGATGAGTTGAAACAAAGGATGAATTATCGTGTGAGAAAAGTTTTAAACAGTTTAAAATTGAAACAAATAATAAAAATATCTCGGAAAAGGATAACTCTATAAAATGTATATTACATAAATTGTGTATTTTAGCGAGATCTAAATTTTTTATGTAGTTCCTAAGTTTTCATCTATCTCTTAAGATTTACGAATTATACAAAAGTCGTTTAGAAAAGACGTCTTCAGAAGTTATTCCTATAGCACTTAATACATATTTTATTTATCATGTAAGTATTTTTAATAAACGCTATTTTAATCAAAACCTTAGTCATTTTTGAGGCACTCGAACATTTCGAAAAATCTTCCATATAAAGGGTAGTTTGGGGTAGGGGAATGTTTCGTAAATCTTCGTGTCAAATCCTTGAAAGATACATTTAAATACCAAGTTTAGCATTTAATCTAATTTGTGAACTATGCCGTTCACAGACACACTGACCCAAACTGACTTTTTATAAAAATACTTCTTTGGGGGATTCAGGTGTCCCCAGAACATTTATTTACGTTGAAATCTTAGTGTCGAATTTTTGGATGGAATAACGTATCTTCTCTATTTATTATGTACATTGCGCATACGTGCTAGAGAAGGTAAAAAATAAGGAATCGAAGTATAATAATATTGTATAAGTTCTACTCGGCTCGAATCATAATGAAACTCGTAGGTCATTGCTCAAATGAAGTTCTTAAGCTATCCGCTTAATTAAGGTGATATTACTGTGAAAAGGCCAAAATTGTGAAAACAATAAACAGTTTAATTCTAAACTTGAATAGAATATTGCACCATTTTCCCAATTGGCGCAGTTTAACTATTAATTAACTGGATCCGTACAAGGGTAGGCGCATGCTTACTAATACTTTAAACCTTGTTTTGGCGCTAACTTTTTTTCAAACATTTTTCCATACTCAGAATGTTTGACACGATGCAATTAGTTTATAACTTGCTTAAGAGTTTTTATACTGCCTCTCAGAAGAAAGCACATTCAGGAAAATGGTCATATACTTTTTCGAATTAGTGCCCCAATTTGGAGCAATAAATTTAAATTTTGAAAAATTAATTGTTTTGAAGAGTCCGAAAAGCAATAAATTTTCTACACTAATCAGGTCTAATATAACAAATATTACATGTGTGACTTTCTCTACACCTCTGTAAAAGCTTATTCTTCTAACTAGATCCTGCTAAACGAGATAAACATTATCAAAAATTCTCCTTATTACTTGGTCCCTTGTAAGACGAAGGGTAAAAATCTAATGTGTTCCACTCACATGATGTTCTCTAGCTCTTCGGCAAACAAACTTTTTATTTAAAACATTAATCTTTTATCTACTTCATGCTAATCAAGAAAAGCATAAAGCAGAACTAAGTAAGTAGAAGGGAAATAAGAAAATCCACAGGCTAAATCGATAGTCTCGTCCTTTTAAAGCCGGTCGCTATGTGAAACAATTGAAATTCCAATTGCTTTACTTAACAGGAGTAAACAAACTCTAGAAGAAAGATGTCTTTCAGTTTGAGAAAAGCTTAAGTAGCTAAAATTAAAGCCAATAATCCGGAATATCTCAACAACGGTTAACTCTACGGAAAATGTATATGACATAAATTGTGTCTTTTAATGTGATCTTCAATTTTTGTGCAGTTAGTTTTTGCATATTTCTTACGGTTTGCCAGTTCAACAAAAGTTATCAAGAATGAAGAGGTCTTCAGAGGCTATTTCCAGAAAATATATATTTCGTTTTTCATAACAATATCTTGAACGTAAGGCATTTTAATCAAAATAGTTAGACATTTTTGAGAAAATCAAAATTTTCAAAAAAAATGTTCCATACTTTTCTTGAAAATATTCGTATCGCATAGTTGGAATACGGACATTTTTTTAAAAATGCTTTTTTTGGGAAACCGTGTATTTCCGGTGAAATCTCGGGTGCAATACAATACCTTCTCCATACACTATACCTAGTAAGTGTAGAGAAAGTAAAAGTGTAATACGTTAATGTATTTTGTAAAACTCATTTCTGTAAAACTGAATTTTTATGTAAAAATGTTTAAAATTTTATCATGTGGCTCATTTTTATTAAAATGCTTCACTTATGCAAGGAAATTTTATCTAAATAACCATACAAGCTAGAATTTTGATACGTATAATACTTGTATAAATTACAAGATATCTTACATACTGTGGATTTTCCAAATTTCACAGATTCTTTACCTTAAACCGATAAAAATATACATGTAAATTTATATTGTGATATGTTTTAAATCCTAGGCTTCTATTACGGTATTTATTCTTCAGAGCAGTTATTTGGGAAACAAAATTGATGAATTTACGCCTTTGTGTTCCAGTATTGTATTATATTAAGAATTAATTTAGTTGCAAAAATTCAAATATAAAAAATGCGAATCAAAGTAAATATAGTTATGAAACACTATGACCGACCAGGTATAAGAACATGAGAGCAGAATTATATGCATTTTCCTATTTATCTCATATGCTTAAATTGAACAAAGGGTGGCATGAGATGTTTGTTGCAATTATGTCCGATTTTTTTTATGAATCGGACTTGTTCACTGGCCATTCAATTTTTTTGTTTTAAGGTGCATAATATATACTTAAATAGTTTATGTATTTGTCCATGCATTTATCTACTGCGATATAAATTCACAATGCTTCAAAATAAAAAATAACAAAACTTACCCAAAAAGAAGCAGGATCAGGAAATCATGATCAATATTTGTGTAAAAGTTGGCAATGTTTTGTTTCCAAAAAAAATATTTCCAGACATTTAGAATACACCAAGGTATTGATATATTGGGACTCCTAATGCAAAAGATTGGCGATATATGAATCACACTGCCATTTTTCTCCCCATACACTGCATCAGCACTGCTCCTAATATTAGAAATAGGCTGTTACTGTATTCAGTATCCAGTATAATTGGCTCATTATAGCACAAATGCCAATAATAGTAGTGACACATTCTCTATAGTAATATCATAATAACGATATTCCAAGTTTCCGTGGCTTAGAGGAGGAAGGTGAATCCATTCTGTGGTATTCTTTTTCCCTGACCAAAGAATATGCAAAACTTTTAATATTATTAAGAATAGAATATATAAGATATGAATATATAATTACTTACCATTTTATGCTGATAATAGGCTAGATCACGGTTCATAAGTCCTTCTCACTTCTCTCCCAGGAATTAAATGCATGCAAGTGGCTGTCTTTTTTATCGGTTCATCATGCCAGGAAACAATACATGAAATTCAGGGAGAGAAGTTAACGTCTCACAAGGGGTCATTTCAAATTGATGTCGACTGAGTTGAGACTTTAATAGATAAAAAAGTATCGGATGTTTTCCCCCAAAGGGTCCTTGTTATCGCTTTAAATTTTAAGGCTTTCTTTAGATATATTATCCACTAAAAGCTTAGCGCCTGGTATTTGCCCGCACACTGCTACATTATATTTATAATATTTACTGAAAATTACATAGATGCATGTTCTAGGACGATATAGGAAAGAGAAAACTATAACATATAAAATGATTGCTCAAAAAGTAAATTTAACAATATATATTTACGTAGAATATAGGAAAAATTTCCAGTTGGTCGTAAATAAATAAATAAATGGTCAAATAAAAAGTATATTCTTTTTAAATGTTTATTATATATTTATTCGTGGCGTGCGGATTCATTAAGGAGAAATAACATGTGGATCTGTTTTGGTGTTAATAAAATTATTGGTTAATTTTAAAAATAATGATTATTGATAAATGTTAAAGAAACAGAAAAAAGAAGGCGAGTTATTGGAATTCTATTGTAATTATTTTTTCTTCTTAAACTTGAGAATTTTGAGAGAACGCTGGAAAAAGCGTATTCTTATTTTCGATCTACTTTCACTAAGAATCCCATTTACATGTAACATCAATGTGATAACGGTCTCTTGTTAGTCGATGCTATGGATGGCCAATTTTAATTATTTCTTATATATTATCTATAATGCTGAAATTACATAAAACATTGTATCCAACTCATGGGAAATCATAATATGACACACACATACACAATATATGAAAATAGTATGAAAAACATCAATATTATCCATTTGCTGCATACATTACTCTTAAAACTGTAGTGTATTGAATCATACCACTCTATTAACATAAAATTAGTCTGAGCAAACTGAACCAGAATATACTATGGAACTTACCGCATGAAAAGGCGAAGAGGACGAGAACGTAGAGGAAGAAGAACTTCATGATGTCGAGGACCATGCGACTGAGCGATACCTGCAGCGGGCCCAGGTAGGGATTCACCGAGAAGATGTACACCAGCTTGAGCGAGCTGCAAATAGACCCAGCAGCGTCACAAGTGAAAACGAGCCAGTAACAGCGGTTTCACATCCCGAAACCGCCAGTACTGGGCACAGTTCGGAATGTCGACAGTGATGCAGCGTCGTTTTCACTTTTTCAATGAAAAAAGCAATGCAATTGGCAAAAGCTGCACAACTATGCTCTACTTTTGCATCAGAGACTGGCATTTAGCTTGGTGCACCCATCACCGCTAAGGCAGAAATCAGTGCTGACTTTGTTTGGCTTGGATCTAAGTTCATCAAGATATCTTGCTCCCAACATGGACATATACAGAATAAACCTTCTATATTGATTTTTACGAATATGTTAACTGAGAGTTAAGAGTAGATATAGACGAAAATTAACTTGGGCTTGTAGTTATTTTAGAACCTTCTAGTTTCATTATCTGCATTTGTTTTTGATCAGCGATACGCAGAAATGGTGTCGCATTTTAAAGTCCTGTGCATGTTGACAAGAAACCCTCATAAAACTTCAAAGCCAAATTTCTCGCTTTCTGTTTCATTTTTTTTTTTTACTTTCTGGAGATTCAAAGAGTTCAATATGATGCCATTTTTGTTCAGTGTGCTTCAAAATTTCAACTGAAACCTAAACAATATGAATGAAAAAATATTGAAGTGATTTTTCTGAAATATTGATATTTATGAGTATATTAATTATTACGTTTAGGATCCTAAATGATCGAACATATGTTTTTTTAAAAACCTATACTTTTTTTTCTAGACAAAACATTAAGGACCTAAATCACTATTGTATTGTCTGTTCTCCGATATTTCCTGAATTCTGCCTGAAATTCTGATGGCTTTCCTTCAGTCTAAGCCAATTATTATAATTTGTCTACCTTTATTCTTATATAAAATTTTCTCAGTGTCGCTAGTGAACTGATTGCTTTATAATTTACCAGCTTGCTTGTTTCTCGTTTACTCTTATATATAATCAATATCATGTTTACCTTCCATTTCCGGGAGATCGTAACAATGAAGATGTTGTAAGTCAAGGGAAAGAAAGGAATTAAAAATGGGGCGATATTTGGGAAAGGTAAAAGAAAACTGGATAAGAAAAACGCGCGCGCCTGGATAGTGTTAAAACGCCCACGTTTACTACTTATAGCACCGTAGGCGATTACATTTATGATACATGGAATGGAGATGGAGCACCGGTGGAACGCGATAGCGAGGGAAACAAAAGAACTCTGAGAATACCCGCCCCTGTTCCGCTTTTTCCACCACAAATCCCACATGCGGTCACCTGGGATCGATTCCGGGACGCCTTGATGAGAGGCGGGTGGTTTAACTACTCAGCCACGACGGGGCCTGTGTAAGTAACAGGGCATGATTTTGCAAATAATTGTAAACATACCCTAGGTACAATAACTGTTAATAGTAATCAAATTGAACAAAAACTTGCTTTAAAAATTTAGTTTAGGTTTTGTGTTTCACCGATTTTGGAATAAATATTAAAATTAATACTTTAAACAAACATTAATTTCAAAACAATCAAAGATATTTCAATGAAATTTGATACGCACATAATTGATTGTATATATGGTGGAAATTTGAAGCATGATAAACGAAATAGTTATCAACATTACCAACTTCAACCAGGTAAAAACTAGTACTTTAAAGACTTTGATAAAAGTAATAATGATGGTACTAACATTATTTTTCATCGCAACTGTAATTTTCAGTAGGCCTTGATAATACCAAATATGTAAGGACAGGTTCAGAAGTACGCTCCTGAGCTTAAACTCTACATACAGTTTGTGAAAGGACATTATCAAGATGCTGAAACAAAACACGGTGACTCATTCTGAAATAGCTGCGACATAACATTGACAATCAAATCGTACCGCGCTAAAGCAACTTACGAACGACTTGCATATCCCTTTGTTGCACAGAAAAGCTTCTTGCAGCGACCTTTTTATGCATTTCAGCTGGTGAATGGGTGACACAAGAAATGCTCAACTCTGTTCTTATATTGAATCCGTGCTTAAATAAATAAACAAACCATACTTACAGACAATCATTTGGTTACACACTGCATACCTATAGGGTCACTTGATTTAAAAACAATGCAAAAACACAAAACATCATTTGCATGGAATATAAATTAATTTATTCATGTAAACAAATTTATGTGTTCCATACAGGTTGTTAGGAGTACAAGTGAAATATTTGTATTGCTATTTGAGGACAGTGTAATAGAAACCAATACATGACTATATAATTTATTTCATTTGCAGACAACTTTAGTAACTAAGAATAGTAGATTTTCAGATTTATCAGTACCTCCAAGTAACATGACACACATAAGACACGCATATTTATTTTCCATGAGAGCACGTGACGGGTTGTTAGGTGCGGTAGACTACAGTGGGTAGCCCTCGCGATAACGAATGTTGAGGTCAATTGCAGGATACTTATAACAAATAGAGGAATCTGTTAGTTCTTAACACCCACATATTCGTGTTATCGAAACTAATACTTCCATAGAGGGAAACATGAGAAAGGAAGTTTAATTACGTTGAATTGAGGATTTAATGTTTATTCACGTATTTCCAACAATTTATTGCTTACTTTAATACAACACCGAAGTGCTAACAGCGACTTTATAAATTATTAAAGCTAGAGCTTTAAATTTTGTATAGACATTAGCGGTAACAAAAGAAATATTTATACCCAGTGCCATTCAAAAATGTCTTTTCATTCCGGGCATATTGATAGTTTATTATATTTAATTAACTACATATATTGAGCTAAATACACCAGTTTTTTTAAAAATTAACTTCATTAATATCTAAATGACAAATTGTCCGTTTGGAATTTTTCTTAAGTGGATAGGGGCTATTTATATATTTTACATGACAAACAGGAAACAAAACTGTCAAAAAGCAGGTCTTAGTTATACTAATTAATTTTTAAAAATAATCTACGACTAATATCAAAATTCCAATCAGAAATTTTATGATATACATTTTACAAAGCTTTGGAAACCTTTTTCAGAATTATAGCTGTAGTTTTTGAGGTAGAAGATACAATTTTAACTTGAGAAAAAATCCTTTAAAGTTTAACATAGATATGATAAAGCTAGAGCAACGCTTTTAAACGGTTTCCAAAATATGTTGCATCCACCCTAGGAGAATAAAGTATAGTACGTAGTTAAAAGACTGACATTTTTTGCACCAAAAATCCAAAAGTAGACATTTTTTTACAAAAATTGCTATAAAGGACTTCTGTGTTCCATTTACGTGTCATATAAAATATAGAAATATTATTTATTATTTATGTATTATATTTTTATAAAATATTCAAAGAAAATAAATAAAATGGAATATATGTAGTTTTAGATAATATTGTAAGTAAAGAAAGTAAACATCATTGTAAGAGTCTAATGTATTCCATCCACATGACTTTCTCCAGCTGTTCCGCAAACAACTGTTAAAAATTAGAAATATTTTATATTCTAATAATTAAATAAAAATAATTAAAATATTTCCCGAATTAAATTCGTTTAAATAAAACTCTCTTTCTTTTTAGGAAACTTTATATTCATTGGTATATTTTTTATTATTATTTATATTTATTTTATTGAAGGTAGACTTCAGTAAAAATTGTACTATTTTATCTACATGATACTAATTGAGATAATCATAACCTCTTTTTTTGCAAGTAGGAGGGAAATGATAGGATGCACAGGCTAAAGCGATAGTCAAATATTTTAAAAGCTGATCGCTATGTGAAATAAGCAAAATTCTGTTCTCTTTTCTTGCTAGGAGAAACAAAAGAGACGTAGATATGATGACTTTCCGTTTGAGAAAAGTTTAATTAGCATAAAATTGAAACCAATAACTCGGAAAGACTGCCTCCGAGGTCGAGTGGTCAGCGAGCTGACTTCCGACCCGGAGGTTCTGGGGTCGATTCTAGGCTGGGGAATTTTTCTTTAGCCACAACTATTCCCTATCCCCCACAGAGTCTGGAAGTATGTACGTGAGAGTGAATGTGTGTGTGTTTGAGGAAAATAAAATTATATAAACTAAACGTAAAAAAATCTACAGACAACGAGTTGTTTCAAGTGCATAGCCCCCTAAATGACCTTAAATGTTAAAGGGGGCTATATAAAGGAAACAATAAGAAAATAGCTCGGAATATATCGAAAACGGTTAGCTCTACAACATTTATAAGGCATACATTTTGTTTAACGAGATTTACTGTTTTTGTCCAAGTCTTACGGTAAGCAGTTATACAAAAGCTATACAGAAGTCATCCAAATTAAGAGGTCTTTAGAGACTATTCCCAGGAAATTAAAGATACATTCCATTTAACTTAAAATATTTTTAACGTATGGCATTTTAATCAACGTTGTTAGAACCATTTTTGAGAAAATAAAATTTTTCGAAACATGTTCTATGTAAAGGGTAATTGGGGTAAAGAAATTTTCTAGAAAATCTTCGTGTCACATGCTTGAAAGATGCACTTAAATATCAAGTTTGGTATTTATCCAACTTTTCGCTTATGACTATGCTGCCCACAGACACGCACGTGGAGATGCCTTTAAAACGACATTTTACGGAATCAGGGCTCTCAAAACCTGTTCTTCCGGTGTAATATTGGTATAGAATTTTTGGAACACATACCTCCTCTATCTACTATGTACAATGAAAAGCGTGGTAGAGAAAGTAAAAATATTCTTTAAATAGAATTTTGGATTAAAGTTTGATTTATTAGGAAGATGACTTTTATCCCTAATTAATGGATATATAATCTTTTGTTGTAAACATTGTTAGACAAAGAGAAATAACAAGTAAACATATTCGTATATTGAGGTACAAAAATATCTATACTTCTAACGACATGTATAAGTGATACAGACATCCACGCACACACCACATGTACATATAGTGTTTTACGTAGTTGCAACTTTTTGGTTAGTTATTTGTATTATTACAATTTCAATTATTACAAGATCATTCAAGCGGTAACCAGAAATATACTTTTTAAATTTTTATTACGATAATATAATAGGACATTTATCATTTTTTAACGAAATCTCCCCTCCGTAAGTCTATACACTTATGCCAGCTTTGGTTAAGCGTCTCACTTCCATGTGAAAAGAATTCTGGGGGGAGTGTGCGTAACCAGTTATGCACTGCCGTCTGACTTCATCTGCGAACCTTAAGTCTCAAAGAGATTTTTTCAGTGGGTTACAAAAGCGATAATCTGAAGGTGCCAGATTCGGAGAATGCGGGGGTGGGAAGCAGACGAACTTTAGGTCTTTGATGGCATCTAATGTGACTAGCAGTGCGCGACCTCGCGTTGTCATGCAGCAACAGTACGCCAATGGACATCAATATTGTTGGTTTCAAATTTTGACACATAAAATTTGTATACATCTCATGTTTACATTTTGACCTCTCGGCATGTAATGTTCAAGAATTACTACCTTATGGTTCCAAAATGACGTTACCAGCACTTCTATCAGTTCGTACCAACTTTGGTTTTGGTACTCGTTTGAACTTATGAGTTCAATCATACACTTGTGTTCGACTCAAACAACTTTCATCATGTTGCACTGCCATCCAACGGTAAATTTCGATTCCTTTCATCCCTTCTGCTGACAAAAAACTAATGGCTGGTCCACGCTGATGCAATGTTATCACTGAACACTAGCGTTCCGTTCGCGTGGCGGGGGTCTCAAGCTCTAGGATACCACCAAAACATATCTAAGATGCATATGTTTGTCGAATATTTTTATTTTCTATACAACTTTTGTGGTTATTTTTTGAATTTACCTTGAATTTATATCCTTGATATCCTTATTAGTTATATCCAATTGAAATCTGAAATTTAAAAATAACTTTTATAATTAGATGTGCATTTAATTCTAGTGAACAATAACATGTTATTGTACTATCTTTCCCAAAAGGAAATAAATACCCACTTCCTGTTTGAGTGTACAATGGGTCACCAAATTTTCGGCGTTCCTACATAGGTAGTATGAGAATGAAATGAAATTTGCCATATGCATCCCTTCTCTTTCTGTTTAAGAGGGCATGGCAGCCATTCGCTCACCTCGAAGTTTTGGAAACCAATATTTCTCATTGAAAACTGCAATATTCATGTTCTATGTAATATCTTCTTTTCATCCCTAAATAAAGGTAATTAATATCTAGAAACAAAAACAAAATATGCCTCCGTGATCGAGTGGTCAGCGATTCTTTAGTCAGAATTATTCCCTATCCCTATCTGGAAGTATGTATGGAGAGTGAATGTATGTGTGTGTGTGTATGTGTGTGTGTGTGTTTGAGCAAAATAAAAATTATCTAAAACCTACAGACAACGAGTTGTTTCAAGTGCAAAGCCCCCGATATGACCTTAGATGTTAAAGAGGGCTATATAAATAGAAAAAAAAATGTACAGACTGCCTCCGTGGTCGAGTGGTCAGCGAACTGACTTCTCACCCGAAGGTCCCGGGTTTGATTTCCGGCTGGGGCGGGGAATTTTTCTTTAGCCAGAATTATTCCTTATCCCCACAGAGTCTGGAAGTGTGAATGTGTGTGTGTGTTTGAGGAAAATAAAATTATTTAAACCAAACGTAAAAGAACCTACAGATGTTAAAGGGGGCTATATATGTTAAACAATAAAATAAAAATGTACACTTTTTCTCAGGGAACTTCTCAAAATTCTTTTGCTCTAGCTGGGCTCGCTGGCTTGTTTGAGCAGTCTAATCTGTGAGGAAGCTTGAATTATTGAAATGACAGAATGAGAGCAGCTGACGTAATTTGAATCTTGGACGGCCCCGTTTGTCACATATCCATTATAGTACTAGTGAGACATACACTACCGTCTGGCCATCAGAATAATGACTATGCTCAACTTCCCTAACGATAACATTAATAAGCCAGGATGGAGAGAAGTTGCCTGGACACGAATGGAGACAAGGTATTGCTAACACTTGTGACTGCTCTTGTTCACGTGTGCTTATAGTCTAATTGATGTTTATTACACTGTGATTCAGCCTGAAACATGCTGTGATACATTGCTGAGGACCGTTATTTAGGGAACACTCTAGAGTTAGAAGTAATTTTCCGAAGTATTAAAGCTAGAGCTTTTGCACGTAAAATATAGTTTTTCATTCTGGAATATAAATTAATTTATTAGATTGTATTAGCTAAAATCAAAATCTACCTTCTATTGCAGATTTTGAGCTAAATGTACAATTATTAACAACTATATTCCTTAACATCCTTGTAACAAACTGTCTAATTTAAATTTTCCTACAGTAGATGGCATTTTAAAACAAATTCTACATCATAAAGCGGAAAAAAATACAAAAACAGCGCGTAATTATACTAATTAACTTTTACTTTCTCTACATAAAATATATTACGTAGGTAGAAAAGGTATTTCTCCACTTAAAATTTCAATTCAGATATTTCAGTGGAAATGCACATTTTAAGGTCCTCTGTATCCAAAAAGTGATTTTTAGGAAAAGGTTCGAGTATGTGTCGATGTGTCAAAACCGAAAAGTCAGTAAAATACCAAACTTGGTATTTAAGTTTAATATCTGCCAAGGATTTATAAGAATATTTTCAAGAAGCCCCTCCCCATTCCTAATTACCCTTTAAATGGAAAATTCTTCGAAAAATGTTCTCAAAAATAGCTCCAACCATTTTTTATTAAAATACCACACATTACAGATATTTATAGGGCAAATACAATGCATTTCCTGAATTTTCTGAGAAAAAAATATATGAAGAACACTTACTTTGGATGACTTTTAATAACTGAAAAATTGTAAGTGAGAGGCAAAACCTACTACACAAAAATGTAAATCTTGTTAAAGCACACAACTTATTTCATATTCATTTTTTGTAGAGTTAACGTTTTAGAGATATTTAAGTTATAGGTTCCAATTTTAAGCTACTTGAACTGTTCTCAAACGGGAAAAAAATCTTTCCTATTGTCTTTTGACTTCAAAGCAAAGAGAACGGAATTTAAATTGTTTCACACCACCACTTTCTTTTAACACATTTGACTGTCACTTTAGCGTAGTGTATTCCCTAATTTCTCTTCTACTTACAAAGAGACAAGTAAAAATGCAAATTTTGCTAATATTTATGTCGATGGCTATAATTTAGTTAAAATAATGTTTTGTAATAAACATTTGTTTGTGGAAGGCTAGAGAAAGTCATGTGAATGGAACACATAAGCTTTCTTAAACATTATTCCACATTATAAAGTGGAAAATAACTACAAAAACATCACATTATTATAACAATTAATGTTTAAAAATAACTTATGACCAGAATTATACATATTCTGCAGTGCTTCAGGAAGAATTTTCTGGTATTTAGCTGATTTTTGTGGGAGAAAATAGATTTTAAATAGGTATAGGAAAATAAATTTGAAACTGAGAAAAATCAGCTTTAAGCTTTGACATGGAGATTCATTTAGCCAGCGCAGTGCACCTTAAATGACTTTAAAACACGTGTTATATCCGCCCTAGAAGAATCAAGTTTTGCATATATTATTTCAGAGCTGGTCCTAGTGTAATAACCATGTTGCTGTGATCATGGATAAGAAGGTCCAACAAATAATAATTTAAAATTATTAAAAGACCAAATTCAATAAAACATTAAAGCAGGCTTTCCATAAATGTCTATGCTATATTGCTTTGAAGCATACACTATTTATCTAAAGCAATAAATAACTAAAAAAACAATTTCCGTAACTGTTCAAATAACATAACAGCGCTTAGAAAGTAATTAGATTTAAGTTAGATGAGCATTTTCACGAAAACAAGATACTTCGCAAATATTGCCGTGAAATTCAGTTTTGTTGATATTGCAAGCTAGAAATACTTTGACTGAAATGAGGTTATTTTAGATTAACATTTCACCCTATTTTAAATACAATAATGGGATATTTGCCTTATAAATGTTTTCCGAGTAATGTTTTACTTTTTTCCTTAAGTGGCGAATGAGAAAAGAATATTGAACGCTCTATACTGTAGAAAATGTGTAAACACGATTACAAAATATTTTCAGGAGAATTTATCTCAAGTATCAGACCGGACTAAGCTTGACAGTTTTTCTTTAAGGTGTTAATACTTTTGAACAGGACTCTTTCTTTTATTCCTACCACTGGTTAGTGCCACTGCTTATCGAGGTAATAATTTTGTGCTTTTGATAATTTACTTTGTATTCAATGCATTTAAGATCAACTAATGTATACACACTAAAGATAAATTTCAGTGTCATTCTTCATTGTAAAACTTTTCTAGACAGGAACCGGTTTACAATACAAGTGAGTAAGAAATGGTTTTAATATGAAATGCATTTTAGAACAGTGTAAATATTTATTTAAATTAATTTCCATGAGTAAGAAAGCTCCAATTTATCACCCTTATGAACCGAAGCAATGTTACTGTATATTTTATACAGTGTTGATTATTTATATATAAAAAATCCAACTGAAACCATAATATATATTGAGGTCTTCAGTGATGCTCTAAGAGAGCTTGGGTTATTAATTGCTCAACACTCACTGGAAATGAGCCTTTTCTTAATGATATTCTAACACAAGCTGACCTGAAAATGTTGGCAGCAGAGAAGAGGCCTTCAGATATGAGCATGGGGTCCCAGGTATCCCAGTCTTCCCTAGGGAGCTCTGTCGGCATCTTCGCTGCCAATTCCTTTTGCACCTGTAAGCAGATAAAGCACATATGAGGAGAATTCCAAACCATGTTAAAAAGGAGTACTATCGTATCTTCGATTTATTACTTTCTCTACACATACTATGTACGTAGTGTATAGAGAAGATAGTGTAATGAACCCAAAAATTCAATACCGAGATTTCTTAATGTATACTCTTAATGTGCTCTACCCTTTATGTGTAGTGAGTTTTGTCCATCTCTTACGGTTTAGCAGTTATTCAAAATTTAGTAAAATTCATCCAGAATAAACTACTCTTCAGAGGCTATTCCCAGAAAATTCAAGATATACATTTCATTTGTAAGGTAAATATGTTTAATATCCGAAATTTTAATCAAAATCGTTAGAGCCATTTTTGAAAACTCAAAAATTTCGAAAAAAGTTCCATATAAAGGAGCTGGGGATGGGGGTATTTTTCTTGAAATCTTCGTCTCGCATCCCTGGAAGATACTAAACTTAAATACCAAGTTTGGTATTTTACCGACTTTTCGTTTTTAAGTTATCGTGTTCACAGGCACACACACACACACACACACACACACACACACACACACACACACACACACACACACAGGGACCTTTTTGTGAAAATGCTTTTTTTTGATATTGGGGACCCTAAAATATATATTTCCGGTGAAATCTCGGTATCGAATTTTTGGTGGAGTGCAATACTTTCTCTATACACTATGTACATAGTACGTATGGAGAAAGTAAAAATTAATATTTTCTAAAACGTTACTGTGAAATGAGTGTGTGTTTTATTATTATCATTGGATCTAAGGAGTTTTACTTTGATAATATAAGCAAAATATTACGATAATTCAGTAAGCTTTTACGATGAATAAAAGCTGTGTATAAATTTGGTATCAAAAGGAGTAAATTTTGTAATTTCAATATTAATTTCCTGAGCAACAGATGTATTGTGTTTAAAAATATCTACAGTTTCTGTGCAGCAAATATTTGTTTATTTCTCATGGACTAGTCAATACATAAAATAAAAATTCTTTCCGAATGAGGATTTTGCAGCTTTTCCCAAAAACGTATACATATATTTGTTTGCCATATAAATATCTTAAATATATATATAATGTTTTAAACAAAATAGTAAAAGCCATAATTATATTTTTTATACATCTACTATGAGATTTCGCCGGAAATACATATTTTGGGACCTTCTGAGTAAAATGAAACATGTTTAGAAAAATATCAGTGTGTTTGTCTGTATGTGTGCGAGTGTGTATGTATGTGTGTCTGTGGTCAGCGTAGCTCAAAAACTAAAAGTTCGTTAAATGCCAAACTTGGTATTTAAGTTTAGTATCTCACAAGGATGCGACACATGGACCCTAACTGCTCTATAAATGGACAAAAAATTCATTTTCTCAAAAATGGCTCTAAGAATTTTGATTAAAATATCGTATATTAAAGATATTTGAATAAAATGACTAAATGTACATCTCGAATTTTCTAAGAATAGCCTCAGAGGATCTCTTCACTCTGGATGAATTTTGCTGAATTTTGCACACCTGGTGAACCATAAGAGATAGACAAAAACTTAACGTACAAAAGATGAGATCTCGTTAACATACATAATTTGTTATATACATTTTTCCCGAGAGCTTACTGTTTCTGAGATATTCCTTGTTATTGATTTCAGATTTAAAATACTTACTTTACTCATACGTGCATTTGTTAATTCCATGCATACAAATAAGGGAACTTGAGTCACATAGCAGCCAGCTTTTAAAATATTTGACTGTAACTTTAGCCTATGGTACTTCGTTATTTCTCTTCTACTAACAAGGAAGCAAGTAATAAGAGCAATTCTGCTAATACTGGCTGGAGTATAATCCGGGCTTGTGGGCTGAGGTCCACTGGGCTCCTCCTTCTTCCCAGACGTTTCGTCTGCGACTACGACAGACATCTTCGGTGGCAGCGGTGAGGTCGAAGTGCTCTAGTGGACGTTTCAACTGCGACTGTCCACTAGAGCACTTCGACCTCGCCGCTGCCACCGAAGATGTCTGCCGTAGTCACAGTCGAAACGTCTGGGAGGAAGAAGGAGGAGCCCAGTAGACCACGGCCCACAAGCCCGGATTATACTCCAGCCAGTATTGACACCGGCCGTGAAAGCCTAAGAATTTCGAATTCTGCTAATGTTTATCTCGATTAGCATGATGTAGAATAAACTTTTTAACAACAATCTGTAACAGAGATGTAGAGAAAGTAATGCGAATGGAACGCATTAGGAATTTAGAATAAATAAACTAACAAATAAATATATACATTAAAATAAATAATAATAATAATAATAATAATAATAATAATAATAATAAAACATATTTAAATACTAGTTTGGTGTAAGGGCTTTTTCTTTACTTTTCTTGCATTCTTAAGAGATTCTTGATATATTTCTGTCTCTTACTTACTATTTTAAAGTATTAGAGAGTTTAAAAGAGTAGCAGTTTCGATAGTCGGTCTGGGTATATGTCAAAATACTCTAAAATGATTATTTTAAAGCCATGTAAATGTCAATATATTCTGTATGCATATTCACTAAACAAGTTCGGTAGTCTCCTTAGATCTGGGTTCGATTCCCGGTACCGGCTTGGGGATTTTTCCCCGCTGGGAGACCTCAGCCTCGTGAGGTCCTGTTGGGCCAATTGAGGAGCTACTTAATGAAGAAATAGCGGCTCCAGATCATCAGGACCGCAATAACCGGCCGGTTCCCATGGTCACGCTCGCTAAAGCATCTCGTTTTGGTGCTTCGTGGCGCAGGTGATCGTGGGTGTTTTGGCATGGGTGTTTATATGTTTTTATATATGTGTGTGTGTAACAGAAGAATACAGTAATCATACAGAAAACAGTAAAAAAAAAAAAAAAAATGAAAATAGAAATAGGGTATACAGCGCCGGAGTCCCGGCCAGTCCCGGAATTAAAAAAGTTAAAAAAAAAAAAGAACCGGCCGGGGGGGGGGTTCGAGGCGCTGACCACGTCTCACCCTCCAATACTACACCCCATGGATTGAGATGGGGGACGAGGCGGCCGGGTGGTAGGCAAAGGTTCGTTGTGAATTGTCGTGCCATGGGGTTATGTAGTGAACAAGAAGTGTATGTGATTTCCCTCGATTGACGTATGTGACTTGAGGTTAAATCAGACCGAAAATTTAACTGTTTGTTACCTTAAAGCAAGTATAAATGCTAGTAACTAATTTTCTAAGAGAGAGCTTGCAAAATAAACAACAGTTTGTGCTATGAGCAACAACACGATTGCAGTCCGAGTGTGAAAGAGGACGGTCGTGTTTTGTGTCTTGCTCGTAGCTACCTGGGAGAAGTTCGACAATGGAAAGCGTACGAGATCTCATTGAACAGTTGAGGCAAGAAATGCGTGTAGGATTTGAAAGTCACAGCCTAAAATCGCTGAAAACTGCCGTGGAGAATGTGACAGTTCGAATGCGTTTTCTGGAAGAGAAAATGGATTATTTAGAGAACCAATCTCGTAGAAATAATATTGTGCTATATGGTGTAACAGAAGAACCGGGAGAGAGTTGGGAAATGACGGAGGGAATCGTGAAAAGTGTCATCTCACAAATAGGAATCGAACTCCGCGAGTTTGATGTAGAGAGAGCCCACCGTGTAGGTCGACGTGGCAATGTAAGGCGACCTATTGTGTGTAAACTGGCCCATTATAAACTCAAGGTGGCCATCATTTGAGATGCTCGTTATTTACGGGGAACGGGAATAAGCATTAGCAAGGACTTTAGCCAGCGTGTAAGAGAAGAGAGAGAGTTCTTAAAGGGACACATGTTCGAGGCCAGGAGGCAGGGCTGTTATGCCGTATTGCGCTATGACAAGCTCTTCATTAACGGACGAGTCTGGAACCGACAGGAGCTGGAGCGCATGAAACAGCCTAGAAGTAGTGCGGAAACCGAACCCAGGACAGGGCAGCTAGAGCAGGTAGCCAGTGCATCAGTCCAGCAGGTAGCAGGTCCCTCAGCAGAACATCAGGTGCCTCAAGTTATGTCGACAGAGGGGGCAAAGAGGAGAGGAGGGTGAGACAGTCTTCGCCGGAGAAGCCAACAACAACGCCCCTCCGTGCCCTTAGGCTGACAACAGCTCGACAAAGGGTCAGCCAAGTTGTAGGAAGACCATCAGCAAGGAAACAATAGGACCCAACCCCTTCTCTGAGGATTGTCACATGGAACATCGAAGGCTTCAAAAAAAGGTTGGGTAGCGAGAATTTCTTGTATTTCCTTAGTGAATTTGACGTTGTATGTTTAACAGAAACTTGGTTGAAAAACGGAGAAAATGTAACACTTGCTAATTTCCATAGTTTTAGTAGGGGAAGGGAGACACGGGGAAGGAGGGGAAGGTGGCCAGAAGGAGTATCAGTTTAATTCAGGTCTGAGCTGGAGGCTGAGATAACTAAATTAGAAGTCAGTTTGGAAGGGGTGATTGCTGTATCTTTGGCACAGGGGGGAGTACAAATAATAGTTATAGGATTATACAACAAGCCAGCAACGTCCAAGTATGCAAACAGGAATTTCTTCAGTGACTTAACCGAAACGTTAGTGCAGTTACAGGAAAAGTTTGCAGGAACTGAATTAATTCCCTTAGGAGATTTTAATGCGAGGTTAGGAGGGGAGAATATTTCTCTAACGGGGGGGTCATCAATGGGGGGAGGAATTCCGCGAAGGTCAACGAAAGAGCAAGGATAGTTTTATTAATGGGGAGGGCAGACAATTAGTTGCTTTCTGCGATGCCTTCTCTTTAGAAGTAATGAATGGCAAGTACGGTGAGGATCGAGAGAGAGAGAACTCGCTTTCATAAATGAAAATGGGGGTAGTGTAATAGATTTTATTTTAATAAGTCAGGGTTTAATTGGCAGAATTAGAAATTTTTGGGTGGGAGATCGTATCGAGTCACATCACTGTCCGGTTGTCCTGGAACTGAATATAGAGACGGCCAAAGGGGCGCATGCACCTGAAGAGGGGCAGGGGGACGAAGGGAGATTCATTAGTAAATTTATATGGAAACCGATAGAAAAAGAAGTATTTGTTGATAAATTAGAAATAAGATTAGGGGAAAGGAACGCAGGCACAGCGGAGGAACTAACGCATATAATAGCAACGGCTGCGGGGACAATGAAAGTCCAAATGCATGGTAAGGTAAAACGATTCAATGGTTGGTATGACCAGCAATGCAGAGCTGTAAAGAAACAAGCAGAGGAGGCTCTGTCAAATCAGAAGTGAGGGGGGAGATGACATTAGGAAAATGCTTACAAAAAAACGAAGGGGGTATAAACAGCTCTTACGGGAAAAGAGAACTACGTGGCAAGACAAAATTACTCAGAAACTTAGTAATATGTTAACACGGGGGGATAACGCTGAGATGTGGCAAGTAGTAAAACATTTAAGAGGCAACCGTCAGGCGCCCAACGAAATTTCTCCCAGAAAATGGGCAAAGCATTTTATGGGAATATTGGGGAAAGGTGAAAGGGAAGGAATTTTTATAAAGGAAGTGCAAATTTTGGGAAATCTTGAGATCCCAATACTGGACGAAGAAATATCAGCACGAGAAATAGCACAGGCGCTGAGGAGTCTGAAGGAAGGCAAAGCTCCAGGGTTGGATGGGCTGCCCCCGGAAGTTTTTAAAGCCACAGCCAATGTTAATGAGTTTGGTAGGAGTATGCTCCAAATATGTAACAGATTGTTTATTGAGGAGAATTACCCTACCTGTTGGGGAAAGGGCATTATTCATCCCATTTATAAAGGGAAGGGAACTATTGGAAATCCGGATAACTATAGGGGGGTTACTCTTTTGCCAATTATGGAGAAAATTTATTGTAGAGTGTTATATAACCGAATAAAGGACTGGGAATCTAAATTTTGCAAACTTTCAAAATTTCAAATGGGTTTCAGAGAAGGACACAGTACCATAGATGCCGCTTTTATATTAGACACTTTAAGGACGAAGCAACTGTTAGTTAAGCGGGGAAAGCTTCATTGTGCTTTTGTGGACTTTAAGAAGGCATTTGACTCTATCAATCGAAATGCATTATGGTACAAACTAGGCAGAAAGGGGGTTATCAAGGAAAATGGTTAGAGCATTGCAGGCAATATATCAAAATGTCGAATTCTGTGTGAAGTACGACAGAAACAGAGTGTCCGAGAGCTGCCGAAGCTATAGGGGAGTGAGGCAGGGTTGTATTTTATCTCCCTTGCTATTTAATCTCTTTGTGGATGATATTACTGATACAATGATAGCAGACAATATTCAAGCACCAGTAGTAGCGGATTTGCAGATCCCAACACTTTTATACGCAGACGCTTTAGTATTGTGCTCTATGACAGTAAACGGATTGCAACGAGGACTGGACAAACTTAAGAACTATTGCGGTGTATGGCTACTTACAGTTAATGTGAATAAGACTAAGGCAATGACTTTCAAAAAGGGTTGTGTTTATAGCAGGGAGGAGACTTGGACATATGCAGGACAGATACTGGACAATGTTAAATCTTTTGTGTACTTAGCACTCACATTTACAATGAACGGAAAATGGACAAAACACATTGACATTGCGAAACACAAGGCAAGGGTGAAAGCGGCGGAAGCTCTCCGAATACGCTGCAGAATTCCGAATATCTCCATAACTTTAATGGAAACTGTATACGGAGCGACAGTTAGATCCACGATGACATACGGAGGAGAAATATGGGGCTGGGAACAAACAGGAAATCTGGATCAAGTGAGGACCCAATTTTTGAAAGGAATTCTGGGTGTAGGGAGGGGTACGGCAAACTGCGGAATAATGAGGGAATTCGGGGCACATAGTGAAACGATAGAGTGCAAAATCAGAGCAGTTAAATATTGGATGAGAATCGTTCACGGAAACCAATCTCTAATTAGGGCAGTCTGCTACCGTGAACAGTTGCGAATGGAAGGTAATTTGACGTGGGCATCAAAATTAAAGAAAGGGTTGGAAACCATTGGGATGGGAGACATTTGGATGGCGGGGCAGGAAAACAGGCGAAGTATTTGGAGAAAAATTAAGAAACGTCTCTGTGATATTGACAGACAGCAAATGATTGCGCAATGCAATGAAGGTGTCATTAGAAGTACAGTCTGGGCTGAAATCGGAGTGGGGTATGGAGCAATACATCAAAACAGGTACCAAACTCATTAGAGAGGGGCTCGCGTGGATTAGACTAGGAGCATGGAGGAGCACGAAAAGTTCGGACGAGAATGGTACGAGAATCTGTCCCATTTGCGAGGAGGAAGAGTCGTGGAATCACATCTTGGCAAGATGTAGGGGTACGGAGGAGTGGCGGGAAAAATATTTGCCGCGATTTTTTACCACTGCGAATGTAGGGATAGAAGTATGTTGGACGCTACTGGCAGGCACGGAAAACATGGACGGGCTAGGTAAATTTATACTTAGGGCAAGACAGCTGAGATCTGAGGAGGCTGCCAATAGAGAAGGAGGGGGGAATAAGATCAACTAAACAAAAGTGACTACAATGTTCTACATACATATATATTATGTCATACTTAGGTCACTGTTGTGCTAGGGTTGTATATATTATGTGTATATATGTCTTTTAAGTGTAATTATCTATTTTAAGAGGGTGCATTTATGAAGGTGTACTCTGTGCTGTAAATTTAAATTGCTATATATGAATATCTTTGTATCTTTATTTTCGGATTCACTCTTAATTTTATTGTTGTTTAATATTGCTTTTGACTGTGTATTTCTATTGTCTTTTTATTTTCGTGTTTACTCTATTAATTCTTTGGTTGTTGTTTTAATATTGCTTGTAATTTGTATTACAAAAGCACGTACGGTCTGTGGACCCAAAGTGGTTCGATTACGAAGTTAGAAGTCCATTAAACACTTTCCACTACTATGGTACAAAAAGAAGGAATAGCCACTTAAACGTCCAAGTTCATTGCAAAGCAACTGGTGTATCAGAGTACGAAGTTTAGTAATGCGATGCATGCGCCTGCAGCATGTTACCCTACGTTACAGCTGCCGGAGAAGTTGCCGGCTTCCAAGGGGCAAGGGCATAACACGAAACTCGTCATGCATGCACAATAAAGGAACGCAAAGCACTTTCCCTTAGCTTTTACACTATTTTATGCAGCTGTGTGAGAAAAACAATTGTTTTTATTTTCTCAGCTTGGGTGCGACGAACGAATGCTAATGAAAATACAGAATATTAATGACGTTCTTATTTCCTTTGGAGGCTTGTTCCCTTATTTCTCATGTCTCTTTTAAATACGAATACAATGAAGGGAACGTTTCTCACAAGAGAGGTATTGAAAAGGTTCTAGATAAGAGTTTGTTTTTTCCAAGACTCGTTTACTGTCACAAAATATTCCAAAGGGCATAGGAAGCCTGACTGAGCGTTTTGCATAAGAATACAAACTACCATTAATTTCCGTTGATAGAAATCTTTGCTAGTTAAAATACTACCATTTAAATATAGCTAATAAGGAGCCATTGTCCCATTGATAATGCAGACCGAAATGGGTTCCCGTTTGTAAACTCAATATCAAAAAGATTCCGCGCTCGTGGACTTTTCTGCTGCATAGGGATAGAATTTTCCGAAAAAACACCATCATAACGTTAATTTTATTAAAGAGAGAGAATTCAATCTGGATAGGTATCACCACTCTAGTTTACTGCAGCTAAGAAAAACATTTTTGCGTGCTGAGCTCTAGTTTATTAGTTACTGCATTATAAAGAAATAGACAGTAACAGGCTATAGCTGAAAAACAGTTTTCTTTAAACATTTGAGCTCTAAGATATCTAGAAAATGAGCTAATCTGGTAGAGAAAAATATTCTGAGTATGATCATGTGCTCACAGATGGAAATTATAACAATTAAACATTTACACCATGTTGGTAACTGGGCGACAGCGCCTCTCACCTAGACCTCCCAGGTTCAATCCCAAGCGACCGCGTGCGATATTTGTGTGGACAAAGCGGCCGCAGGGGTGGATTTTCTACGGTTTCCTCCGCCATTGCACCAGCTTCATTCCATGCGTCATCAGTTTTATCACCTGCGATGTCATGTAGTAAAACCGGGAGCTAAACACCATAAAATAGGCCGAGAGTAGAAGAGGAGGAAGCCAACGTGAACATGTATCCTTTAGAGAGACAGGTCTTCACCTCTTAGTGTTCCATTCTGCATGATGCAAACAGTGCGTTACAGCTTCCACTTACAATAAATTAACCTACAATCCTTGTTATAGTTCTACGTGCAATGGGAGAGTGTTCCGGATGCATATAATTAAACAAATACGTAGTCTCGTGATATTATTATAGTTGAACGCGATTTGGCTGGCGGATAAGGAAGGTGATGCTCAAACTGCAAATATCAGTTTGCAATATAAAACGGTAAAGGGTAGACAAGGGAAGGGAAAATTTGTGGCCTACATACAGGATGTTAGTGAACTACACCGAAATAATTGGCGAGACTGTGCACGTGATTGATATAAGTAATTTGAGATCGGTGATGCATGGTCCCCGGATAAACAAAACGCAGCTTTATAGCGTTAAACGTGTGGATATCAGGTACTGATAAGTCGTGTTAAAGCAAAGCAGGTTCAAAAATGACTTAGAATGTCTTTAAAACTGCTGCCCGAGTATAGAAATATGGAGTTTTTGCAGCTCGTTACTAGTGTTCTCAATCTGTAAAATCTCGAAATAATCACTTGACAGTACGACACTGAGCATTCATTAACTACATTCTTGAGTTATGTAGCCTACTTTGGAGGCGTTTTTTCAACTGCTCTGGTGGCTTAATGTGTAACGCGGGAAGCTGCTATCCCGAAGGTCATGAATTCGATTCCTGTCATAGAGTAAATGTTTTTTATTATTATTTTTTTCATTCCAGACGAAGGCCGCGATACGTGAACGAGACCCGAACTCGGAAACTATCTTTCACTTGAAAGCCAGTATCATAACCACTACGCTAGAGAGGTACGCTGTAATATGTCCCTTTGTTTTTGTGTTATGCTCTCGAATGGTTGATAAGTGGCGTACTTGCTCTTCAGAAACTTATAGCTGTTACTTCGAAATTTCAATAAACAGGTCATAGATCTCCTATCTCAAATTATTTATTTAAGTAATCTACATATTCTGTGAAAATATTTCAATTAAGTTCATTAACATCCTGTATATCTAACACCCCCAGGAGAAAGGGAGAACACAAGCCGCAGGCAGGTATAGCACAGAGACGCGCCAAATCCCTAAAATTTCCAAGCCCGATGAGAAATTCAAGTGCTTGAGCCGCTAGAGAGGACTGGTACTCCATTAGCAAGCATTAACAGATAATCCCGTAAGTTCTGCAACTCTTTTAACGCACCAAGATATATCTGTGTATGCCAAATACGGGGCAGTTGGGCAACTTGGTTAACTCTAGATTATATAGGTGTTATTGTTATTATATCAATATGCTCTGTTGAGCCTTCTGTAGACATATATGTAACTTCTTCATTTAAGCATTTTTCGTGAATGTCTATGACAAAATTAGCATCGGTAGGTCAAACTCATATTAGTGAGTTCTGTTGTAAAATACTAACATTTTGGGCTCTTTGAAAAAGAAAAGTACATTTTCAGTACTTGGCCAATTGCACAATGAGCTGAATTTAGACATCTACGCAATTTATTTCTGTCTACCAGAGGGCTTTTGAGGAAAAAGCAAAATGAAGGATTGTAAAAATTGTAAGTAGAGTTTTTCGTTACAAAAAGTTGACTAGAACACGGAATAAAAGATGATTTTGTTCACATTTTTAAGGTGATACTATAAGAATATATCGACAAGTTACAATTAAATACACTTAGACATTATGGGATGAAACTTGTATTTAAATGTGTATATTGTAAGCTTATATCATTATGTAACGCAGTGCTTTTGGATTACCAATATAGAATGTATAAATGTAGGCACACTTACTTGATAGTACGCTACGACCCTTAATGCTACAGTTGCCACATAGAGCGAGTTGGTGACAAAATCTATGACGTTCCACATATCGTTGGCGTATTCCTCGAGTCCCACGTCCCATAACTGCTTCACCTCGCTCCAGATCAATCCTAAAAGTAGTAAAAAATATCATAAAATGACCCTTCCTATAAGAAAAACAAAGGCACGATGCATATGTGAAGTTAAACGTTTTATGGATAGTAGCAACAATAAGTCGAACACTACTTTCAAAATTTTCAAGTGAATCTTTTCAGTGAAGATTGTCAACAATGACTGAAAGGCTATCTACAACTACATAATTCCATTTTGTTACTTTTAAATTGAATGTGTATAACTCTAGATACATAAATATCAAAAAGTATAAATGAATAAGTAAGTTTATTTATTTAAACACCGATATACATGCACGTATCTTCATCAAAGGCACAGGTCCACACACCGTACGTGCATTTGCAATGCACACAATAGTAAGCAATATCAAAAACAAAAACTAAAAAAGTGAACACAAAAATCAAAAAGACAAACATTAAAATACAGCACCTTAAATTTATAATAAATTGTATTTCAATTTATTAATGTGCCCTTTTATAGTAAACAAATACACCTAAGAAAAATATATACACACAATACTAACACCACAACAAACGAACATTTAGAAAACAGTTTAAATTTAAAGTTTTACAAAGCAGCACCTCCTGCTCATTTTGATAATGAAGTAAGTATTAATGTATTATAAGACTTAACATTTTGAGAACAAAAAACAGAAGAACAAGAAACTAATCCTAAACCATCCCAATGACCGAAATGGATGACATAATATATAAACATCATCATTACATTTTAGCTATTCATATCGCTCCCCCCCCTCTTCCCTACTATCGGCTTTCTCGCCTTATGCAGAAATTTACCTATCCCTCCGCATCTTCCATGCCTGCCAGTAGCATCCAACAGGCATCTAACTCTCCATTCTCGGCGGTAAAGGATAACGGTAAATACTTTTCCCTCCGCACCTCTAGATCTTGCCAAGATATGAGTCCACGACTTTTCCTCCTCACAGGTTCTCACACAATTCTCGTCAGTAATTTTTAACACCAGCCATGAATTTGGTACCTATTTTGAGTATTGCTCCATACTGCACAGCAATTTCTAACGAAACATCCGTGTATTGTGCAATTATTTGCTGTCTGTCAATGTCATAGAGGCAGTTCTTAGTCTTTCTCCAAATACTCCTACTGTTTCCCTTTCCCACCATCCAAACGTATCCCATTCCAATGGTTTCCAAACCTTTCTTTTATTTGAAGCCCTGGTCGAATTACATTCCATTCGCAGCTGTTTACGGTAGCAAATTACCCTAATTAGAGATTGGTTTCCATAAATGATTGTCATTCAGCATTTAACTGCTCTGATTTTGCACTCTATCCTTTCACTATACGCCCCGAATACCCTCATACCACTGTTGGCCGTACCCCTCTCCACTCCCAGAATTCCTTTAAACATTGGATCCTTACTTGGTTCAGATTCCCTGTTTGCACCTCTAGCTAAAGTTGTTCCATGCCACTTGCGCGGCACCCCCAGAGGAAGGATGAGAGATAGCGGCCGGCTCAAGGAGTCACAGAACAGAGGCATGGTTCTTACTACTATCATGCAAAACGCGCTTGTATTCGGTTCATGTTTGTCGAGGTCGCTGCTACCGAAGTTTTTTGATTTTTAGTGCGAGACACAAGTTACGTTCGCTTAACTTTGCTCCTATTTACTGGAAGTTACACGAAAACTTAGTGAAGGTAGAAGCTCTGTACGGCTTTCGGAGAAATAGCACGAGTTGCCGTGGATATTTTTGGTCCTCATAAGTTTCGCGAATGCAACACACAAAAACGAAGGGACGTTTCAGAGCATGGTGCAAGGGATATAAATTATGATTTTAGCATTTAAATAATAGGTAGTGTTTGCTTCGGAGTGCGAGTCTCGTTCAAGAGGCATCGTTTTTATAATAGACCATAATGTTTTTAACTCTGTTTTTATTTATGCAATTTAATTTCAACATGCTCATCAGTACAACTAACTAAAATCCTTGATAACGAAATGTTGAATCACGCTTAGTACTTTTGGCATGCGGTACTTCAAAATGGGAACCGGTTTAGAGAGTGAAAGAAAGAACGAAATATAAAAACATCAAAGTCTTTACGTCTGTTTATAACTAATTTAATTTAATTGTTTTTAACAGCATTAGATTCATCTCCAGCAATAAATGCAACAAATCAAAATACTCAGAATGATACCAAAATTAATCAGGGGTCTTGAAAATTTGCCATGATACTTTTTATTTGAGAATTCAGTGAATGTAGGCTTGCATGTATGAAGTATGGGAAGACACAAGTCTTAAAAGTACCTACCGCAAACCCAGGCGAGAATGAAGCATTCTACAATAGAAGGCGGAGCTCCCCGTTTGGTTGAAACATCGATGGGTTCCGCTTGTCGTGGTCCGTCAGATTCTCCGAACCAATCGCCGATGACAGTCTCTATTCTTTGCGAAGCCAGGATCAACAAAACTGCAATTAAAAACATGCGTTCATTTTATCAGCAAAGCTAGATTCCCACTTATACAAAAATACACTATAAAATTAAATTTCGCATTCTGGCCAGTCTGACGAATTTTCGTATTTTTCATAGTCGCACAATAAATTCTATTTGGATATAGGATTTTACTCGAGCCCTATTTATACATGACAAAAACAGACACTAAAATCAAGATGACATAAAATAGAATAGTGTAAGGAGGATAAAGAATTGGATTCCATTCCTCGTGCTGAACCGAATCAAGCTGTATTCTTAAAGACATTAAAATACGTCTGGAAGTATTTATCGTAAGACGGGGTCTTTTTGCTGACTCCGCCTATGTCCTTCACTGTTTTCTATGCTCTTAAAAGTGTATTGGATAGGCCAGTTACTATGTTAATATAAAACGCAACTTGCAACAAATGAACTTCTTAGTTGCGAACTGGTTATCACTAATTTTTTTGTTTGGACAATAATCTACCCCTCTCACCAGATGATACAAAATTTGTTTAATCTTTTCTCTGGAGCAAAGATTACATACTGGAGTTCTAATGGTAAGGTAATTCGGCATGTGGTGGACAACATTAACACACTGCTTATACAGTTCTGTAGGAGCGTCGAGTAGGGCTGAGGATGAAGGGATGGGTTGTCCAATAGGTTTTGCTTTTTCTTTCTTGTGTGGAGTGTTATACCAGAATAGCACCAATGAAAACTGTCGCAAGGCCCGAGTACTCTTCAAAAGCTCACATTTTCAGTAAAGTCATTGTGCCAGGCGTATTTTTATTGTCTTTGAGTGTACCAGGTGGCACAACAGGCCCGTGTTTGACGCGTGGTAAGCGGGTCGCGGTCAGCGGAGGTGGCAAGCGGGTCGCGGTCAGCATTGTTCCATCTGTATGCCAACTTTAACTGCGATCTTTTACTTTTGGAACATATATTGCATGTATGCAAATATAAACTCGTGCACAGCTGTTGAGCACACACACATTCATACTTCCAGACCCTGGGGAGGATAGGGAATAAACTTGGCTATAGGTCCGCCGACCTTAGAAGCGGACCTAATATAAACAAAATTAAATATAGAGATTTTCAAAATATAAATATCGCTTATATGCACTATTTTGGTCAGGTGCATATCAGCCTTACATGCCTTCATATAATACAAATGCTTCGTCCAGGGAGTAGTATTAGAATTTGAAGAACAGTATTTCTGCTTTTCTGTTTGTAACGGGGTCCCTCCTTAGGCCGGCGGCATTAATCATAGAACATTTTCCACTACAAGCCAGGAATCGGAACCAGCACCCTTGGCACACCAGCTAGATGCTTCATCTATCTTTATATATTTTGTTTGGAATGAAATATAGGCATATTTTGTCTTATCTTATTTGCTACTTCCCTATGGCAGGTATGAGGGAGCGTTGAATGCTACCAAAAAATTCGATGTCGGGACTAAAAATACATGTTCTAAAACATCCTATTCCAAAACAACTTATTTACTTTCTCTGGAACATATGTAAGTACAATGTACATAGTCCAGAGAGGTATTGTAATCCACCCAAAAAAATCGATGCGAGATTTCACCGGAAATATTCGTTTTGAGGCCTCTGAGTCCAAAAACTCAATTTTAGAAAAAGGTCCATGTGTGTGTATGTTCTTTGGACAGCCTAGCTCAAAAACGAATACACAGTTAAAAACTAAACTTGGTATATTTAGTATCTTCCAAAGATACGACATGAAATTTTATTAAAAAATCCTCTCTACCATAAACTACCCATTAGATGGAACCTTTTTTGAAATTTTTTCTCAAAAATATCTGATGATTTGATTAAAATGCCGTATATTCAAAATATTTACCTGACAAACAAAATATATATTTTGAATATTCTGGAAATAACATCAGAAAACCTCCTTTTTTGTATAATTTTACATAACGGTTATAGCGTTAGAGATAGCAAAAACTTAATATACAAAATATGTAGATCTGTTAAAACATAATTCATGTCATATACTTTTTTTTTACAGTTGACCGTTTTTGAGATATTCTTTGTTGTTGATTAAAAAGAAAATGCCAGTTAAATACCAACCTAGTATTTAAGTTCTTCATTTTTCGAGTATGAGACACCAAGATTTTTAAGAAAATCTCCCATAACTTTTTTCTTCAAAATGGCTAACGATTTTCACTAAAATGCGTGTTTAATGCAGCTGCAACGTATAAATTGAATGTTCTTGCAATATCCCTGTAAACCTCATCATGGGTGACTTTTGCAAAACTGGTAAATCACTAGAGGTTGACATAATATTTGTAATAGTATTTTAGTACGTTCATTTTATCTCGTAAAGAAATGTAATTTCGGTAACTGCATGTCATTATTATCCTTTAGTTTGATTGTTAATTCTGCTAAGAGGTTATTAGATTTTCATACTTACTTTCTCTATAGGTTCTATGTATTGTATTGCACCCAAAATTTGATACCGAGATTTCATCGGAAATATATGTTTTGAGATCCCCGGAATCCAAACAAGCATTTTTGGAAAAAAGTCCATGTGTGCGTGTTTATGTGTGTGTGTCTGTGGGCAGCATAGCTCAAAAACGAAAAGACCGTTAAAACCAAACTTGATATTTAAGTTTCGTATCTTTCAAGGATGCGACACAAAGATTTTTAAAAAATCTCCCCACCCCAAACTACCATTTACATGGAAACACTTTTGAAAATTTTGATTTTCTTAAAAATGGCTGCAACCATTTAATTAAAATTGATTAAAATATCCTATAGTAAAGATATTTACGTGAAAAATAAAATGTATATATTCAATTTTCTGGGAATAGTTTCTAAAGACTCTTTTAATCTGGATAAATTTTACGGAATTTTAAATAACAACTAAACCGTAAGAGATGGACAAAAATTACCACACAAAAATGAAGAGCACATTAAAACACACAATTTATGTTATAAACATTTTTTTTCGTGAAGTTGATCGTTTTTTCCATATTCCATATTTTTTGGTTTCAATTTTGAAAAGCTCATACAGGAATTTGTCAATTCCTGTCCATACAAACAAAGGAGCTTCACTCACATAGCAACCTGCTTTTGACTATCACTTAACACATATAGCACCCTCCTATTTCCCTTCTACTTACAAGGAAGCAAGTAATAAGATTATTTCTGCTAATTTTTTCTCGATTAACATGGAGTAAATATAATTATAAGCTTTTTAGCAGCAATTTGTTGCAGAGATGTAGAGAAAGTCTTGTGAATGGAACACATCAGCTTTTTTTTGTATATTGTATATCGTATACAAGTTTAGTACAGGATCGATGTTGCTTAGAAGCAGAGACACTGCCGAAAGTCTTGTGAATGGAACACATCAGCTTTTTTTTGTATATTGTATATCGTATACAAGTTTAGTACAGGATCATGTTGCTTAGAAGCAGAAACACTGCAGAAAGTCTTGTGAATGGAACACATCAGCTTTTTTTGTATATTGTATATCGTATACAAGTTTAGTACAGGATCGATGTTGCTTAGAAGCAGAGACACTGCAGAAAGTCTTGTGAATGGAACACATCAGCTTTTTTTTGTATATTGTATATCGTATACAAGTTTAGTACCGGATCATGTTGCTTAGAAGCAGAGACACTGCAGAAAGTCTTGTGAATGGAACACATCAGTTTTTTTTTTTTTTTGTATATTGTATATCGTATACAAGTTTAGTACAGGATCATGTTGCTTAGAAGCAGAGACACTGCAGAAAGTCTTGTGAATGGAACACATCAGCTTTTTTTTGTATATTGTATATCGTATACAAGTTTAGTACAGGATCATGTTGCTTAGAAGCAGAGACACTGCAGAAAGTCTTGTGAATGGAACACATCAGCTTTTTTTTGTATATTGTATATCGTATACAAGTTTAATACAGGATCATGTTGCTTAGAAGCAGAGACACTGCAGAAAATCTTGTGAATAGAACACATCAGCTTTTTTTTGTATATTGTATATCGTATACAAGTTTAGTACAGGATCATGTTGCTTAGAAGCAGAGACACTGCAGAAAGTCTTGTGAATGGAACACATCAGCTTTTTTTTTTTGTATATCGTATATAAGTTTAGTACAGGATCATGTTGCTTAGAAGCAGAGACACTGCAGAAAATCTTGTGAATGGAACACATCAGCTTTTTTTTGTATATCGTATATCGTATACAAGTTTAGTACAGGATCATGTTGCTTAGAAGCAGAGACACTGCAGAAAGTCTTGGGAATGGAACACATCAGCTTTTTTTTTGTATATCGTATATCGTATACAAGTTTAGTACAGGATCATGTTGCTTAGAAGCAGAGACACTGCAGAAAATCTTGTGAATGGAACACATCAGTTTTTTTTTTTGTATATCGTATATCGTATACAAGTTTAGTACAGGATCATGTTGCTTAGAAGCAGAGACACTGCAGAAAATCTTGTGAATGGAACACATCAGCTTTTTTTTGTATATCGTATATCGTATACAAGTTTAGTACAGGATCATGTTGCTTAGAAGCAGAGACACTGCAGAAAATCAGAATTTCCTGAGAGCGAGGGTAACAGATTGCTTTTGCAACCTTTTGTACAATTCAGGAAGGGCAAGTGTTTTTGTGCATTAAAGATCTAAGTAACATAGGCAGACTCTTTCCCGAAAATATTAGAGTTTGGGACTCTTGCAATATGAAGAAAAGTCACGTGTTCAGTATACAATCAGATCCCCAAAATCAATCACGTGACAATTATATTCTGGCGCCGCTGAGAAACTAATCGGGTATAAACGCGAAGTTCGAATAATTTTTGTATAAAATCAGCGTGCTTACGACAAACGCTTCATTCATCATTTCTTCTTCTGCGTTATGTGTGCCGTTTTGCTTCATTCGTTATATTGGGGTTGCGCGCTAGATATGCCACAAGGAAATTATCCCTGAACAAGAGAAAATGGAAGTATAAAAGTACATTATAAATGGTCCGGGAAGAAAGATTTCAAACACGTATAAGTAGCCGAGTTGTCACGAGCTGGTAGCACCGTATACAGTTAAGAGGGTAGGGCATTGAACCGAAGGTGTGAGATTACACCCCCGAGGGGAACATAATAGGAAAATAGAAAACAATTCTCACGCTGGTCAGGCGTTTTGGGGCATTGGCGTACAACATCCGCACAGCAAAGATGTGATATTTGGGGTCCATTGGAGCCGAACAGACTACCGTTAACTGTAAGGGAAATAGTTATTTTAATACAGACTACAGTACGGACGAAATCACTGCATCAAAAGTAATAATTAATAATAGGCGCGGTCGCGTAAAGCATAGTTTAATAGTAGAACATTTAAGATGAGAGCGTGTGTGTTCAACGGCGGAAAAAGGCTGAACTAAATGAATAAAGCACTTGTGTCTTATCAAACCTGAAAAGAGACTCCATGCTAATAAAATCCAGAGCTAGGGCACCCACATATCAACACCATTCTTAATAGCCAAAACCGGCGCCCGGGATACGAACCCGCAACCCCCGTTATCGCCGCAAAGCGCGTCAACCAACACTAAAATAAATATGTCTGAAGTCGCTCAAAAGGATAAGGGCCTCGATAACAATATTAGTCAGTATTAAACAGCATCAGTTTGGACAAATATAGTGAAGTGCTTGTTTTGCAGTCAAGCTTGTGTAATATACTCATGTCATTCTTCTTCCCCTTAGCGAGAGTCGTTTAGTGTTCAAGGTCAGGTACATTTTTGGTAAGACTTCACTGGCACTAATTCTGACCAACCATTCTGACCGACCCCAAGGTAGACGACTGTATTACATGCACGTGGTTCGCCCATGGCAGTTAAGAATGCAACATATTATTGCACAAAAAGGCATTTCTCGTTAAAGCATAACATTTACGTCAGATACATTTTTGTGGATTTAACCATTTTTGAGATATTCCTTGTTAGTTTTCCATAACTTATACTTTTTTTTCGAAATGGGAAGTCGTAATTCCATTTTTTCATTGTAGTCATGCAAAGAGAACCACTATACAGCCACCTGCTCATAAAAGTTTGACTAATGCTTTTGCCTAGTGTAGGTATATCGTTATTCACTTCAAATCTACAGCATATAACAAAACAATTTCTTTTGCTGTTAAGGATTTTCTTTCTCCATATTATCTGCTGAGAAGGTAAAGTTAGATTGTTTAATTAATGCTAAAGCCGGATTTTGAGCCACGGATATCTTACTTCCGTCCAGATGCTCTAACCACTGAGCTAACATGGCAACTTACCGTTACGACATTAAGTTCAACTGACTCGAATGCTTCTCGGTAACTGCGCTGTAGTTTATTCAGAACTGAGTAATCTTGGATAGGTAGTCAGACTGAAAAATTCAATACCATTGCCGGGATTTGAACTACGGATCTCCCGGTCTCTAGCTAGTTACCATAACCACTGTCCTACCATGGCAACGTGCCAGCACAGCATTAAATTCCCCGACTGACTCACATTTTTCTCGGCAAACCACAAGGTGATCTCAAATTACTTTGAGATGACATACCCCAATGGTGACTTACAATGTTGTAAGGATTTTAAATCCCGCAATTAAATTAAGTGGAGTTTTATATATGGACGCTCTTTAAACTGCTGTGGTTCTCAGCATCCCATTATATTATGGGCGTGAAATTCTACTTAATTTTTCTCAAAGGCCTGTTTATCTGGCTTGAGGTTCTTTTAAATCTATGCACGGGACCAACGGCTTTATTTCACATCCAAAGGAAACCATGCTAAGGAATTTTAAAAAAATCGTCCTTCGCCGGGGTTGAACCCGGCTATCTTGGGTGCCAGATTTAAGTCCGTCTTCATAGTTTAACTATTTTTTCTTTCACACTAGTCGTTTGTCGGACAGCTATTGGAAAGGTAGAGTCACATTGAAAAATTCCATGGGATACGTGGTTCATAACCCGGGTATGTTACTGAATGTTACAATTCTACCTATCTAAATTCTATCCAACACATGCCTTGTGTGAAATATAACACCAATTGAACTAATAGTTGGTTAAACAATGAAGCCCGGGACTTAAAGTATTCACTCATTGTCATTGAGTTACGTCATCTGCTTTTTTATAGTGTTTAACACCCGTTTTTCTACATATGGTACCGCAGGCGATGACACTGTAGATACATGGAATGAACATGGATCATCGGTGAAACGCGATAGTGAGGCAAAGCAGAGAACCCGGAGAAATCCCGCCCCTTCACCGCTTTTGCACTACAAAGTCCACATGCGGTCACTTAGGATCGAACCCTAGCCGCCTTGGTGAGGGGCGACTGGTCTAACCACTCGGGCATGGCGTGGCTTGATATGTCATTTGAAAATAATTTGTGATCCCCTTGTGGTTTGCCGGCAAACATGCGAGTCAGTTGGAAAATTATTGGTGTTTCGTCATGTTGCCATGGTAGCTCAGAAGTGAGACGGAAATCAGGATATCCTGACTATGACATTGAATTTTTCAACTTGACTCTACCTTTCCAATTTATTTAATTGTTTATCCCCATTAGCACGAAGAAAGGTTTTTGTAAGAATATATTTTTGCAGAGCAGTGGACAAAGTCGGTGAATGTAACATTATTACTTTCTCTAGCCCTGTATGTAAAATGTACATAGTAGATGGAAAAGTAATTGTATTCCAGTAAAAAATGTAATGTCGAGATTTCACCGGATATAAGTTTTAAAGGCCCGTGAGTCCGAAAAAAAGCATTTTTAGAAAAAAGGTCCGTATTTATGCCCGTGGACAGCATAGCTCAAAAACGAAAAGACAGTTAAATACCAACCTTGGTACTTAGGCCTAGTATCTTCCAAAGACGCGATACGTAGATTTTTAAGAAAACCCACCCATCACAAACTACTTTTTACATGGAAAAGTTTCACAAAGCTTTTATTTTCTCAAAAATTGCTCTAACGATTTTGATTAAATTACAGTATATTAAATATATTTACATCCCAAATAAAATGTATATCTTGAATTTTCTGGGGAATAACCTCTGAAGATTTCTTCACTCTGGATGACTTTTGTATACTTGGCAAACCATACAGTTAGACCAAAACGTACTGCACAAAAATGGAGATCTTATTAAAACACGCAATTTATGCTATATGCACTTTTTTTTTTTTTTTTTTTTTTAGAGTTAACCACTTACGAAATATTCCGGATTATTGGCATCAATTTTAAAGCACTTACACTTTCTCGAACGGGAAGACATGTTTACTTTCTTTTCTCGTTTGTTTACTCCTGGCAAGAAAAGAGAATGGAATTATAATTGTTTCACATAGCGACTGGCTTTAAAAAGACGGGACTATCGATTTAGCCTGTGCACTTTCTTATTTCCTTTCTACTTACAGGGAAGATAGTAATAAGATAATTATGCTGATGTTTATCTTAATTAGCATCATGTAGTAAAATATTAATATTTTGAATAAAAAGTTTGCTTGCGGAACAACTAGAGAAACTCATGTGACTAGAACACATCAGATTCTATTTTTTACTGAATTTGTATTGGGAAGCTATAACCGAAGTCTAGCTATCTAATTTGCCTTCAATTAATGCTTGTAGGGCTGGAATTAGATTTGGAAAGCTCCCAGCGGCATTCGAAAGAATGAAATAGCGAGGTAGGTTTTTAATTCGTGGAACCCCGGGTGTTAAGTGTAGGCGGCACTAATCAGTTGGCGGAAAGGCAAGCAGTTACCCTGAAGAGACGTGAGTCATGCCTTTAAATTATTTGTCTTTAAAACAGGAAGAGAGGCTTTTTTTAAACATACCACCGGCGTCCTTTTAACGACCTTTCCACTTAAGTTAGGAATTTAAGCAATTCTGGACTTGGGGGCTTCAGAGACGTGAAAAAAACTTGCAGAAACTTCATCTGCAGCAATTTCTGTTTCTTTTCAGGCGTATCTAGAATGTTTTGGTGGCACATTATGTTTATTTTGTTTTATTTTCTAAGGCTTAAGTGGGGATGTGTGAAATTTCAGCCATTTTCAGTAAATCTAAGCTTTTTCATAGAAAAATACTAGACTATTTAAGTACGCATGCAACATTTCAAAAGCCTATGGCGTCTGAAATTGACTTAATTACTTCAATTAATGGTCTGAGATATGAGTATTTAAAAATAGACTTTCCAGAATTTAATTTTAACAACAAATTTAAACTTAAATGTAACCCTTAAACGTAATCTCTAAACTTAATGTAGCCCAGAAAATCTGATGTGCTCAATTCACATGATTCTCTCTACAAATTTCTATTTAACATTACTGTTAAGAGGCTTATTCTTCTTCTACTTCATGCTAATCGAGATAAACATTAGCAGAAATACTTTCTGGTAAGTGGAAGGGAAATCATTGAACACACTTGGCTAAAACAATAGTTAAATATTTTAAAAACTGGTTGCCATGTGGACAAAATGCATTTCTCCGCGTTGCCAGGAGTTGACAAATTCCCGTATGCAAAAAGTTCAAGATCTTAAAGCTGAAACCAATAACAGGGAATAGCTCAGAAATGGTATATTCCAAGAAAAAAATAATATGACAAATTGAGTGTTTCAACGATATCTATATATTTTGTGCCATAAGTTTTTGTCTAGCTCTTACAGTTAACTAGTTATGCTTCAGAGGCTATTCCTAGAAAATACAAGGCATACGTTTTATTAGCCATATAAATATCTTTAATACACGGTATTTTAATCAAAATCGTTTGGAGAAAATAAACATTTTGGAAAAATGTTCCATGTAAAGGGTAGTTGGAGGTGGGAGAGAGTTTCTTGAAAATGTTCGTGTCGTATCCTCGAAAGATACCAAAGTTATTTAACGATCTTTTCATTTTTGAGGTGTGCTGCCCACAGACACACACATACACACACAAACATTTTTTTCTAAAATACTTTTCTGGATTCTGGGGGTCTCAAAACATGTATTGCCGGGAAATCTCTATACACTATATATAGGTACATAGTGCGTATAGAGAAAATAAAAATACTAGACATATTAAAGTGTGTATGCGAAATTTCAAAAGCCAAATGGTGTTGGTAAATTGACTTATTGCTTCATGTTTAAGCGTCTGAGCTATGGGCATTTAAAATAATTTTCCATAATTTAATTTTTACAACAAATTTGACATTTCAAACTTAATGTAACCAAAACAATCTGATGTAAAACATTCACATGACTTTCTCTACATCTCTGCAGCAATTATTAACAAGTTTATGCTTCTATTTACTTCATGCTAATTTGAAAAAAATAGCAGAAATAGTCGTATTACTTGCTTCCTTGTAAGTAGAAGCGAAATAAGGGAGTACCATAGGCTAAAGTGATAGTCAAAAACTGGTTGCTATGTGACTGAAGTTGTCTTGTTTGTATGTACAGGAGTTAAATTCCTGTATGCGAAAAAATATTTGTTTAAAGCTGAAACCAATAACAAGGAATATCTCAAAAACGATCAACTCCACGAAAAAAATGTAAATGACATAAATTGTGCGTTTTATCGTGAACTACATTTTTTGTGTCGTACATTTTTGTCTATCATTTACGGTTTACCAGTTATGCAAAATTCAATATAATTGATCAAGTATAAAGAGGTCTATAGAGGATATTCCTAGAAAATGCTAGATATACATTTTGCTTGGCTTGTAAGTATCTTAAATATAAGAACTTCTTATCAAAATCGTTGTAGCCATTTTTGAGAAAAACGAAATGTTCGAAATGTTTTCCATGTAAAGGGTAGTTTGGGGTGGGCGGATTTTTAAGTTTGGTATTTAACGGTCTTTAACGTTTTTGAGCTATGCTGTCCACAGACACACACGCACCTTTTCCCAAAAATCCTTTTTTTTTTTTTTCGATTCAGAGAGACTCGAAACATGTATTTCCGGTATCTCGGCATCGAATTTTTTGTGGAATGCAATACCTTCTCTATACACAATGTACATAGTACGAGTAGAGGAAGTATAAATAAATGGTGGAAAGCTGAACATTTTGCTGCAGCTTTCGAAGGCTATGAGAAATATACCCAAGTATCGGAAACTTTATTATAGTATTACTTTTTAAAATTAAAAAGTAATTACCTTGTTTTTTGGGGAATTGAATTCATTTTAGTGCAATTATGGTATTGAATGCTGCACGGAAACATGGATACAAATCGTATTGAATCTTGGAGCCTCGTACTGAATTCTATAGAAAGTGGGATCGGAATGAGATAGAATCGAAATATGTTGCATGGAAACACCTTCATATTCAAATCATAAATCCAGTCGTAAGTTAATGCTTTTACTTTCTCTACATATACTATGTGCATAGTGTATAGAGAAGCTATTGCATTCCATTCAAAAATTAGATACCGAGATTTCACCAGAAATACACGTTTTAGGGACTCCTATTTAAAAAGAAGCATTTTTAGAAAAAGGTCGTGTGTGTGACCGTGTATCTGTGTGTCTTTGAACACGATAACTCAAAAACGAAAAGTCAGCAATTTACCAAACTTGGTATTGCAATTCAGTATTTTCCAGGGATGCGACACGAAGCTTTTGAGAAAAATTCCTGCACCCCAAATTACATTCTACTGGAAAAAAATTGGTTCTAACTTAGCCTCTATACACCTCTTTATCCTGAATGAATTTTGCTGAATTATGCGTAACTTGTTAATCATAAGAAATAGACAAAAATTTACTACACAAAAATATACGTCCTGTTAAAACACACAATTTATGTCGTATAAGTTTTCTTCGTGAAATTTATCATTTTTGAGATCCATTGTTATTTGTTTCAGATTTAAAATATGTCAACCACATGATAACCAGCTTTTAAAAAATTGACTATCACTTTAACTTTTATTTAATTCCCTTATTTTCCTTCTACTTATAAGTAGGAAGTAGATAAGACAATTTCTGCTATTGTTTATCTCGATTATCATAAAATAGATAGAACATACTTTTTAAAAATAATTTGTTACAGAGATACAGAGAAAGTCATGTAAGTGGAGCACATCAGATTTTTGTTTATTGCTCTGTGGTAGACTAACACAGGAACACTTTTATGGTTTATATAGGTTCGCTAAAACAATTTCAGATTGACCAACATAAAAGGTTGAATAAATTTATTCTCAAAGCTTTATTGTACAAATTTATCACAATATGTATTGAATTTAACATGTGAAATAAGGACCGGATTGCGATGAAATCGCACTAAAATCGTTTTACATCCCCAAGGAAACGTGGTAAATATGTGTAAAAACAGTTAACGTTGATTTTACAATGAAAACTATTTTCTATATTTACTTCTGGATAATCGCTCGCCTTTCACTTACAGGGTATGGGTTCGATTCCATGACCGCATATTGGATATGTAGTGGACAAAGCAGTATCTGGCGGGTTTTCTCAAAGTTCTCCGGTTTTCAACGCCATTCTACCAAATGTTCCATAATCACCTTTCAGAGTCATTTCACATAATCCTCATCCTCATTCCTCGAGTCGAGTTGATCACCTCTCCTAACTTTTTTTTTGATCCCGAATCCGACTGCCCCCAACAGCTATCTGACTTCCAGGTACTAGATATAAGTTCTGGCAGCGTTAAATCCTACACACTAAAGCATAAACAAAAGAGGAGCAAGAAGAAATAAAAAGAAATGTAGACATAAAAATCGATGCTCAAACTTTTCTACATAATTCTCTGTTTATTACCATAAGTTAGTCGTTTTTATCGAACTGCACGCGAATATAACTTTTGAGAAAACGTTAATTTAGTAATGGCAGTAGCTGATAATAAACGCAGACACGTGGTGAAGCGGATTTTAAGCTAAGCTAAAACAAATCAACGGCCTTGCTGCAAAACTAAGCATTCGGCTCCGAAGTGATACCTGTAGATAGATGAATTTGTTACTGGACTTTATTATTTTTCATATTTGGATCTGCCAGAACGAGAAATCTGCGTACTCTTACCACTCACACTCTTCGGTGGACTGTGAATAAGTGCACATATTTTTATCAGTGTTAGAGGACGATGCAATGAGACAGAACTTGCAATTTTTTCATTTTCTAAAGTTACGTTCAGGAGGAAAACCTCACGATGTTGTAGGATCTAATAATTCTCTATCTCAGACTTTCCGTTGTTTACGTAACAAGTCACACGGTTGACTGCTCTGCCCTCCACCTTGCCCGACTACAGATGATGTGATTTATGTAAACACAGCGAAATAGCTCAGAGACGTTCAAAATGCATTAGACCCTGAAATTTGTGCTTAAATTATGATAATGCTATTAGTTAGCGAACAAAATGATTTAGAATTATTTATACATCTTTGATGGACTAAACAGCTATAGGCTCGGTCATACCGAGGATATATATAAAATTATTGTATTTTAATGCTAAAATATTTATTACATTCTTTAGTATTTATGTTGCAAGGGATATAAGTGCAGAAACAACTGAGGATTGTTAATGTACAACATTACATCAATAGTTGATTCATTGCGGACTAATAATTTTGCTTATTAAGAATAGTATGTTTTCAGGTTGCTTAGTATCTTCAGGTAGGCATGGCACACACAAACCATACGTGTTGATTTATCCTAAGAGGTAACGTTTATATATATGGTTATATATTAGTAGAAGTATTTATTAAGTTCATAATAATAAATTAGTGACCGGGTCGGGTGATCGTAATTGCTCACTAAAATTTTAAATTTAAAATATTACCTACCCCCTATGTTGCATATTTTCACACAACTGGAAACACACATACACACGCGCACTACAACAGAACAACTGACCAATAAAAGAGATTACACACTGATATCACCCATACATACACTCGCACTCACAACTACACCCACGTAATCACACACACACATAACTTTTATAAAAAATATGCCTATACAGTATTTACACAAATATCCTATTAGTATAGGCTGTTCCATTAAGTATGTACCCAAGCTTAGCCAGTTTAACTGTTTAGACTCAAGTCCCAGCATGCTGTACTCCGTCTGTTTAAAGCTAAACATATTTCACGCAATAGTTTTTTTCAAACATCCTCCATCTGCACGCAGCAATCATAGAGATTAGGGACAAATATAATAATAATGGGGGATCTGAATACTAGGATTCAGATCAGCTATATATAAACGTATTAGAAATCCTGGATTGCCTTGCCATTACTATTTTACTCAAGCACAACAGGTGTTTATGTGTATTGTCGCTAGCAAATACGGTAAGCACTCAATCATAATCGCATTAATCTCCTCAGCTCTTCCGCAATACTGGACGTTTTGATTGTTGTCAGGAGTAATTAAATGTGGCTCACATTGACCTATGCATCACTGTGGAGACATCCGGTATGCGAAAAATGAGCCCTTGGGCACCCTTTGAACCTGTAAATATACAGCGACCCTCGCCGCGGATGAACTGAACAGGAAGTTGTCATCTTGATTTACGACATGACATACTGCGTAACTACGTGTTGTTTAACCTGAGTTTGGTTAGGTAGTTAAAGCTGAACTGTACAATGTTGCACAAAAATGCTGTGTGTTGCATTGATGTTATTTCTCTTACTCACTGTTATAAAATTAGTTTTACTTGCTCCACCACGTACAATGATAGAGCTAGAAAATATATTGTATTCCACCTAAAAATTCGAGGTTAAGATTTCGGATAAATTGATTATGTTTGTTAAGAAGATAATAGAGGCGATGTTAATGGTATAAATGAAAAAAAAATGTTAATCATAAGTTTATTCCTATAATTATGGTAGTTAATGTGCATCCATTTTAGGAATAGAAGTTTGGTTAAGTCCACCAATAGCCCCAATAAATGCAGAACAAATAGTGTATGTTTTGAGGTTCCCTGATTCTAAAACAAGCATTTTTATTTGTACATGGACCATAATTACTGTATTGTACCCAAAAGTTCGATACCGAGATTTCACTGGAAATACATGTTTTGATATCCTCCGAATTAAAAAAAATTAGAAAATGGTCAATGTGTTTGCCTATGTGTGTTTGTGGATAGCGTGGCTCAAAAAGTGCATTAAATACCAAAATTGGTATTGCGACACGAAAACAGAATGTAGCAGGAAGATTTTCAAGAAAATCCTCTCACCACTACCTACCCTTTAAATGAAAAAAAAAAAAAAAAATCGAAAATGGCTCCAATGAGTAAGTTAAACATATTTACATGACAAATAATATGTATATCTTCAATTTTCTTCGAATAGCCTTTGAAGATTCTTTTATTCTGGATAGATTTTTCATAACTGGTTAACTGTAAGAGATAGGCAAAACTTAGTAAAATAGTAAAATCTCATTGAAGCACATAGTTAATGACATATGCGTTTTTGTAGATTTAACCGTTTCCAAGATATTCCTGGTTATTATTTTCAATTTTAAACTACTTAAGCTTTTGTCTAAAAGGGGGAGTCATCTTTCCTTTCATACCTCCCTTGTTTTACTTCTAACCACGCAAAGAGAACCAAATTTCAATTGTTTCACATAGCAATTTTAAAATATTTGAAAATCGCTTTAGGCTTTGTATTTACTTATTTTACTTCTGTTTATAAAAAACTAAGTAATAAGAACATTTTAGCTAATGTCTATCTCGATTATCATGAAGTAGATACATTAATAATCTGTTGTAAGAATTGTTGGGTTGTAGAAGATAGAGCAAGTCATGTGAATGGAACATTTAAGATTTTTGTTTGGTTATCTCTCGGGAGATATGGACCACAGTCAACTTTTATTCTGAAAGGGCATGACCAACGTTTCTCTTAGCAATGGTATATCTAAGCAACACGAACTTCCAAAAGAGAAAGACAGAGGGTTAAAATAAATAGGAAATTGCACGAATCTACCAGTATGCCTTACACAAAGTGTTTCATCGCTATTTTATCTTGCCCTCAAACTCTGGTGATTTAAAACGGGCAACCCTCATGCAAAATTAAAGTTCCAGAACCTGAAGTCGGGAGATACGGTGATTAGTCATCCTCATGAAAATTAACACAGCCTTTCCGAATCCATCCCTTCCCATTTCTATCCCTTAGAGGACGAATGGAAATCCGGCTCCATTAGTTTCTGCCCTTGTTCCTTTTTAAACGCACAGTTCGAGCTTTAAAGGTCAAATTCAAAGCGTAAGAGAAGACCTTAAGCACAGTCACGAACATCCGATCATCACGAATAATTTTTACTTTCTCTATACGTACATGTACACAGGAAATACATGTTTTAAGACTTCAAAAAAAGCATATCTGTGTGTGTGTGCGTTTCTGTGGGCAGCATATCTCAAAAGCGAAAACTCCGTTAAATACCAAACTTAGTATTTTAGTTTGGTATCTTCCAAGGATGCGACGCGAAGATTTTCAGAAAATTTCCCCCACCCCTAATTACCCTCTACATAGAATATTTTTCGAAAATTTTGAGTTTCTCAAAAATAGCTCTAACGATTTTGATTAAAATCTCTGACAATTAAAATATTTACGTGACACAAAAAATGTATATCTTCAATTTTCTGGGAATAGCCTCTGAAGACATGTTTATTCTGGATGAATTTTGCGATTTCGCATAAATGGTAAATCGTGAGACAGGCAAAATATTATTTAACAAAAAATGTATCTCGTTAAAACACACATTTTATGTTATATACATTTTTTTCGTGGATTTGAACGTTTTTGAGATATTCCTTGTTATTAGTTTCCGCTTTAAAATACTTATATTTAAATTATTGTTAAATTTGCTAACTCCTGTCAATACAAACAAAGGTACTTCAATCACATAGCAACCAGCTTTTAAAATACTTGACTATCACTTTAGCCTAGTGCATGCCTTTATTTCCCTTCTACTTATAAAGAGCAAGTATTAAGGCCCTTTCTACTATTTTTTTTTCTCGATTGGCATCAAGTAAATAGCAGAATAAGCTTTTTAACAATAATTTGGAGAAAGATGAATGGAAATTATCAGATTTTTTTTTACCTTCACTATCACGTATTGCATTCTACATATAGCTTCAATACCGAGATATCACCGGAGAAACATGGTTTGAGAACTCCTGAATAAAACAGGTGGTGTGTGTGTGTGTGTGTTTTTTTTTTTCTGTGAACAATATAACTCTGAAGTGAAAACGTTGTTAACCCTTTATGCCATTACACTTATGCAACAAGGATAATTAATACTTTTATAGTAAAAATGTGGCATTTTTTTTATAATAAAAAGCAAAATCCATGTAAATGCAGAAAAATCCGTCAGCATCCAAGCGTACCATCGCACCGGTTATTATACTTGGGCCCTCCCCTTCCTTTACTACTAGCACATTAGAATGCAGTCGCTGGATCCGGAACTCGCGACTATGGGCTTTGAAAGGATGGCCAGTCCACTTTGTATCGCACTAACAATCACGACTATTCAAGTCACTTCAGATGTGGATTTAAATACCGATTTGCGAATTAGAGGAAGAAGAGCATATGTAGCAAAATTATTCATTCAATAAAGGTTTTTTTTTTTATAAAAACTACTATTTAAGTTCAACATTGTTTAAGAATGTTACACGAACATTTTCAAGAAAATTCACCACCCATAATTACCATAGATAATTTTTTTTTGTAAAATGGTTCCAACAACTTTGATTAATTATTTGTTTAAGATATTTATATGGAAATAAAATGCACATCTTGAATTTTCAGGGATTAGTCTCTGAAGCTCTCTTCATTCTGGATAACTTTTGCATAACTGGTAAACGGCAGCACACCAAATCTTACTAGATAAAAAAAAAAGTTTGTTTTATAGCACATAATTTATTAAAAATAAATTCTGTGAAGCTCATCATTTCCAGCATTTTCCTCGTTATTAATTTGAATTTAAAAAAAACAACTTTTTTTTTCATCAAATGGAAGTTGATATTATTTCTCTTATTTGTTCGTTGTCATACAAATAGAGCGTAATTTCAAAATCATTATCTAGCGGCCTGCCATTATAATATTCATTATAATATTCCTCTTCAATTTCTTATCTCTTACCTGGTACTGACGCCCCACTTAATATTTACTTTAATCCCCCTTTTTCCCCCTCTTAATATGCATCTGTATTTTCGAGCCTCAAACCGAACCACGTTAATAAGTTGATATTTGTGGGCCTGCCATTTGGCATATAACCATTACGAGACGAAATCAACCAGGGTTTGATATGAATCATCATTACGAAGAATAGTTTCCAACCACTCAAGTGAAATACTTCCATGTTCGTTCCCTTTTGCCACTCATCTATGCCTGTTGGGCTAATGCAACATTGAACTAAAACCAATAAAGAGATGACTCTCTCAGAGCTAATAAAACATTCATAAGGAGTTTCTGCCTTCATTGTGTATTGGTACGTTTTCATGCATTTGACTATACTTCGTATGTATCTACGACTAATAAGCCTGCTCTCCCATTCACAGCCCAACTTTGCCTAGGATTTCCGACGCAGTGTTATGGCACACGGTTGTGATATGTTATACAACTGGATTGATTGATTTATGACGCAAAACATTTGGCGCAGCATATGTGTAATATTAAAGTTAACAGCAGCAAAGTCTCTAGTATAGAATCACATCTTGTTTCGCTATTTATAACTCCTCGTACTGAGGAGTTATACTCCAGCTCTCAGGACTTACGAAGGCCCCTATTTATATTTTGAACTTTGGCAACACTGATTGTTGTAGCAGACATCTGGTGTTTCCACTTCAAATATTTTTTTCAATAGAACGTTACCTGTGTTGTTTCCAATGATTTTAAAATTGTGACTCAGCGCAAAAATGGAATTATTCGTGAAAATGTTCGGGCGATAATATATTACGAGTTTCGAGGGGGATTATCAACACAAAATTGTATTGATCAGCTTACTACTACACTTAGCGATGAAGCTCCATTCTTTGCCACTGTGTAATGCTGGTATAACGAGTTTACTCGTGGTCGAGTTAGCTCACTGACAAAATTCGTGAAGGTCGTCCAAAATCAGTTGTTACGTCAGAAAACATTGATGCTGTGCAAAAGCTGATAGAACAAGATTGTCATGATACATACTGTGAGAAAGAGGTGGCCCTACATATACAACATATTGCCGTGAAAAGGGTTTTCACTCGTTGGATCGCACATAATTTGACATAATCTCAAAAGGAACACAGTCTGGTAGCGGCTGGCGTACCGTGAGGTTGTCTGCCCGCTGTGTGTGTGTAACCGGCTTGTACTAGCGAGAGTTGTTTTGTTTTGCGTGCTGCTGCATATAGCTACAGTTCTAGTGTCGGCGCGTACACCAGTTGAATTGGGTATCCTTTTCATACCTGTTTTCTAAGACTACAACGGTAATCATGGCAGTTTATAAACGTGTGAATACTATCAAAATTCAGTTTGATACATCAGCGAGTAAACCCAGTGCATTAGAAATACACCAGTGGCTAGTAAACTTCTTGGGGCTGCAAGCAGATCAAGTGGATACTCTCCAGCTTCATACAAGAGAAAGAGCGATCTATGTGAAACTGATATCAGCGGTATTGTGTGATAATCTTCTGGCTCGTTATAAGGATGAGCAGCATTTTAAGTATGCCCACCAACGTGAAAATTACACCTGGTGACCAGCAATGTTCGAGTGTTTTACTTGCCCTCCGAGGTGCCACTCACAGTGTTATCCCAGGAATTGAGTAAATACGGTACAGTGTATGACATACGCCGAGAAAAATGGGGTTCCCAGTATCTTCTACCGTCTAACAATGGCGTACATGCAGTGAAGATGGGGTTGAAACGTAATATACCAGCTAGTTTGATAATCAATTCGTATTTGGTGGCCATTAGTTACATCGGCCAACCACAAGCTTGTCACCTGTGTCATGACACTACGCATTTGAAAGCAGCTTGTCCGCTTCGTGCAACGCGGCTTCCCATAAATCCCAGGAATCGACCGGTCCCTTTGAGCAAGGCGGTGGGTGCTGTCACATCTTCTCTTGCTGGGGATCAGGAACCACCGTCCATTACGACGGGCAACTCTGCCGTGGAACCGACTTCTGTGAATGTCTTACAGCAATCTTCAGTTGCCGACAGTAACATTCCGACAGTGGAGGAGACACCGCTGGTTGCTGAGAAGCCCGAACATGTAAACGAGGACAAGCACTCAACACCCATTGATGAGCCACGGGAACTGTTGGAACCCCCTTCAGGAGCTGCTATATCGGCCGACTCTCAGGACGAAGCTATGGAAGTTTTCAGTGATGAAGAGGTGGAGTTGTCGGCGAGTGAGATATCGCACTTGCGGCTGAAGGGTTGTTCTTCCCTGTCTAGCCGTGACCCTCGGCTACGAGGTCAGTACCGGTGATTGGAGGTAGAATTTATCTCGGCGCGACAGTCTCCGCAGGACGTACCACAATTGTTAAGTTCCACTCAAACGCGAGGCAAAGTGAAGGACATAAGAGTTTGGTAAGCGGCCGGCAGCGGATGATAGAGATAGTTTTGAGGATCTCCAACGCCCGTCTAAACTTACTAAGGATGATGCGTACCTGGAAACTGACAACTGATGTACTTTGGTTCTGTGATGATAACCGCTATTCTCATCTGCCGCCGTCTCCAATACAAATACTCTTCATTTGGGTGCCTCTAGGACTGCAAATCTGGGCTTCGCTTAACGTTAACGGCTTGCGACAGGTGGTTAAACAAACTCTTTTACGGGACTTTTTGATCAGTAATGAGAGATCTGTGCTTCTTACAAGAAGTGAATATTTGTAATCTGGACTTCTTGTATGGCTTCGATTACGAGACTAAGCTTGGTCCTGAGGGAACTGGTACAGAGATTGTTTACCGGCAAGGACTACATGTACACAGCTTTGAGTACCATCCTTCCGGTAGGGCTATTTCGGCTATATTTGATAACGTTACCTTCGTGAATATCTATGCCCCTGCTGGTAATAATAAAAGAAAACAACGAGATGATTTTTTTCGGCAAGAGCTCCTGCCGCATATACCATCCGGAGCATCCTTTGTGGTTGTGGATGATTTTAATTGTACGCTGGCGGCTAAAGATCAACGAGGAGCCTTCAATGGGTGTATTACTTTGCAGCAATTGGTGGAACAACTAAGCCTGAAGGACACCTGGGAGCATCTGTATGCCGACGAAGTCCAATTTACCTTCGTGAGAGGACAATCAGCTCCGAGGCTGGACCCTATGTATGTTTCGGCTGAGCTGATACCACGCATTCATCAAACGGAATTGTGACCATATCCTTTAGTGACCACAATGCACTCATTCATGCTATTCAAGGCCGGGTTACGAGCTGCAGTAGAGGTAGAGGTTACTGGAAGCTTAACTGCACATTGCTTACGGATGAGGAAATGTTATCCGATTTCCAGGACTGTTGGTCCCGCCTGCGGGAATCCTTTCTGCTAGCACCAAATAAAGCCTCTTGGTGGGTATGTAAAGCTAAGCCTGTGCTACGATACTTCTTTCGAGCTGCCGTCGCGCTATGGTTAGAAGGGAAACCATGGATTTTTATCTCCAAGTCCTTCATGAGCTTCACAAACGCCAGCAGCAAGGTGAAGATGTACAACAGCTTGTGAAAGGAGTCAAAGAGCACATCAAGGCTCGAAAAACACGAGAACTATAGGGGAATCTGGCTAGAGTGTATTCGGTGGAGATAGTGCATGGGGAAAAGGCAAGCTTTTAGCACCTGGCAAAGGAGCGTAGACATGGTCGCCAGAAGATTATCACACAACTAGATGTGGGTGGTGCCCGAGTTTCCACCACGCCAGGAATTCTTCAAGCAGTACAAGACTTCTACAGACAACGATTGTCAGGACCCACACATTACTCCCACACCGCAGAGAGGTATATGTCCAACTTTGTTCCCGTTATCCCGGAGGAGTTGCAGCAGGATTCAATGCCAATTGCGGCATCGGAGTTATTGGAAGTGATTCAGGCATCCAAAATGCTTGCATCCTCTGGACCTTTTGGCCTGCCATATGAATTTTACAAGCACTGCTGGCCTTTTATTCGGAAGGAAGTGCTTCAAGTGTTCCAGGAAATGTGTGGGATGCAGAGAGCGCACCACCCAGTTTTGCGGACGGTATAATCGTGCAGATTCCGAAGAGTGCTCGGCCGCAGACACCACAGGATTTTCGACCAATCACGTTATTGAATTGAGATTACAAGTTATTTATGAAAATCATTGGTGCTCGTATGCAAAACACACTCCCACATATTCCAGGTTGCATTACATAAAGGAGCGACCATTCACCATACGTTGGCTGCTGTGAGAGACTGTATATTGCATTGTACACAGGACGAGAAGTCTGCTGCTATCATAAACTTAGATCTCGAAAAAGCCTTCGACAGTGTTGTTCACGAGGGGCTATGGAAACGATTGGAGGTTCTGAACATGCCTCAAAAGCTTGTAAACCTAGTAAGAGCCCTGCATGGTGTTGCGTCCTCCAAAGTACTCTGCAATGGATTTTTAACGGCGGCTATTCCAGTTAAACGCTCCGTGCGCCAAGGTTGTCCCATGTCGATGATATTGTTCACCCTGTATGTTGATCCGTTGCTTCGACGGCTGCAATCTAGTCTTACTGGAATTGATGTGTGTGGCCAAAGACTTGCGGTGTGAGCATATGCAGATGATGTTACTGTGATGGTTACCACACACCAAGATGTTCTTCGATTGAGGGATTGTTTACAGCACTATAAGAATAGTACTGACATGAGCTTTAATTTGCGGAAGTCTGAAATATTAAAGGTTGGAATACGGCCTCCCGATACCTCAGCTTTAGGTATTCCTGTTGTGCAGCGAACAAAGATTTTGGGGATCTACTTCAGTGACAACGTGGCAGACATGAGGGAGTACAATTGGACCTCTCGCATTAATGTCTTACGTGCTGTCATGTATAATCAGAAAACCCGGTTGTTGAATTTGGTACAGCGGATATGGTTCTGTAACCGCTTTGCGTTGAGCAGAATTTGATTCCTTGCTCATGTTTTACCTCCGACGAAACGTCATTGCCAAAGAATTGAACAGGTAATGGGTTATTTTATTTGGACTGGGAAGCTCTACCGCATTGCGCGTACCCAACTGTGTCTCCATAAGGGCCAGGGCGGCTGGGGATTACTGGATGTGGCTCTACAGTCCCAGGCATTGATCCTTAAACTACTTCTGTTTGCCCTGGATGATAAAGGTGACCCTGTGGATGTCGTATTACAACAACAGTATGCATCGTTTTGGACTCAGGGAGAACGTGACAAGGTTCCCCAGCTGTTTCATGCAACGTACCATGCATTCAGTGCGTTACCACCGGAGAAGGTCGCTCGTGGTGATTTTAGTTCTGTGAAAAATGTTTATGCTTCTCTTAGGCGACCTGTTGCTGTTACCCCACATGTCCAAGAGAAATATCCTCATTTGCCTTGGAAACGTATTTGGAGCTGTTTTGGCATTCCGCACATTAATGTGGAATGGATAGCGGTAACATATGAAGTGGTCAATGAAGTTCTTCCTACGGCAGACAAATTATATCGTCACCGGATGACCATTTCCAGCAATTGCCCAATTTGCCATGCAGCGGATTCCCTTCCACATCACTTGCTCGAATGTTCCGGTAAAGCAGCCATATGGATTTGGGTTTTGGGAAAATATCGCAATTGGATACCTGGTGGTTGGAACCCTTCACCAAACGACATGTTACATCTGAATCTGCCGAAGCTGCATCCACCATTGCACAATTCCCTTATTTGGTTGTTAATGGGCACTTTTACATGGTTACAGACGATGGACAACCCAGCTGATTGTACCCTGACCAAACTCAGGCACTTTTTCTACACTGAGAGATGGAAACTGATCCAGAAACGCCAGACCGCGCATTTCCAACCATAGCTCATAAAAATAAAACACACTTGAAATTTGCCTGCATCAAATCTTCCTTGCCGATTACATAAACACTTTAAAACCTTAGATGCTTCGTTGTTATTTACATTAGGAAGTATACTTGATTGACTAATTGCAAAATAATAAGTAAAAAAAAAAAAAAAAAAAAAAGGAACTTAGCTTAATATAATTGGTCCCTAAGGACAAAAAAAAAAAAAAAATATAGTAAAAAAAAAAGTATTAAAAAAAAACTGCTCGTATATAGCTTTTGCAGCGAATTTGGAGCAACCATTGTTCTGAGCATATTTCGTGTGCAGGGAGCCGAGAATCATCGAAAAATCGACTTTCTCGAAATAAAATTTTTTTTGATATTCTTGTTCCCCACACTCCAAACTGCTAGTATATAGCTTTTGCAGCGAATTTGGAGCATCTTTTGTTCTGAGCATTTTTCGTGTCCAGGGAGCCGAGAATCATAAAAAAAAAAAAAAAAAAAAAAAAAAAAAAAAAAAAAAAGGATTCTCGTGTCGAATGGTAAACACAAATGCTCAATAAATACAGTGATGCGGCTTCGAAAGACATAATATAAGCTTGTAACAGACGAGGAGTCGTGGATATGTGCTTATGGGTCGGAATGTAAACAGTGATCAATTGTATAGGTGTTTCACAATGAACCAAATACAACAAGAACTGTTCGCACTTGAGGCACTTCGAAACAATGGTGTTTAAGAAAAACTGATCGTGTTGCAACAGTGCCTTTAGAGGAAGGTAACCAAGTTCATTCTGAGCTGTACACATACATTTGTTTGTCTTCGTGAAATAAGGAAAACAAACAAGTGTCGTCAGATCGTTCTGCATCAAGAACAATGCGAGTACTCACACATCTCGTCTAATAACCGACAATTTGAACACTCATCCGCCTTAAAGCCCTGATTTGATACCCAATGGCTCGTTTTTGTTCCCGAGAATCAAGAATAACATGCGTGGACGACGATTTTCGTCGGTAGAAGAAGCCCTTGATCCATTAAAAGCATGTTTTGTGGGTGTCTCAAGCAGATTGGAAAAAATGCTATGTCAACTGGTTCGAACGTGTGCAAAAGTGTATAGATCTTAAAAGAGAATATTTCGAGAAACAATTAATGCATTTTCAATGAAAAATTACTGTATTTTATTATTGGGCTCAAAATATAAATAGTGCCCCAAGGTAGTTCCGGGTATCACATGCCTTTTGAGAAGCAGACGGATTCTGCTTTACAGTGAGTAACTAGGGTGGGTGGTTAGCCAGATGCTCAGTATAACAGTGAGGAAAAGGATGTTATGAAATAAAGGCGATATGGATAATACAAAATGTGACAGAGCAATGGGCGGAATGTAAGAAGTGAAGGCCGGAGAATCCGGAGAAAAATAGCCCATGCGCTGCTTTGTCCATCACAGATCCCACGTGCGGTCCGCTTAGATGGAATCAGGTCTAACCACTCGCCTATACCACAATCACAGTGTAATATACCAATTTTTTTAATAATCTATTACATAACTTGCTGGAAAAATATATTTGTCACTTATTAATATTAGAATACTTATTCCAGTCTTAGAATGCCATAAAACTGTTTTTACATGAATTGTGTATTTTAACTGATCTATATTTCTGTGTGGCGAGATTTTGGCAATCGCTTACGTTTTACTGGTTATGCAAAATTCCTCCAAAATGAAGAGGTCCTCATAAGTATCAACAGAAAATTCTAAATATATATTTTATGTGGATAAAAATATCTTAAACTACGGTGTTTTCATAGAAATAGTAATGACATTTTGTTGATAATCTTCGTGTCGCATCCTTGAAAGATTCTCAACTTGAACACCAAGTTTGGTATTTAACAACCTTTTGGTTTTTGAGATAAGCTGACAAATAGGCAGACACACACACGCGCGCGCGCCTTTTGTCTTGATGCAGGGGACCTCAAAAGATTATACCGGTGAAATCTCGATATCGAGTTTTTGGGTGGAATGCAATATCTTCTCTAACTAATATTTGCATAATATGTGTAAAGAAAGTAACAGATATACAACCGCAATAAAATAAGCTATTGAACCTACTAATGATACATTCAAAGACATTAAAAGTATGCCTGCCGCTGTGATTTTACTGAAAACGTGAACTTTTGACAGGGACTCGGGTCTTTCCACGATTTTCATTAGTGCCATTCTGATATGTTACGCGAGTAAGAGGCAAAACCGATTGGCAAATCCATCTCTTCACTCCTCAGTCCCGCGAGACGCTCCTTCAGAAAACGTTTATTTGTATAAGCAGATTGCTAATTTAGTCGACTACATGCACGTATTACCTTGGCAGTAAATCTTCAGTACATAGCACAGAAAAAAGAGTAACCTAATTTTTTTTCATCCCGTGAGAGGGGTGGATTATTGCCCAACTAGAAATTTTAGGGATCACCTGTTTGTAAATCAAAACCTATTTGTCGCAAGTTACGTTTCATGCCCATCCCTTTCCCTTCGTTCAATATGTTTTTAAGATCATAGCAAACAGGTGAAAGACATGGGTGGAGTCAGCGAAAAGACCCCGTATTACGATAAGTATTTCAAACGCATTTTTAATGTCTTTGAGTGTACAATATTTTAAGAGGTGAATCAGGATATTGTGAATAAACGCTTTGATTATGTTTTGTAACTTTACTACACAATGTGTCTAAGAGGAGTCCCTAAAGGCATCAGTGGTTCTCTTGGTTTAAGCTTTTATGTAGTGTACGGTTAAAAGAAAATTGAGTTTGAGTGAAGTGAGGAAAAACCGTGCTCGAAAGATCCCAAGGTCTTCAATGTGAAGGTTGAGGTTAGGTGCTGTTGTACATTGTGAACAATGGAGGTCATGGCTGTGAAAACACTGGCCAGCAGGCACATCGATCGCCGTGGTCAGGGCTCATATCTCGCAGCCTGGACCATTTTCATCTCCCCGAGAGTAAGATAAGTAATGGTCCATTCCTTCCTGCCAGTTCTCGGGAGTTTTGTATCGATTTTACCAAGAGGCTTTTAACGGATACGTTCTTTATAAACAAACTGAGTGTGCATCACGGAACAATAAACCAGCCTGTCCCATACACAGCGTACTGCTATTGAAAAATACTGCACGAAAAAAAAAAGGTCGGGTATTAGCTTCCTTTTTTTCCTCTGCTTCTTCTTTCAGTACTTGGAGAATCTATTGTTGTGCACATGACTGCCTTTCTACAAACTTTCAATTGGAAAAACTTGAGGGAAGACGGAGAAGGGAATATGCTAAATTGGAGTAGTCGTTTTTGAGCAAAAATAACTAAATTCATACTACTACTTATAGTAGTAATAATAATAGTAATAATAATAATAATAATAATAAAAAATGAAATGTAGTCGTATTTAGTAAGCTCTATAACTATTGTGGTTCTCAGCGTCCCATTCTATATTGAACGTGAAAGAGCGATTAATTTTGCTCAGAGGCTCTTTATCAGACTTTAGGTTCTTTTACATGCCGTTAGTTTACGACACGGGAATGTTGGGCTTTACTTCCCTTCCAAAGGAAACCTGCTAGATAATAGTAATAATAATAATAATAATAATAAATGAACAAACGATGATAACCTTGACACATTTTAAATGCAATTAAATGCGTGTAAACAAAACGAAAACAACGGGTTTCATAAATGGCCATATGGCAGGGAAAAGATATGTTATTATGAAGAGCTGGAAAATAAAATATTTAACAGCTTTCCTATTTTGGAGTAATATTTAATATGAGAGGAAAATTCAAACATACATCTGCCAAACACTAATCATAAAGAATGAGATTAATTAAACGAACTATTATGTACTCCCACGTGTATATGTGATCAGTAGAGACATTAGAAAATATGTAGAGGCCGTTAGGCGAGACAAGAGCAAAATACTAAGTTGTACAGTGACAGCTCTTTCCTGAAGGGTTGATGGTGGGAGGAGGTGCGCAGAAGTCATAGCGTTTCTGTACATGAAGGAGTGAAGTGCGTTAGCGCTGGTTTTAGTGCGGCATTCTTTAGAGTCTATGCAAATAAACACCAGCAGATTATTGTTAACTTGTAAGAAGAGAGTGATGCCGACGATGTCAATAGCAATGTTGGTTATGAGGACAAAGATGGTGGTGCAATGAGCGAGATTGGGGAGCTGTTGAAACATGTGGTGAATGCAGTAATTAGTTATGTAAATATTCATAGTTGCCATCTCATTATGCGATAAGGTGGATCGCAACAAAAAATAATCTGATGTGTTCCATTCACATGACTTTCTCTACAACTCTGCAATAAATTATTGTTAAAAAGCTTATGCTTCTATTTACTTCTTGCTAATCGAGAAAAAATTAGCAGAAATAGTCTTATTACTTGCTTCCTTGTAATTAGAAGCGAAATAAGGGAGTACCATAGGTTAAAGTGATGATCAAAAGCTGGTTGCCATGTAACTGAAGTTCCTTTGTTTGTATGGATACGAGTTCACAAAATCCTGCACGAGAAAAGTATATTTTTTATAGCTGAAACCAAAAACAGGGAATATCTCCAAAACAATCAACTCCACGACAAAAATGTATATAACATAAATTGTGTGTTTTAAAGTGCTCTACATTTATTGTGTGGTAAGTGTTTGTCCATTTCTTTCGGTTTAGCAGTTATGCAAAATTCCGTAAAATTGACCCAGAATGAAGTAGTCTTCAGAGGCTATTCCCAGAAAATTCAAAATAAACATTTTATTTGTCAGGTTATCTTTAATCTACGATATTTGAATCAAAATTCTTAGAGCCATTTTTTAGGAAATCAACATTTTCGAAAAAAGTTCCATGTAAAGGGTAGTTTGGTGCGGGGGAATTTTTCTCAAAATCTTCGTGTCGCATCCCTGGAAGATACTAAACTTAAATACCAAGTTTGGTATTTTACCGACGTTTCGTTTTTGAGTTATCGTATTCACAGACACACACAAACGGACCTTTTTGTGAAAACGCTTTTTTTGGATATTGGGGACCCTAAAATATATATTTTCGGTGAAATCTCGGTATCGAATTTTTGGGTGGAGTGCAATACCTTCTCTATACACTATGTACATAGTGCGTATAGAGAAAGTAAAACTGATTTCAGAATAAAGAAACAAGTAAGGGGCGGAAGATCAGTGTTCTTTAAACTAATCTATTTATAGTATGAATGAGCGACACCAATCGAACCAGCAGGAGCACCTCTCATAAGCTGATGTGACATGTTCTTTCTAGGAAAAATTACGATGGGTGGTGTGAAATCTCAGAGATCCCACCAATTTGTCGCTTGTCCTTCATCGCGATAACTTGTGGGACTTTACTCTTCACGATAGAGTCCTGTTTCATCAACATTGTAAATCCGATGAGGTGAGTAGCCATGTTCATTGAACGATTCCTCCAACAAATTGAAGAAGACGTCAACAGCGTTCTTGTTGAATCCTTCTTTTCTAGGAAAGATGTCGTTGTAGGTTTCCTCACAGATAGCTAAGGATGTCTTTTCAGAAACAAACGAAGCCAAGTTTTTCCAGCCATAACGATGTTGAATGGATGCTTGATTTTATTTTTCAGAGCACGTTGCAATGCCATACTGCGAAGATCCTTCCCAGTCAGGCCATTCCTCCATTGTTAAGCAATACCTCACTAATTGCTCTTCTGACTTTGGAGAGGATATTGGTGGCCTCCCATGTTTAAAATTAGCAGCTTCTTCCGGGGAATTGAGTTTCTGATCTGCTAGCCTTCTTAAAGTTTTCTGTGGCCCTTGGAAAGTATTTGACGCCTTTAGCCAGCCCATTTCATGCCTTCTGACAGCAGCCATAGCTTTGGCCATATTTTCTGGGTCCCATTGTCTGATTTTGATCCTGTATTGTATGGAGATGGTTTCCCTGGTCTCGTCTTTTCAACCATCTTAAACAGTAGAGAGTAAACTCAGTAATCGGATAGTTTGCGATCTTATATCTCATAACAGCCTTAGGTATGTCGGTTTTGAGACCAATAAAGTTCATATATGTCGGTTTACAAACCTTGCCAATCCAATACTTCCACATGCGATTTACTAACAAGGAATAAAGATTAATGACAAAACCAAACTGATTTAGAAAACTCGTAATTTAAACCATAACATAATGTAACAAATACATTACTTACATTTGATTTCAGGTAGTGAAGTTCTCGAGAAGAAATTTCAGAACTAATTTCAGCCCTAAGGAAAACTAACACCCATTACATGCAAATTGCTATTGAGAGCCGGTCCAACTACCTTCTGTGTATCTACTACACACACCAGAGTCAGTTCGCACCACCTGTAGTAGATTTAATCACCTTAAAAGTCGAAAAACAAGGGTATGTCGGTTTACCCTACCTATGTCGGTTTTGGTTCCTCTCCTCTATTCAAATTGGCTTTATAACAACAAAATGATTTCGCTAAAGTATGGATATGTGGCAAAAACTACTTTTATTTGAAAAGCAATAATTTTTTAACGCTGCACGCTGTAGTGGTTGTGTTATTGGCACCAAGCTGGCATCTCTATTAATTACCCCTCTCAGGCGTTGCAGACAGGGAGGGAAGAAACTTGGAAATGGTGTTTTATTTATGGACTGCTATGATTCTCAGCGTTCCCTTCTACATTGGGCGTGAAAGGCCGCTTAATTTTGCTCAGAGATCTCTTTTATTAGGCTTGAGGTTCTTTTACGTGCCGTAAATCTATGACATGGGACCAACGGCTTTACGGAAGGAAAGCAACCTCCCCTATGCCAAGATTTGTTAATGTCTTACCTCACGACTATCTCTATGTTAAGGTCGATTTTATTATACGGAAACGAAATTTTCGGGTGGAAAACAGCAAAGTACGTAAAGAAAACGCAGCTAGCACTTTGGAAAACAATTCTTGGAGTTTCAGAAGGCAAATCTAATTCTAGAGTTCTGCGGAGGGGTGGATATTATAAAGACATAATAAGAGCAGTGAAGTACTGGTTGAAGCTGATGCTGGGAAATAATTCCACTCTAAGTGCCATATGTTATAAATATCAGCGGCAACATTTGTCTCTCAAGTCTTGGGCTGCTGAACTCGAAAGATGGGGTCAATATGGCACAGAGGTGAAACAAATGACAAAGACATATGTAAAGGTGTCAAAGAAGGTAATAGATATCAGCCTATACGATATTGTAAAAAATAAATCTTCTCTAGCTCTAGCAAACGAAATAAAGTTGAATTGGGGTAAAGTAGGCATATATACTTAGGAAGAAAGGAAAGATCAAATATACGAGGGTCATTTCAGAAGTCATGGCAACTAATGTTTATCAGTGAATAAAGCTGCAGGAAACAAAACTCAGTATATGTGATTGAAAGTCGCTTGAATGTTCTTCGCAATGCTTGTACAAAATCCGGTACAGGGGCTATGGGTACAGAACATTGAAGAATCGTAAATAGTGATGCACAAAAAGTACGTGTACGTACGCATAATACTCTTACGAGTTGACGACCTTCAAAATAATCCACCAAGGCTTTTACACATCTGCAACGCAGAAATGCATTATTACGTATGCTGCTTGTTCAACTCACTGTCCAACTTTAGTGACATTCATCTTGGAACACAGCCTCTAGGATACTAACGCTTGCATCTTTCTACTAGCACTTACCATGCAGTCAGATGCCATCTGGTGGTGACAGCCCACACTGTGTACATGTTTTCAAATGTATATATTACAATAACCTCATATTCGGTTATTCGGAAGGTATGAAATAGTTGCCATGACTTCTGAAATGACCCTCGTTGCATTAGACACTTTTAATTAATTGGAATAAATTTGAATCGAGTTAGTTTAAGTAAAAATCGTATATATTTTCTTTAATCTTAACAATTGGACTCCGCCATATTGAAATCAAGGCTCCTTGGAATGAGCGGTTTAGGCTGGGAGGCTGTAGGGTAAAGAAAATGAGACGATTCTGGTAGGGGAATCCGCCAATTTGTGGTTTAGGTGAAGACTAGGTACATATTTTGGTGGAATGTACACAGTAGGAGAACCTGCGAAGAATTAAACTGAAAGAATACTTATTTATGATACAATAGTTAAAAGTGTAGTTTCATTTTGCGAGATGGAAATACTTTTAACTTGAGTATCATACACTATTTTTAAACAGTAGAATATTTCTAGATTTATCAATAAATTTATAATATAAGGTTCAACGTTCCTTTTGTTCAAGGAATAGTACGTTTTCCTATCGCTTGGAGGTGTGTACGAGTGTGTGTATGAATATAATTCATCTTGTCAATATAGATTAGTAATCGATGTAGTAATGTCAGTTCTTTACTCTTCACCATAAATCTTATAAATTGACAATTCCATTCCATTTCTTGTACTATTGTACTTAATAAACTAGACTATGTTACAACCAAATACCCAGCAAACACGTTTTATTTGTTTGAAGCTGCCAATCAAAGAAAATTGTTGTCTAGTTGAGCATGTTTATACACGAGAACGGGCTAGTAAAGAAGGCGGAGGTACTATTATTGATTTTATTTTTTTATATGTCTCAGGAACATAACCTCATTTTTGGCAACAACTCCAATTTAACTCTCTCTGCTGACTCCAAAATTTCAGCGGGTTCTTCAAACTCGTCAAAATCCATATTTGTAATAGCAGCCATGAGACAATATTTGTGAAAACAGCGAAAAGTAGGAAGGAACGTTTTCACTAGTGCGCATGTACATTAAAAATATCAATATATCGATTGGACTCCACTAGCAACGTAATTGTTTCAAAACCACAATATTCTATATAACGGATACAGTGATAGTAACAAAACTTAAGTTGGTAACATTGGAGTGTTATAAATATTTTATAAATCTAGAGTTATAAGGAACAATTTTTAGTTCGTATGTTTTGTGTTAAAAAGCTTTCTTTTAACAGTGTCTGTCTAAAAAAAGGTTTAAGTCCTCCTGGAAGGAGATTGGCGTGTTCAGATCCACTGGCTGACCAGAGAACCTGGCAAAACATGCGCAATTTCCTGGGTAAAGTGTACGAGGCCGAATCAAAATTTTCAGTTAGAATACATTTATCACTATTTTGTCTCATTCTTTTCTTATATATATATATATATATATATATATATTTTCTTTTTGTCAACTTTAACTTGTATCTAAAATATACATGTACGGTCAACGACCCATTTAGTAAGATTTTGGTAATCATTTTAATAATTTGATTCCAATAAACATACGTACCTACATATCCACTATTTACAAATAATAAAGTTAATAATAACAACGCAGGGAATAAAAAAAATGATGCATTCTCTTGCCCACATTATTCAATATATGCATCGATTATGTTTTAAAGTATGGGAAAAAATCTTGTGTGTTCCATTCACATGCTTTTATCTACCTGTTCCAAAACAAAAGTTTCTTACAAGATTATTCTTTTGTTGACATCATGCTAATCGAGATAAACATTATCAGAATTTGTCTTATTATTTGCTTCTTTGTAAGTGGCAAGGAGATTGGGGAATACAGTAGACGAAAGCGATATTCAAATCTTTTAAAAGGCGGTTATTGTATGAAAAAACTGAAATTTGGTTTCCTTTGCTTAATAGGAGTACATAAAGAGAGACGAAAAGTAAAATATCTTCCCGTTCGAGAAAAATTTACATTGCTTAAAACCGAAACCAACAGCACGGAATATCTCAGTATATGTATACGACATGAATTGTGTATTTTAACGAGATCTACACTTTTTGTGTACAAAGTGTTTTTATATCTCTTACGGTTTACCAGTTATGTAAAAACTATACAAAAATCATCCATAATTAAGAGGTCTTCTAGATATCCATTTTGTTTGTCATAAAGTATATTAAGCATATGGTATTTTAATCGAAATTGTTAGAGCTATTGCTGAGAAAATTAAAATTTTCGAAAAATGTTCAATGTAAAGGGTAGTTGGGGATTCTCCTTCGTGTCGCATCCTTGGAAGATACTGAACTTAAACGCTAAGTTTGATATTTAACAGACATTTCTTTCTTGAGTTATACTGAAAACACACACACACTGCACACGCAAACTCATGGACCTTTTCTAAAAGATCTCTTTTTGGATTCAGATTATCCTAAAACACGTATTTTCGGAGAAACCTAGGTATCGAATACTTTCTCTATCCACTATGTACTGCTGGAGTAGTAAAAAGAAGTACATCCAAGAATAACATGTAATAAGGTATCATATTTAAACACGTTAAACACATAAGATTATAACACTGCAGCGCTCTGTTTACTAAGTCTACAAAGTAAGCAGTAAATATAAATAAACGTTTCTATAAAACGGCAAAAGTAGTGGCATACCAGGAAAATATCTAGAGAGAACAATAAACATATATATTTTAAGTACTAATTTGGAACAAATTCTACAGTTTAGTTACTTGGTTTGTGACACAATTTTCGAGCCGATAGAGATATAGCAAAGGAGATTAATAAATTTCGACAAATATGTGGAAATAATACAGAAATTTTAGAACACAAAACAAAGAAAGAAAGAAAATTGAAGCTGAAGAAGACCATGACAGTCCCTGGCTCATGTATGGCAGCGAATCATGAGGAACAAAACATAATTACATATGTAACGTTTTTAGGAAGACTGGATTTAATAAGACATGAACCGATTGTTGAATAACTTTATGATACAAATTGAAAAAGATAAATGTGTGTGTCAAGATCTTCGTTGGTCTGAAAGTGCTGCCCTCCTAGCCACGTCTTCAGTTCGGAGAAAAGATGAAAGTTGCTGGGTGCCAGGTCAGGAATGTACAGCGGATGATCGAAAATTTCCCATTGAAAATGTTCAAGGAGCCGACGGGTTGTGCCAGCAGTGTGTGGACGAGCGTTGTCATGGATCAACACAATTCTTGAAGTCAGCATCCTCTTCGTTTGTTTTGAATGGCTCTCCGCAAACGTCGTAAAATACGAATATCTTCAAAACAACGTCAATGCTCATTTGAAATCATTGGCGGCAACATTTTTTGAAGCGGGTACTGTAAAGCTTGTGAACAGGTACGAAAAATGTCTCAATCTTTTCAGTGATTATGTTGAAAAGTAACCATAAGTGTATAAAACTTTTAGTAATAAAATAATTATTTTCTATGAACTTGTCTTTTATATATAGTCTATCGGAGGTTGAAAAAAAAAGACCCTCGTACATATCTATCAAAGAAAATAAATTAAAAGATAATTGCTCCTGAGTGTAGTCTAAATATTCTATGTCTGAAGGAGTGTTTATAGAAACAAAAACGCAGTCTTTTTGATGGGAAGCTTTTGTACGTCCTTCTCTCAAATACTGTGCATGTTGTTTGTCGATTGAGGTAATTGAATCACTGTTTTTCTTGGTTGAAAACTGAAACTGCACTGAATAAAACGCCACATGTAAACAACGAGTTAATAAGATGTAAACACAAAACAATGTTATTGGTTATAGATGCTGTCCCTGGGTCGCAGTTCAGTTGTTCTTACTGCGCCGTTTATCATAGTGGATATGTTCAAGTTTTACAAATGCTTTTCAATTGTAAACTTCAAGTCCGTCGACTTTCGTCGTGCTTTTAATAGTAAATAAAAGTGATTATCAAGTTTTATTTTGTATCTTTTATAGGGAAAATTAACGTGTTTTCGTAAGGAAAATGTCTGCATTTTGCAGAGATGAGATAATGGATAAAGCTGGCGGGTCATAGGTCAGCTTCTTGCCTCTTGAGAGCCACCGACGAACCCTTCCGTGCATGTTGATTCACACACGTTTATTAAAATAAGCAGGTCGTATTTACACATACTTTAAAACTATTGCCATTATTCCGATAAATCGTCTGGTATTTAATTTTTTGTTTTCTCAACACAGGATTAATTTTAAACGTTACGGTTCAGACAAGGAATAACAAAATTATCCCAAATATTCAATTCATTCCAGAACGATTATAATAATACAAGTATACTACTACTCACTCGCATGTTGGTCTGAGTAGAAAACTCAAGGACGCCGGTTCAAACTCTGCCCAGATCGATGGTGTGCTTAAAAGCGCCAGATCCATGTCAGTTGATTAGCTGATGCATTAAAATACTCCTGCGGGACGAAATTACGGCACACCGGTGGCGCTGATATGACTCTGGCAATTGAACAACTTTAAATAATCCCTCACTGATTCACTCACTACCTTAAGACTCTCTCCGGAATCCCAGATATCATAAAGACTGATAGAAAAGATAAGGAAAATCATCAGCTCTCTCCAAAATTGACAACTAGACAACAGAGATGAGCTGGATCAAAGCACACTTTAAACACTAAGGGGTCGACCTCCGGGGTGTAGTGGTTACCTGGTCCAAACTCGGCGGAGGATGATGGATTTTTTCGGGCGTAAAAATGCTGTAGTTATAGAGCGTCCATAAAAAAAACTCTGCGGAAATGGAATAGCTGACTACCTAGCGAAACAAGGAGCACAAGACAAAAATTTAGGAATTTCCTACAAGAAAGTAACCAAAAGTGAAATACTAGACACGCACGAGAAGAGAGCAGAAAGAAATGAAAGGGAGAGTGGCAGATAACTACAAAAGGAAGCACAACAAAGACATTCTTCCCAACAGTGAATTCCTGACTGAAAATAAGCATAACATTAACTCCAAACTTTACTTTTTTCGTCATGGGCATGACAAATTAAAAATATACCACTTTATAGTACCGTTTTAAAATACAGGATAGCCCGAAGTGCTTATGAAAAAGTGCAGAACAAACAGCTGACTACCTACTGGATGATTGCAGCTCATTGGAAAATGAAGGAAACATCTTTCGAACATCAGTTTTTAAAGAAAGAGATATCATGGCCAGTTAACAATCACATACAGGTATTTTTACAGCTATAGTACTGCGTAAATTAATAGAATCAGAAATCGTTTAAAGATTACCACAATAAAATATGAATAGCGACAAGTGATACCCTCAAGCTAGGAGAAGAGCCGGTGAGATTGGTGAACAAATCCAAATACTTGGACATCACACTGCAGCCAACCACAAAGTCTTTCAGCGCACATGTACAGGAGGGAGCGTCGTCTGTTATAAGAACAATTTACAATATCAAGGACATTACGTCACTAAAACTAGAGACAGCAATAAGATCATTTGAGTCAGCGATCACCCCATCGCCATCTATGGACTAGAACTGGTGTTGAAGATGCTTACGGCTAGCACCTGGAGGTGAGATTGAGATTGTAGTTCAGTTTTAGACTGAGTCTTTCCTATTGGTTACTGAGACAATATAGCTTGGAACAGTTGATCTCATAGGGGGTGTGACAAAATCACTTGGCGGCTCTTCTTTCCAATATGTGACGCGGCATTTTCTGGAAAGAAACTCCATTTACTCCTTATTTCAATCCAGTTAATTTACACACAATTAGCCTATCCTAACCTAGACGAAATCTTCAAAACTGTTCTTCGTAGCAGCTTGCTCGTGGCTCAAATTACCTCATATTCGTTTTTCAAAAAACACTTGGGGGGAAAAAAATCCCGCGTCATATATTTGAAAGAAGAGTCGTGAAGTTCTTTCACTACAAGCCTTGTGAGATCAGCCGTCTCACAGCCTTATTGTCTCGTAACCATTAGGAAAGGCTCAGTATAAAATGAAATAGAAATTGCAATTTCGCGATCTGGAGAGGTAAAAAGAAGTAAAGACGAGATACATTAGGAGGGCACTAGGCACAAGCAAATATGCACCAAGCAGAATTATCTACATTTTGGATATTGTGGCCAAAGAAATAACATTCCTGAAGTACCTGCGAATTAGGAACGGAACCATATAAGGATGGCTGTCACAAAGAAAAGGAAAAAGAAACAGATGAAGAAATTTTCGCAACAGATGCCATGTTGAACAGCGAGCGGATGAATAACAGCCAAATACAAAGACATAAAATTATACACTTGGCGACGCATTTCATCATAACATACGCAAAACAAGGAAGTTTCACCAACCAAGTGGCTTGTGCGAGTGAGATATGTGATCAGTATATGTGTGAGGAATATAATTTCAAACAATGTAGAAAATGGATGATTGGATAAAAGTCCAAGCATAGTGTATAACTTCAATACTCTTACGAACCAAATTTTACTTTATTATATATTATATTTATATCATATATAAATTATTTAGAATTTGATGACCAGTATAACAGGCAATACCATAAAACATTAAATAAATGTTGCTATTAAATTAAGAATTAAGATATTGTTAGTATAAACTTGTGTCAAACAGGGCATATAATATTACCAAAAAATGTATATTATTACTTCTTTTAGCCCTACATGTACAATGTACATAGTGGAAACAGAAGGTATTGTATTCCACCCAAGAATTCGATACCGAGATTTAACCGGAAATACATGTTTAGGATCCCCTGAATCCAAAAAAGCATTTTCAGAAAAAGGTTCATGTGTGAGGGTCAGGGGACAGTATTGCTCAAAAACGAAAAGACGGTTAAAACCAAACTTGGTATTTAAGTTTGGTACCTTCCTAGAGTAGAATACGAAGATTTGCAAGATATCCCCATCCCTAACTACCCCTTACGTGGAACATTTTCGAACATTTTTGTTTTTCTTAATGTCTCCAACTATTTTGATTAAAATACCACATATTAAAACTATTTCCATCACAAATAAAATGTATGTTTTGAATTTTCTGGGAATAGCTTCAGAAGACCTGTTTATTTTGGATGAGTTTTTCATAACTAATAAACCGTAAGAGATGGACAAAACCTTACACCTTATAAGTGTAGATATGGTTAAAATACATAATATATGTTATACATTTTTTCGTGGAGTTTACCGTTTTCAGGGTATTCCTTTTTATTAGTTTCAATTGTAAAGTATTTATAATTTTCTCAGATAGAAAGTATTCGACTTTCTTTTGTTCTGTTCCTAGCCAAACAAAGAAGCGATTTGCAATGACAATCGCATAATGACAGCTTTTAAAACATTTGACTATCACTTTAGCATAGCGCATTCCTTTATTTCCCTTCTACTTAAAAGGAGCTAAGTAATCAGAACATTCTGCTAATGTTTATCTCAATTAGCATTGCTTAGAAATTAGAAGCATTTTTTGTAAGACGTTTGTTTGTAGAGCAGCTAAAGAAAGTCATGCAAGTCAGACTTTTTTTTTTCAGAACATGCTGACCCTGCACCACTCTTCTTCCAAAGGCGGACTTTTAAAGTTTGGCATTAGGTGTGTGCGGCTGGAAACCAACCTTTGCTGTTGCCAAGTCTTCCACTTACTGCTCCTTTAGCTGAGGTGCGATTCTTCAGGAAACAGAGTTTACTGCGTTGCCTCTCGCCCCTATTATAGGGTTATCTTTTGTTTGTAATGCTTGAAAGTATGAGCTTTCTATGTCTAACAGTTTCTAAGAAAGTGTTCCTTATGTAGCAAAAAATGTAGTTTCGAGATATTGAAATTCAAAGTCACATCTAACCTTTTAAATACATTCACCACCACAAAATTTGTATTGCACGTGGTTATGAAGAATATCTGATAATATTTGAAAATATTTATTATTTTATTAGTGGTACTTTTATCAGCATCTTTCAATACATTATTAAATTCATCTCCATAGTTCTGCAGTTTATTTTTAGAAGAACTATTACACTTCACATCATCCCTATTACTTTTACCTACTTCAGTGTTTATTTCAGCATCCATGTGTGGATCTGTAATATCAACATTATTTGTAGTGATATCTTTTGGCTTTCCAAAGTTCTTCCGCTATCTGAAAACCCTATTACTGTGTCGTGGCATTGTAAACAAATTGAAATAATAACCAAACACACCAAATATTCATAATTACATGAATAACAAACTAAGATGTTCACATAAAACAAACTGCTAGGCTAGGTAGCCATGATAAATCAGTAATTAGTATGGCCATTTCAAAAATTTCCCACATTTCCCGCCTAAAAAAACCGCGAACTTGAAATATACTAATTGCACTTTCTGAAAACCTATTACCGTTTCGTGGCATTGTAAACAAATTGAAATAATAACCAAACAACAAAATATTCATAATCACATCAACACAAACTAAGATCAAACTGGATAGGTTAGGTTGCCATGATAAATCAGTAATCAGTATGGCCATTTCAAAACATTTTTCCCCACAATATTTCTCTACTAAAAAACCGCGAACTTAAAATATACTAATTCCGTTCATAGCAAAAACAAATGTCAATAGATTGACCGACCACACCCACCAAATGCAGTCCCTTGGTAAATACTTTATAAAAATCCATAAAATAGTGACATCGAGATAAAAATCTCAGAAAATTCTCCAGTATTTTTACATACAAAAACTACTCATATTTGCCTTACTGGCTCCCCGTGCGCTTTAAGGTACCATTTAATAAAATATCTGTATCTATATCTCTAACAATGGTATGTACTCTCAGTTTGCCTGGCGTCCTGTACTTACAGGTCCCTGAGCAGTCTTTTGTCAAGCTTAGCTTCTCAACTGTTTATCGTTCTTCCTTTTTTTAGCTCCCTCGCTTTTCTTTTCCAATTCTCCGTTGCTTTCCTTAAAAATCCCCCAAGCTTTTGTTTTATTTTATGTCAAAATTTAACTTACTACATTTTCCTATCTATGTTATCCGATTTTATCTTCCATGTTTTTGTCTCCATTTTGCTTGTTCCTCACATTGCCATATAATGTTCTGCACATTTTCCATCTACCTCTTAGCCTTCTCAAGTACCTGAATCTGTTCTCATCCGTCCTAATGCATTCTTTCCCAGTCTACTCCAAAAGTTCACATACCTTACTCTTCTCCATTTCCTTTTTTACTTTCTCTAGCACGTATGCACAATGTACACATTAGGCAGATAAAATACTGTATTCCACACAAAAAATGAATTCAGTTCTATCACTAGCATACATGTTTAAAACGCACCATTTAAATAACACATTTTTTTTGTAGAGGTTAGCATTTCAGAAGTATTCTATGTTACCGTTTTTACATTTAAAATAATTAAATTTTCTCAAACAGAAGCCCTCCTGCGAATTCATACCTCGTTTTTTTTACTTCTAGTCATGGAAATATAAACTAATTTCAATACAAATAAAGTTCTGACCGTCGCTTAAGTCTAATGTATTGTTTTATTTCCCTTGTACTTATAAAGAGGTAATTAATCGAACCATTTCTGGTAATGTTTACCTTACTCATTTTACAGCTAAAAGAAATGTGTTTTATAAGGATAGAAGAATGGATAGAGAAAGTAATATGAATAGTACACACAAGATTTTTATTAACATATAAAGCTGTATATTAAAAATATTTATATGGAAAATAAAACATACAGCTTGAAATTTCTGGGAATAGTCTGTAAAGACCTCTTTATTCTGAATGAATTTGGCTGAATTTTGGCTGAACCGTATGAGATAGACAAAAACTTACTATACAAAACATGTAGATCACGTTAAAACACACAATATATGTCATATATTGTTTTCATTGAATTGAGATATTCTTTGTTGTTTTTTTTTTTTCAGATTTATAATACTACCTTTTTTTTTTGAGACGAAAAGCTGTAAACTTCTGGCCCTGCATAGAAACAGATTTCATCCAACCACGGGAACCGATTTTTAAAAGATTTGAAAATCGTTTTAGCCTAGTGCATTCCCTTATTCTCCTTCTACTTATAAGGAAGCAAGTAATTAAGACAATTTCTGTTATGTTTATCTTGATTATCATAAATTAGATAGAAGAATATGCTTTTTAACAATTATTTGTTGTAGAGATGTAGAAAAATCATGTGAGCGGAAAACAGGTTTTTTTTTTTTTTATTTTGCATACTCCTTTGTTGTTTATACATAAGTTTAACATTTTTCCTTTTATCGAACATCAAGACCAGAATTTTGTAATATATATTAATAATACTCCTTTTCTTTTTGTCCTTTTTAGTTCTACTAAAGCTACCTCCTTTGTTGTTGATTCTGAGAGTCATAATAATTTTTTACAGAATTCTCAGATAGATGACAATTTGTATTTTTTTTTAAATATGAAACGATGTTTTGTGTGCAATAAACATACCAAAGCAAACGAAGAGCAATGCTGCGATTTTTGTAATCAGTTCACAAATATTCTGATTTGTACATAACATGATTTTCTGTACCTATTCTGCAAATTACTATTTTCCTACAAAAAGCTTATTTTTCTATCTTCTTCATGGATATCGTTATAAACACTTGTAGAGATATTTAATTACACAGTTTCTTTTGATACGTGGAAACAGGAATATCTTAGTCTAGAGGGATAATTCAACCTTTCAAGAGCTGGTTGCTATGTGTGTATTGACATTTCATCTCTTTGCTTCACCAGGAAGAAGAAATATTAGCAACGACTTTGCATTTGAGAAGTGTATAAGTATTTTAAAATTGAAACCAATAATTAGGAACATTTCTGAACTGACTAACTCTACAAAAAAAATCTGATGTGTTCCATTTACATGACTTTCTCTATATCACTGCAACAAATTATTCTATTTACTTCATATAATGGAGCAAAAATTAGCAGATATAGTCTTATTTCTTGCTTGCTTGTTAGTATAAGCGAAATAAGGGGGTACCATAGGTTAAAGTGATAGTCAAAAGCTGGTTGCTCTGCGACTGAAGTTCCTTTGTTTGTATGGACACGAGTTAAAGTCCTGTATGAGAAAAGTATAAGTCTTTATAGCTGAAAAAACAAGGAATATCTCAAAAACAATCAACTCTACGAAAAAAATGTATACAACATAAATTGTGTGTTTTAAGGTGCTCTACATTTGTTGTGTGTTAAGTTTTTGTCCATCTCTTACGGTTTAGCAGTTATGCAAAAGTCCGTAAAATTGACCCAGAATAAAGTAGTCTTCAGAGGTTATTTCCAGAAAATTCAAAATATACATTTTATTTATCATGTAAATATCTTCAGTATGCGATATTTTAATTAAAATCTTTCGAGCCATTTTTTAGAAAATCAAAATTTTCGAAAAAAGTTCCATGTAAAGAGTAGTTTGGGGTGGGGGATATTTCTCAAAATCTTCGTATCGCACCCCTGGAAGATACTAAACTTAAATACCAAGTTTGGTATTTTACCGACTTTTCGTTTTTGAGATATCGTGTTCACAGACACACGGACACACACACACAGGAACCTTTTTCTGAAAATACTTTTTTTTGGATACAGGGGACCCTAAAACATATATTTCCGGTGAAATCTCGGTATCGAATTGTTTGGTGGAGTGCAATACCTTCTCTATACCCTATATACACGTATAGAGAAAGTAATAAAATATGTATCTGCATAAATATGTTTTAACGAGGCCTATAGTGTTTATTAAGGAAGACTTTCTCCATTTCTTATGGAGTTATGCAAAAGTCATCCACGAGATACAGAAATTCAGAATATTTCCAGAAAATTCAAGATATACATTTTAACATAAAAATAACTTAAATATATGATATTTCAACCAAAATCGTTAAAGAAGGTTTTCAGAAAATAAAAAATTTCGAAAGCATATTCTATATAAAGAGTAGTTTGTGTTGAGAAGATTTTCTTTGGAAAATGCTGAACTTAAATATCAAGTAAGTTATTTACCTAAGCCTTCATTTTTAGCTATCCTGTTCAACTGCACACAAAAACGTACTTTCACAGGAGTCTTATACTAAAAATAACTTTTTCGCTTCAGAAGCCTTCAAAGCATTTTATAGTGGATCTAAGTATCAATTTTGGTTGGAATACAGTACCTTCCCTACTTAATATGTGCATTGCAAATACGTGGTAGAGAAAGTAAATATGTACTTGTTGATGTCTATAATGCTGTATCTTAGATAATTTTCTCATTATTTGCCGGAAATGCTTAATAACAAATTTAACCCACTAAAGCAATGGATATTTCTTATAGTTGTGGAAGTACCCAGTAACATCTAAGAGTGCTAAGTGCTGTTAGATGGTAATGAAAATGAGGTCTCATTAACGCAAGCACCTTTTACAAATGATCAATACACAGCTTTTAAGGCAGGACTAATGAGGTGCCAAGCTGTTTAATGGTATCGTATTAAGGTCTTTCGCCTTCACAGGGTTCATGGATTTTTGAACTACATACTTAAGGAACTAAATTAATCAATGAAATGCTTAATGAACAACCCTATCCGGGCCAGCTTTTAAACTGTTCTATTTTTTATCCAATTTTAGTGGCTTACATATACTTTATTAATTTTATTCTATTAAGGTAACGTATCTGTGGAATTGGAACAAAATTTGGGAGAAATAAAAAAAAACAAACAACTAAAACCATCTGTTGCAACAGCTTCAAAAATATATCATTTCTTCGCTTGTATTTTAACTACAAATTAATTGTATAATAAATATAGGTATATACACTCACCCAATTTTAAACTTGTATTTTCGTAAGCTTGTTTTCAAAATATATAATGCAATTGTTTAGCAATTTGTTTGAACAATTTTGTAGTGCCTCTGAAAAGTAAATGACCATATACTTTTTCGAAATACTGCCAAAATTTTAAGAAACCATTACTAAATTTTTTTTAAAATAAAGAGCTTTGGGGAATGTAAAAGTAATACCTTTTCTAAATTAATTAAGGTTAGTGTAAAAAGTTTTATATTATGAAACTAACTGTAAGAAAATTAACGTATTTAATGTTAATATTTAAACATAGCATAGGATGTAGCATTTGTATTAGAATAATGAGTTTAGAGACTACATTTTTATTTTTAATTAACCGTGTAAGCTAGAATTTTGAAACATGGCTGTTCTGTTCGGGTCACCTTTATTGTGTGTAATTTCTGGTATAAAATTCAACAGATGTCTTACATATTGTGAATTTTCGATTACATTTTAACAGTATAAATACTTCAGAATAAATATTATAATAATTGTTCGAGTTTTACCATTTTAGTAGTCACAAAACAAAGGAATACTGCAGAACACAACCATTCTTTGTCACAATTAACAAATAAACAATGCATCCAAAATAGTAACAGTATAATCCCCCGAAAACATAATTAGAATAATTCGTAGTGAATTAATCGTGTGCGCTAAAGTAGCGCGGATGATGGCTGCATTATGCCTCAATTTAAATGCGGAAAAACCACCCTCTGATTCCCAAATGAACCTTCTACTAAAACTTGTAATCATGTAAGGTGTATTATGGGTATTCCTTCCTCAGATTTTGGAAACAAAAACCTGATGAACAATACGAACATTACATCCTTTTTGAAAACTTTCTTATTATTAATACTTTGATTAATTAAGGATCTGTATCATAGAGTAGCCCTAACTCCTAAAGCAAATGCGTTGCTCAAGCTTTCGAAGTCATCATTTATTATTCGATAAATTAATTTTTGATCCGCTTTTCAATTTTGTTTCACAATTTATAAAATAATAGTGTCCCGGGGAGTGTACACATTTTTAAATGCACAACACAAATTTAATTTTTCAACAACTTTTATTATTTTGGCTTAAGAACTTTTTTTGAAACTATACCATTTAGTTTAATCCAAAAACACATCTTGAAGATGATATACATCTGCCATTCAGAACGAGTAATGAAGCTATCCCACTCGAGCTCCAGTGTCTCCTGACTGATCTACAGCTACTTAGTTTGTTTAATGAATGGCATTTGATGATTGTTTGTCATATTAGGACTACATCATACCGCTCGACGTTGAAATCGCGGCGGAATAACCTCTGAGCTGCAACCACTAAGCCGTCGGTTTACTTAAATACACTGTGTCATTGACCACGATTTCATGTTTACTGAAAGTATATACCTGATAATATGGAATGCTTTTCCCATCCCCACTTCGCCCATGTTCCATCCTTTCCAAGTATAATCCAAACAAAACAAATCTGATGTGTTACACTCACATGACATTCTCTAGCTGTTCTATAAACTTCTTACATAAGATAATTCTTCTTTCTACACCTTGCTAATCATTAGCACAATGTTCTTATTACTTAGATCCGTATAAGTAGGAAGAAAATAAGGGAATACACTAGGCTAAACCAATAGTCAAATGTTATAAAAGCTGTCGTTACGCGATTGTCATTACAAATCGCTTCTTTTCTTGGCCAGGAGTAGAACAAAAGAAAAACTGACACTTCCGTCTGAGAAAATTATAAGTACTTCACAACTGAAACTAATAACAATGAGTACCTCGAAAACGGTAAGCTCCACGAGAAAAATGTATATGACATAACTTGTGCATTTTAAAAAAAACTTACATTTTTTGTACAGTAAGTTTTTGTCTATCTTTTACGGTTTACTAGTTATGCCAAATTAAGCAAAATACATCCGGAATAAACAGGTCTTCAGAAGCTATTCCCAGAAAATTCAAGATATGGATTTTATTTGTCAGGTAAATATATTTAATATATGTCATTTTAATCAAAATCGTTAAAGCCATTTTTAAGAAAATCTAAATTTTCGAAAAAGTTCCATGTAAAGGGAAGTTTGGAGTGGGGGGATTTTTCTCAAAATCTTTGTGTCGCATCCCTGGAAGATACTAAACTTAAATACCAAGTTTGGTATTTTAGGTACTATTCGTTTTTGAGTTATCGTGTTCACAGACACACACACGAACCTTTTTCTGAAAATGCTTTTTATGGATACAGGGGGTCCTAAAGCATGTATTTCCGGTGAAATCTCGGTATCAATTTTTTGGGTGGAATACAATACTTCTCTATCCCTATGTGCATTGTACATACGGGGCTAGAGAAAGTAATAAGTAAACTCCTGTCAATTGTTTATGCCATGATAGGGATACAGAATACATTCAGGAACAATTGTGTGTTCATTTAATGTATTAAACTACAACAGTAACTTGTGCAACAAGTGAATAATCTTGATGCTTGTCACACAAACTACAGTGAGCTTAAGCCTAAGAAATAACCGCAAAAATAATTATCTCTACGAAATTCATTATAATTGCGGTTCAAACCAGGGCCTAACAGGGGTTCTTTAGGAAGCCGGCATTCTATTCATAAACCGTGAAGCTGACTGTTAGATTCTTAGGACCAAAATTGAACTGGATCATCAATCAAAGTTTTGATGATGCAAGTGTTTTCCGATAGAAAACAGTTAGGTATGCTTATTAAACAATAAAATCTAAGATACGAGATACTAAGAACAAGTTAAAGAGATACAATTTATCATCAACGTACAGATGAAAAGAGCAACAAATAAATATAATCAATATTCAAAAGAACTGAAAACAAAAGGTGATTGATGGCGTGGTTTCCCAGACCTCTGAACAAAAGAAATGAGGTACTAAATAGGAATGTGGGGAAGACCGTAGACATACTCGATGTCGGCGGATCAGCGCGGATGAATTCAAAGCTACGACGAGCGCTAGGGCTTCCCAAAAATGGCACGACATGTGGTAAGCCTAATCTTTGCTATGGGAGTTCTAGCCTCAGACTGCTCAGCGGATAATGCTCCATTTTGGTTTAATGTGCCAACTAAGAACTAAAATGATAGCAAATAACATTTGAGTACACATCAACATTTAATTACCTTGGCGATGCAGTGTCCTATGTGAGAGTAAGATATGTATACTCAACAGAGCCCTACATATGTGAACCACTCCTAAAAATATGTGATGTGTTCCATTCATGTAACTTTCTCTAGCTGTACACAAACACATGTTTCTTATGAAGACTATTCTTTAATCTATGTCATGCTAATCTAATAAAAATTAACAGAGTTGTTCTTATTACTTGCTTCCTTGTATGTAGCAGAGAAATAAAGGAATACATTAGGTTAAAGATAATCAACTCTTTTAAAAGCTATTCTCTATGTGAAATAATTGAGTTTCGTTCATTTTGCACGATTTTCCCCGATTGAGAAAACTTAATTCTTTAAAATTGAGAACAATAACAAACGGACAACTCTAAAAGGCAGACGTATAAGACATAAAATGCGTGTCTTAACAACATCTTAATTTTTTTGTTTAGTAAGTTTTTGTCAATCTCTTACGGTTTAACCGTAATGCAAAACTCGGCAAAACTCAACCAGAATAAAGAGCTCTTTATTACCAGAAAATTCAAGATATATATTTTGTTTGCCGTGAAAATATATTAAACATGTGACATTTTAATCAATATCTTTAGCCATTTTAAAGAAAATAACATTTTTCGAAAAATGTACCATGTAAAGTGTAGTTGGGGGTGGGAGGATTTTCTTGAAAATCTTTTTGTCCCATCCTTGAAAGATATTGAGCTTAAATAACAAATTTGGTATTTAATAAACATTTCGTTTTTAAGCTATGTAGAAGACACGCATATGGACCTTTTTTTTTATAAAAATGTCTTCATTCGGACTCAGAGGACCTCAAAAGAAATATCAGTATCGAATTTTTGGGCGGAATACAATGGGTACCTTCTCTATCTTCTATGTACGTTTTACATACGGGTCAGAGAAAGCAAACATTACTGATGTGTTCCATTCTTATGCCTTTTTTCTCTCTACGTGTTCTGCAAACAAGCTATTCTTAGAACATAATATTGTTCTAATTAAGATAAAGGTTATCAGAAATTGTATTATTACTAGCTTGCTTCTTTCTTAGCAGGTGGGAAGTAAGGGAATACACTAGGTAAAGTGATTGTCAGATCTTTTAAAAACTGGTCGTTGTGTGAAATAATTGAAATTTCATTTTCTTTGTATGGCAGGAGTAAAACAAAACTGATATGTTTCTAAACAAGACTTCTAGTTTGAGAAAAGTAAGTAGTTTAAAACTGAAACCAGCAATAAGAAATACTGCCGAATCGGTGAACTACAGTAAAATGTATATATGAGATAAATTGTGTATGTTAACGAGATCTATATTTTTGTGCAGTTGTGTTAGTGTATCTCTTACGTCTTGCCAGTTACACAAGATTCATCCAGAATAAAGGGATCTTTAGAGGCCATTTCCAAGAAACTCAAGGTATTCAGTTTATTTGCCATGTAAAAATATTTAACAATCGGTATTTTAATTAAAATGTAAGAGTCATTTTTGAGAAAAACACATTTTTAAACATTTTTTTCATGTAAAGGGTAATTCACGATGGGGGATTTTGTTTTTAAAACTTTATGTGCTTCCTTGGAAGGTACTAAACTTAAATATAAAATTTGGTATCTAACGGAGTTTTCATTTTCGAGTCATACTGCTCCCCCCCCCCACTCTCAAACACACACACTGACATGCTTCTTTAATTCAGGTGCCCTTAAACATGTATTTACACATGTAAAACCTGTTTCTAAAAATTCTAATTCTTCTAACCACATAACCTTCTCTAGCTGTTTCTTAAAATTCTAACGTGTTCTAATCACATGACATTCTCTAGCTGTTCTATAGAAACTACTATTACAAAATATTATTCTTCAATCTACTACAAGCTAATCGAGATAAACATTAGCAGCATAGTAATATTACTTAATTTCTTATAAGTTGACTAGGGGAATACACAATAATACACAAAGATAAAGCGATAGTCAAAATCTTTTAAAAGTTGTCGCCACGAGAGTGATATTAAAATTCTGTTCTCTTTGGATGACCAGTAGTCAAACAAAAGCAATACAGATGACGAAATTTTATTTAAAGTTATTTCAAAATAGAAACTAATAACAAAGAATATCTGAAAAAGTGTTAGCTCTTTTAGAAAGATATATAGAACATAAATTGTATGTTTTGACAACTAGTGCTTTTGATTTGTGTGTTTTTGGTCTATATTTTACGGTGTCACCAGCTGTGCAAAATGAAGAGGAATGAAGAGGACTTCAGAGGCTATTCCAAAAAAGTACAATATATATATTTATGTAAATATTTGTTTTAATAATGCCCGTTTGAGTCATTTTTGAGAAAATAAAAAATGTCGAAGATTTCTCCGCTAAAGGATAATTTGTGGTGGGGGGATTTTTTTGAAAAGTTTTATGTTGCTCACTTTAAATATCAATTTTAGCATTTCACCGACATTTGGGTTCTGAATTATGCTGTTTACACACACACATACACACACACACACACTAACGCACTAAAAGGTGCTTATCGAAGTTTTGGGTGGAATGCAATATCTTCTTTACCTATGTAGGACTGTATAGAAAGTAGAGAAAGTAAAATGATTTTCTTGGATTTATGGGACATAAAAGCACCTACATATCCGGTGAAATAACGACAACGAGCTTTTGGGTGGAATAGTTCCTCTACTTACTACACCTAGTAGAGAAAGTAATTAATGCTTATGTGCAAAATACCTCATATGAAGTACTAACTATAAGACAAAATTATACTTCTCTTCTTCCGTGTAAACGGCGCTGCTCGCCAAGTGTTGCAAATTGAGGGTTGTGGAGCAAAATGAAACCACAAGAGTTTTGTTTGTTTGTTTGCTTTGACTGTCACGCCGTTTACTATCAAGCTCTGCAATAATAGACCAAGGGGATTCTGAGAATTAATTGGAACATACATTACAAAATTGTTAATTTCCTTCCTTCCCAAATAACAGACAGTGCTCTTATAATCAAAACATGACTAAACTACAAACTGTAAACGGAAAATGAGAAGAGACAGGAAATGCCTATGGGTTTTATTTGTCTAGTTAGATAAACAAGTAGAACAAATGAAGCGAATAAGCTATATTCCTGTTAATGTATACTTTATGAGAGAGTATTTATATGATACCTGCTGCGAAATTAACACACTAAGATAACTTTTAGTTTCTCTACACGTACTATATAGAATGTATACATATTTTGGGACCCCCTGTAACCAAAAGAAGCATTTTTAGAAAAAGATCCGTGTGTGTCTGTCGGTAGCATAGCTCAAAATCCAAAAGTCGTTTGAATACCAGACTTATATTTAAGTTCAGTATCTCCCAAGAGTGCGAGGCGAAGATTTTCAAGAAATTCCGCCACTACAACTACCATTTAAATGGAGTAATGTCAAAAATTTTGATTTTCTCAAAAATGGCTTTAACGATTTGATTGAAATCTCTTGTGTTCAAGGTATTTACATGACAAATAAAATTATATCTTGAATTTTCTGGGAGTAGTCTCTAAAGACCTCTTTATTTTGTATGGGTTTTTTTTTTTTATTTTGCATAACTAGCGAACGGTAGGAAATAGACAAAAATGTAGAGCTCCTTAAAACACATAATTTATGTCATGCACATTTTTTTCTTGGAGTTGACCGTCTTCGATATATTTTTACTTTCTCTAGCCCCGTATGTACAATGTACATAGGGATAGAGAAGTATTGTATTCCACCCAAAAATTTGATACCCAGATTTCACCGGAAATACATGTTTTAAGACCCCCTGTACCCATAAAAAGCATTTTCAGAAAAAGGTCCGTTTGTCCATGTGTCTGTGAACACGATAACTCAAAAACGAATAGTAGCTAAAATACCAAACTTGTTATTTAAGTTTAGTATCTTCCAGGGATGAGACACGAAGATTTTGAGAAAGATCCCCCTACCCCAAACTACCCTTTATATAGAACTTTTTTTCGAAAATTTTGATTTTCTTAAAAATGGCTCTAACGATTTTGATTAAAATATCTTATGTTAAAGATATTTACCTGACAAATAAAATACATATCTTGAATTTTCTGGGAATAGCTTCTGAAGACCTGATTATTCTGGATGAATTTTGCTTAGTTTGGCATAACTAGTAAACCGTAAGAGATAGACAAAAACTTACTGCACAAAAAATGTAGGCTGTTTTATAATACACAAGTTATGTTATATACATTTTTCTCGTGGAGCTTACCGTTTTCGAGGTACTCATTGTTATTAGTTTCAGTTGTGAAGTACTTATACTTTTCTTAGACGGGAGTGTCAGTTTTTCTTTTGTTCTACTCCTGACCAAGAAAAGAAGCGATTTGTAATGACAATTGCGTAACGACAGCCTTTAAAACATTTTGACTTTTGGTTTAGCCTAGTGTATTCCCTTATTTTCTTCCTACTTATAAGGAATTAAGTAATAAGAACATTGTGCTAATGAGTACCACGATTAGCAAGGTGCAGAAAGAAGAATTATCTTATGTAAGAAGTTTGTAGAACAGCTAGAGAAAGTCAGGTGAATGTAACACATCAGATTTTTATTATTAGTCTCAGTTTTAAAATACCTAAACTTTTCTTTCACCGGAACTTGTCAACTCCTGGCCACGCATAAAAACGGAATTCAAACCCACAGCAACCACATTTTAAGACATTTGACTATCGGTTCAGCCTAGTGTGTTCCCTTATTTCCCTTCTACTTATACGTAACTAAGTAATAATACCTTCTGCTAGGTTACAGAGATGTAGAGAAAGGCATGTGAATGGAACACAAACTTTTTCCACACTATAATTCTAGCAGGCTAAATAATTTAATCCCTCATAAAAGGTGCACTTTTAGGCACTGAAAAACGCTGCCAATGTGTAATATTCTATATAATCTAGAAAGATATATTAGGATAAGTTATAACAATTTGTTTTTCTCGATTTTAATAGATTTGATTTAGTTTAGTTATTGCATAATAAATATTAAAAATTAGATGTGTTCCATTCACATGACTTTCTCTGTAGTAACAAGCTATTGTTACAAAGGATTATTCCTTTATCTACATCGTAGTAATCGAGATAAACATTAGCAGAAATGTTGTACCACCTCCTTCTACGTAGGAGGGAAATAACGCAATGCATACACTGAAGCGAGTATTATAAAAAGCCTGTCTCCATGTAAAATAGCTGAAACTCTGTATTCACTGTGAACGGATAGGAATAAAACAAAGAGAGATGAAACGAAAGATCGCCTCACGTTTCTCTTAAGTAGCTTCAAATTGAAAGCAATAACAAGAAATATCTCAGAAGCGGTTAACTCTAAAGATATTTATATGATATAAATTCTGGGTTTTATCCATCTCTTGTGGTAAATATGTTTAATGTCGTTTGAGAATTTTTTGGAAAATCAAAATGTTAAATAGCTTTCTATGTAACGGTTTATTTGGGAGGGCGTGTCGCATCCTTGGAATATACTATGCCTAAATACCCACTTTGTTATTTAACCAACCATTCGTTTTTCAGTCACAAAGGCTTTTCTTTTCTCTAAAAATGCTTTTATTGGACTTAGAGAACCTCAAAACTTATATTTCCGGTGAAACCTTTACATTTTTTGGTTGAAATACAATATTTTTTCTACCTACTTACTATACGCCTAGTACGTATAGTGAATGTAAACATTTTTATTGCGATGATGGATTAAGATAAGTTTTGAGTTAGATGTTCATAAATTAGTTATATTTGACCTTCAAACAGCACGTACTCAAAGCTGTGTCTTTGGTCTGATGTGTTCCATTCACAAGACTTTCTCTAAATCTCTTGAACGCATTACAGTTAGAAAGCTTATTCATCTATTTACTTCATGCTAATCGAGAACAAATTAGCATAATCAGCCTTATTGCTTACTACCTTGCAAGTAGAAGGGAAATAAGGTAGTATCATAGACTACAGTGATAGTAAAACCTGGTTGCTATTTCAATGAAGTTGCCTCGTTTGTATGGACAGGAATTAACAACCTCCCTTATGCGAAAAGTATAATTATTTTAAGGGTGAAACTAATAACAATATCTCAAAAATGATTTACTCCACGAAAAAACATTTATATGACAAATTGTTTGTTTTGATGGGCTCTACATTTTCTGTGAAGTTAGCTTTTGTCTCTTTCTTACGGTTTACCAGTTATGCAAAATTTCGTAAAATTCATCCAGAATAAAGTAGTCTTCAGAGACTATTCCTAGAACATTCAAGATATAAATTTTACCAGTCAGTTTTAATATACAATATTTTAATCAAAATTGTAAGCCATTTACATACCAAATAAAATGTTTATCTTTAATTTTGTGGGAATAGCTTCTAAGAGCTTTTTATTCTGGATTATTTTTATACTTTTCTCATTCAGGAATTTGTCAACTCCTATCCATACAAAGGAACTTGAATCACATAGGAATCCAGCTTCTGACTCTCACTTTAACCTTTGATACTCCCTTATTTCGCTTCTACTTACAAGGAAGCAAGTAATAAGACTATTTCTGCTAATTTTTCTTCGATTAGCATGGAATAAATAGAAGAATAAGTAAATAAGAATAAATAATGTTTAACAATAATTTGTTGCAGAGATGTATAAAATATCATATGAATGGAACATATTAAACTTTTTTCTTTTTGGATAGAATGCAATATTTCCTCAAAAAACTAATAATCCTTTTGTGTGGACCCTTGAAAAAAACACTAAAACGGAAAATAGCGGACTGCTTTAGCTGGTGTGGCCGTCAGGTTGCCATTAAATGAGAAAAACGACTAGAACCAGTAAAAGATCTGGTTTTGGAGAGGGATGGAGGCTATAAAATGGTCAGGCCAAATAAGAAATACTGTTATTTTAAAAGAGAGTGCTAAGGAAGAACCATTCAGGAAGAGGAAATGAAATAGACGGAGCATTGAAGGAAACGAAACTACTTGCTAACGGATGAACTGAAAGAAGATAAACGAGGAAAGATTCGGGGCATCTCATCTTCAGCAATCTTCCGTTCTTCCAAAAACAAAAGCGTAAAGGTAGAGAATTCCTAAATAAAGAGTAGAGCTATTCAGGACACGCGCTTTACTCGTAATCTGACGTGCATCATATGAAATGAAGCTATTTATGTTGGTACCGAACAAATTTCGCTCTACCTTTTACAAACCTTGAAGCGGTATATCGTATGTATGTAAATATCAGAATAGAATCACATAATTTGTGTAAAGAGAAAATAGAGCATCTAATTACAATATATATCATAGCTTTTTCGGGACAAGCAGAGACGCGATTTCGTTATTTCCATCTGTAGCTCAAGGCTGCAAGTCTTTTTTTGGATAAAGGAGCTTAGCGCAGAGGTACAAGCAATAAGGTACCAAATCCCAATTGGCAATTTTGACTGCCAAGTGTGACCAATAAACGCTATGATGCCGAGATAGGGGCGCGAAAATGAGAAAATAGCATAGTTAGAAAATCTGTGTGTTATAAAAGAACGAAGAGAGTGGAAGTTTGGACAATTGATTCCAGAGTTGGAGTAAGTCAGATCCACGAATGCCAAGGTCCTGAAGGGCAATAGCAAGAAGAACGGGGGTGAATGTACTATTTAACAGGAACGACGTGCTTGTCTGCTAAATCAGAAGTGAATGTAAAGTTAGTAGGCCAACATAAAGATGTTCTCAAAGCATAGGCTCAGTTAACTATGTAATTGTGAATGCACTTTGCCTGTAGCAGGAATAAAAGAAGTAAGTTTTCTTTTTGAGTATTTATGTGGGTATTATTCTAAAGTTCCGGACCCCATGGCCACGCTCGTGGCTTTGGTGCTTCGTGGGCAGGGGATCATGGGTTCGATGTCCCGCCTTGAGAATGGGTGTTATAAATATTTGTGTAAAGGAACAGTAAAAACAGTAATCGTACTGCAAACAAAGTAAATTTAGGGAGAATGGAAGATGTCATAAATAATCAAATTATATAGGCTTTAATAAATTCATTAATGTGTGATTCTACTGCATTTCTACTGAAGTGATAACGGTGAGATTTAACTTTCTGCACAGGAATTACTATAAATTAATGAACTGTGCACACAAAGTTTCAGATTAATATGTATCTGAACAGTCTTGATATATTAATTCATTTATTGAAATTTTGTTAACTATAATTAAAAAGTATTTCCCCTACACATGTCATTTTTAGCTGTAAATTCCTTAATACCTTTGAAACAATATTATATTGTTTCATATATTGCTTAGCTTTATTTAAATTTTTATATTGCAAAGTATGGAAAAATTTATAAAAAAACAAATAATATTGACAATATTTTTTTAACAAAATATGACTGATATACAAATTACTCACATTCTTAAGTGCAATGTGGAATATTTTCAGATTTCTGTTAATTCTTTTGTCGGAGAAGATAGATTTTGAAAACAGGAAAATAAAGACAAAAAAAAAAATTGATTTTTTGACATACCATATACCTGAATGGAATGTATTTGAATGGCACAGTGCTAAAAATGAGGTCCAAATATGTGTTACATCTGCTCTTAGAGTATTAAAATTTCGCAGATATGTAGTTTAAAATATAAGTATGGCTTTGCATAAAAAAAATCCAAAAATCACTTTCTTTTAACAAAACCGCTGTGTTTCCTTAAAATAATGATCGTATAAAAATATGGCTATGACATCTTAATCATTTCTGGGAAGAAGTAAACTAATGTAGCAACTTTAATATTGGCGGGATAGGTCTTTCAGTTTCCCTTTAGGGGGACTCGAAAATACCTTATGTTACCAATATTAAAATTACAATTTTAATGTCTCCATCTTCTCTATTGGTTAGAACTTGTTGATAATTTTATCTTATATTTATGAAACCTAATAATGAAATGTATACAAAGCCTTTATATACTGCTGTGTTTCAACTGTCAAATATTGTAATTTTTTTTGTCAAATTTGTAACACAAATTTAATCAAAGTTGCAGTAACTAAATCACTTCTAGTTAATTTATTACGTTATTATTGGAATAGAATTTCCACAATTATATAAACAAATTATGTTCAATGGAACCTTTTTGTAGGTGTTAAAACTCTATTGAAAATGGGACATAATAGTGAAAAATCTTATTTTCAAGAAGAATGTATTTAAATAAATAATACATGCAGCACAACTATCCAAAATATCTCAAAAATATATTCACTATAAGAAAATTTTCATATCTTTCAAAAGGAATATAATGTCCCTCTAATAAAAAGTCATAATGTTATATATTTTTGAAAAACAAGATATGCAACATTAAAACCATACAAATTGTCGATTTTATTCTAAATGGAAAATAATAAAGTAACTAAAAACATTCAAAATAATATAGGCAAGGTAGTACGTTGAATCCTGTGCTGTGTTATTTGTTTATAGATTATATTTTTGATGCAATTAGAGTGAAAAATGGGCATGCTCCAATAATGAACTATATGGAAATACCTGGTTTGCTTTTGCAGATGATTTAGTAGCATGACGAATATCTAATGTGGGAATAGTTAGAACAGTTGGAACATTTTAAAAATATATAGTCTAAGAATTAATGTAAGCAAAACAAAAACTATAGTATTTAAAAAGGAAAACAAGTTAAGAAAAGACGAGAAATGATATTGGCAAGAAATAGAATTGAGGTGGCCAGTTTGATAATGTGGGAGTAACATTAAGTAGTTAGGGTAGTTGGGGCGAGCTAAAGGTAGAACTTCACTAAAAGCTATCAGAGCATGCTTAGGCAAATTACGAGGAACGTAAATAAAATGGCTAGAGAGAGTTTATACAGCCGTAGTAGAGGCAACTATGGGGTGGAAGCATGGGGAAGCAATTATTGATATGATGCATGGAAACTTTTGCAAACAAATCCTGGGTTTGCCAGGAGCTTCACCAAATGGATAGTAGAAGCAGAATTAGGAAGGCCGGGAACTAGAGGGAAAATTGTGGTAAGAATGTTAAAATACTGGGCGAGAATTAGAAAGTCGAGACAAACAGAATATTGTACAGCAAAAGACATTAAAAAATGCGCTTGGCGCTGTGATTCTGATGAAAATGTGAACGTTTGATGGAGACTCTCATCTTTCTATGATTTTCATTGGTGCCATTCTGGTACGTGAGTAAGAAAAGGCAAAACTGATTGAGCAATCCCCCCTTTATCACCTCAGGGCCCCCTTGACGTGCAAGAAAACGGCTGACTTGTATAAGTAGTGTATTAATTTAGTCCATCTAGTGCGCGCATTGCCTTGGCATTAGAGCTTCAGTAAGTAGCGCAGAGAAAATATTAACGTCATTTTATAACACCTGGTGAGAGAGGTGGAGTATTCTCCAACCAAACAGGTTAGGAATCACCAGTTTGTACCTCAGAACTTCATTTGTCGCAAGTTAGTTTCATATTTAACCCTTTCCTTCTGTAAACTGGCCTGTCCAATATGCTCTTAAGACCACAGCAAACAGGTGAAAGACATGGGTGGAGTCATCGGGAATACCCCGTTTTACGGCAATTATTATCAGGCGTATTTTTAATGTCTTTGACTGTACATTGGTGTTTGGTAGTAATGGAAAGGCTGAATCAAAAAAAATTCATGGCTAAACAAGAAAAGAGAATGATGTTGAAAATTGATTTTGGGGATATGTGGAAAAGTACAAAATAGGAAAGAAATTAAGTTAAGAGTGGTAAATATTGAAAGACAAAAAATAATAGTTTTAATTCGAAATGCTCATGAGAATAGTCTGGAACAGGGAAAAATATGTTGATATATATATATGTAACGCAGCAAGAGAAGGTTTTGCATGGGCTAAACAGGGATGGTGACATTGAAGGGTTTGAGAACGCGGAGTGATTTGGAGAAATGTCCATTGTGCCACCTGAAGGATAAAGAGTGACAAATAGTTTTAGAATGTGAAGAAACCAGGATGCTTAGGGAGAGAATAGGTAAAAATGCATAGGCAACGTTTCCAAAATAAATTCACGCGATACAGTTACTGGGTGTAGAATCTAAGAAAACTGTAATCGAAATTAGATTTTTTGGGGTAGAATAAGAGCCAGTTGGTCGAGAAAACTTAGTCTGCAATAGAAGAAGAAACTCAAACGTAGAGAGTAGAGAGTATGTATTAGATTTAGGATAAACCTCAGGGTTTGACTCTGTTGGACACAGATGTAGTGACAAGTAAATAAATGTATATTAATTTATGAAAATTATGGAATTAGACTATTTATTTTAAAAAAGTAGACACTTTAAAATATTGTTATTTAAATTGTAGTACTGTTTTCATGTGCTATATATAGTTTTAAAACAGTTCTTCTTCTTACTAAGGTACTACACCTTTATAAAAGTTTTTTTTTCTATCTTGTCCGCTAATAGGCCATTTTTTATTTTCATATCCTTAATATCATCAAGTACATCATCTAACCATCTATTTTTGGGTCGGTCTCTTAGTCTAAGGTCTTGGGGTCCATTCTGTCATCCTGGGTCCTAATTATATATCCAAATCATCCAGTCTTAAGGCTTTTATATGACTAATGATATTTTTATTTTTGCTTAATTCATTTCATTCATTATTATAACATATTTTGCATGTATTATCATTTTGTTTCAATGCGCCATATTTTAGTGGTAATATCCTTTCAAATACCATTAGTTTTTGTTTACATTAAGGTCCCAGGTTTCACGCATATGTTACAATAGGTCTAATTATGGATTTATACAATCTTATTTTTGCTGACTAGCTTCTAAATAGAAATTTGTTAGCATAGAAGTCTGTGCTACCTAGAGGAATTCTTTCTTCTATTTAATTTTTATATTAGTTATTATTGATTATAGACCCAAGGTATTTAGAGGAATCCACTTCTTCTATCTTTGTGCTTTCTATTATTAATCTTTAGTCTTGTCTTTCTTTGTTGTGCACTTCAGATGTTTTATCTACATTTATTATCAGGACATGTTTTTTTAGATAATTATGCTAATTTTTTTAATGTTTCAATCAGGATAGCTTTACTTCTCATCGTTAATAAAACATCGTCAGCCAAACACTTTTTAGATCTTTTCAGAATAGTTTTAAAATATATATTACACTTATGAAAATAGTTACTAAATTTGGAGATAAATAACCTGCAAAAATAACCTAATGTGTCTCCTTTTCATTCCCAGTACTTAAAGTAATTACGAAGCATTGTAAATTAGGTTTGTCATAACGATCATGGATAGAGAAAGAGAAGACACTTGGTGCACATACTGCATTGAAGGGAACTTAATACATTCCTTCTAATACATACTTCATAGAAGCATTACAAACAAAACAGTCTAATAGTATTTTGTTCTTTGATCGGCCGATTTCAAAGAAATAAATGGTTTTTGCCAAAAATTGGCTGCGTAATTCCACAAGAATGTTCCACGATAATAGTTTGTTACTTGTAAGATATGTAGAGTAACGTATTTCTGACTCTAGTTTCGGTATAAATTATGGGGCATCACTCAGGTTTTCGAAATAATTAATCGCTTAAAATAATTAAAGGAATATTCCGACGGAAAGTAACTCGGCAACGTTGCGTTGAGCTTGGTCAGGGATCTGAACTAGCTTGTGAATGTAAACAGGTTGGTCGCTTGCAAACACGACGCAGGTTGGTGTAATGTTTTAGGAAATAACGAGTGAAACTTGTTATTCTGATTGATCTACAATACTGAGATAGCAGCAGCGAAGTGTATTTGTTTATGTACTGATCTGTGCAAGTGACACCCGCACAAACTGCAGCGTTGCCAGCTTGTCTGTCTCTTATTTTCGACAAAATTAAAATATCTCCGTAGGAAATGGTCAGAGACAAAAACGTAATATACAAAATGTGTTCCAAATACAGTGATCTACCACTGGTTTATATTAATGTAATGACTTCCCTATCCATAACACCATCTCTATACTACTCTCAGTATGTTCGTGTAATGTCAGTACTTACATAGGAAGGTGAAGTAGGAAGCGGAATGACAGATGAACTTGATGAAGGGCTTCCGGAGAGTCTGGCCGAACTTGGAGTGCGGCGCAATGATGTACATTGCCGAGAAGAGCGGGAAGCCCATTCCAATGCGGACAATCTCGAGGGCTTGGAGCACCATGTTCTTCCGTCGAAATCCGGGTAGACCCTCGTACCAGATGGAGGCCAGTAGCTGTTGCACATTCGGATGTGCCACGAACTGTAATATATGGAAAATATACATTACTAATTACTTTCTCCAGCCCGTATGTATAATGTACATAGTGAATAGAGGAGGTATCGTATTCCATCCAAAAATTCCATGTCGAGATTTCACAGGAAAAGGCATTTTTAGAGAAAGATCCGTGCGTGCGTATGTCTGTGGACAGCGTAGATCAAAAACGAAAGGACCGTTAAATATGGTATTAAATTAAATACCGTTAAATAAATTTGGTATTTATCTTTGGTATCTATCAGGAATGCAAACCGAAGATTTTCAACAAAAAATGCAAAAAAAAAAAAAAAAAAAAATCCCATACCACAAACTACCCTTTGCATGGAAAATGTTTTAAAATATTTGTTTTTATCAAAAATATTTATAAGGATTTGGATTTTTACTAAAATAACGTTTATTAAATAGATGTAAATATACAGCCCATAGAGCCATTTTTGAGAAAAAAATTCTTTTGAACATCTAAAGATAAATACCAAGTTTGGTTAAAAAAAAAACACCCCCCGTAAGTCAAACAGCCCTTTACATGGAAAATGTTTGCAAATTTTGTTTTTCTCAAAAATGGTTCTAATGATTTTGATGAGAAAACGTATATTAAATATATTTACATAAAAAATAAAAAATATGTTCTGCATTTTCTGAGAATAGCCTGTGAAGACATCTTTATTTTGGTTGAATTTTGCGAAATTTTGCATAACTGGTAAACCGTAAGCGATAGAGAAAACTTACTTAACAAAACATGTAGATCTCGTTAAAACACACAATTTATGTCAAATACATTTTTTTCGTAGAGTTAACTATTTTTTGAAATATTCCTTCTCATTTGTTTCAGTTTTAAAATACTTATATTTTTCTCATACGGGAACTTGTCAATAGCTGGCACGTAAATAAACTGATATCAATCCCATAGCAACCACATTTTAAAACATTTGACTGTCGGTTTAGCCTAGTGTATTCCCTTACTTCCCTTCTACTTATAAGGAATTAAGTAATAAAAGCATTCCTGATATAGAAGAATAACTGTATTAACAATTTGCTACATAGATGTAGAGAAACTCATGTGAATGGAGTACCTCAGAGTCTTTTTTACTTTCTCTACCACATACAATGTACATACATAATAAGTAGAGAAAGTGATGTTTTCCATCCAAAAGTTTTGAGGACCCCTTGATAAAACAAAATGATTTCTAGAAGAAATTCTATTTGGTCTGAGAACAACTAACTCAAAACGAAATATTGCTTAGATACCATATTTAGTATTTAAATGTACCATCTTGCAATGTTGCAATACGAATATACTTTACCCCAAATTACCCTTTATATAGAAAATTTTTCGAAATATTCAATATTTTTAAACATCTAACGAGCTTTATTTAAACACCACTTATTAAAGGTATTTGCATTACAAAAAATCTAATGTGTACCATTCAAATGACCTTCTCTAGCTGATCCACAAACAAAATTTTGTTAAAAAAGATTATTCTTTTACCTACATAATGCTAATCGAGTTAAACATTAGCAGAATTAGTATTTTTACTTCTTCTTTGAAAGCAGAAGGGAAATAAGGGAACATACTAGGCTAAACGATAGTCAAATCTTTTTAAAGTAGGCCGCTATGTAAAACATTTGAAACTTGGAGTCAAACAAATGAGAGACAAAAAGAAAAGTGTCTTCCAGTTGGAGAAAGTATCAAGTAGTTTAAAACTGAAACCTATAACACGAAATATCTTCAAAAACGGCTATGTCTACAAAAAATTGATGCGAATAAATTGTGTGTTTTAGCGAGCTCTACATTTTTTGTGAAGTAGGTTTTGTCTATCCCTTTCATTTACAAGCCATACAAAAATTATACAAAAGACGTTCAAAATGAAGAGCTCTTAAGAGGTTGTTACCAGAAAATTCAGGATGATATTTTATTTTTCATATGAATATATTTAATATACTGTTTTTAGTCAAAATGGTTAGTGCCATTTTTGAAAAAATCAAAATTTTCGATAGGTTTAGTATTTTCGATAGGTTTAGTATTCTTAGACATAAGTTTTAGTATTTAGTGTTCACAGAAACACTGAAATACCGACAAACACCCACAAATACACACAGACGTGTGTGTGGACCTTTTCTAAAAGTTCTTTATGCACGGGACCCTAAAACATCAATTTTCGGTGAAATCTCGTTATCGAATTTTTGGTTGGAGTGCAATACCTTCTCTACCTACGTACCATGTACTGTATAGAAAAAGTAAGACACGATTTATAGAAAAAAATTTGTGGGTATTGATGTTTAAATTTAGTATTTTGAAAAGATACCATTCGAAGATATTCAGAAAAATTCTCTACCCTAAATTACCATTTACATTGAAGAGTTTTCGAAATGTCCAATATTATCAAAAATCAAATGAGTTTTATTTAAGGACCACATACTAAGATGTTTAATTTAACAATAACTTTTGCATAATTCGTAAATTATAAATGACTGAAGAAAATTGCTGATTTCAGTAAAGCACCAAATTATTTCAAAGACTTTTTTTTGTGGAGTTACCCATTCCCATATATTCATTGTTTTTGGTTTAAACCTTCCAAAATTTTTCGCTGATTAGAAGTCGTATTCGTTTTCGTTATCATTTCGGTCATGCAAGAAGAACGAAATTTCAATGCCTTCACATAGCGGCAAGGTTTGACTGTCGCTTTATTTTTCTAGTAAGTACAGGAAAATATATAATAAAACCATTTCTGCTGGAATTTATAAGTGTAATTTGTTTCAGAATAGCTATAAAAGTAATGTGAATGTTACACATCAATTTATAAATGCTCCATTTCCCACGGATTGTTCCTGATTTACGCCCTGTACCACTTACCCATAAATAAAAAGGTTGCTTGTTTTAATCGTCCTGGGGTAGCATAAGGTTTTACTTCAATACTTGGAATTGTTTATGAATAGGGATAGAAACTTGGGACCAATAGCGGGACACATGCGGATACCAGTTGTATGCCTACCGAGTAAAGACTGACCTGCATTGGCAACTGCACGCGCCGCACGTATTACGTGTAGTAACGCGTTGGAGAAAGTGGCTCCACGCAGCAGTATATTATGTTGTATATTACATACTGTTTAACAGGTAATTTATGCCTTTGATGACAGTGCATGCCCTTCAATCAAAATTGTAAAATCTCTTGCTTCAAATAGATTGCATGAAGACTTGCAATTCAAACAAAAGAACTTTGTAGATATATCTACGACATTAACGTATATTTGGAAACCTCAAACATTGAAATTCTTCGATTTCTGAAAGCTGTCAATGAACTTGTGCAAACAATTAATCAGAAACTCGTGACACCTATTTTAGACCGTGTGAAAAAGAAAGCTAAAGCAATGTTGGATAAAAATGTCGGATTTTTAATAATCCGTGAATACGAAATATATTTCAAGGTGTTGCTACGGACATAATTACTGATGGAGTACCTTACCCAATAGTCGATTATGTGTCCTATTTCAGTTTTGCTCCAATCACATCTTATGATGTGAAGCGAAGCTTTTCACAATATAAAGCCTGTTTACGTGCAAATCAAAGACGTTTTACATTTGGGACGTTACGATTGTATATTGTTGAGGATTGTAATCTATGTATCTTGAGAGAAAATGAAACGGATAATGATGATGGTGACTTGTTGGACAACAGCAATTAAATTAAAATGTTTAGTTCCCGTAAATGAGTGGTATTTATGTTTACCACCCATTCAACCTCAATCACCTTCCACTACTACTCTACCACGTAACCACTGCCCCATTTTTCTTCTGTTAGTACCACTGCGTACACACTGCATTGTCAACTCATACCATGCAGCGATAACTTTGATTCTATTCCATTATGGGTCAACAATTTGGTATTCCTCTTTATGAATTATGTATTTTTGACGTAATTTATATTCCTGTTAATCCCAGTGGTAGTGTATCAGTTAAACTAAAAGTTCAAAAGTAAATCTCGTCCGGAATAAAATATTTTAGATGATCAGAATATACGAGCGGAAATAAAATGAATGCATTACATTTTTTAAAATTTAATTTCTTGAAGAAACGTATAAGAGAAGTGCACAGATTCTCTGAAAAAAGAAAATCTTGTGGTCGTGTGCTCAGTCACTAGTGCACCGCCTGGTACACCTCTTCATTGGATCGAAATTTCTTTCCTCCCATCGCCTCTTTGAGTGGCCCAAACATGTGATAATCACCCGGGGCGAGGTCTGGTGATTATGGCGGATGTGGAAGAGCCCGAAAATGAAGGTCATTGATGGTTGCAACTGTTGCTCAGGCAGGATGAGGCCGCAAATTATCATATTTCAAAATGACACCAGAGTCAGAAGTCCGTCTCGTTGATTTGATTCCAGGTCGAAGTTGATTTTTGAACATGTTGTAATGACGCATAGTGATGGTGTTTCTCCTAGACGTGTAGTGTTCCAAATAACGTCTCTTTATCCCAAAAGAGAGGCAGAACAATCTTCCCTGAAGATGGCTGCGTCCTGAACGGTACGTCTGACCCGGAGCGTCTGTCGCAGAAGTCACCCCATTTGTGAACTACATACTCCACTCATACTTTTGCAGCAGTGATAAACATGCATCACTGTACTGGACCTTCTTTCGCCGTTGACTTTAATAGGTATCAACCTTTACTGCTCAGAAGACGTGTGGCTGAACGCCGTTCTTCTTTGTTGCATGATGTAAGCGGAGCAGCCATTTTGAACAGATATTGTGGCAGTGTTTCGCTTGCACCAATATTCTGCCTTCTGTTGGTCATTCTTAAAAACTCCTGCCAACTTACAGAAAATGGCGTGAATTTTTTTGCGTTTCATTACATGTTTAAGTATTCATTTGACTCCTCCAAATATGATGTATTACAATTACATCTGTATCTTTAGTTCACTGTCGTTTATTCTTATACAGTTTCTATAAAATGTTCTGGCGAAATATGTTTTCTGTTCACTTTGTATTAATTAAAATAAATCTTTAGAGAAATACTATTATTTTACATTTCATATTTGGTACACACAAGAGACAGCGAGTTCTCTGAAAATGGCCACGAACAGAATATGACAACACTTCAAAGTTATCAAACATTGAACATGGCTCGATATGAAAACAGTTATTCGGAACAAATAGTGTGTTTTACAGAGATCTACAATTTTTACTTTCTCTAGCCCCGTATGTACAATGTACACAGGGATAGAGAAGCATTGCATTCCACCCAAAAATTCGATGTCGAGATTTCACCGGAAATACATGTTTTAGGACCCCCTGAATCCAAAAAAAGCATTTCCAGAAAAAGGCCCATGTGTGTGTGTCCGAGTGTCTGTGAACACGATAACTCAAAAACGAAAAGTAGCTAAAATACCAAACTTGGTATATAAGTTCAGTATCTTCCAGGGATGTGACAAGAAGCTTTTGAGAAAAATCCCCCCACCCCAGACTACCCTTTACATGGCACTTGTTTTAAATTTTTGATTTTCTTAAAAATGGCTCTAACGATTTTGATTAAAATATCATATATTAAAGATATCTACCTGACAAATAAAATGTATATCTTGAATTTTCTGGGAATAGCTTCTAAAGACCTGTTTATTCTGAATGAATTTTGCTTCATTTGGCATAACTAGGTTTTTTTCCAAAATGAATTGCAATCCAATTTATAGCTCAAAACCTAATAATCTTTACATCTAATAAACCGTGAGAGATAGACAAAAACTTACTGTACAAAAAATGTAGGCCTTGTTAAAGAACACAATTTACGTCATATACATTTTTTTCGTGGAGCTTACCGTTTTCGAGGTATTCATTGTTATTAGTTTCAGTTGTGAAGTACTTATACTTTTCTCAGACGGGAGTGCCCGTTTTTCTTTAGTTCTACTCCTGGCCAAGAAAAGAAGCGATTCATAATGACAATCGCATAACGACAGCTTTTAAAACATTTGACTTTCGATTTAGCCTAGTGTATTCCCTTATTTTCTTCCTACCTATAAAGAACTAAGTAATAAGAACACTGTGCTGAATACCTTGATTAACAAGATGCAGAAAGAAGAATAATCTGATGTAAGAAGTTTGTTGAACGGCTAGAGAAAGTCATGTGAGTGTAACACATATTTTATGTAACATTTTTTATCCTACGCTTATGGTTCATCAATTACAAATAATGAACTATTGACTTCACGTAGCTTTGCACCCCGAAGGGTAAATAGATATTTTTTACTATTCACCAATATTCTAAATGCTTAAGAATGATTCGCGCCTCATCAATCCAGCTAATTTACCAATGTCCACCACTACCTCTTACAAAATCCTTTATCTTCATCTCTCTTTTTGTAATTATTTATATAATAATTATAGCATCGTGTGAAATAAATAGCCTCATTTTTTGGAATATGGTTTTACATATCCCTAGACATCCTCTTTCACTAGCCTTCCTTAACCCTCTCTTTGCTGCTTTGGTAATAAGATCGCTCGCTTGCCACAAGGCTGTATGGCGTGTGACGTAGGCACAATTTGAAAGGGTCGCCGGTTTCGACCAGGGAACCGTGTTGGTGTATGTAAGGTTAAAAAAACCCTCCGTAACACCTGGTGATAGACTATGTTCATTTAGAATAGGCGGTTCAAGGTCATACTCCCTACTCAAATTGGCGCACATGTATTACCTCTACTCTGTGGTAATTTCTTTGATATACCTTGAAGAGAGAGGGGGGAGTGAAGGCAGGCTCGCAGAACACGGTGTGGAGGGGATGGGTAGTAAACCACCAGTCGTGACCTTGAACCGCCTATTCTAAGTGAACATACTGTACCAGAAAATTGACTATTATTATTGATAAAATACAAAGGCCAAAATTTACTCAGCTCAATATTATACAACACTTTATGAATTCTCAGTACAGAGATATTTCAATAAACATTCCTGTGATACTTGAGCGGATGACTTTATTGCAATGAGATATTGCATCTACTAAAGGTAGGTGCATCCAAACTTTCATTTAAACGTTTCAATGTTCCAGAACGATAACGCGAGCTATAAACACAATAGCTTCTAGTCAGATATACAGGTTTGTGTCGTGTCTGCGCTTTTATCTATATCAACAGCAATTAACCATCGTTCTACATTTATGATTTTGTGTGTGTGTACGTGTACGTGTGTGTGTTTAACATCGCCTCTGCTACATACCCACCTACCCACTGAACTGAAAGCAGCGCACACCTAATATTTACTAGCATTTACGTTTGAACGCTGAAAGCTTTCAACAGTAAGATAAGCGCGTTCGCTTTCCTTATTTAAGATGAGGCTCCTATTAAATTTGAAAAACAGTTTACCCTATTCAGGATATTTGTTGAAATTTATAGCCATTAACCCTCATAGTAACAATACTTTTTTTCAGGTTTCAAAACTCTGAGCCTATCAGGTTATTTACATTCATTTTTACTTTATGTACAATGTACATAGTGTAGGAGAAGGTATTGGATTCTACCCAAAAATTCGATACCGAGATTTCACTAGAAATACTTGTTTTGGGTCCCCCTGAATCAAAAAAAAAAATCAGAAAGAGGTCCGTGTGTGTGTGTGCGTGTGCTTGTGTGTGCGGATGTGTGCGAGCGTGTCTGTGGACAGCATAGCTCAAAAACGAAAAGACCGTTAAATACCAAACTTGATATTTATGTCGAGTATGTTCCAAGGATACGACACAAAAGATTTTCAAGAAAATCCCCAACCCTCACTACCCTTTACGTGGAAAAAAATCGAAAATTTTGATTTTCTCAAAAATGGCTAAAACGATTTTGTTTAAAAATCTCTTATATTTAAGATATTTACATGAAAATTAAAATGCGTATCTTGAATCTTCTGGGAATAACCTATGAAGACATATTTATTCTGGGCCAAGTTTGCGAAATTTTGCATAGCTAGTAAACCTTAAGAGATGGACAAAAATTTACCGCACAAAAAGTGTAGAACACGTTAAAACACACAATTTATGTTTTATACAGTTTTTTTCAAGGAGTTGATCGTTCTTTAGATATTCCTTGTTATTGGTTTCAGCTTTAAAAACTTACACTTTTCTCATTCAGAAATTTGTCAACTCCTGTCCATACAAACAAAGGAACTTAAGTTACATAGTAACCAGCTTTTGACTATCACTTCAACCTATGTACAAGTAATAAGACTATTTCTACTATTTTTTTCTCAATTAGCATGAATAAATAGAAGCATAAGCTTTCTAGCAATAAATTGTTACAGAGCTGCAGAGAAAGTCATGTGAATGGAACACATCATGTTTTTATTATGTAAATTAATTTTTATATTAAAAATACTCCAAACGATGCATTTTAATAGCTTCTCACTCAAAAAATGTAGGTGTTACACTAAGTGATTTTAAAAGAAAGATTCAATATGTCACTTTTCCACAGTACTGCTAATAATTGAATAAAATTTATTATTATTCCTCAAAATGAGCGTTTTGGTAACTTAAATACTTTGTTATTCAAAATTAGAGCATTATTTTAAAAAACTTATACGGCCATTATCCTCAACAGTGTTACATTTTTAAAGTTACTGCTCATAAACTATATAAACTAATAAATTTGGCAATTATATTCTGTATATATTTTACTACCTATTATATATATTGCTTTCATTCATTGGAATTATTTATCTTGATCTTTTCTAAATGTAAAAAAAGTTTGCATAAAAGTCTAAGTTAATATTATTCCAAAGCAAACCTTTCAAATAGTCATTAATACCTTGTATTCAAAAGAAAGAGAAGTTGAATATTAATTACATTTGAAAATAAAGTTTCTAGTCGATTCGTTTTACAATGAGTACATTTGAAATTCTAAAATTATTAAATTAAGGACATAGTATTAAAGTGTAATCAACGATAAGCTTGTAAAATACAAAATTTGGTATTCAAGTTTAGTATTTTCTAAGCATGTGACAGGAAAATTTCAAGGAAAAGATCCCCAACCCAAACTAATCATTACATAGAAAAAAATTCGAACATTTTTATTTAAAAAAAAATGTGTCTAACGTTTTGAATTAACATTCGTACATTTTCACTTGAATTTTCTGGGAATAATCCCTGACGATGTCTTCATTCTAGGCGACTTTTGATAACTGGTAAATCATAAAAGATAACAAAAATGTACTACTCAGAAGTGTAGATCTCGTTAAAATACACAAAATATGTTATATACATTTTTTCGTGGAGTTGACCATTTCCGTGGTATTCCTTGTTATTATATTCAATTTCAAAATATTTATGTTTCTTTTATTTTACTTCTGACCATGCAAAGAAACAATTCAATATTAATAAATCACTGATTATCACTTTAACCTAACGTATTCCTTTATTTCCTTCTATGTATAAGGAACTAATTAATAAGGCACAAAATTGTCGAGTCTCTAAATTGCCGGATTGGCGTTCAGAGTATATAACTATGACGTGGTGGAGAAAACGTGGTCTCTACAGCCTGTTTCGAAACGCGTTGTATTATCTAGCATTGCTCTCTGCCTGGTCTCTTTCAGTTCCTGCTAGTTGATGAAGTGGTGAACACTGAAAGAGAGAGCAGGTTGAAAAATGTTGAAAATACGAAAGGATAGGCGTTTGACATTGACCAAGCTTGTGGAGACTCAAACATATTTTGAGTGACAGGAGGTGAGCCTTTTCTTTCGATATAGTGAAGATGTATCTTGTAATTCACTGCGACGATTTCTGAGTGAGTTTGATTGATTTATGTTCATTGTGTTTTTATAGTTCTGCACATTATCTTTAATTTTTTGTATCAAGATTTACACTTGTATTTGTAAAATGCACATTTTTACTTTCTCTACACGTACTATGTATATAGTTTATAGAGAACGTATTAGTATTACACCAAAAAATTCGATATCGAGATATCAGCGGAAATATGTTTTGAGGTCCCCTGAGCTGTGTGTGTTTTGTGTGTGTATCTGTGGGCAACACAGCTTAAAAACTAAAAGGCCGTTGAATACCTAACTTGGTATTTGAGTTTGGTGGTGCCTTTCAAGAATGCGACACGAAATGTTTCGAGAAAATCTCCCACACTCCAAACTAACATTTATATGGAACATTTTTGGAAAAAATTGATTTCATGCAAAATAGCTCTAACAATTTTGATTAAAATACTGTATATTAAAGCTATTTACATACAAAATAAAATGTATACCTTGAATTTTCTGGAATAAGCTTCTAAAGAGGTATTCATCCTGGATGCATTTTGCATAACTGATAAACCACAAGAGAGAGAAAACAAGGTACCAAACAAAAAAGCTAATCTCGTTAAAATACACAATTTATGTCATATACATTTTTATTGTAAAGCTGACCATTTCCGAGATGTTCCTTTTTATTGGTTTCAATTTTAAACTAGGTATTTCTGCAAACGGGGTCACCTTTCGTTTCATCTCTTTTGTTTTTCTGAAAATGCAAAGGCAACCAAACTTCAATTGTTCACATACGACCGGCCTTTATTTGTTATCGCTTTAGTCTAGTGTATATCGTCAATTCTTTTCTACTTACAAGAAGGCAAGTAATTATACCATTTCTGCAATTGTTTATCTTGATTATCATATAATGGCACAATCTTTTTTTTAAGAATATCTAGTTTGCAGAACAGGTAGAGAAAGTCATGTGGATGGAACACACCAAATTTTTTATTTACTAATCATATTATGAAAAATTGTTTCATCGTACTATTTTATGAATTAGAACGATGCACATAATGTCAATACATGTAATAAGATACTTTTGGAACAGATTATACCTCAACATGTGCATATTTACACTACAAACGCCTCCCAACTACCCTGTCTTTATACCGCTGACTGTTCTGGTGTGCGTAACTATGTGTACATTGGGACTCAAAACTGAGCTTAATAATAAGACCATTTTGCTAATATTTATCTCGATTGCCATTAGTAGGCCCGGGTTCAATCACAAACTCCCACATTTGGGATTCGTGGTGGACGAAGCGGCGTCTGGACGGGTTTTCTCCGGGTCCTCCGATTTCCCTCGCCATTCATTCCACCAATTGCTCCATCATCACCTTTCCAATCATCAATTTGGCTTACATTTCGTATCACCCACTTCCTCGTGCTCATGCCTGGCTTTGGGCTGACCACCATTCTGCGGTTTCGTGCCGTAGGCTCTCCGAGGCTTCTGATCCCTAGGCATTCGCTTGTTAATCCTTGGGGGGTGTCAGTTCTACAATTACGGGGAGGGTAAGCCGATTACGAAACGAAACCATGAAGTAATAGAAAGAAGAACAACAATCTTCTAAGAATTAATCTTTTTTTTTTCACACAAGCCGTGTGTAGGACAGGAATTATACCAATTGACGATAATGGTTGGCTCTACTATGAATCCTGGTACTTAACTACTTACAACATTGTAAGTCACCATTGGGGTTGTCAGTTCCACATAATTTGAGAACCCTTGTGGTGTACCGGGAAACATGAGAGTCAGTTGAAATTTTCAATGCTATGCCGGCAAGTTGTCATGGTAGCTCAGAGGCGGAGCAACCGCTAGACATCGGGAAATCCGTGGTTCAAATTCCGGCTATGGCATTGAATTTTTCAGTCTGACACTACCTATCCAATCTTCTAAGAAGTTTATTTGCAGGGCAGACGCATCAGGGTTTTTAATGTCTACCGAAAAGCTTCTATCATGATTAAAATGTAACATCTTTCTGCTTTAAACCACCCGGTGAAAAGGGAGATGATTCTATACCGTTAGAGGCTTTCTGTGCGTTACTGTGTTGACCTACATTATGTGCGACAATTAGGGGGTAATCCAGTTTAATGCATCAGCAGCGCTGAGAGCGGATACCCTGGTCACCTCTCACCACAAGTCCATAGAGATGATGGATCTGAGATCAATTGGATGAGCTGTCTTGGTGTCGCACCACGAATCTCATCACTTCCATGTTTCTAACACTCACACATCTCAAGTGAAGTAACTGCACTTCCCCTATTAGTTTCGTTTTGTATATCTGTTCTAACAAATTAAACAATGAGACCTTCGTAAACCTTGCAAATAATTTATTGTTTAATTAATACACACACTGCTAAACATGAAAAAATCTGATGTGTTCCATTCTCTAGTTCTTAAATAAGAAACTTTCCTTACAAAAGGTTATTCTGTTATCTATTCAAGATAAACATTAGCAAAATTGTCTTATTACTTGCTTACTTGTAAGTAGAAGGAAAACTAGGGAATACACTAGGCTAAATCTATAGATAGTAACATCTTTTAAAATCGGTCCTAAGTGAATCAATTGAAGTTCGGTTCACTTTGCATGGCCTGCAGTAAAACAAGAGAGATTAAGCGAAACTTCACTTCACGTTTGAATAAACTTTAAGAAGTTTAACAAAATCTTTAGAAACCGACGGCTCTACATAAAAAACATATTTAATGAGATCTATATTTTCTGTGTAATAAGCTTTTGTTCTATCTCCTACAGTTTATAGAAATTTCGACAAAACACATCCAGAACAAAGAGCTCTTCAGAAGCTATTGCCAGAAAATTCAAAATATACATTTTATTTGTTATGTAAATATCTTTAATATACGGTATTTTAGTCAAAATTGTTAGAGCTATTTTTGAGAAACACAAACTTTTGGAAATTTCTCCATATAAACGGTAGTTGGTGTAGGAGGTTTTTCTTGGAAATTCTCGTGCCGTATTCTTGGAGGATACTAAAGGAAATGACCAAGTTTGATATTTAACGTTATTTTCGTTTTTGAGCTATGCTGTCCACAGGCACACACGGAGCTTTTTTCAAAAGGTGCTTCTTCAGAACTCAAGGGACTTTAAAATAAAATATATATTTCCGGTTAAATTTCAACATTGAATTGTAGGTGGAATACAATATCTTCTCTATTTACTATGTACATTGTAATTACGGTCTAGAGAAAGTAAAAATAAGGAAAAAAAAAAAAACACATTCCAACATTTTCAGCGGGGGCAATATATTATAACCAGGAAAAACTGCCCCGTCAATATAGATCCTATGTTGCGTACTCATAAGTAAATTAAAATGTAATAGATTTTATTCAAAAATTTTAAAAATTGTGTAACATGCTGCTCTAGCACAATTATATTATGTTTAATATCCAGTCGATGACCGATCTGAAACCCTCAACTCTACAAAAAACTGTACATGACATAAAGTTTGCGTTTTAAAGAGATATGCCTTTTTTGTGGAGTAAGTTTTACCTATGTTTTACAGTTTACTAGTTATGCAATGTCATTCAAATTAAGAGGACTTTAGGAGCATATTTTTTCCTTGCAAACATCTTAAATTTACGGTATTTTATTTAAAATTGTTGTTTAAAGTCCATCCACACACACACACACATACACACACACACGCACACACACTCGTGACCCTTTTCTAAAAATGACTTTTTTGTTATTCAGCTAGCCTCAAAATATGTTTTGTCAATAGCTTGTTTAGTTTTCGAATGACAGCATTTTAAACAAGACAACTTCAGTATTTTCACGAAAATGGAGGATTTGAAATAACGAGCAGTGATTAAATACTTCCATTTGAAAGATAAACGCCTAAAGAAATCTAGTAGAAAATGTACACTAAAAGACACTGTCCATTCACATTCAATGATTAAAAGATGGGCTGCAGAGTTTAAAATGGGACGTACGAGCACTAGTGATGAGCCTCGCTCTGGACGCCCTGTAGAAGTGACATCTACAGAGATCATTGAAAAAATTCATCGTTTAGTACTGAAATACCACAGATTAAAGTTGTTGGAGATAGCAGAGGCTGTAAACATATCAATAGATTGTGCAGGTAATCTTTTAAGTAATGTTTTGGTCTTTCACAAGGTCTGTGCAAGATGGGTGCCGCGTTTATTGACACCTGATCAAAGAAAAACTGTTTCTGTTAAAAATATGGAGCTCTACCGTAAAAATCCCAATGATTTTTTGAGTCGGCTTATTACCATGGATAAAACTTGGTTACATCACTACCCTTCAGAAAGTAAATCACAGTAAAAACAGTGGATTGCTCCAAGTGAACTAACTCTAAAGACTGCAAAGTCAATTTTATCAGCTAACAAGATTATGGCGAGTGTTTTCTGGGATGCACAGAGAACTATTTTTAATGATTACTTGTAAAGGGTAAAATTATCACTGGTGACTACTACACAAGCTTACTGCAACGTTTGAGCAATGAGGTGAAAAGAAAAGTACCTCATTTGGCAAAAAAAAGTCTTGTTTCATCACGACAATCCTCCGGCACATCGTTCAGTCATTGCAATGGGAAAAATGTGCAAATTAAAGTTCGAATTGCTTGAACATCCACCCTATTTGCCAGATCCAGTACCCAGTGAATATCACCTGTTCCCAAACCTCAAAAAAATTCTTGGAGGACGAAGATTTGACACCAACGAGGAGGTCATTGATACGGTAAACAGCAATTTTGAGGACCTTGATAAATCGCACTACAGAAATGGTTTAATTAAGTTAGAACACCGATATGACAAATGTATTAACTTTTCTGGAGATTATGCTGAGACATAAAGCAAAAAAAAAAAAATCCATTAAATATTGTTTTCATTGAGAGTCCCGGGACTTACCAGTCGACCCTCATATATCTTCTCTATCCACATGCACATTGCACATATTCAATAGAGAAAGTAGACAAAGGTGTTGCTTTTTGCTCATGTTTTAAATTCTATTTTAATAATTGCACTATAAAGAATCCCTTGCAAAGCATATTTTCTTAGTATAGTTGTTAAGAATATGCAATTAATAGATATCTACCACCAAGACTAGACATTGTGGAAACGGGAGCAGGAATACATTACGTGGTGCTTTTCTCTTCTCTACGTAAATTTCATGACTGTGTTGTACTGTTTTACCGCATTGTCCCTGACTAGAAACTATTTTATGGATAGTTAATGTCATTGTCTGTAGTGTGCTGTAGTGTATGTTGAATATGTTATAGGATTCTTTCGTGAATGCGAGTTGTGTTAGTGAGGTAGTAATTGTATACATAAGCAGAACAAGAACGTAACTTGTCAGAATGAATAAAACATGAAGAACTAGAGTGAGAAGAAAAACAGGGAATTTCTTTACTATCAAAAGTTACTGCTGGTTTCAGAAAAAATGAGAAGTAGTTCGGTACAAATAAATTGCTGGAGGGTGTGACCCGATTTCATGAAGAATTTGAAAATTGTATGTGTTTCGCTTGCATGACTTTCTGTGCATAGAAGTTATTGTTACGAATACTAATTATCTTCTCTAGTATGTGTAATGTACATAGTGGATAGAGAAGGTATTGCATTCCAATAAAAACTCCATACCGTATTCACCAGAAATATTAAGAGCCTCTATAATTCCAAAACGAAAAGTCTGTTAAAACAAAACTTGGTTTATAAGTTTAGAATCTTCCAAGGATCCGACACGAAAATTCTCAGCAAAATCCCCTTCATTCCAAAGTATCCTTTACATGGAAAATTTTTAGAAAATTTTGATCTTCTAAAAATTGGCTCAAACGATTTTAAATAAAATGCTGTATAACAAAGATTTTTACATGGTAAATAAAATGTTTATCCTGAATTTTTTGGGAATAGCTCCGGAAGTACGCTTACTTATGAATAGCTTTTACATAATTGGTAAACCGTAAGTGAAAGATAAAAGCTTATTCCACAAAAAAAATGTAGATCCCATTAAAACACCAATCTACGAGGGCCGTTCAGAAAGTAGCCTCCGATCGGTCACAGTGCGGGTAGTGGGGGGAGTAGCGACGCCATCTGTGCATTCACGCACTCAGCAGGTCAGTCGGCATCAAGCCGTGGTCGAGTGAAAGTCGTACCTGCGCTAGTTTAGTGTTTGTGGCCGTTTGAAATGTGTACTGCAATAGAAAACCCCGCCAAATGTGAAGTGCGTGCTGTTATAAGGTTTTTTACAGCCAAAGGATATTCTGCAGCAGCTATTCATCGTGAGCTTTGTGCCGTGTACGGACCAAGAGTTATGAGTGAAGGAGTGGTCCGTGAATGGGTACGTTTATTTAAAAGTGGACGAGAAAACGTTCATGATGAAGAGAGGAGTGGTAGACCATCATTGGTCACGGACGAACTCGTTCAGACAGTTGATGCAAAAGTTCGTGAAAACCGACGTTTCACAATGTCGGAGTTGTCTACTGATTTTCCACAGATTTCTAAGACTCTCTTGTACGATATAGTGACAGCAAGATTGGGTTACCGTAAGTTCTGTGCACGATGGGTGCCCAAAATTCTTACCGACCACCACAAAACTCAAAGAATGGCCTCTGCATTAGACTTTCTGTCACGTTATGAGGTCGAAGGTGAACCATTGTTAAACAGAATCGTGACCGGGGACGAAACCTGGATTAAGTACGTGAACCCTGAGGCAAAAGAACAATCAAAGATGTGGGCACATTCAAATTCGCCTACCAAACCAATAAAAGCCCGGCAAGATTTTTCTGCCCGAAAATTGATGGCAACGGTGTTTTGGGATGCAAAAGGGGTGTTGTTGGTTGAATTCATGGAACGTGGGACGACCATTAATCAAGACATGTACTGTGAAACACTAAAACAATTACGACGGGCTATACAGAACAAACGCCGTGGTATGCTGACTTCCGGTATCGTTTTTTTTGCACGATAACGCCCGTCCTCACTCTGCTTGCAGAACAACAGCCCTTCTTGAGTCCTTCAAGTGGGACGTTGTCAACCATCCACCTTACAGCCCAGATCTGGCGCCAAGCGATTATCACCTCTTCATGCATATGAAGAAATGGCTCGGGTCCCAGCGGTTTGATGACGACGAAGAGCTCAAAGATGCGGTCACAGGCTGGCTCCAGGCACAAGCGGGTGATTTTTATGCAGAAGGAATTTCAAAGCTTGTGAACAGATACGATAAGTGCCTCAATCGTTATGGAAACTATGTAGAAAAATAGTGCAAATATGTAGTTGTAAGATGTATATATTAAAATATTTTTATTTAACTTGGTGAATTTCTTGCAATCAACCGGAGGCTACTTTCTGAACGATCCTCATGTTTTTGTACACTAAACCAATTCAGAGAAATTCCCTGTTATAAGCTATGTTTTAAAGAAATCTACAATTTTTGTGGTACGCTTTCATATATGGCTTAGTGTTTACCATTACACCTTATGAAGAGAATTTCGTAGTTTTTTTCTTTCAGAATTTACACAGTATGAACTTTACTTAATAAAAATCTTAATATTTTTGAGAAATTAAAAAAGCGTCATAAATGTCCATGTAAAGACATATAAACAAATGTAAGGAGTTTTTCTATAAATTGTGCATATTCACGAGTACTCAAAACATGCATTTCCGTTAAAATCTGTGTATCGATGTTTTTGAGTGGAACATTATACTTTCCCTACCTACTAATGCATAGCAGAGAAAGTAAAACTAACTAAAATGCTTCCTTGTAATTTGGGTTGGGAGAATTTTCCTGAAAGTCTTCGTTTTGTTTAGAACATGCTCAATTTAAACACCAATTCTGACATTTCACTCATGTTTCGTTTCTGAATGATGGTATTCACAGACAAACAAACAAACGGAGACTGCCTCCGTGGTCGAGTGGTCAGCGGAGGTCCTTCTTTAGCCAGAATTATTCCCTATCCCACATGGAGTCTGTAATTATGTATGTGAGATGAATGTGTATGTGTTTAAGGAAAATAAAGATGATTTAAGCCAAACGTAAAAGAACAGGCAACGAGCTGTTTCAAGTGCAAAGCCCCCGATATGACCTTAGATGTTAAAGGGGGCAATATAAATGAAAAAAAAAAAGTTTGAGTAAACTAGAACTGGTAAATAAAGAAAGTGACAATTAACTCTTAGTAATTTTAACGAACTCACCCTAACGATAACAATCTTAACTATGCGACTTCAAATTTTTACTTTCTCTTCACGTACTATGTACATAGTGTATAGAGAATGTATAGTATTGCACTTAAAAATTCGATACCGAGATTTCAGCGGAAATATATGTTTTGAGACCACCTGAAACCAAAAAAGCATTGCTAGAAATATGTCCGCGTGCGCGCGCGCGCGTGTGTGTGTGTATGTGTAGCATAGATCAAAACGAAAAGTATGTTAAATACCAAATTGATATTTAAATTTAGTATCTCCCAAGGATGCAGTACGAAGATTTTAAGAAAATCCCCCCCGTCTCCAACTACACTTTACATGGAAAAAAATTCGAACATTTTTATTTTCTCAAAAATAGCTCTAGTGATTTTGATTCAAATATCGAATATTAAATATATTTACTTGACAAATAAAATGTACATCTTTAATCTTCTGGGAATAGCCTCTAAAGAATCTTTATTCTGGACGAATTTTGCAGCATTTTGCACAACTGGTAAACCGTAAGTGATAGATAATGTAGCACACAAAAAATGTAGATCTCGTTAAATCACATAATTTAGGTCATATGCGCTTTTTTGTAAAACTTACCAGTTTTGAGATATTACTGTTATTGACTTTAGCTTTAAAATATACTTTCATGCAAAGCGGACCGAACTCAATTTTTCACATAGCGAGGAGCTTTAAATGGATTTGACTATCGCTATATGCTAATTTATCCCCTTATTTCATTTCAATTGAAAACAATGCTAATTGAAAATTATACTAATATTTATCTCGATAAGTATCTATGATGTAGATAAAAGAATAGTCTTTTGTAAGAATAGTTTATATTTGGAACAGCTAAAGAAATCTATGTGAATGGAACACATAAGATATTTTGATAGTGTTTAACAGCCGCTCTAACTAAATATGGCACCGCAGGCGATGACACTGATGAAGCATGTAATGAAGATGCGGTACCAGTGGAATGCGATGGTGGGAGAAACCGTAGAATCCGAAGAAAACCCCGCCCCTGCACTGACTTGTCCACCACAACCCCCACATGAGGTCGTCTGGAACATCCAATTCTAAAAAATCTGATGTGTTATACTCACATGATTTTCTCTAACTGTTCTACAAACTTCTTACATTACATTCATCTTCATTAGCACAATGTTCTTATTACTTAGTTCCTTATAAGTAGGAAGAAAATAATGGAATACACTAGGCTAAACTGATAGTCAAATGTTTTAAAAGCTGTCGTTATGCGATTGTCATTACAAATAGCTTCTTTTCTTGGCCAGGAGTAGAACAAAAGAAAAACGGACAGTCCCGTCTGAGAATAGTGTAAGCACTTCACAACTGAAACTAATAACAATGAATACCACGAAAATGGTAAGCTCCACGAAAAAAATGTGTATGACATAACTTGTGTATTCTAACAATACTTACATATTTTGTATAGTAAATTTTTGTCTATCTCTTACGGTTAACTGGTTATGCCAAATTAAGTAAAATTAATCCAGAATAAACAGGTCTTTAGAAGCTATTCCCAAAAAATTCAAGATCGTTAGAGCCATTTTTAAGAAAATCTAAATTTTCGAAAAAAGTTCCAATGAAAGGGTAGTTTGGGGTGGGGGGATTTTTCTCAAAATTTTCGTGTCGCATCCCTGGAAGATACTAAACTTAAATACCAAGTTTGGTATTTTAGCTAGTTTTCGTTTTTGAGTTATCGTGTTCACGGACACACGGACACACGGACACACACACATGGACCTTTTCCTGCAAATGCTTATTTTGGATACAGGGGGTCCTAAAACATGTATTTCCTGTGAAATCTCGGTATCAAATTTTTGGGTGGAATACAATACTGCTCTATCCCTATGTATATTGTACATACGGGGCTAGAGAAAGTAAAAAAAAATTATCGAATGGGGGTCCCAAAATATAAGCCACAAACTTGGTGGGTGCGAAATAATTTCCGTTCTATTACATAATTCGAAATTAGTACTCTGTGCTTTTTACCTGTACTTAATGCTTAGTGTAGGCTGTTCTGCTCGTTCTAGATTGGAACTTTAATTTCGGCTTATTTTCATTACAATCTAAGCCACTCCCAAGTAAATGCATACAATGCTGAGGAAAGAGGAAGTCCATGTTTTAATTGAAAGGAAATTAAAAGTTTTTAATTAAAAGGAGTTGCCTCGGAAGGACCAGTGATGTAATAGGTGAATATCCTTAGGGTACAATTCTATTAAAATCAGGCATTACAAAAGGTGATGGTAACACGTTTTCTTTCTTTGCTTTTTTTTTTTGCTTTCTCTACACGTAGTATATACATAGTGAATAAAGAAGACACCGTATTACACCCAAAAATTTGATAACGAGATTTCACTGGAAATACACGTTCCAAAAAAAGCATTTTCAGAAAAAGATCTGTGTGTGTGTCCGTGTGTACGTGTGCCAGTGTGTGTTGGTATTTAAGTTTAGTATCTTCCAAGAATGTGACACGAAGATTTTGAAAAATATCCCCCACCAACAGCTACCCTTTACATGGGAAATTTTTCGAAAATTTTGTTTTTCTCAAAAGTGGCTCTAACGTTTTTTTTTATGAAAATATCGTATACTAAAGATATTTACATGACAAATGAAATGTATATCTTGAATTTTCTGGGAATAGCCTTTAAAGACCTCTTTATTCTGAATGAAGTTTGTTGAAATTTGCGTATGTGCCAAGCCGTAAGAGATAGACAAAAACTTACTACACAAAAAATGTAGATTTTGTCAAAACACACATTTTATATTTTATGTTTTTGTTGCGGTGGTAACCGTTTACGAGATATTCCTTGTAATTGATTTCAATTGTTTTTGTTTTTGGTTTTTGGTAGTATTTAACGACCGCTTTAACTACTTGCGGCACCGCAGACGATGACACAGATGATACATGAATGAAGATGGAGCACCGGTGGAATGTGATGGCGGGAGAAACCTGAAAACCCGGAGAAAACCCGCCCACCACAAATGTCACATGCGGTCGCTTGGGATCGAACCCGGCCCGTCTAGGTGAAAAGCGAGAAGTCTAACCACTCGGCCACGGCGGCCATTTCAATTGTAAAGTACTTATGCATTTCTCAGACAGCCATGCAAAGAAGCGATTTGCAACGACAATCACTTAACGACAGCTTTTAAAACATTTGACTGTCACTTTAGCTTAGCGCATTCCTTTAGTTTCCTTCTATTTGTAAGGAACTAAGTAATAAGAACATTCTGCTGATGCTTATCTCGATTAGCGGAGTAGAAAGAAAAAAATCTTTTGTAAGAAATTTATTTGTAGAGCAGCTAGAGAAAGTCATGTGAGTGTAAAACATCTGATTTTTAATATGTATTTATTTAAAACAAATCCTGTATTAATGCCACTTTTCCGTGAAAATTACCTAATACTTGCTTATTATTATTATTATTATTATTATTATTATTATTTCATGTGTATCTGAAGTATAAAGAAAAACTTTGAAGCACTTACTTTCTTTATTTAGCTTGTATATACAGTATATATATATATATATATATATATATATATATATATATATTAAATTCTTAGAAATTCTTTTTAACCATTTCTGAAATTATTTATTTTCTAAAAAGTAATTTACAACAGATATGGAAAATGCAAATGATTCAGATTATTTCTAAAACATTAAACATTGAGTATAAAAAAATCATAGTATTTGGACCAATAGATTAAAAGAAAAGATATATTTTGTTAACAAAATTCAAAATATTGGGAAATGGAAAAATTTGAATTTTCAACTTGAAATAGACAAATTTAAGGTAAAATGTTAATGGTAAAAACCAAATTTAGGTTTTTTAGCAATTTTTACTTCCTCTAGCTCCATCTGTACAATGTACATAAGGATAGAGAAGTATTGTATTCCACCCAAAAATTCGATACCGAGATTTCACCGAAAATACATGTTTTAGGACCTCCTGTATCCAAAAAAAAAAAAACACTTGTCCGTGTGTGTGTGTGTGTGTGTGTCCGTTTGTCTGGAACACGATAACTCAAAAACGAAAAGTAGCTTAATACCAAACTTGGTATTTAAGTTAAGTATCTTCCAGGGATGCGACACGCAGATTTTAAGAAAAATCCCCCCACCCTTCACATGGAACGTTTTTCGAAAATTTTTATTTTCTTAAAAATGGCTCTAAAGATTTTGATTAAAATATCATATTAAAGATATTTACCTAATAAATATAATGTATAACTTGAATTTTTTGGGAATAGCTTCTGAAGACCTGTTTATTCTGGATAAATTTGGCTTAATTTGGCATAACTAGTAAACCGAGATAGACAAAAAGTTACTATACAAAAAATGTAAGTCATGTTTAAATACACAAGTTATGTCATATACATTTTTCTCGTGAGCTTACCGTTTTCGAGATATTCATTGTTATTAGTTTCAGTTGTGAAGTATCTACTTATACTTTTCTCAGACGGGAGTGTCCGTTTTTCTTTTGTTTTACTCCTGGCCAAGAAAAGAAGCGATTTGTAATGACAATCGCATAACGACAGCTTTTAAAACATTTGACTATTGGCTTAGCCTAGTGTATTCCCTTATTTTCTTCCTACTTATACGGAAATAAATAATAAGAACATTGTGCTAATGAGTACCACGATTAGCAAGATGCAGAAAGAAGAAGACTCTTATGTATGAAGTTTGTAGAACAGCTAGAGAAAGTCATGTGAGTGTAAAACATAAGATTTTTCATCATAGTGGAAAGGTTAAAACACCACACCCACTTACTGTCATCCATTTAAATCGTCACGTGATACGGTTTAAAGAGCCGCATGGTAATAAAAACAAAAGAAAATTGAACTTCAAGCATTACATTAATTAGACAATTTTTTTCTCGTTTTTTTGCACGTTTTGATTAGTTTTCACAGATGAGTATCCTTAAGCAGAAACGCCACGTAGTATAAATACTCCATGAGAAGCAAACACTTTTAGACTCTGTAATACAGCTGATTCCGCTGTTTTGGATGGTGAAACATTGTAGCAGGGACATTCATTACGAATACCACAAATAGCACCATTGTGTTTTTACTCTATGGAAATATCTACCCTTTAACACAACAACGCGGAAAATAAGCTTAAGAGTATATTTATTGCTGTAGGGCGGATGTGTGAACATGTTATGACAGCAATCAATAAAGCCGGGTGTAAAACATGACCACAGTCCAATCAGAGCCACAGTTGTTTGCATACAAGTTGGTGCGTGCGTGCGTCTGACGAATAAAGGGGGGGGGGGGACCTGGTCACCAGGCCTGTAAAACATATCATTAACGATCTTCTCGCCACCAAATATGCATAGCCCCACGGTCGAGGTAACACCAATGAACAAGGGATTGCCCGGAATTCCCTCAACTAAAATCGCTCAACTTCTGGTGTAACCTAACAGCAGTTCTAGGTGAATTTTATGTAGCCAGCTTCTCTTCTGGTTTTATCAAAATATTTATAAACTTCTTAACGTCTCTACAACCTATCCTAAGTAAAGGAAGTATTGCATTCCACTCAAACGATCAATGCTAAGATTTCAACGAAAATATACCTTTAAGATTCCCTGAATCCAACATAAAAGCAGTTTCAACTTTCTCTAGCACGTAATTCGATTTTTAAATTTCAACAGAAATATATGTTCTGTGGTCTACTGAGACCAAACTAAGGTCTTTTTAGAAAAAGTTCCGCGTTATCTGTAGCCATCATAGCGCAAAACAAAAATACCTACCGTTAAATACCAAACTTAGTATTTATGTTTATTATCTTCCAAGGATACGATACGAAGATTTTCATGAAAATCGCCCCATTGGAAACTACCCTTTATGTTGTTCTCAAAAATGGCTCTACAGACTTTGATTAAAATCTTTTATATTTAAAATATTTGCATGACAAAATATATATCTTGCATTTTCTGGTAACAGCCTCTCAAGACCTCTTTATTCTAGATGATTTGTTTTGAATGTTCATAACTATGTAGTATACCGTAAGAAATAAACACAAATTTAGTACTCAAAAAAAGGCGGAGCTCCTTAAAACACAATATTCATGTCACATGTCACACACACACACACACACACACACACACACACATATATATATATATATATATATATATATATATATATATATATATATATATATATTTCTACTAGTATTCTTCTCGAATAGCATGAAGTGGCTAGAAGAATAAGCTTATTAACAATAATTTGTTTTAGAGATTAAGAGAAAGTCATGTGAATGTCACACATACGATTTTTAGAAAAGAATCTGTTTTTTTGTATGTGTGTGTCTGTGGATAGCATAGCTTAAAAACAAACTGACGCTTAAATACCAAGTATGGTATTAACATGTATTATCTTACAAGAATGAGATACGAAGAATTTTAGAAAATCGCCTCACCAAAAATTATCCTTTATATGGAAACATTTTTTAAAATGTGGTTTTTCTTAAAAATTTCTCTAAGTATTCCAATTAAAATACCATATATTAAGGATATCTACATCACAAATAAAGTGTATATTTTGAATTTTCTGTGAATAGCCCAGAAGACCTCTTTGTTCGAGATAAGTTTTGCAGACTTTTGTATAACGGTTAAACCGTAAGAGATAGAAAAAAATTAATCCACATAGATGTAGAGCACGTTAAAACACATAATTTATGTTCATTTACAATTTTCGTGTAGAGTTGATAGTTTTAGAGATATTCCTTGTTATTAATGTCAGTTTCCAACTACCTAACATGCAAAGAGAACCGAACCTCAATTGTTTCATAGAGCGACCAGCTATTAAAAGATTTGACTATGGCTTTAATGTTTATTTCCCTTCTAAATACAATGAGTCAAGTGATAAGACATATTTTGCTAATGTTTATCTCGATTAGTACGGTGTGGATAAAAGAATAATCTTTTGCAAGAATAGCTTGTTTTTGGAAGAGCTTGAGATGGTTATGTGAATGGAACACAAAAGACTTTTAGAAAAAGTTCCGTGTGTGTGTGTCTGTGGACAGAATAGCTCAAAAACGAAAAGACTGCTAAATACTAAACTTGGTATTTACTCTTAATATCTTCCAAGGATGCGACATGAAAATTTAAAAAAAAAGTCGCCCCAACACAAGCTACTCTTTACATGGGAAATGTTTGGGAATTTTGTTTTTCTTAAAAATTGCTGTAAATATTTGATTCAATATACATTGCGGATAGTTATATCACAATAAAATGTATATTTGGATTTTCTGGGAATAGTTTTGAAGAGGCCTTCATCCTGGATGAAATTTGCTAAAAAGTTGTATAACTGTTAAACCGTAAGAGATAAGACAACAACTTACTGTACAAAAAATATAGATTTCGTTAAAACACATAGTTTATGAGTAGATCTGACCGTTTTAGAGATATTCATTTTTACTTTCTCTATACTCACTATGTACATAGCGTATAGAGAATGTATTGCCCTCCACCAAAAAATTTGATACCGAGATTTCACCGGAAAAATATGTTTTAGTGTCCCCCTGTATCCAAAAAAGTATTTTCAGAAAAAGATCCGTGTGTGTGTGTCTGTGAACACGACAACTCAAAAACGAAAAGTCGGTAAAATACCAAAATTGGTATTTAAGTTTAGTATCTTCTAGGGATGCGACACGAAGATTTTGAGAAAAGTCTCCCCACCCCAAACTACCCTTTACATGGAACTTTTTTCGAAAACTTTGATTTTCTAAAAAATAGCTTTAACGATTTTGATTAAAATATCGTATATTAAAGTTATTTACCTGACAAATAAAATGTATATCTTGAATTTTCTGGGAATAGCCTCTGAAGACTACTTTATTTTGGATGAATTTTTCATAATTACTGAACCGTAAGAGATGGACAAAAACTTAACCCACAAAAAATGTAAGCACGTTAAAACACACAATTTATGTTATATGTATATTTTTTTTTTCCTGGAGTTGATCGTTTTTGAGATATTCCTTTTTCTTGGTTTCAGCTTTGAAAAACTTATACTTTTCACATACAGGAATTTGTCAACTCCTGTACATACAAAGGAACATCAGTCACATAGCAACCAGCTTTTGGCTTTCACTTTAACCTATGGTACTCCCTTATTTCGCTTCTACTTACAATACAGCAAGAAATAAGACTATTTTTGCTAATTTTTCTCGATTAGCATGAAATAAATAAGAGATAGGCTTATTAACAATAATAAGATATAGAGAAAGTCATGTGAATCGAACACATCAAATTTTTTTGGTTTTAGTTTTAAACTACCTAACTTTTCTCAAACGTGAAACTAGCTTTCGGTTCATCTCTTTTATTTTTAATGCAGGCCATGCACGCAAAACAAACCTCAATTGTTTCGCATAACGACCAGCTTTTAAAAGATTTGACAATCGGTTTAGCCTAATTCATTCCCATATTTTTTTTGCTTACAAGGAAGTAAGCAATAAGGCAATCCTCCAAATGGTTACCTCGATTAGCGTAACGTTGATAAAAGAAGAATCTTTTGTAAGAATAGTTTGTATATTGGACAGCCAGAGAAATGTATGTAAATGAAACCAGTCAGCTTTTTAGATAAAGGTCAGTGCGGCTGTGAATAGCATAATTTAGAAATGAAGTGTTTATATTTAAATTGTACATTCTTGGAAGATACTGAACTTAAATATAATTAAGTTTTAAATTTAGCAGCCTTTCGTTTTTGAACTATGCTGCCCATTGACTGAAAAGCGCGCGCACACGCACACGCACACGCACGCGCGCACACACACACACGGACATTTTTCTAAAAGTCTTCTTTTTTTTTTGTATCAGGTCTCAAAATATATATATATATTTCCGGTGAAATCTCGGTATTGAATTTTTGGGCTCAATACAATACCTTCTATACACTATGTACATAGTGTAATAGGGGATAGAGAAAGTAAAAATAGGACATCGACAGTAAAGCTTGCCCGTCACGACACAGAAATCTGGAGGCACTAAAACGAAAAACAGTGCAGAATTAGGCATAATTATTGATCCTGCCACTCTAAATAAACTAGAAATCTTGTGTGGATGACATTTAGAGTAAACTTCTGTTAATTGCATTTATAATATTTATTCGTTTGTTTTGTTTTCTTCCATTTATACCCCACTTTAAATGCATTGTTTTATTGGTGGCATTTCCCTGGGGAGTATATTGCAATTGGCAATGGTGTTAACTCATGCGCTATTTTTTGTTGTTGGGTTTCTATTCTCTTTAATTATATTCATTAGATCACACATACATTCACGCTTTCTTTCATACTTCCATCTGAAGAGGGTAGAGAAAATCTAGGCTAGAGATAAGTTCCCCACCTCCCAGCCGGGAATCGAACCCTGGATCTCAATCACAGCAGTCAGGAGGTCTATCGACTGAGCTACGAAATAGATGCTGTGGTTCTCAGCGTCCCATTCTAAATTGAGCGTGAAAGACCGCTTAATTTTGCTCAGATGCCTCTCTATCAGGCTTGAGGTTCTTTTACGTTCCATAAATCTACGACACGGGACCAACGGCTTTAGTTCCCTTCCGAAAGAAGCCTTGCTAAGGATTTTTACACCCGAATCCGCGACCTTGGGTATATGAAGTTAGCTACGAAGCAAATCACATTTATAGCTTGTAGGTAGTAAACGGATTAATAATGATTTTAATACTAGTGATTGCTTGATGTGCTACTCACGCTTAGAGGTTGTGACAGAACTTATGATATGACTAGTTACAGAAAAAAAAAATCTGTGTTCCATTCACATGCCTTTCTCTACATCGCCGTAAGAAATTATTGTTAAAAATTATATTCTATCTACTTTTTACAATGGAGATAAACATTAGCAGAAATTGTCTGAATTACTTGCTTCATTTTAAGTAGAAGGAAAATAAGGAAATACACTAGGCTAAATCGAATTTCAAATCTCTTGAAAGCTGGTTGCCATGCGGTTGATATTCATTTCTAGGAGTTTACAAATTTCCGTGTGAGAAAAGTTTTAAGTATTTTAAATCTGAAACAAATAACAAGGAATTTCTCAGAAATGGTCCATTCCACGAAAAAACGAATATGACATAAATTGTGTGTTTTAACGTGATCTACATTTTTTTTGTGTAGTACGTTTTTGTCGATCTCTTACGGTTTACCAGTTACACAAAATTCAGCCAAATTCATTCAAAATAAAGAAATCTTTAGAGGCTATTCCTAGAAAATTCAAGATATACATTTTATTTGCCATATAAATATCTAAATATGCGGCATTTTAATCAAAATCCTTAGAGCCATTTTTGAGAAAAAAAAATATAAAGGGTAGTTTGGGATGGGGGTATTTTTCAAAATCTTCGTGTCGCATCGCTGGAAGACACTGAACTTAAATACTAAGTTAGTATTAAAGCAACTTTTCGTTTTTAAGTTATCGTGTTTACATACATACATACACACACAAACACACACACACACACACACACACACACACACACACATACGGAACTTTTATTTCCAGTGAAATAGACATTCGAATTTTTGGATGGAATGCAATACTTTCTCTATATAATTTTTGAAGAAATCAACTTTTCTAAAAGTGTTCCATGTAAAGGGTTATAGAATTTACTTGAAATATTGGGTAGCATATTTGGAAGATGATAAATTTAAATAGCAACTTTTATATTTAACCGACTTTCATTCTTGAGTTATTATAATCATAGAAAAAAACAACAGATTATTTCTACTTTCTCTAAACGTACAATGTACATACTGTATAGAGAAGGCACTGCATTCCACCCAAAAATTCCACACCAAGATTTCATCGGAAATACATGCTTTAGGATCCCCTGCATCCAAAAAAACATTTTTAGAAAAACATCCGTGTTTTTCCGTGTGTCGCTGTCCGCGTGTCTGTGAACACGATAACTCATTAACGAACTGTCCGTAACATACCAAACCTGGTATTTAAGTTAAGTACCTTCCAAGGATGCCATACGAAGATTTTGAGGAATATCCCCCCTACACCAAACTACCTTTACATGGAAAATGTTTCGAAAATTCTGATTTTCTCAAAAACTGCTTCAACTATTTGTATTACAATACCTTTTATAAAAGGTATTTGCATGACAAATAAAACTTAAACCTTGAATTTTCTGGGAACAGCCTAAGAAGTACTCTTTATTCTGGATGAATTTTGCTGGATTTTGCATAACTAATAAACTGAAAGAGATAGACAAAATCTTACTAAACAGAAAATCTAGATCTTGTTAAATCACTCAATTTATGCCATATATATTTCTTCACGAAGTTTGACTTTTTGAGACGTTCCTGTTCTTGGTTTCATTTTTAAAATGCTTACAACGTTTCACATATGGGAATTTGTCAACACCTGGCAATGTAAAGAAACGGATTTCATCCTCATGGCTATCAGCTTTGAAAAATTTGGACTATCATTTAATTCCTTTCTACTTACAAGAAAGCATTTCTGCTGTTGTTTATCTCGATTAGTATGAAGTAGAGAGAATTATATTTTTTTTAACAATAGTTTGCTACAAAGTTTTAGAGAAAGTCATGCGAATGAAACACATCAGATTTTTTAAAACTGCTTTCTTGGTTTTAAGGGACATCAAACCACGTGTTTCCGGTAAAAGTGGACATCAAAATTCTGTGTAGAGTGCAGTATACCTCGTTTTACACTAAATAACAGAGAAAATAATAAACGGTCACAGGTAGAGAAGATATTGTGAATGATATCAAGTTTCACGCTTTAAACAATTCCATTAAAAAAAATCCACAGTGGCTTTACAAAAAAATCTGATGTGCTTCATTCACATGACTTTCTCTACATAGCTGTAACAAATTATTGTTAAAAAGCACATTCTTGTATCTACTTATGATAAACTACTTTATCAAATCTTTTAAAAGCTGGTTACCATGTGGTTGAAATCCATTTGTATACAGGTCCAGGAGTTTACAACTTTCCGTGGGAGAAACATCGAAGTATTTTAAATCTGATATCTCAGAAAGTGGTCAATTCCAGTAAAAAACCTATATAGCTTAAATTGTGTGTTTTAATGTGATCTACATTTTTTGTGTAATAAGTTTCTGTCTATCTCTTACGGTTTATCAGTTATGCAAAATTCCTCAAAGTTCATCCAGAATTAGGACGTCTTTGGAGGCTATTGTAAGAAAATTTAAGATATATATTTTATTAAATATCTTTAATACACGACATTTTAATCAAAATCGTTACAGCCATTTTTGAGAAAATCAAAATTTTCGAAACTTTTTCCATGTAAAGAGTAGTTTGTACTGGGAGGGGGGGTTCTCAAAATCTTCGTGTTCAATTGTCGTGTCCACAGACACAAGAAAACTCATACACATACATACAGGACCTTTTTAAAAAAAAAAAAAAGTATACAGGGGACCCTAAAACGCGCATTTCCGGTGAAATCTGGGTATCGAGTTTTTGGGTGGAATACAATACTTTCTCTATACACTATGTACATAGTACGTGTAGAGAAAGTAAAAAGGGGCTTCCTGGTTCCAAATAAGCTAATTTCGAAATATATTGTTTGAAGAGATGCTTAGATGAATTTGAAGAGATGCCAAAGGCATGCAAATCGAAGGGGATGCAAAATTGAGGAGATAAACTTTCTTTGCCATTAAAATCATTGGCAAACATTCATCTGTCTGTGTTAGCAGATTTTTCGTAGATAAATGATGCAAAGCGTTGCTTTCCTCCTATATACTATGTACGCTATGATCATATCGGATTTTTTTCCAGCGTAAAACTACGCAGCAATGACTGTAATCAACTGTAAATGAAACAAAAAGCCACCACAGCAGGAATACATTTATCGATGCGGTATAATCAAGTGGAGCATAAAACACCTTCTTTGTTTCAAAAGTAATTCAAGTTATCGCCTCATTGACAATGAATAGCATCAATACAAGCCATGTAGAGCCAGCTGGAAGCGGATATCCCCGTATTTCTCTTTCGTGCAATAACGTTTCATTGCATTATATCTTGTTCTATTGATGGTAGCAAGTCTGGTTTTATTTTACCCCTAGCTGGCTGCTCGATTTTACTCAGATTACCCCCCCCCCTCCAGCACTTGCAAGCGAATGTCATGCCTTGGGGTTCTATGCCTGTCGGGGAGCCAACGGCACGAACCACAGAATGGAGAACCTGGAACGTGTGGCGGTTAGTAGCCAGTCATGAGCGTGAGGAAGTGAATGATAACAAAGGCGAGCGAAATAGATGATAGGAAAAGTGATGATGGAGCAATTGGTGGAATGAGTGGTGGGGAAACCGGAGAATGCGGAGAAAATCCGCCCACACGCTGCTTCGTCCACCACAAATACCACTTGATGGGCGCTTGAGATCAAATCCAGGCCGCCTAGATGGGAGGTTAGCCACGGACAACTGCACCTGCAGTCTAGAAATTTCTCCTTTAAAAAAAAATTTGGTCTTGTGCAATAAAGATACACAAACAGAAAAATCTGATGTGTACCATTCACATGACTTTCTCTATATCCCTGCAACAAATTATTCTTAAAAAGCGTATGCTTCTATTTACTTCATGCTAATCTAGAAAAATTAGCAGAAATAGTCTTATTACCTTCTTCCTTGTAAGTAGGAAGGAAATAAGGGAGTAGCATAGGTTAAAGCGATAGTCAAACGCTGGTTACTATGTGACTGAAGTTCCTTTGTTTGTATGGACATGAGTTGACAAACTCCTGTATGAGAAAAGTTAAGATTTTCGACTCTGAAAACAAAAACAAGGAATATCTAAAAAACGGTCAACTCCAAGAAAAAAAGTATAGAACATAAATTGTGTGTTTTAATGTGCTCTACATTTTTATGTTGTAAGTTTTTGTCTATCTTTTACGGTTTAGCAGTTATACAAAATTCCGGAAAATTCACTCAGATTAAAGTAGGCTTCAGAGGCTATTCCCAGAAAATTCAAGATATACATTTTATTTGTCAGGTAAATATCTTTAATATACGATATTTTAATCAAAATCGTTAGAGCCATTTTTTAGAAAATCAAAATTTTCGAAAAAAGTCCCATGGGGTTGGGGGGATTTTTCTCAAAATCTTCGTGTTGCACCCCTGGAAGATACTAAACTTAAATACCAAGTTTGGTATTTTAGCGACTTTTTGTTTTTGAGTTATCGTGTTCACAGACACACGGACCTTTTTCTGAAAATACTTTTTGGATGCAGGTGACCCTAAGACATATATTTCCGGTGAAATCTTGGTATCGAATTTTTTGGTGGAGTGCAATACCTTCTCTATACACTATGTACATAGCACGTATAGAGAAAGTAAAAAGTAGTATTGAAGGAAAAAACTTTAGAATAGGTACGAGGGCTGTCCTAGAAGTACCCGACCTAACAAAGAAAGGACAAATATTTTTGGGAAAAACATCTTAATTCTCCACATAGTCTCCTTTTAGCTCGATACACATTTCCCAGCGATGTTCAATAGCTTCGATACCCTGTTTATAGCGAGAACTATCGACTGCTGACTCCACTTCGTCATTGTTGGCAAATCTTCTATCAAGAAGCCATTTCTTCAGGTCTAGAAACATGAAATAATCGGAGGGGGAGCTAAATCTGGCGAATAGGATGCATGAGGAAGCAATTCGAACTTTAACTCATTGATTTTGGCCATGGCGATAATGGACGTGTTAACTGGTGCATTGTATTGATGAAACAAAACAATTTTTCTATAAATGCAGCCATTTTTGCTCGATTTCATCATTCAAACGCTGTGAAAAGTTCGTATAATTTTCGCCTTTGATTACTTTTTCTTTTTTGAAATAATCAATGAAAATAATCCCGCGAGCGTCCCAGAAAACTGACGTCATGACCTTGCTTGCAGATGGAACTGTCTTCGCTTTCTTCGGAGCCGATTCTCCCCTTCCAATTCACTGTTTTGATTGTTCCTTCGTTTCAGGTGTGAAGTGATGGACCCAGGTTTCATCCATTGTTAAGAATCGATGCAAAAACTTTATTGCAGTGAAACATTTACAAACACTCGACTGAAACATCCTCATGACGCTGTTTTTATTCCAGTGCGAGAAAACGCAGCACTATCTTAATAACAACTTTCTCATATCCAAATTTTCAATCAGTATGCGATGTACAGAACTTTTTGAAATGCCTTTAATGTCTAATAGCTCGCATACTTTCAGTCGACGGTCATCCAATACCATTTTGTGAATTTTCTTTAGAAGTTGTGGACTGGTAACCTCATTTGGTCGGCCACTGTGATGTTCGTCTTGGCAGCTCGTACGTCCGCGCTTAAACTCTGCCATCCAATATTTCATTGTTGTAAACAAAGGAGCAGATTCCCCAAAGTGGAATCCAGCTCAGCTTTAATATTAGTTGGACTAAGACCTTTCAAATGAAAATATGGTATCACATAACGATGGCCAATTTTTTCCATGTTTACAAATTCGCTAAGGACATTCACAATGATGGCTGCCAAACAAATGCTAAAATAATTAAAATCGTCAAACTTATGCTTTTTAAGGTTTATATTTTTTACCATGGCTGTTGTCAGGCCAGATACTTCTGGGACAGCCATTTTAATTATCTAGGAGTTTCTTTAGCGAGTAATAGGAAAAATTCAGATGAATTCCATTTACATGATCTTCTCTACATCTCTGTAACAAATTATTGTTAATAAGCTTATTGTTCTCTCCACTTCATGCTAATCGAGAAAAATACTAGCAGAAACTGTCTCGTTACTTAGTTCCTTATAAGTAGAAGGGAAATAAGGGAATCTACTAGGCTAAACGAACAGTCACATGTTTTAAAATGTGGTTGCTATGGGATTGAAACCCGTTTATTTGCGCGGCCAGAAGTTCACAAGTTTCTGTACGAGAAAAGGTAAGTATTTTAAAACGGAAACCAATAATAACAAGGAATATCTCGGAAACGGTCCACTTCACAAAAATATATATAACATAAATTGTGTGTTTTAAGGAGCTCTACATTTTTTGTATTGTAAATTTTGGTATATTTCTGTCGGTTTACTAGTTATGCAAAATTCAAAAAAAGTCATCCAGAATAAAGAGGTTTTTGAAGGCTATACCCAGAAAATTCAAGATATCCATTGTGTTTGTCATGTTAATATCTTAAATATAACATATTTTAATTAAATTCTTAGAGCATTTTTGAGAAATTCAAATTTATCGAAATTTTTTTCCATGTAAAGGGTAATACAGTATGGAAATCTTCGTGCCTCTTCCTTGGGAGATACTGAACTTAAATATCAAGTTTGGTATTTAATGTAATTTTCGTTTTTAAACTATGCTGTCCCCACCCCCTCCCCGACATACACACGCACAGCACAGACTCACTCACTCACTCACACTCATAGGCAGATACACACGGACCTTCTTTAAAAAATGCTCTATTTTGGATTCAGAGGGTACCAAAACATGTTTTAATGTGAAATCTCGGTATGGAATTTTTGGATGGAATGTAATACCTTCTCGATATACTATGTACATGGTACGTGTAGAGAAAGTAAAGAAGTAAAGCAACGGACAACTTTAACTGCAGTCAGTTGATATTTTTTTTTGGTAGTGCTTAACTCCCGCTTTTACTGCTCTGGCACCGCAGGCGATGACACTGATGCTATATGAAGATGGATCCCCGGTGGAATATAATGGCTGGGGAAACCGGGGAACCCGGAGAAAACACGTTTCCATGCGTCAATTTGTCCACTACAAATCTCAAATGTGGTCGCTTGGGATCGCACCCAGCATGTCTAGGTGAGGGTCTGACCACTCGGCCACGGCGCGGTCCTCAGTTGATATAGAATTGATAAATTATTCCTATAAATGTTGGAATATATATAGTGTAAATAATGGACTATTTGTAGACACCGAGATGTTTATAGCCAGGGGGCTGTTTGTAGATGGATGTTTCTGCTTATTATACTATACATTTAATTTAAGCCCTTTAGTTTCAGTAACTGTAAGGATGTTTCTGTTTTTGAGTTTATATATTCATGAAAATGCTTTAAGGGTGAGAATGGGTACTCAAATATATCTATAAATATAACTAACAAATTAAATTTGATATGAATCTATCTTTTGTCTTTATACTGTTGCAAACATAGAGGCAATATAGATAAAGAACATTTTGATCATACAAAAATATTATATTTCAGTGAAATATAGGTATTTTATTTTTGGTGGAATAATAGATTTTAATATTATATTTTTTTTAAGATAAAATTTTGTGTATGTGTTATTTTTTCAGCTGTTCACACATAACATCTTTGAAGAACTTCTAAGGCTATTCAAAGAGATGACAAACTAGTATTTTAATTATCATATCAATATAGGTAATATATCTTTAAAATAACTTAGAACTATTGCTTTTAATCCACAAAAGTTGATGGACGGTGGGTAGGCGAGTGGTTGTGGCGGGCGTCCAAGCGGATGGATGGATAGATGAATGGGGATGTAGGGAGGGACAGCAATAGAAAGGCGTACATCTATTCTTAATCTTCCAATTTCGGTCCAGATGTTCCCAAAACATGTACACCAGATAAAATGTTGACATCGAAATAGTATACAAAGTAAGCCGTTGAGAGAGGGAGGGAGAGAGAGGGAGAGAGAGGGAGAGAGAGGGAGAGAGAGGGAGAGAGAGGGAGAGAGGGACAGGGAGAGAGGGACAGAGAGAGGGAGAGAGAGGGAGAGAGAGAGGGAGAGGACGCCAAGATTACTTCTGTTTTGCATCATAAGAGAACTCTGTTCAATAACTCAACATAGGTATTTATGATGCTATAGCGTAAAGCTATGGTTTTTCATTCGAGCGGAAATATTGTGAAACAAGACTTAGTCGAGTTTTCCTACGAGAATTTTCAGATGTAAAAATAAAAGCATCGAAAGATTAAATATCTTTGAGGTTAAGTTTGAGCCATTCACCAAGAGATATAGTTCACTATTTATTTCGCAGTGTTAGGATGAGTTCAGTGGTTCTAGTTTCGCTTTATGTTTGCTGGCACGATGACGGTACGGTCATAGCAGGCTTTGACAAACCAATATTACTTTCTCTACACCACTGTATACAAAGTGAATCGAGAAGGTATTGCATTCCGCCCAAAATTCGGTACCGAAATACATTTTTTGGGTCCCCCTTCAATCCATAAAGAACATTTTAGAAAAAGGTCCGTGTGTATGCGTGAGTGTGTGTTTGTGGGTCTGAGGATAGCATAGCTCAAAAACGAAAAGGTCTTTGAATACCAAACTTGGTACTTAAGTCTAGTATCTTCTAAGGATGCGACACGAACATTTTCATGACAATCCCCCCTCCTCCAGCTACCTTTACATGAACATTTTCCGAACATTTTTATCTTTTCAAAAATGGCTGTAACGATTTTGATTAAAATATCATATATTAAAGATATTTACCTAGCAAATAAAATGTATATCTTGAATTTTCTGGGAATAGCTTCTGAAGACTTGTTTATTCGGAATGAATTTTGCTTAATTTGGCATAACTAGTAAACCGTAAGAGATAGAAAAAACTTACTATACAAAAAATTTAGGCCTTGTTAAAATACACAAGTTATGTCATATACATTTATCCCGTGGAGCTTACCGTTTTCGAGCTATTCATTGTTATTAGTTTCAGTTGTAAAGTACTTATAATTTTCTCAGACGGGAGTGTCAGTTTTTTTTTTTTTTTTGTTCTACTCCTAGCCAAGAAAAGAAGCGATTTGTAATGACAATCGCATAACGACAGCTTTTAAAACATTTGACTATTGGCTTAGCCTAGTGTATTCCCTTATTTTCTTCCTACTTATACGGAACTAAATAAGAACATTGTGCTAATGAGTACCACGATTAGCAAGGTGCAGAAAGAAGAAGAATCTTATGTATGAAGTTTGTAGAACAGCTAGAGAAAGTCATGTGAGTGTAACACATCACACTTTTTTTAACTTATTGACGTTGAAGATAACATTATCTCGTCCACGACTAATTTTAATCGTTTTGTCAGTTGATTAGAGATGTATTCACACTAAATTCGTGAATTATTTTGGCGAAAGTTGGAACAGAATTAATTTTTGATTGCATTTTACGCTTGCTGCACTTCTTTGCACGTGGATTCCGTAAAAATAAATTTTGCGAGCTGAAATGAGCTTTAAACACTCAGTTATTCTCAGTCAAAGAAACGATATTTTATGAAGTTTTAATAAAAATTGGCGCATTAGCTCTGGGTACTACAGACATTTACTCAAACAGAAGAGAAAACGAAGCATTTTCTACATTTTAACGGCAGCGAGATATTGCCGCAAGTCCAGAGAAAATCAATAAAAGAACCTCATTATGCGTTTGAATTCGGGAACTGTTTAGCATGATCTACACGGAAAAAATCTATTACACCAAATATTGAGGCGATTGGGACCTCTCGTATAGAGAAATGTTATTAAAGAATGATTATCCCTGAAATATTCAATTAGTAAAAAAGTCTGATATGTTTCATTCATATGACTTTCTACACATCGCTGTAACAAATTATTGTTAAAAAGCATATTCTTCTATATAATTTATGATAATCGAATTAAACATTAGCAGACATTTACTTAATTACTTGCTTTATTGTAAGTAGAAGGAAACTTGGGGAATACACTAGACTAAAGTGATAGTCAGCTCTTTACCATGTGCTGTTTCAATACGGGGTCTGAAATTTACAACTTTCCGTCTGAAGAAACTTAAGTATTTTAAATCTGAATCAAATAAAAAGGGGTATCTCAGAAATGGTGAATTCCACGAAAAAACGAATATGACATAAATTGTGTGTTTTAACGTGATCTACATTTTTTGTGTAGTAAATCATTGTCAATCTCTCACGGTTTGCCAATTACGCAACATTTAAAAAACTTAATTCAGAACAAGGAGGTCTTTAGAGGCTATTGCCAGAAAATTCAAGATATACATTTTATTTGCCATATAAATATCTTTAATATACGGTATTTTAATCAAAATCGTTAAGAGCATTTTTGAGGAAATTAACATTTTCGAAATTTTTTCCATGTAAAGGATAGTTTGGGAAGGGAGGATTTTTCTCAAAATAATTGTGTCACATTTCTTGGAGGATACTAAACTTAAATACCAAGTTTGGTATTTTACCGACTTTTTCTTTCTGAGTTATCGTGTTCACAGTCACACGGACACACACACACGCGGATTTTTTCCCAAAACTCTCTTTTGGATACAGGGTACGCTAAAACGTGTATTTCAGGAGAAATCTGAGTATTGACTTTTTGGGTGGAATGCAAAGCCTTCTCTAGACACTATGTAAATAGTATGTAGAGAAAGTAAAAAGCAATTACAACAAACTTAATGTTAATAAACTTCCGTCTAGAACATTTTCGTAAATAGTTGAAGTGCTTTCAATTACAATAAGTATGAAGCTGTAATTTTTGCCACGGACCTCTGAGTATTGCCCATGTAGTACTACTGAATGATTGAATAAGACCGTCGATTCGGTTTAATCGTTCTAGAGTAGCAACGGTTTTAACCAAATATTTAGAATTGTTTATGATAATAAGCGAGATATGTCGATTTGTAGACTTTTTAACCAGTTATTATTATACTTTTATGGGAAAAGCAAATAAGTCTGCGTATTATATTCTTCTAAGCGGAAACTAAATCGATTTAGAGATTCTCCAGCAATGACAACATACAAAATGATATGATATCTTTGCCCTACGTTAGCGTGGAAATGGAAATTTCTGGGTCACAATTTCAGCTGAGGCGAGTTACCTAAAAATTTGTCTTCCCTCATAGGATTCTCCCTTACGCCGATAATTCTAAGTTGACTGGGACCCGTTAATTTAAGCTTTAAATATGTATTTATTCAACAACTAAACATGCGATATGGTAGAGTAGTGTTTAACGCCCGTTTTTACTACTTGTGGCATCGCAGGCATTGACACAGGTGATACATGGAATGAAGATGGAGCACCGGTGAAATGCGATGGCGGGGGAAACCGGAGAATCCGGAGAAAACCCGCCCCTGCGCCGCTTTGTCCACCACAAATCTCACATGAGGTTGCTTGAGATCGAACCCTGGCCGCCTAGATGGGAGGCGAGTGGTCTAACCACTCGGCCACGGCGAGGCCAACATGCGATATGATTTGTCTTGTTAAATGTTAAAACAGGCAATACCTTAACATTATATGCAACATTGATTAGTATGAAAAATACAGATTCTGAGAAATTTTAAACTTAAAACATTCCAATGTGTTCCTTTCACACGACTTTCTCTACCTCTGTATAACAAATTATTGCTAAAAAGTTTATTCTTCATGCTAATCGAGATAAATATTAGCAGTAACACTTTCTTGTAAGCAGAAGGGAAATAAAGAAATACACTGGGTTAAAACGATAGCGAAATTTTTAAAATCTGGTTGCCATGTGGATCAATTTAGTTTCTTTGCATTGCCAGAAGTGACAAATTCCGGTATGTGAAAAGTTTCGGTAGTTTAAAACTGAAACAAATAACAAGGAATATCTCAAAAATGGTCAACTCAACGAAAAAAAATGTATTAGACATAAATTGTGTGTTTCAACGAGATCTATATATTTTGTGTAGTAAACTTTTGTCTACCTCTTCCACTTTACCAGTTATGCAAAAAATTTATCGGGAATAAGTTATATACCAAGTTTGGTAATTTTCAACTTTTTTGTTTATGTTACGGTGTTCAAGAACACACTGACACACACACACACACACACACACACACACACACACTCGTGCATGGACCGATTTCTAAAAATGTTTTTTTATACAGGGTACCCTAAAATGTCTATTTTCGGTGAAATCTAAGTACCGAATTTTTGCTTGGAATGCAATATCTTCTCCATGTACTACGTAAATAGTACGTGTAGAGATACTAAAAAGGGCTGCAATAATACTGTGCTGATGCATATAAAAGGAATTAAATGGTAAATAATACTAAAAGCACATATCATGACTGCAAAGCAATGAAACATGCTTGTTATAAACCATTATTGCACTGTTTAATAAGTAGAAATGCATTAGCGGACATAAAGTCAATATAAATCTGATATTGAATGATTTGTATTAATAAATATCTGACGTATTCCATTCATATAACTTCTTCTACCTGTTCCAAAAACAAACTTTTTATAAGAGATTATTCTTCCTTCTACTTCCAGCTAATCGAGATAAGCATTAGCAGAATTTTCTTATTACTTAGTTTCTTATAGGCAGAAGGAAACTAAAAAAATACACTATGCTGAAGCGATAGTCAATTGTTTCAAAAGCTGCCGCTATGCATTTATCATACGCTTCTTTGAATGACCCGGAGTAAAATAAAAGAAACACGGACGACTTCCTGCTTGAGAAAGCGGTAGTATTTTAAAATTGAAAAAGAATAACAAGAAATATATCGGAAACGGCTAGTTCTACAACAAAATGTATACATACATTGTGGGTTTTGACGAGATCTACATTTTTTTTTTTTGCATAGCAAGTCTTTACTAGCCTTTATACTTCACCCGTTATGCAAAAGTCATTCAGAATGAAGAGATCGTCAGAGGTTATTCCCAGAAAATTCAAGATATACATTTTGTTTGTCGTAAAAGTATCTGAAACATATCGTATTTTAATCAAAGTCGTCAGAGACGTTATAGAAAAAATCAAATTTATTCCATGTAAAGGGAATTTTCTTGAAAATCTTCGTGTCACATCCTTGGAAGATGCTAGGATTAAATAGCAGTTTTTGTATATAACGGAATAGTCATTTTTGAGTTATATTGTCTACACACACACACATATAGACATACTGATATTTTTCTAAAAATGCTTTTTTGGATTCAATCATCTCAAAATATATTTCCGTTGAAATACAGTACCTGTCGATTTTTTTTTAGTTGAATGTAATACCTTCTCTACCTACTATGCAAGTTGTACATATGCGATAGAGAAAGAAAAATGGTACAATTTTATCCACCTTCCTAAACACTGGAAAGACAGTTTGAGGAGTATGTGTGTGGAAAATCAGAGTGCGATAGGATTCTCGTCTTCCCGTTGTTTTACCTTGTATCTCATAACTCTAGATTCTTACAGTACAATAATTTGCTTTATAATTTTATCTTGGACTTCTTTCATAGAACACATTAACAAATGCTCATGGAACCTATAAAACAAAGAATTGGATTACAAGTATCGAGGTTTATATTTAGTGTATTAACATTGTCCAACACAATTTGTTTGTCTAACTTGAGAAAGTAGAAGTACAATTTAATTTCGGAGCTGTCTCAGTTTAATGAGAGAAGTTATATTGTTTCCTTCTGTCTGCTATGAGGTTCCACCCTTTGGGGCTCTTTAATTCTCTATGAACCACAAGAGCGTTTGTGCATTTTATGTTGGTGACACTGCCAAACGAGGAAGTTTGTTTGTCTTTCAGCTTATGGAGGTTGTTAACGAATTCCTTTCATCCAGTAACCTTTTATCTAATTCAAAGAACAATAGTTTCGTGTAATGTAAGCAATGTTAGCTTCTAAACAAAAATATTGCTTGTGTTGTGTAAAAGCATAATAACTTCAAGCTGCTTTAATCAATTTGAGATGATGTTTGTTTTCTACTGCGCTTTAGGAAGCAGGGTGCTTTTTGACTAATAGGAATGGGCAGCAGGTTAACTAAAATGAGGAAAGGACACATCAAAGCACAAAGGACAATTTGATGAAGTAGAGGAAAGTTGGAATAATATGTATAAAAGAGATGATTCAAAAGCAAATGAGAAAGCTTAATGGAGGGTTCTAACAGTATCGGAGAAGGCCTAGATGAGCAATTGTGAGCAAGAAATATTAGAATGGAACTCCTGGCAGCTTTTTAAAAGAGAATCTAACATACGTGCATCTGTTACATTCACACAGATTTCTCTGCCTATACTACAGCAAATTATTCCCACAAAAAGGGTCTTATTAAACCATTGACTGAAAATACATTTTTACTTATTTCTTAGAAGGCAAAAAAGAAATAACTGATGTGTTCCATTTACATGACTTTCTCAACATCTCTGCAATACATTATTGTTAAAAAGCTTATGCTTCTATTTACTTCATGCTAATCGAGAAAAAATTGGCAGAAATAAGTCTTATTACTTGCTTCCTTGTAAGTAGAAATGAAATATGGTAATACCATAGATTAAAGTGATAGTCAAAAGCTGGTTGCTATGTGACTGAAGTTCCTTTGTTTGTATGGACAAGAGCTGACAGATTCCTGCATGAGAAAAGTGCAAGTTTTTTAAAGCTGAAACCAAAAACCAAGGAATGTCTCAAAAACGATCAACTCCACGAAAAAATGCATATAACATAAATTGTGTGTTTTAATGTGTTCTACATTTTTTGTGTGGGAAGTTTTTATCCATCTCTTACGGTTTACCAGTTATGTAAAATTCCGTAAAATTCACCGAGAATAAAGTAGTCTTCCCAGAAAATGCAAGATATACATTTTATTTGTCATGTAAAGATCTTTAATAATGATATTTTAATAAAAATCGTTAGGGCCAGTTTTGAGAATATCAACATTTTGAAAAAAGTTCCATGTAAAGGATAGTTTAGGGCGAGGGAGATTTTTCTCAAAATCTTTGTGTCGCGTCCGTGGAAGATACTAAATTTAAATACCCAGTTTGGTATTTTACCGACTTTTCGTTTTGGAGTTATCGTGTTCACAGTCACACGGATATGCACACACATACACACACATACATACATGGACCTTTTTTCTAAAATGCCTTTTTTGGATACAGGGGACCCTAAAACATATATTTCCGGTGAGAACTCGGTATCGAATTTTTGGGTGGAGTGCAATACCTTCTCTGTACTCTATATACATAGTAAGTACGTGTAGAGAAAGTAAAACGGAAATAAGAAGGCTAAAGAGATAATTAGTTAACCCATTAATGACCAAAACTATTTTTACTTTTTGCAAAACGTATGTACAATGCACATAGTAAATAGGGAAGGAATTGTCTTCCATCCAAAAATTCGATACCGAAATTTCGCCGGAAATAGAGGTTTTAAAGCACCCTTAAACAAACAAAACATGCATTTTTAGAAACATATCTGTATGTGTGCGCACCTATCTGTTGTCAGCATACCTTAAAAGTCGGTTAATACCAAACGTGGTATTTAGGAACAGTATCTTTCAAGGATGCAAACAAAGATTTTAAAGAAAACTTCTCCACCCATAACTTCTCTTTACATGAAGCATTTTTAGAATTTTGATTTTCTAGTAAATAGTTCTAACAATTCTGATTAAAATGCCATATGTTTATGATATTTTCATCATAAGCGAAATGTATATCCTGAATTTTCTGAGAATAGCATCTGAAACTTCTTCATTCTGAATTGTTTATGTATAACTTTTGTTTAACTGGTAAACTGTAAGAGATAAACAAAAACTGAACACAGAAAACATTTAGAACTCGTTAAACACACAATTTATGTCATATACATTTTTTGAAGAGTTAGCCGTTTTAGAGATATTCCGAGTTATCGGTTTTAATTTTAAGACACGTTAACTTTTCTTAAAAGGGACATATATTCTCGTCTCTCTTTTGTTTACCCTTAGCAAGTTGAGATAACTGAATTTCCATTGCTTCACATAGCGACCGACTTATAAAAGATTTCATTATCTCGTCAACCTTTGCGTTCCCTTACTTCTCTTCTTTTTACAAATAAGCAAGCAATAAGACAATTCTGCCAATGTTTATCATGATGTAGATAAAAGTATAATCTTATGTTAGAAAAGTCATGTAAATAGGAATCATTTATAAACATTATCATCATCATTATTATTATTATTATTATTATTATTATTATATACTAATGTATTTGTATGTTGTATCACTGCTATGTATATTATAACTGCTTTAGAATCAGATAGTATAACAGCTATCATTAATTTATATTCTTAATATAGAATATTTTGTATATTTTGAAGGATATTCAAAATTTCACCATCTAAATTTAGAATTTGAAGTAAACTTAATAAACAAATAATAAATAAAGAGTAGAGTGGGTATTACGTCAGCATCACTACCACCGTTATGTGGTAAACTGGATCAGTGTAAACATGTAACTGTGTATTAATAGGATATTTCAAATTTATTATTTGCAGAGAAATTTGTTCCAGAACCCATGACGAGGTTTGAGAATATTAAATTATTCAGTTAAGAGTGGTCCATTCCAAACAGATCTAACGAGAGACTTTTGTCTCTAATTTGGACTTTATTTAGGAATTTTTGTTGGGTTTTTGATGTGTAATAATTACAGCTCGACTTTGGGTTCCAAAGCGTGCACAGTTACACACAAATAGAGCAGACAGTGGCACAAATAGAGGGTAATAAGGAGGTGTTTATAGCGTAAAAATGCACACGTTGAGGTACGATATAATTTTCGCTGATCGTCGAACGAAAGTTTGCAAAGTTGCATTTGCTATATCAGGTGAGCCAACAGCGTTGTAAAATATCTTCCAAAAGCAGTCCATTAGGTATATATAGGCATTATATGCAGTTATAGTTAATAAATTAACACAATAAAGTAATTATTTCATAATATGATTAATAAATAATAACGCCCTGTACTTTTATAAATAAAATATAAGCTTGATACAAAAAAATCAGGATAATAATGTGCAGTGCTTTGAAAAGACAATGCATAAAAATCAACAGAACTCACTCAAAACTCATTGCAATGAATTACAAGATGTATCTTTACTGTATCGAAAGAAAAGACCTTCTTCCAGTCACTCCTGTTTTAATCATCCACAAGTTTGTTCAGTGTCAAACGCCTATCCTTTCGTATTTTTTACATTTTTTAAATACGTGCTCTCTTGCAGTGTTCACCGATTTATATACTAGATTTTTTAAACACATATTTGGCATTCAGGCTTTACCCAATTGGTCATCAGGATAAAAATAGTGACATAGATAGAACACAAACATATTACATCCATAGCGGGTTTTGAACCCGCGTCCCTTTTGCGGAAGAGCCAAACGCGCCATCGTCCAGGGCTACTGGGGCCGGCAATCTACTAGTTGCCGGTCTCCATGGCCGCGCTTGCTAAAATGCTTTGCTTTGGTAGATACTTGGTAGTGCAGGAAAAAACGGGTTGGAGTCCCGCCTCGGGTATTGGTGTTGTAAATGTGTACACGTCTGTGTATCTGTATTAAAAAAGGAAACAACGGAAATGTAGGTATAAATATAAAAACTAGCTGAACAAGGCCAAGCAGTGAGCAATGCTAAACAGAGCAGCACGTTTCGAAACAGGCTGCAGAGACTACGACTTCTCCACGTCAGTGTTATACTGTATGTGCATCAAAGCTCAATCCGACATTTCGTGAGGCAGAGATCTGGTAATAATAGGGTGTTACCGAAATTCGTAGATCGCAGATTCTTCGTGTGGTGGTAGGGAACATCCATACAAATATTTGTATGCAATAAATCTTGGGTCGGAAATGCAATGTTAATGAAAGTAAAAACGTATGACAAATTGTTGAACACACATTGTTGTTTATTTACGAATTCTAAGAAAATTGGAAGGTATTACATGTTTTTCTTCAGTAATTGACGAAGAGACTTCTAAAACACAGAGAAGCTGAGCTTATAGCAAGCATCCTGGCAGCGGCTGTGGATACCAAGGAAAATTCAGATTATTACTTTCGCTACACGTACTATGTACATAGTGTATAGAGAAGGTATTGTATTCCACCCAAAAATTCGATACCGAGAATTCACCGGAAATACACGTTTTGGGTCCCCTGAATCCAAAAAAACATTTTTGGAAAAAGGTCCGTGTGTGTGCGTGTGTGTGTCTGTGTGTCTTTGCACAGCATACCTCAAAAACAAAAACACTGTTAAGTACCAAACTTGGCATTTAAGTTTGGTATCTTCCAAGGATGCAACGCGAAGATTTGCAACAAAATCCCCCACCCCCAACTACCCTTTACTTGGAACTTTTTTCGAAAATTATAATCTTCTCAAAAATGGCTCTAACGATTTTGATTAAAATATCGTATATTAAAGATATTTACCTGACAAATAATATGTATATCTTGAATTTTCTGGGAATAGCCTCTGAAGACTACTTTATTCTGGAGGAATTTTGCATAACTGCTAAACCGTAAAAAATGGACAAAAACTTACCACACAAAAAATATAGAGCACATTAAAACACACACTTTATGTTATATGATTTTTTTTCGAGGAGTTGATCGTTTTTGAGACATTCCTTGTTTTTGGTTTCAGCTTTGAAAAACTTATACTTTTCTCATACCGGAATTTGTCAATTCGTGTCCATACAAACAAAGGAACTTCAGTCACCTAGTAACCAGCTTTTGACTTCACTTTAACCTATGGTACTCCCATATTTCTACTTACAAGAAAGCAAGTAATAAGGCTATTTCTGCTAATTTTTCTCGATTAGCTTGAAATAAATAGAAGAATAAGCTTACTAACAATAATTTGTTACACAGAAGTAGAGAAAGTCATGTGAATCATAGTCTTTTTAATAGTGTTTAACGCCCGGTTTTACTACCATGTTGATGACACTGATGATGCATGGAATGAAGATAGAGCACTGGTGGAATGCGATGGAGCGGGAAACCGGAGAACCCGGAGAAAATCCGTCACCACAAATCTCACATGCTTGGGATCGATCCCTGACTGCCTAAATGAGAGGCGAGTGATCTAACCACTCGGCCACGGCGCGGCTTACATCCAGATATGCTTCTTAAAGTTCATCAGTTCGAGGTGAGAAGCGTGGAGCTGTAGAACAATTGCTGTAGAATAACATGCAATACCTTACACTTTTCTTAGAATTCATAAATGAACAGCAATGTATGTTCAACAGTTTTCCCTGCATTTTTACTCTGCAGACCCATACCAATGTATTTTTGACCCAAGGTTCAAGTTCCCTACCACCATTCGAATAATCTACACCCATTACGGTAACACTCTGTATAATGTGTGGTCTACCCTTTTCATCATCACCTTAGTAGAAAATCTGATAAGTTCCATTCACATGGCTTTCTCTAGATCTCTGCAACAAATTATTGTTAAAAAGCTTATGCTTCTATTTACTTCATGCTAATCGAGAAAAAAAAAAAATAGCAGAAATAATCTTATTACTTGCTTCCTTGTAAGTAGAAGCGAAATAAGGGAGTAACACTGGTTGCTATGTGATTGAAGTTCCTTTGTATGGACAGCAGTTGGCAAAGTTCTGTGTGAGAAAAGTATAAGTTTTTAAATCTGAAACCAAAAAAAAGGAATATCCAAAAAACGATTAACTCCACATAATATAAATACAACGTGTGTTTTGGTGTGCTCTACATTTTTTGTGTGATAAGTTTTTCTCCATCTTTTACGATTTAGCAGTTATGCAAAATTCCTTAAAATTCATCTAGAATAATTTAGTCTTCAGAGGCTACGCCCAGAAAACTCAATATATCCATTTTATTTGTCAAGTTAATATTTTTAATATATGATATTTTAATCAAAATCGTTAGTCATTTTTGAGAAAATCAACATTTTCGGAAAACTTTCCATGTAAAGGGTAGTTTGGGGATTTTTCTCAAAATCTTCATGTCGCATTCCTGGAAGACACTAAACTTAAATACCAATTTTGGTATTTTACCGATTTTTCGTTTTCGAGTTATCGTGTTCACAGACACACACATACACACACACGGACATTTTGGTGAAAATGCTTTTTTTTTATATACAAAGGGCCCTAAAACATATATTTCCGGTGAAATAACGCTACCGAATTTATAGGTGCATTACAATACCTTCTCTATACACTATGTACATAGTACGTATAGAGCAAGTAAATATATGCCATTAATTCAATTATCACACACGTTTAAAAGAAAACACTCTTTTAAGTGACTCGTTTGCTGAATTATTATGGCTACCTTGAGCTTCCTGAGATCAATACGTATAAAATATTTTTCTAGTGTTGAATTTTCCTTGCTCTGCATTTTTAACAATTCAGACGTGTGGGTAGAAGAGAGACTTTCAGAGGCAGGAAGTTTTTGATGTATGTAAATATGAAAGAGATGATATGCCCTTTACTTGGAAGCCAACATTTCCCCTTTTCTATTTTCTAGAACAGTGAAACCAATGGAATGCTGCATAAATTACACAACACACTGCATAAGACAACTTCATATAGGTATGCTGAAGAGATGGATGTAAGAAACTTGAAACTGGTAAATGAAATAAAAACCCATTCGCATAAGACTGATGCTATATAAATATTGAGGAGCGGCATTTGTGTAAAATGAAAATTCAAAAATATTCATAGCATTCTTCACTTTTACTAGTTATTTGATATAAAACATAAAAGGCGAAGTATCAGCTTTCAGCAGTTTACTTTTAATATTTTTACTTTCTCAGTTCAGATTGTACAATGTACCTAGTGGATATAGGTGTGAAATTGCACCCAAATATTCAATATGGCAATAAATGTTATATATGTTTTAAGTTCCCCCAGTCCAAAAAAAAAGCATTTTCAAAAAAAAAAAAGGTCTATGTGTATGCCTATGGACAGCATAGCTCAAAAACATCTTCCATTCACATGACTTTCTCTACATCTCTGCAACAAATTTTAGTTAAAAAGCTTATGCTGCTATTTACTTCATGCTAATCGAGAAACATTAGCAGAAATAGTCTTATTATTTGCTTCCTTGTAAGCAGAAGCAGGAGGACCACAGCTTAAAATGATGGCCAAAAGCTGGTTGCTATGCAACTGAAGTTCCTTTGTTTGCATGGACAGGAGTTAAAAATTTCCTGTATGAAAAAAGTATGTTTTTCAAAGCAGAAATGAAAAACCAAGAATATCTTAAAATGATCAACTCAAAAAAAAAAAAAAAAAAAAAAAAAAATGCATATGTCATAAATTGTGTGTTTTATCGCGAGCTACATTTTCTGTACTGTAAGTTTTTGTCCATCTCTTACGGTTTAGCAGTTATGCACAATTCCGTAAAATTTATCCAGAATAAAGTAGTCTTCAGAGCTATTCCGAGAAAATTCAAGATATACATTTTATTTGTTAGTAAATATCTTTAATAGACGATATTTTAATCAAAATCGTTAGAGCCATTTTTAAGAAAATCAAAATTTTCGAAATTTTTTCTATGTAAAGGGAGATGGGGTGGGGAGATTTTCTTGAAAATCTTCGTGTCGCATCCTTAGAAGATACCAAACTTAAATACCAAGTTTGGGCTTTAACGGTCCTTTCGTTTTTGCGCTATGCTGCCCACAGACACACACACACATACATACACACAGGCAGGCAGACAGACAAACGGACATTTTTAAAAAATGCTTTTCTTTGGATTCAGGGAGTCTCAAAACATGTATTTCCGGTGAAATCTCGGTATTGAATTTTTGGGTACAATACAATAGCTTCTCTATAAACTATGTACATAATTCGTATAGAGAAAGTAAAAAAAAAACAGTTAAATGTCGAAGTTGGTGTTTAAGTTCAGTATCTTTCAAGAATGTGACACGAAGAGTTTCAGGAAAATCTACCCACCCCTAACTACCCTTTACATGCAAGATTTTACGAAAATTCTGACTTTCTCAAAAATTGTTCAAAACATTTTGATTAAAATGCCGTATATGAAAAATATTCACTTCACAATTAAAATGTATATTCTGAATGTTCTGGGAATGGCCTCTAAACAGCTCTTTATTCTGGTTGAGTTTTGCAGAATTTTGCATTAGTTTTTTGAAACCGTTCGAGATAACACAAATTTACTACACAAAGATATAGATCTTGTTAAAACACCTAATTTATGTCACATACGTTTTCTTATAGAGTTGACCATTTACGAAATATTCATTGTTATTAGTTTCAATTTTAAAATATTGAACTTTTCTCAAAAGGGGGAATAAAAAGCGAACCGAAACTCAATTGTATGGCATACCAGCCAAGCTTTTTTAAACGTTTGACTATCGCTTTAACCAAGTGCATTCCCTTATTTCCCTCCTACTTACAAGGAAACAAGTGATAAACCACTTCTGCTAATATTTATCTAGATTAACGTGATAAAATAAACTTTTGTAACAAAATTTGCTTGTTGAACAGCTAGAGAAAGTTATGAATGGAGCACATAAGATTTTTCTTAATATTATTTTATTATTTATTCTTATACTCAAGCAACTTTTAAAATGTCCCAATTGATGGGATTTAAAAAAATAGAATACTGATTTTTACATTCATTCTTGTTCAATGATTATTGCACTCGTGTGAATTTTTGTACTATACTTATTGAAGGAGGAAAGAATTAATATTGCTTATGAATGGTTTATTTCACAATTTTGTCAAAAGAAAACAATATATTTTCAGACCAAAAATAAAATTAAAGAAATTGAGTATATACTTAGTATATTTCACGGCTATTTAAACTGGGATAAGAGTTTTAGACGAAAATATTCCATTTTGTAAAACATTTTGAAGTTAGAAAAATGTCATACTATTGAAGCGGGTGTAATAAAGTTTAAAGATTTGTCAAAACTATCACTATTTTCTGGCGTGTTATCCAGCTTAAATTAAACTGACGTAGAATAGCATTCTGAAACGTTACACTGCATTTTTACTTAACAGCTGTAGGAAATACAACAATGTTTGAAAATATTATGATTTATTATGTTCCTATTATGTCCATTTGTGAATTATTTTGAGGGCTAAGATCATCCAACACATTCGTCACTTGATTTCTGTAGTGGAACTAGACCAAACTAAAGTAAAGTATTGAAGTAAAAGTTCTGGATTATTGGATTTAGGATTATTGTCACTTTTGACCAATATTAACAGATATGATTCGTCTTTAAATAAGTTTCAATAATGAAATCTAAGTTGGATAGATGAAAAAGCAATTAAAATATAAGTATTTAAGGCTGAAGGATGTTTTATATTTTAAAAATACATTAAATTGTAGCAACAGTTTCAATAGAAAAAGAGTAATTTGACTCAGCTGTGAACAAATGCATTTTGTCAGCTTCCTAGCGTGCCATTACACCGGTTATTTTACGTGGTTTCTCGCCGTCCTTTACCACCGGCACAATTGGCTGTAGCTGCTGCCATTCGAAATCTGACTTTGGGTTTGAACGAATGGCGAATCCATTACCTATCACCTCATTGCTCATGTCTATTCAAGCCTATTCGGGTCGCCGGTGGTGCCATTGTACTAAAAGCGGGCGTTAAACACTATTAAAAAGTGTTGGTGCCTTTGGAAGGGATATGAAACCCGGTTTAAGAATTAGAGGAAGAGCGGTATATGTAGCAATAGGCGGCTAAGTTCTGTTTCTTTCAAAGATCCGACACAAAAATGTTCAATAAAATTCCCTACTCCAAACTAGTACTTACATGGAACAGTTTTTAAACTATTAATTTTTTCAAAAAAACAGATGTGTTGATTTTGATCAAAATACAATAATGAATTTGTGGAATTTTCAGGGTATAGTCTAGTTCATTTAAAATGCCTTTTGTAAAACTTAATATATTGTAAAACACACAGCCAAATATGTAGCTATTGTTAAAGCACACAGTTCATATTAGAAAACATCTTTTGTCAAGTATACCATTTCTGATCTATTCCTTCATAATCATTTACATTTTCAAACATAAATCATTTTTATGTAATTATGCAAAGATTAGAAATTTCAAAGAGATCACGAAGCGCTATGATCTTTAGTACTCTGTATGCTGCAAAGAAATATACAGACAGATAATTGGTTTTTTGTAAGAATAGTTTATACAAACTTGAGTACGGAAAGTGATGTGAGTGTAACACAATAGGTTTACAATTTTTTTCAAATTAACTTACTCGTGGTTATGAGACAGTACGTGTCACAAACTGTATATAATTTCGCAATGAGAACAATGATAAAAATATTAGTATAATAATATTAAACACGTGCAGAAATAAAACTACTCTGAAAGGCAAGTTTAGAGCGAAGGGAAGGTCGATGGTATGTCTCACCATTTCCTGTCCATCAGGAAGAACATTAGCACCGGTCAGCTAACCTTGGGGGACACAGGTAATTTACTGTTACTTATTGTCAGGGACGGGAGATCAACGCTCCTACTTGTGTAGGCAGTGGATTTTCTTAACGAAAAAGATACGAACGACCAATGGGAAACGATTGAACAATCAAGTGGTAAAGTCAAAACATAGCAGATGTTTGAAGCCAGTAGAATTTAAAAATGTGGAAAACAATTACATTCGAGAAGCCCGTTAGTTCACCTCAATCGGGAGGTCCACATTGCACTCCTTGTTGGAGAGTCAGGCACGTAGCAGTGATGTCAGTAACTCAGGGGTGAATTATTAAGTCGAGTCAATAAAATTACATAGGGAAGTATTATTGCTAAATGACGCAACACATTGCGGTGTGTAGTACGAGCGCGTGAGTGATAAGGCGTGGTTAACAAAAGAAAAAGGTGGCGGGAACAAAGTCGCTTTAGATACCAGTCCTGATATCCCTGTAACATAAGATCCATGCTACCCAACTCATGAACCCGAACTCATCCTTAATAATCCCAAATTCTCGAAACAGCGCATGTCAATCTGAAACCGCACCACCTACAACATATTTAAACAATTTATGTCTCTTTTTTCGTATAGAAAAGCTGTTTGGATTTTCGGATCTATAATATTCTAAAGACTTACCTTTTTCTGGCGGAGCTTAATTGCGAGTTTGAGTCGGTTTAAATGCATCCTTTCTCCATGTTCGAAGGCAGGACCCGTGGGGTCATGGTTGAGAAGCACCTCGAGTTCATAAGAGCTCCGTGTGTGGTCCAGCAGGGCTGTGGCGAAGTCCTGGCACTGTTTCCGTAGCTCCTGTTGACATGATCATAATAACAACATGTTAAACATTTTCTAGAGAGCGTAAGTATAAACTATGGTGTCCTGAACCAATTTAAAAAACAGGTAGCAAAATCTATTAAAACAATCTTTTAAAGAAAGAAAATTATTTCCTTGAAAATCAAATATAGGTATGCCATTAGTTAACCAATGTCAAGAAAGGTATGGAATTTTATTTCTTTACTCGAAACTTTCAGTAAAGCTTGTTTATTTACTAGGGTGTTCAATAAGTCCTTAAGATATCAAAGTAATTTCACTCGTAGCATTGAAAAACGTTGGTATTTAATAACCGTTGTCTCTTACTAGCTGGTAGTTAATGTTTCAGTTATACCCATCACGTGCTTTCGTTGTCATAGGTGATTGAATCAATAAACTTGTGATAATTAAGAAAGCTTATTAAATGTCGTGTGGTGATTAAATACTTCTATTTAAAAGGCTCGACACCGAAATAGTTGGATGAAGTACATGAGACATCGGCTCCTACGTTTGTAACAATTTACAATTGGATAAATTAATTATATCTGCAAATGATAAACATTCCTTCTAGATATATAGTAGAAGCGACTTCCTCCGAAAGGGTTGACAAAATCCAGGATTTTTGAGTGATCGATGAATCAAACTTCGCGAAATAGTAGAGGCCAGAGGCATATTACAAGGCATATTGCTCTTAATTTTGCACCAAAAATAGATCTGACAAAGGTCTCGACAAGATGGGTGCCGCGTTTGCTCTCAATTGAGAATAAACGCAATCGTGGGATCGATTCGGAAGCTAGTTTGGTACTTTGTTTTCGTAATCATTCGATACATTACACTGGATGCAACATGGATATATTACTACACTCCAAATACAAAAGTACAATCGAAACAGTGGGGTTTTAAAGGTGAATCGGTTCCGAAGAAGGCAAAGGTAGAATCACCTGCATTGATTACTTGCAGAAAGTAAGGAGGATAAATGAAGAGTATTATGCATCGTTATTGCTCCGTTGAATGGATAAATCAAGAAAAAACGCCCTCAGCTGGCAAAGAAAATTATTCTCTTTCATCAAGAAAATGCAAGGGTGCACACCTGCGCAGTTTCGATGACAAAAATTGTATAACTATGGTTCGAATTACTACACCATTCACCGTATTTAAACAGAGCTGGCCCTCAACGACATTTTTTATTTCCAAACTTGAAAAATTAGCTCGGCAGAAAACGACTCGCGTCTACAGATAAGATCATCTCCCAAACAGAATGCTTATTTTGAGGAACTTCTGAATTCTACTTTCTGGAAGAACCAAAAAAATTGAAGAAAAGCCGGAAAAAGTGTATCGAGCTAAAAGAAGATTATGTTGAAGATTAAAAAAAGCTACCAAAAGTCATTTCTCTCCCTCTTTCTAAGGACTTATCGAACGTTCCTCGTATGCTATTGGATATGGGATAGAGCGTTTTCAGAAGACACTCACCATTACACCATTGAGGATATTGTGCCTACGCCCCTAGAAGGGACACCCCCGCGGGAGGGAGGAGATGAGAGGAATCTCGAGTGACAGTAGAATAATGACATAGACGCCCCGGCAGTCAGACAAGTAGAATGGGTACCTCCGCTCACTTGCAGGTTCTTACGTTCTTAGGTTCCTATGGTGGAATGGCGATCATGAACCTCCAAAATACCATTGCCTACACTTCTAACCGTGAAACAGAAAAACATTGGTGAAGGGTGAATTAAATAATTAATGAAACGAAATGGAGAGCCAGGGAATTCTGAAGATGAGGAAACCCCCTTTAACATTCACCTGAAGGCCCGAAAAAATCCCAAGGGTCAGAATGATCGGGCGCGGGAATGGAACTCAGGACTTCTGAAATTCTAGTCGCACATATTATTTTGGCAGCAAATCACTCGGTATGACCTAAGATATGATAATCTACGGGTCATAACGTTACAACAGGATTTTAACAACACGACATAGGAGGATCCCTGCAAGACAGCTGTCTTTGTAGGTTCCCGTCGATTCAGGTATTCTAGTTTCTAGACGAACTATATGCCGGAGGCCCAGCCAGGTAGTCTCTATGCCACACGTTTGTGCCCCGCTGACTCAAGTACAAATAAGGTGAGGTTTGCAGTAGAGTCAGCAACGTCAATATTTGATCTTAAATGAATGGAAAAACACACTCCTTACATATCAGAACAGATGCAGTGTAACCAATGATACCCGTCGTAAAAATAATTTGGAAATAGCGTGAAATCCAGTTTTATACAACAAACTTCATGGAAATGTATCATTTGGTGATGATGTACTCGTGGGGCCGGCATAATGTTCAATGATCGTAAAGATCTGCACATTCGAAGGTGGAACTGTGAATAACGGAGGTACAAAGGCCAGATTTGGAACCACAGATCGACGTTTCAGTGGTGCAGTTGGTCCACGCATCATATTTGCGGAAGACAGACAATACACGTTCTCATAGAGCCCAACTGGTGAGCGACAATCTTGAAGTGGAAATTATCCAGCTATCCACCAGGTCTCCGAATATGAATCTAGTAGAACATGCCTAGTGTGCATTAGGAAGACGAGTTGTACCCACCAGACTTTTTGGAGGACACATCCAGACATCGAAATGTTCTTCGCGAAGAATGGGTACAGTTTGCTGCAGATTTCTAGAACCACCAAAATGATCTACTTATTTGACGTGTGCGTTAATATTGTTGCCGCATTCAAGAGGGCAATTGCCGGGATGATTCAGGCGGTTTCGTCTGCTGCCAAATCAAACTAACGCATGAATTAGTGTCATATTCGTTTTGGCAAGTGTAACAAATGGTAACACCAATTTTTTGTAGCAACATCATCTATTCTGAAAACAGCTATTTGCTGAATTGCCCTCCTATTATTTGGATTTGTCTTAGAGATTTCTCGCTTATATCAATTCAGTATGTTACTCTCGCGGTATTTTCTCTTTTTTTCTTCCTTGCAAAGAATACTAGATGTTCGCACTCGTTGCTTGCTGTTGACTTCGTACTGCATAACTCAAAAATTAAAAGTTGCTTAATACCAACTTGATATTTAAGTTCCGCAACTTTCAATGATACGACACGAAGATTTATATAATTTTCTCACCTCTAATTACCTTTTACAGTGACATGGTTCGAAAAGTTTGGTTTCCTTAAACGTTCTGTGACGATTATGGTTGTCTGCAAGACTTTTATGCAACAAATAAAATATATATCTTGAATTTTCTGGGAATGGCTTCATAAGTCCTGGACAATATTTGCACATATGGTAAACCATAAGAAACAGACAAAGTATTACTAAATAAAAATCCTAGATCTCGTTAAAGTTATCTCCATTTTTAGTTAACCATTTCCGAGACATTCTTTGATATTAGTTCGCTTGTGTTCGCTGTTTCTTTCTTACTTCTAGGCGTGCAAAGAGAACGGAAATTCCATAACATCACATAGTGACCATCTCTTAAAAGTTTGAATATAACGTGGTTTAATTGTTTATTCATATTATAACTGAAAGGAAACAAGGAATATAACCATTTTGCGAATGTTTATCTCAATTACCATGAAGTATATACAAAAATAAGAAATCGTAAAAATAATTCCTAAAAGGTAGAGAAAGTCATGTGATTGGAACGCATTAGCTTTTTTATTAGGCTTAACTTCCTTTAATCGGGTAGACTTAGGATAAGGAAATGTGAGCCAAATTCAAGGAACTGTACTAAAATCAGTTATTTATGCTAATGAATAAACAGATGTTTACTCCCTCTAACATTTCCATTGTGCTTTTCGTATCACCAGCAAAAAACCTGCCCTTTGTTAACCTCACAGTACTAACCACAGAGTAAAGGAACTTTTCGAGTAAACAAAATTTGGCTATTTGCACCTTTTAGTATGAAACTGTTTATTTCTCATCTCTCAATTTGGTCCTTAAAGTCCCCCTTAGCAATTACTGTTCGTAAAAGACAAAAACTTTTTGGCAATGCTGAGTTTTGAAGGATAAGCTTTGCTTCCGGATTTTCTTCCTTTGCCTAAATGAAGTCGAAGCTATATGTATGGACTATTCTGTGGCATAGTTTTAATTACAAACTGGACATTAATTTTTTATCCAAAAAAGAAAAACACATTTGAAAGCAATTAAATGAAAATGAATGAATTAAAACTCATTTTAGTAAAATGTAGTACGACATGGGTATATAAACACATTATTGCAATGAGTTTATGTAGAATTATGTGGAGTTTATGTGGAATTCATTGCAGCATATAAAAGTGGCACTTTGACATGTACAAAGAGAGTAACTTTACAAGTAACTTGCAAAGAGAGTTGTTTCGATTACCGGCGTTTTCGTCAAGGTGGTTACCGGACAGATTTTAAGGGCTAATGAAAGATATGTCCCCACGGATGCCAAAGTGAACTGTCTCAGCTGCATCGCTATTTTTGGTTGCTCTCTAACGGTGCGAGAGTGTTAAACTGGACATGTTAGGGATTTCTGCACAGCTCTGTGGGTCTGTGTTTGCGGTTCTTGGGCCTCTATCAGTTCCTGTCTCCTGGAAGATATAGCAGTGAGAGGGAAGTCCTCCTCCGTTCCAATATCCTACATATTTGAAGAACATTTTCAGTAAAACTTGCAGTATATCTACAAGGAAATTTAGCATTTAACAGTTTTTCTAATGGAGAGTTTTTAATCCTCTAAGCAGCATAAACGAAAGAAATCTAAGAAAACTATTTTAAGTGTTTTAGGGCAAAGTAATATATTTTTTGGCATTTAAAGATTCAAGAACAGCTCTGTTTGAGTTAGTAATTGCTGTTTTTATTTATTTGATAGTGTGTTTCTTTATTCGTTAACTTTTAACACTGAAATACCTAGTATATTATTTAAGACACTGTAATATTTCATGCTATGAACCTTCCATTATTCAATTGTTCTTCTCATTCATGAACACATATTACAAATTTGCTATTGTTACAGTATTGATTTATTTATCCAGAACGGGAAACAGATTAGCAAAGGTAATTATGCAGATGAGAAAATCATATGATTATTTATGATTCACATAGTTGCTGTGATTTGGGAGATACAATTTACCACGTTTGAACTGTATGCAATTCTCTAATTAATTATTTATTGAATCACGAGGTGGAGTATGCTTTTGTATCTTGGATTGCAAAATCAACCAATGAAATCTCGATAGGAAAGATATTTTTCACACCAATTGCTAGCTGATTGAAATAGGTTTCTCTGACTTGTATGTGCTCTCTGTATATATTTTAAACTACATTTTGGCTTCAAACCTCTGTATACTGACCAATTATCATAAGTACGAGTGTTTTTATCTTGTCGATGATTCAAGGCCGGAGCGAAGCGATAGGAGTGAATTGTTCTAAGAGACAAAAACACCAGTTTTATTTTATAAGACAATTACGCGAAATAGACTATTAATAATTTATTATACATAGGAAGGGATATGTTATTAGGTTATGATTGTAATACTTATATCAGTTCGCGAAAGGTACTACTGTGTCAAGAAAGTTCCGGGAATTTGCCAATAAAACACAAAAAAATGAACCATTGATCCAGTTTTATTTTATCGCCTTCAAAGTAGTCCTCTTCTGAAATTATACATTTATGCCAACGGATAATCCAATCGATGACAATTTTCTTTATGTCTTCTATCGACTGAAAACGGGTGCCTCGAACTGGTAACTTGAGTTTTGGAAAGGGAAAGATATCAGCAGGAGTCAGAGCACGTGAATACGTGGTTGTCCGATGAAATTTGTTGAGTTTTTGGCCAGAAATCCGTTCACAAGTGAGCTGGTGCGTTATCGTGGTGCAGAATCCATTAGTTGTCGTTCCACAGATCTGGCTTTTTTCGCCGTATGTGTTCTCTCAAACGCCGCATAACGCTCAGATAATAGTCTTTATTTACCATCTGACCTTCTGGCAAGAACTCGGAGTGCACGACACCGCGATAATCGAAAAAAAAAAACTGTCAACATAACCTTCAGTTTAGATCGAATTTGACGTGCTCTTTTAGGTTTAGGTTCAGTTGGAAGGCGCCATTTGGAAGCTTGTTTACTGGTTTGAGTGTCAAACCTGTGAACCCACGTCTCATCATCAGTTACAATGCGTTTCATAAATGTGGGGTCGCAACTGGCTCGTTCTAGCATGTCTTCAGCAATCCTTACGCGATTGAGTTTTTGTAGAAAATTCAAGTCTTTCGGAACTAACCGAGCTGCAACGCGAGTCATTCCCAAACAATCGTTTAAAATGGTAAGCACGAATCGATTCCTGAGACACAGAAAGTTTAGCGGCAATCTCTCTCAGACCTAAATGACGATTTTCAGACACCATTTTCTTTAGTTTAGTGATGTTCAGTTCAGTTGAAACCGTTGATGGCCGACCAGAGCGAGGCAAATCTTCCACCACATCTTGACCACTTTTGAATGCACAGTACCACTCATATTAACGTGTTTTTGATAAAGTCGATTCACCGTAAGCCCTCTGCAACATTTTCAGCGATTCGGCTCACGAAATACCATTTGCAATGCAAAATTTGAGACAGATTCTTTGTTCAGTATTTGTATCCATCGCAAATCACCTGTGAGATGAACTTGCAAAATGGCGTACTGTAAACAAACTAGATGACAGATGACGATCAAACTCCACGTAGATATATTGTACCAACTTAGCGACAACAATAATTTCGAATCCCATTTTAACCAGGATTTTTAAAAGACCAATTCCCGGTACTTTCTTGACTTTCTTGTAGACCTGTTTATTTACCGAATGTTTTTTCTTTCTTTCTTCACTTCCTCCTAAATTATGATTGGCCAACCGTGTCTACGTCCAATGTACGAATATCGATAGCAACAATAGAAATAGGGAACAATTTTTTTTCTTCAGCTTTTAATAAGTAATACATGAAATGGAAACAAATGTTATTTTATTTGAAGTAAATGCACTCATCTCATCCATAAGAAATACAAATAATGGTTCTTTTCAGCCCTTTTATGAACTAAATGCATTATGAACTGCATGGAACTGAAAGTACAGCTGTGGAACTGACAGTTATTAAATGTGAAGGTTGATTGCCTGGGTTGTCACGTTGTTACCAATAATTAAGACAGGAGATTAAACGTTCGTATGTTTAATCTCCTGTCTTGGTTTTTGATAATAAGGTGACATCACAGGCAGCCAACCTTCACGTTTAATAACTGTCAATTCCTCAACTGTACTTTCAGTTAATTCAGTTACAATACGAACGTCAGGTGCGACAAGATTTCAAACAAATGAACATCAGCTGCTGTAAAATGTTTCGATAATATCGCTCCAGTCAGATGATGCGATTGGTTGAAATTGCTAATCTCGGCCATACCATTGGCGCTTTAATAGTTCAGCTGAATTGTCATTATAATACGCGAGTGTAATTCTTAGCACAACAGTGTTAACATATTGCAAATGAAGTATTCTTTAAAAAGGCCTGTATAACTTTTCAGAGATATACTAAATTGTTTTAACGGACTCTATATCAATTTTATGAAATGTATACATAAGAAAGAATAATGCAAATGCAACTTAAACTAAAGACAACATGAGGTTAGTTAAGTCAGCGCCATCTAAAGGCTATAACTGTATTGGAGAAGCTTATGGCCAGCGATCTGGAGAGGTCAGACAAAAAGTCTGATATGCACCCTTCACTATACTTTCTCTACATCTGTGCAACAAATCATTGTTAATAAGTTTATTCTTCCATCCATTTCATGCTATCGATATAAAATTAGAGATAATAGTCTGATAACTTAGTTCCTTGTAAGTAGAAGGGTAATAAGGGAATATATTAGGCTAAACCGACAGTCAAGTGTTTTAAAATGTGGTTACTATGGTCTTGAAATCCGTTTCTTTGCTTGGCCAGGTGTTTATACTTTTACAACTGAAACCAATAACAAAAGAATATCTCGAAAACAGCCAGCTGCACGAAAAAAAATATATATGATATAAACTGTGTGTTTTAATGTAATATCCATTTTCGGTGTAGTAAGCTTTTACCTATCTCTTACAGTTTACCAGTTACACAAAATTCAGAAAAATTCATGCAGAATAAAGAGCTCATCAGACGCTAGTCACAGAAAATTCAAGTTATACTTTTTATTTGTCATCTAAATATCTTAAATATACGAGTTTTAATAAAATCATTACAGCCATTTTTGATAAATCCAAAATGTTCGAACTTTTTTCCATTTTACACACACTGACGAACATTTTTCTAAAAATGTTTTTTTTTATTCTGGTTGTCCCAAAATATTTAGTTCCGGGGAAACCATGGTATCAAAATTTTGGGTGCACTGCAATATTTTCTCTGTATGCTATGTACACAGTACGCGTACAGAAAGTAAACACCTAATGCGTTACATTCACATGACTTTATCTATCTGCCCTGTTAAACAAATATTGTTATAGATCACTTTCCTTTCATCTACATCATGCTAAAGGAGATAAACATTAGAGAAAATTGTCTTGTTAATTACCTCCTTCTCAGCAGAAGGGAAGTAAATGAATATAATAGGCTAAAGTGGTAGTTAAATCCTTTCAAAGCTAATCGCTAAATGAACAATTGTATTTTGGTTCTCTTTGCATCACCAGCAGTGAAACAAAACATGACATCCAGTTTGAGAGAATTTTACGGATTTTAAATTGCAATCAATAACACGGAGTATCTCAAAAAACGGGGTAAGTCTACAAAGAGATGCATATGACAAATATATGTTTTAACGAAATACACGTTTTTGTGTAGCAAAGTTTTTTCTATAATTTACGACTTAACAGTTATGCAAAATTCATTCAGAATAAAAGGGTCATTAGAGGCTATTCCCAAAAATCTAAGATGTGCATTTTGTTTGTCATGTAATTATTTTTAATACCCGGTATTTTAATCAAATTGTTACAGATATTTTTGAGAAAAGAAAACTTTTCAAATGTTTTTCCATGTAAAATTGCTTTGTAATGGTCAGGGATTGTTGAAAATCTTAGTTTCGCATCCTTGGAAGATATAAAACTTATATACCAAGTTTGGTTCTTAAGGATCTTTTCGTTTTTGAACTATGCCGCCCACATAAACGTGCGGTCCTTTTTCTAAATGTTTTTTTTTTTTTTTTTTTTTGGACTCAAAATATTTTGAAAGAGACATTTTTAAAAAAGGAAGAAACATCTTCAGTCGTAATTTCACAGGCTGTGATATCAACGAACGTTATAAAAGCCAAAACAGTTTTGCTTTCTGTAGCAGATATGTACAATATATATTGTAGTTGGAGAAGGTTATTTGATTTTTCCGTTAACGTGGTTGGTCACATCAAACCAGAAAAAGTATTGTATTCTACCAACATTTTGATGCCGATGTTTCACATGAAGCGCAATTTTTGAGGACCTTTGAATTTCAAAATTAAAAAAAGCAGAACTTTTACAAAAGCCCCGTTTGTGTCTGTATGTGTGTCTACGTGTGTCTGTGGACAGCTTAGCTTAAATACCAAACTTTAGTATCCTCCAAGAATACGGCACAAAGATTTTCAAGAAACTTTACCATGTTTACTAAATATACCCAAGGTCGCGGGTTCAAACCCGGCGGAGGACGATGGATTTTTTTTCGGGTGTAAAAATCCTTAGCTTGGCTTCCTTCGGAAGGGAAATAAAGCAGTTGGTCCCGTGTCGTAGATATATAAGAACCTCAAGCCTGATAGAGAGGCCTCTGAGAAAAATTAAGCGGTCTTTCAAGCTCAATTTAGAATGGGACGCTGAGAACCACAGTAGTTAAAAATAACACACCATTTACATTTAGGCTTTCTTATGCATCAATCGCATAAGGAATCTTTCACGGAGGTAGAATCTCAACCAAATCACATTGTTTATAACATCATTCATTCTTTGGTTTACTCTCTCTCGGATTTCTTTCTCAGGTTGGAATAAACCGTTACTCTCTCATAGGTATAAATAGAGGGAAAATACACTATTGCGATATATAGGTCAATTTTTTGTACCACGTGTACACCTTCTTTCACGCCCACCGTTCTTTTCATCGTACTTATTCACTACTATTTCATACGTTACAACTACTGCAATAATATTTGCTCATGGACAAAAATTCGCGAAAAGACTATAATCGCAAAGCAAAATATTCCTAAATAAAAGCCTAGTACTGTTTCTTCCTAACCCATCTCTTATTAAGAGGAGTCAACGAGACACGTTGACCACTATGTTTATAACAATTTGGTAAAAAATAGGTTTTAATTACCAAATCATGATCAAAACCGCGAATTCTTAGTATAACGATGATTTGTATGTATTGAAATTAGTTGACGACCTAGTTTTTTCTAGAGTAGGCCACATTTTCCGAGGTGCAAATTATGGTTGATGTTTACGGAATTAGGACAATACACACACACACACACTTCCGGTGAAATCTCGGAATCAAAATTTTGAGTGTAATGCTGTATGTTCCCCATCTACTATGTAAATTGTTCATCAATGGAAAAGCAACTTAAAACGCTTTGTATTTATTATATATTTTTACAACGTCTCATTGCTCAGTGCCTGAGTCATTCGACACAATCGAGCTTGTAGTGAAATTCCTACCATGCATGACGTCGCTCCACTAATGCTGTGGTCTATGTGATGTGAATTTTCGGAGGTGAAGGTGATGTTTGACAAACCCACAAAAAGAAAAAAATAGCCATAGGGTGTAAGATCGTGGGAAAGCGGTGACCAATGCAAACGTTCGCTATCCTTGATCAATCTGTTTGGTAGTCGCATACTCAGTTCATATCTGACATCTAAGTGGAAGTGCGGCGGTGAACCATCCTGTTGAAAATTGAAACTTTGGGTATCCTGGCCACTGGGCTTATCTTCACAGACTTCCTTATAAAATTACGTTGGAGAGTGAAATAGACTGATAGCTGTGAATATCCGAAAACAAAATGTGTTTTTGTCTTCCATTGAGCAGCCCCTGTTTACTCTCTCTGCACGTATTATGTACATGGTGTATAGAGAAAGAGTTGTATTGTACCCAAAAATTCGACACCGAGATTTCAAATATATTTTGAGACTTCCTGTCTCTAAAAATTATTTTTAGAAAATTATACGTGTGTGTGTGTGGGGGGGGGTGGCTGTGGGTAGCACAGCCTAATAACTTGGTAATAGGGTCGGTTGACAAGTCCCAGGCCTCTCAATGAAAACAAAATTTAATATATATATTTTTTTGGTTTATTTCTCAAAATACTCTCCAGAAAGGCTAATACATTTGTCATATCGGTGTTCTAATTTAATTAAACCATCTGTGTAGTAAGATTTATCAAAGTCGTCAAAACAGCTGTTTACCGTATCAATGACCTCCTTGTTGCTGTGAAATCTTCGTCCTGCAAGAAATTTTTTGAGGTATGGGAATAGGTGGTAGTCACTGGGTGCTATATCTGGCGAATAAGGTGGATGTTCAAGCAATTTCAACTTTAATTCGCACATTTGTTCCATTGCAATGACGAAGGGCCGGAGCATTGTCGTGATAAATAATATACATATATATATATATATATATATATATATATATATATATATATATATATATATATTGCAAATGAGGTATTTTTCTTTTCACTGTATAACTCAAACGTTGCACTAAGCTTACGTAGTAGTCACCAGTGAACTTTTACTCCTTTCCAAGTAATCAATAAAAATAATTTCCTGTGCATCCCAAACAACTCGCCATAACCTTGTTAGCTGACAAAATTAACTTTGTCTTTTTTGGAGTTGGTTCACCTGGTGCAATCCACTGTTTTGACTGTGATTTATTTTCTTCAGTGTAGTGATGTATCCAAGTTTCATCCATGGTAATAAGGTGTCTCAAAATTCATTGGGATTTTTACGGTAGAGCTCCCATCTTACACAGACCTTGTGAAAGCCCAAAACATAACTTAAAATATTGCCTGCACGTTCTTTGGATATGTATGCAGCCTCTGATATCTCCAACAATTTTAATCCGCGGTTTTTCAGTACTAAACGATGCATTTTTTCAATGATCTCTAGAGTTGTCACTTCTACAGGGTGTCCAAGCGAGGCTCATCACTGGTGCTCGTGCGTCCCATTTTAAACTCTGCAACCTACCTTTTAGTCACTGAATATGATGGGACAGAGTGTTTCAATGTACTGTCTATTTCCTCCTTGGTTTCTTTAGGTGTTAAACCTTTCAAATGGAAGTATTTAATCACTGCTCGTTTTACCAAATCCTCCATTTTTGTGAAAACTCCAAAGTTGTCTTCTTTAAAATGCTATCCTTCGAAAACTAAACTAGCTATTGACTTGTAGCTATGGATACAGACTACTCTAGAGTTAAACTATACGATGCTACTATCTAATTGGCCTAGTGGCGTCATTTCTGTGTGAGATCCGGCACTTATCAGCCGACCCTCCTATAGGTGCCTACGACTATTTTGTGATTAAGTTCCCGTTCCACTTCCTCGAGATCTCCTTCCAGCCTACTATCCTAGACATAAGATCATTGCTCACCACTGAGCGAAAATAGCCCAGGGCACCCAGAACTACGCATCCAGTTTCTGCTCCAAAGAGAGAGAGAGAGAGAGAGAGAGAGAGGGGGGGGACCACTCATCGCTCCTCAAAACAATGCCTACAACCTACAAAAGCTACCTCAATTAGCTAGGCAATATCATTGAAGTATTCATTAGCTGCCGAGCCGAGAACGCCGGAGATCACATCACTGCATTGGAGACCTTCCAGCATCAGAAGGACGCTTTTTCCCGCTATACTTCTCATGCCTTACGTGAAAATCAAGACCAGCTGATGATTTTAATTTCAAATTGTGTCACGATTTAAATTATAAAATTATACACTTGCTTCATTAAAAGTTAATACGAGGGCCGTTTTTCTCAACCTCCGATACGCTATAAATAAAATACAAGTTCATAGAAAACAATTACTTTATGACTAAAAGTTGCGTACACTTATGGTTATTTTTTCAACATAATAACCGAAAAAATTAAGACATTCATCATACCTGTGCACAAGCTTTACAGTACCCGCTTCAAAAAATGTTGCCGCCAATGATTTCAAATGAGCATTGACGTTATTTTGAAGATCTTCGTACTTTATGACGTTTGCGGAGAGTCATTCAAAACAAACGAAGAGGAATGCTGACTTCAGGAATTGTGTTGATCCATGACAGCACTCGTCCACACACTGCTCCTATGGGCTAACTACAATTTCAATGGGACATTTTCGATCATCCGCCGTAGAGTCCTGACCTGGCACCCAGCGACTTTTACCTTTTCCCTGAACTGAAGTTTTGGCCAGGAGGGCAGCACTAATATCATCAAAACAACGTCAATGCTCATTTGAAATCATTGGTAGCAATATTTTTGATGCGGGTATTGCAAAGATTGTGCACAGGTACAATTAATGTCTCAATCTTTTTGGTGATTATGTTGAAAAGTAACCATAAGTGTGCAAAACGTTTAGTAATAAAATAAATATTTTCTATAAACTTGTCTTTTATTTATAGCCTAACGGAGGTTGCAAGTAAAAAACCCTCGTGTATTTATTTTATCTTGAGTTTCCAGCGTGTATTTAGTTAATACTGAAACGGTATCAGAAGCTAAATTCGCTACTCACCTGGTACTCGCACTTGAACTCATGTTCCATGAAGCTCAGCCTGCGCAGTTCCCACGACAGCTCGAAAGCCGTGAGGATGGGGTCCTTAGAAGACAACGCGATGAGAGATGGACTGGCCAGCGCCCGATAGGCATTGATGCGGGAACGGGAATGACGCAACGAGTCCTCGAATCGTGACGTCACACACTCGTCACACCCACACCTGCAAATAATAACAGTTATCATATTTGTGAGTTTCACACAATTCTTACTAGTTGTCAAGTAAGGCTTTTGGGCCTATAACACAGTTATGTGACCTTCAAATCTAACACAAAGTTGAAGGGAAAATGACTTCCGAACTGCCTCCATGGTGGAGTGGTTCAGCGAGCTTACTTCTTACCCGGGGGTCCCGGGTCCGATTCCCGGCTGGGATGGGGGACTGTTCTTTAAACATACTTATTCCCTATCCACCACAGAGTCTGGAGGTATGAATGTGAAAATGATTGAGAATGTGTTTAATGATGACAAACGATTAACCTAAAACCTAACGTAATATGAGTTGTTTCAAAAGTCAAAGCCCTCAATATGATCATTGAAGTTAAAGAGGGCCAAGTCGGATAGGTAGAGTCAGACTGAAAAATTAAATGCCATAGCCGGGATTTGAACCACGATTCTCTCGGTCTCTAGCCAGTTGATCTACCATGGCAACATGCTGGCATAACATTGAACTTCTCAACTAACTCGCATGTTTCCCAGTAAACCACAAGGTGATCTCAAATTATTTTGAGATGACAACCCTAATGGTGACTTACAATGCTGCAAGTACTTCAAGTCCCAGCATTCATAGTATAGCCAACTATTATGGTCAATTGGCATTAGTTTAATTGTTTTTTCACATAAGCCGCGTGGCTCGCTTTGGTGCTTCGTGGCGCAGGGGATCGTGGGTTCGAGTCCCGCCTTGGGCATGGGTGTTTTTAAAATTTGTATGTGTGTGGGTTACAAGCAAAAAGCAACGACAATCAAATAGAAAATGAAGTAAATGTTAGGAACAAGAAAAATGAGGATAAGGGAATACAGCCCCAAAGTCCCGACAAGACTACGAAACTGAATATATATAAAAAAAAAAAAACAACAAAAAAAACAAGATTAGGTTGGCCGACTCTGTAGCTCAGTCGGTAAAGCACCTGCGTGTTATGCAAGGGGTTTCTGTTTCGATTCTCGGCCAAATTGAAGTATTTATTACTTTCTCTACACGTACTATATACGTAGTTTATAGAGAAGACATTGCATTCCACCCAAAAATTCGATACCGATATTTTAAGGCAAATACTCGTTTTGGGTCTTCTCCCTGAATCCACAAACAGCATTTTTAGAAAAAGGTCCATGTGTGTCTGTGGACAGCATAGCTCAAAAACGAAGAGACCGTTGAATACCAAACTTGGTATTTAAGTTCGGAATCTTCCATGGATGCGACACGAAGATTTTCAAGAAGATAACCCCACATGGGAAATACTCTTTACATGGAATTTTTGTAGAAAATTTTCATTTTCTCAAAAATTACTAACGATTTTGATTAAAATATTGTATATTAAAGATATTTACCTGACAAATAAAATGTATATCTTGAATTTTCTGGGAATAGCCTCTGAAGATTACTTTATTCTGGATGAATTTTACGGAAATTTATATAACTGATAAACCGTACAAATAGACAAAAACTTACTTAAAAGAAAATGTAGCTCTAGTTAAAACATGTAATTTACGTTATATACATTTTTTTTCGTGGAGTGGATCGTTTTTTATATATTCTTTGTTATTGGTTTCAGCTTTAAAAAACATATGCTTTTCTCATATGGAAATTTGTCAACTCCTGTCCATACAAGCAAAGGAATTCCAGTCACATAGCAACCAGCTTGTAACTAATACTTTAACCTATGTTACTCCCTTATTTCACTTCTACTTACAAGTAGACAAATAATAAAACTATTTCTGTTATTTTTTCTGGATTAGTATGATGTAAAAAAAAAAATATATGATGTGTTACACTCACATGACTTTCTCTAGCCGTTCTACAAACTTCTTACATAAGATTATTCTTCTTTCTGCACCTTGTTAATCGAGGTATTCAGCACAAAGTTCTTATTACTTAGTTCCTTATAAGTACGGAGAAAATAAGGGAATACACTAGGCTAAATCGATAGTCAAATGTTTTAAAAGCTGTCGTTATGCGATTGTCATTACAAATCGCTTCTTTTCTTGGCCAGGAGTAGAACAAAAGAAAAACGGACACTCCCGTCTGAGAAAAGTATAAGTACTTCACAACTGAAACTAATAACCTCGAAAACGGTGAGCTCCACGAAAAAAAGTATATGACGTAAATTGTGTATTTTAACAAGACCTACATCTTTTGTATAGCAAGTTTTTGTCTATTTCTTACGGTTTATTAGTTATGCCAAATTATGCAAATTTCATCCAGAATAAACAGGTCTTTAGAGGCTATTCTCAGAAAATTCAAATTGAACATTTTATTTGTCAGGTAAATATCTTTAATATACCATATTTTAATCAAAACCGTTAGAGTCATTTTTAAGAAGATCAAAATTTTCGAAAAAAGTTCCATGTAAAGGGTAGTTTGGGGTAGGGGGGATTTTTCTCAAAATCATTGTGTCGCATCCCTGGAAGATACTGAACATAAATACCAAGTTTGGTATTTTAGCTACTCTTCGCTTTTGAGTTATCGTGTTCACAGACACACAGACACACGGACACACACACACACACACACACACACACACACACACACACACGGACCTTTTTCTGGAAATGCTATTTTTGGATACAGGGGGTCCTAAACATGTATTTCCGGTGAAATCTCGACATCGAATTTTTGGGTGGAATGCAATACTTCTCTATCCCTATGTACATTGTACATACGGGGCTAGAGAAAGTAATGAGCTAAGATTTTTAACAACAATTTGTTGCAGAGATGTAGAGAAAGTCATGCGAATGGATGACAATAGACCTTTTATTATAGCTTAATGTCCTTTAACCTGGTTGGTCATATCGGACGTTGTATGAAATTGGTGAAATGATGCTCAAATGATCTTGGGATCCATGGAGTTTAAAATTATACTCGACATCTGTCTTCTCAGGATAAGGAACACCCCGAAAAAATCCTTAACCGAGTAACTCACCCTAAGCACGATACCAACTCGCTAGCTGTTGAATGTGAGGCAGACAAGCTACAAGCACACTGCCCAAGCGGACTAGCCAAAATTATTCATTATCCCCCCCAAAGTATGGAAGTATGTATGAGAGAGGTGAACAGCACACGGGTTTCAACACCATTGCCGATGGGCAATATGCTCCAAAAAGGGAAATGTCACCAAGATGACATATGCGTGGTATAAATGAAATAGAAAATTAGGTGGTATTTTTGGAATATGGCCAAGTGCAGGGAAGATAGTGCCAGGGGAAGAATATGCACCTTAACATTCTCTACCACGTAACATGTACAAAGAATATGAAGATGATATACTTCACCCAAAAATTCGATACCGAGATTTCACTGCAAATATATGTCTTGAATACTTCTGAATCGCAAGAAAATTATTTCTTACAAAACATGTGTGTATGCCTCTGTGAACAGAGTAACTCAAAAACGAAAAGTCAGTTAAATCGAAATTTAGTATTAAGCTCCTTACCTTCGAAGGATCGGCAAACCTCCATCCTAAATTACCCTTTACGTAAAATATTTCTCGAAATTTTCGAATTATAAAAACGATTTTGAATAAAATACTGTATATTAAAGTTGTTTACAATGTACATAAAATGTATATTCTGAATTTCTTGGTAATAACCCCTAACGCTTCTTCACTCAGAGTGTATTTTACTTTCTCTACACGTACTATATACTTAGTGTATAGAGAAGGTATTGTATTGAACCCAAAAATTCGATACCGAGATTTCACCAGAAATACATGTTTTGGGTCCTCCTGTATTCAAAAAGAGCATTTCTGGAAAAAGGTCCGTGTGTGTGTGTGTGTCTGTGGACAACAGAGATCAAAACAAAAAGACCGGTAAATACCAAACTTGGTATTTTCAGTTTTGTGCCTTGCAAGGATGTGACACGAAGATTCTCAAGAAAATCCCCTAACTCCAGCTACCTCTTACATGGAACTTTTTTCGAACATTTTTATTTTCTCAAAAATGGTTCTAACAATGTTGATTAAAATATCTTATATTAAACATATTTACCTTTAAAATAATGTGCACATCTTGAATTTTCTGGATATAGCCTCTGGCGACTACTTTGTTCTGGATGAATTTTACGGAATTTTGCATAACTCCTAAACCATAAGAGATGGACCAAAACTAGCACACAAAAATGTAGATCACTTTAAAACACACAATTTAATTCTTTTTCGTGGAGTTGATCGATTTTGGATACTCCTTGTTTTTTGTTTCAGCTTTGGGATATTCCTTGTTTTTGGTTTCAGCTTCGAAAAACTTATACTTTTCTCATACAGGAATTTGTCACCTCCTGTCCATACAAACAAAGGAACTTCAGTCACATAGCAACCAGCTTTTGACTATCACGTTAACTTATGGTACTCCCTTACTTCCCTTGTTCTTGTATAAGTAGACTATAAAACTATTTCTGATAATTTTTTCTGGATTATCATGTAATAAAAAGAAGCATAAGCTTTTAAATAATAATTTGTTGCAGAGATGTAGAGAAAGTTTAGATCTCATCAAAATACACAATGTCACGTAAAGTTTTAGTAGTTAACTCTTTCAGAGGTATTCCCTGTTAGTGATTTCAATTTTAAAATACTTGAGACTTTTTTTCAAATGGGAAGCCCTCATCCCTGTCATCTCCCTTTTGTTTTACTCCTGATCATGGAAAGAGAACAACATTTCAATGACAATCGCACAGCGATTTTACTCTCGCTTTAGCATGGCGTATTCCATTATCTCTATTCTTACTTACAAGGGATTAAGTCATAAAACATTTCTGGTAATGCTCAACTTGATTAGCGTAATGTGGAATGCATACTTTTTAATGCAAATCGATAGGTATTTACAGTACTTCCTTTGACTTTCATAAGGGAGGAGGTGTGTCTTATTGCCATTCTAAAAAATATGGTTTGTCTAGTGGTGTATGTCTTTTAAACTCGCCTTAATGAACACGTATTTAAATGGGTTTATTTGGTTTTCATTACAATTTAAAGGATGACAATGGTAGACCCTGGAATAGACGTAAACCTATCTTACGAATGGGGTAATGGTTCTTAAACATATTCTACAAGGACCATTATTTATATTTTGAGACTTCGCAACACTGATTGCTGTAAGTTCCATCTGGTGTTTCTACTAGAAAGTATGACTTGGTTGACTTTAAACTGCTTCAAATACTTTGTCAATAGTACGTTATTTGTGTTGTTTGCAGCGAGTTTAAAGTTGTGTCTCAGCATAAAGTTGGGAAATGCACGTGCGATGATTATTTAGGCAAGAGCATTGATTAACTTACGTTTACATATGGTGCTGAAGCTCTATACTTTACCACTGTGAAACGCTGGTATAACGAGTTTAATCGTGGCCGCTGTTCGCTCATTGACGAAATTCGTGAAGGTCATCCAAAACCAGTTGCTGCGTAAAAACTAATAGTGCGAGATCGTCATGCTACATACCAAGGTAGAGGCAACCGTAGGCATTAGTTCCACCAGCATTTATAAAATATTATATGGCCATTTCGCTCTCTTTGATCCCACATGATTTGACACAAACTTGTGTCGATTGGTGCTCAACAAATACAGTGGTGGGGCTTCAAAAGACATATATAAGTTTGTATCAGGAGAGGAAACATGGATATATGCATATGAGGTGGAACGTAAACTGCAGTCAACTATTTGGGCTTTTCGAGACGAACGAAATACAACAAAAGCGCACTTGAAACAAATGGTCGCCTGTTTTTTTTTTCTCAGAAAAACTGGTTTTATGGCAATAGTGGCTTTAGAAGAACGCAAAGAGGAAGTCAAGTGTGAAATAAGGATAACAAACAAGTGCCATTGAATCGCCCTTCATCAAGAGAATGCCAGCGCTCACACATTTCATCTAACAATCAACTATATGAACAATAATAAAATCGAATTGATGGCGCATCCATTGTACAGTCCTGATTTGGCACACAATGGCTTCTTTTTGTTCCCGACATCAAGAATAAAATTCGCATACTGATTTTCTTCGGCGAAGAAGCCGTTGATGCGTTCAAAAAACGTGTTTTGAAGTTGTTTCAAGCAGATTGAAAAAATGCTATGACAAATGGTTAAAGTATATGTAAAAGTGTATTGCTCATAAAATAGAATATTTCGAGAAACAATAAAAGCATTTTCCAAAGACAAATTTATGAATTTTTATTATTAGGCCCAAAATATAAATTGAAAAAGTGCTATGACAAATGGTTCGAACGCATGTAAAAGTGTATTGATCATAAAGGACAATATTTCGAGAAATAATAAAGCAATTTCCAATAGCAAATTGATGGATTTTTATTATTAAGCTCAAAACATAAACTGTCTCTCTCGTATCGTGATTTTCAGTGAAGGGAAGTACGCAATCTTTCACACGACTTGTATCTTTGAATGTAATTCCCAGATTAAAATGGCATTGCACGATGGTGACACTGGTGCTCGACCGGACATTAATTAATTTTCATGTGATTTGCCCAAATGATCCGATTATTGTTGCAGTTAACACACAGCTGCAGGTCTGCAAGCAATATCCCATATATCCATTTTAATAATTGGATTCTAAAATCATCTCGCACAGTCAACTTTATATTTTATCAATGTTTCGTGTATTACGCGAGGGATATCTGAAATGAACTGGCTATGAATCATTTTGTGTTTATCATTGTGTCCATAACGGCTGCGGTAAGTTTCATTACGTGTATGGAATGTTTGTTATTTATTCCCTATCTTACGGAACGCACCACTGCAACGTATACCTATCCTTTTATAAAACGTTAACATGCAATTATACTCTAAAATTTATATTATATAAAAAATCTGATGTGTACGATTAACATGACTTTCTCTACATCTCTGCCACACATTACTGTTAAAAAGCTTATACTTCTATTTACTTCATGCTAATCCGAAACAATTAGCAGAGATAGTGTTATTACTTGCTTCCTTGTAATTAGAAATGAAATAAGGCAGTACCATAGGTTCAACTCATACTCAAAAGCTGGTTGCTATGTCACTGAAGTTACTTTGTTTGTATGGACAGCAGTTGACAAATTCCTGTAGGAGAAAGTATGTTTTTCAAAGCAGAACCCAAAAACAATGAATATCTCAAAAAGTATGAACTCCACGAAAAAATGTATGTAACATAAATTGTGTGTTTTAACGTGCTCTACATTTTTTGTGCAGTAAGTTCTTGTCCATCTCTTACGGCTAAGCTGTTACTCAAAATTCCGTAAAATTCAACCAGAATTAAGTAATCTTCAGAGGCTATTCCCAGAACTTTCAAGTTACATTGTATTTGTCAGGTAAATATATTTGATATACGAAATGTTAATCAAAATCGTTAGAGCTATTTTTGAGAAAATCAAAAATTTTGAAAAATTTCCATGTAAAGGGTAGTTGGGGGTGGGGTAATTTTTGTCAAAATCTTCGTGTCGCACCCCTGGAAAATACTAAACTTAAATACCAAGTTTGGTATTTTACCGACTTTTCGATTTTGAGTTATCGTGTTCTCAGACGCACGGACACACACACACACACACACACACACACGGACCTTTTTTCGAAAATGCTTTTTTTGGATATAGGGGATCCTAAAACATATATTTCCGGTGAAATCTCGGTATCGACTTTTTTGGTGGAGTGCAATACCTTCTCTATACACTATGTACATAGTGCGTATAGAGAAAGGAAAAATCCGATGCGTTCCATTTAAACGACTTTCTCGGCATCTCTGTAACAAATTATTGTTAAAAAGCTTATTCTTCTATCTACCTCATGATAATCGAGATAAACATTAGCAGAAATTGTCTTTATTACTTAGTTCCTTTTAAGTAGAAGGGAAATATCTAACGTGTTCTACTCACATGTAGTTCTTTAGCTGTTCGACAAACAAGCATTTTATTCAAAACATTGATATGTTATCTATATCATGTTAATCAAATAAACATAGGCAGAGTTAGTTTTCTTAGAAGGAAAATAATAAATTGCAAGGGTAAAGCGATAGTTTACTCCCTTTAAAGCCGGTCGCTATTGGGAAAAAATTGAAACTCCAATATCCTTGCTTGCCAGGAATAAACAAACGAGAAACGAGAAAAATATCCGTTTGAGAAAATTATAAGTGGCTTAAAATTGAAACCAATATTCGGAACATCTCGAAAACAATTAATTATAAAAAAATGCATGTTATAGATTGTGTGTTTTAATGAGATCTACATTTTTTGTGTAGCTATATTTTGTCTATGTTTCGGTTTACTAGTTATGCAAAATTCCGCAAATTCATCCATAATGAAGAGCTCTTCAGACGATATTCCCAGAAAATTCAAGATATACATTTTATTTGCCACGTAAATATCTTTAATATACGGTACTTTAATAAATATCGTGAATCACTTATGAGAGCAACAACATTTTCAAAAATTTTTCCATGCAAAGGTTAGTTTGTGGTGGAAAATTTATTTTATTTTCGTGTCGCATTCTTGGAAGATACTAAATACCAAGTTAGGTTTTTAACGGTGTTTTTGATTTTGAGCTATGCCTTCCACAGACACACAAACACATACATGAACATTTTTCTATAAACACGTTTTTCGGATTAGGGGTCCTTAAAACATATATCTGGCTATAGAATTGTTTATTGTAAGTACATATGCGCTAGAGAAATTAAAAGTGTGATATTTTGTCCATTTCCAAAACTGAATGAATCCTTCACGATCTTCAAATGCTAATTATTTTTACTTTCCTAGCACGTATGTACAATGTGCATAGTAGACAGAAAAAGTATTGTATTCCATCCAAAAATTCAATCCCGAGAGTTCACATGAAATATATGCCTTATGCCCACCAAATTCAACAAACAAGTATTTTTAAAACTGATCCGGATGTGTATGTATCTGGATGACTTTTGTGTAATTCGTAAACCATAAGAGATAGTCAAAAACTTACTGCACAAAAAAAAGTAAATCACATTAGAACATACAACTTATATCCTATACCTATTAGTTGTTTCCGAGATATTCTTTGTTATTGGCTAAAATTTAAACTGCTTACAGCTTTTCTCAAACGGGAAGTCATATTTCGTTTCATCTCTCTTATGTTTTACTCCTAGTCACGCAAAGAGAACCGAATTTCAATTTTTTCACTTAAGTACCGACAAGCAATTAAAAGTTTTGACAATCGCTTTAGTTTAACGATGAATTTATTTCGGTTCTACTTAGAGGACACTAAGTAATAAGAGCATATCTTCTAACTTGTATCTCGATTAGCATGATGTAGATTAATGAACAATATTTTGTAAGAACATTTTGTTTGCAGATCAAGTAGAGAAATTGATGTGAATTAAACACTCAGATTTTTACTTTTTGTATACGTACTATGTACATAGTGTATAGAGAAGGTATTGTATTGCACCCAAAAATTAGATACCGTGATTTCACCGAAAAACATGTTTCGGATTCCTCTGAATCCAAAAAAAAGCATTTTTAGAAATATGTCCATGTGTGTGTCTGTCTGTCTGAGTGTATGTATGTGTGTGTATGCGTGTGTATGTATGTGTCTGTGGGCAGCACAGCTCAAAAATTGAAATACCTTTAAAAACCAAACTTCGTAATTAAGTTTGGTATCTTCCAAGGATGCGACACGAAGAATTTCAAGAAAATTCCCCCACCCCAAACTACCCTTTACATGGAACCTTTTTCGAAAATTTTGATTTTCTAAAAAATGGCTCTAACGATTTTGATTAATAATCCGTGTGTTACAGATATTTACATACCAAATAAAATATTTATCTTGAATTTTCTGGGAGTAGCCTATGAAGACCTCTTTACTCTGAGTGAATTTGGCCGAATTTTGCTTAACTGCTAAACGGTAAGAAATAGACAAAAGCTTACTACACAGAAAATGTAGAGCACGTTAAAACACAGAATTTATGTTATATAATTTTTTTTCGTGGAGTTGATAGTTTTAGAGTTATTCATTGGTTTTGATTTCAACTTTTAAAAACTTATATTTTCTCATACAGGAATTTGTCAACTCCTATCCATACAAACATAGGAACTTCAGTCACACAGCAACCAGCTTTTGACCATCACTTTAACCTATGGTACTCCTTTATTTCGCTTCTACTTAAAAGGAAGGTAGGTAATAAGGCTATTTCTGCTATTTTTGTCTGGATTAACCTGAAGTAAATAGAAGCATAAGGAAGTTTATGTGAATGGAATACATCAGATTTTTTATACTTTCAACCAAATTAATTTATATTCAGGTTCCTCAATTCAATTCGTTGGACGAGTATGGTGTATATTTTCATCAGTCAACCTATACTCGTTTTCTGCGTCTAATTTCTGGATGCTTTTGTCATCTTTAGGGTATGATATTCATGTCCGCCAGATGATGGGTAAATCCTTTTCACTTCGGCTGCATGAGAATGCCTTTGGTGCATTAATTAACTACTAATCTCCTCTTAATCCTCACATAATTCTAGGGAAAGTAAGCTTTGCACTGGACTGCTGGTTACTACGTGATCCCAAGGGGCCGTTGAGATAATACAACAAGCCTGCACAGAAACGTGTCATGCAAGATAGTGAAGTACGAGGGCCGTTTTTTTCAACCTCCGATACGCCATAAAAACAGCTAATGTGTTCCATTCACATGACTTTCTCTACATCTCTGCAACAAATTATTGTTAAAAAGCTTAGGCTTCTATTTACTTCATGCTAATTGAGAAAACTTTAGCAGAAATAGTCTTATTACTTGTTTCCATGTAAGTGGAGGCGAAATAAGAGAGTACCATAGGTTAAAGTCATAGTCAAAAGGTGGTTGCTATGGAACTGAAGTTCTTTTGTATGGACAGAAGTTGACACATTAAAAACAAGGAATATCTTAAAAACAATCAACTCCACGAAAAAAATGTATATAACATAAATTGTGTGTTTAAACGTGCTCTACAATTTTTGTTCGGCAAGTTTTTGTGTATCTCTTACTGTTTACCAGTTATACACAATTCCGTAAAATTCATCCAGAATACAGTAGTCTTCAAAGGCTATTCCCAGAAAATTCAAGATGCACATTTTATTTGTCAAGTAAATATCTTAAATATACGAGATTTTAATCAAAATCATTAGAGCCGTTTTTAAGAAAATCAAAGTTTTCGAAATTTTTTCCATGTCAAGGGTAGTTTGGGGTTTGGGAGATTTTCATGAAAATCTTCGTGTCGCATCCTTGGAGGATAACAAACTTAAATACCAAGTTTGGTTTTGAACGGTGTTTTCATTTTTGTGCTATGCTGCCCACAGACAGACACACACAAACAGACAGTCAGACAGACAGAACGCCCGACAGATACACACATACACACGGACATTTTTCTAAAAGTTCTTTTTTTGGATTGAGGGAGTCTCAAAACAAATATTCCCGGTGAAATCTCGGTATCGAATTTTGGGTACAATACAATACCTTCTCTACACTATGTGCATGGTACGTATACAGAAAGTAACAAGTTCATAGAAAACAATAATGTATTACTAAAAGTTTTGTGCACATATGGTTACTTTTCAACATAATCACCGAAAAGATTGAGACATTTATCGTACCTGTGCACAAGCTTTGCAATACCCGCTTCAAAAAATGTTGCCGCCAATGATTTTAAATGAGCATTGACGTTGTTTGGAGATCGTTGGTTTGAAAGTACTGCCCTCCTAGCCACGTCTTCAGGTCAGGAAAAGGTGCAAGTCGCTGGGTGCCAGGTCAGAAATTTACGATGGATGATCAAAATTTTCCCATTGAAATTGTTCAAGGGACCGATGGGCTGTGCCAGTTGTGTGTGGTCGAGCGTTGACATGGATCAACACAATTCTTGAAGTCAGCATTCCTCTTCGTTTGTTTTGAATGGCTTTCCGAAAACGTCGTAAAGTACGAAGATCTTCAAAACAATGCCAATGCTCATTTGAAATCACTGGCCGCAACATTTTTTAAAGCGGATATTGCAAACCTTGTGCATAGGTACAAAATGTGTCAATAGTTTTGGTGATTATGTTGAAAAATAACCATAAGTGTACAAAACGTTTAGTAATATAATAATTTTCTATGAACCTGTCTTTTACTTATAGCCTATGGGAGGTTGAAAAAAAAAAACTGCTCTGGTACATGCCATCATGTGCTGAATTAAGCACTCCTAATTGGGTAAATGCAAGAACCTATTTTGTTTCAAGGAAATTATGGAACTTGGGAATGAAATAACGCTTATGCCAGATAAATATGCCGCTCTCCGTGGCGTAATGGTTACCATGCTCATATACCGAAGGTCGCGGTTTCAAACCCGGCTGAGGAAGATGGCTTTTTTCGGGCGTGCAAGTTCTTAGCATTTCTTCCTTCGGATGGAAAGTAAAGCCGTCCCGTGTAATAGATTTATGACACGTAAAAGAACCTAAGCCTGATAAAAGAGGCCGCTGAGCAAAATTACGCGGTCATTCAGGCCCAGTATAGAATGGGACATTGAGCACCAAAGCGGTTAAAGAGCGTTCATAAATACAAATCCATTCAGATAAATATGTTTTTTTAAAGTTAGAAAAATGGCTATTCGGTGTTTTGAACTTGGTTTCAAGAACAACCTTGAAGTTCGTATATTAGATTATCAAATTTATACAGAGTGTTAGGGATATAAGTGTCGATATTTCTATTGTAATTGAGGACACTATAATGAAAACATTACATCGATAGATGTGGTACGAGAAAGAGCTTATCAAGAATGAAATACTACAGAAGTAACAAGGATTACGAAGAGGTATAATCTTTTTTTTGGTCAGCACCTTAGTGAGGTAGTAGTGCGGCTGCTTGCCAAGCGGGAGACCTAGATTTGATTCCTGGTACTGGCATGGGGAATTTTCCCCTCTCCGAGGTGCACTCGGCCTCGTGAGGTCTCTGAGGAGCTACTTGATTGAGAAACAGCGGCTCCAGATCGAGAAGACCGCATCAACCGGCCGGGAGGAATTCAAAACACTGATCACATTCTCCAGCACTACACCCCATTCATACGGCCTTCGGGCCGAGATGGGGGAAACAGCGGCCGTACGGTAGGCCAAGGTTCCTTGTGGACTGCGGGCTATGGAGTTACGTTATAACCTTTTTTATTGTTTCAGAAGTATTTTGCTTTGTACACAGTTTTTCCTTTGAAGATTAATAATTTTAGTTATTAAGTGTAATATTGAAAATATTACTTAAACTATAACCTTCTAGGGACAAACAGGACGGGGATGCGACGGAACGCTACTTGCTTGCAGCAAGGAAAGCGTACTAGGATCGAAAGGGAATCCAAAATTTATAAATGTGGAAATATATAACACCAAGTTTACTTTAATAAACAATTACTTACATTTTTATTTGGTTCCTCGTCCTGGGAAAAGGCAGTATGTTACCAGCCATCACTATTCACTTACTTAAAATATTATACATTTTTCTAAATTCTGTTGTCTTTTCCAGTTTGCTGGCCAAAAGGTGAGACAGAGACCGGTATCCCCACTCAATGGAATTTAGGAGGATGCTACCAACTTAAGAAAACCAAAAATGGCAGGAAGTATGCTAACCGACAAATACTCTAAATGTTGAGATGACCAATATCCATAACATAGACAGCTACAACATTGTACAGTATGTTTTTAAAATGGTCAATGCCTAAAGGTAGGCGTGACATATACAAGCTTTATACATGTTTATTTTCCCTGAGAGCACGGGACAGAAGTGTTAGGAGTCGTAAAACAAAGTGGATGGCTTATCGCATTCGTGAAAACTATACTCAAGTTTCCTGCAGAATTTTCTCCAAACAGATCTTGTAAATATATTTGAGACTGTTGGTTCTGTACAAAAAAAAAAAAAAAAAAAAAAAAAAAAAAAAAACAAGATATGAAGACGTACAGTGACAGCAGAAGCAGCATTATGGTATATTGGGAACAAATATTGAAAGCTCACTACGAAAATTATTCAAACAATGCGGAAATTTTGAAACAAACTGAAATACGAAACATTACCGTGGTCGAGCTAAATCACGACAGTGTATTATACAATTATAATACTTTTTTAACCAGGAGATAAGAGATATATATCATCGAACTTAGCTAATCCGAAGTTTAAGGGACCAAGGAAAAAAATCCAATTATTCATGATTTCGAATTTCAAAAGTTTTTTTTTAAATGTTTTAATTAAAATAGGTATAAATTAAATGACATTATAGGAAGGACAACATCACAGGTGGCTTACAGTTTAATAATGTTAAAACTCAGGTTCAGTTCATATTCAAAGTTTTTCAGGCCCTTTTGCTCTTTTTACTTTCTCTATACGTACTATGTATATAGTGTATAGAGAAGGTATTGCACTCCACCAAAAAATTCGATACCGAGATTTCACCGGAAGTATATGTTTTAGGGTCCCCTGTATCCAAAAAAAGTATTTTCAGAAAAAGGTCCGTGTGTGTGTCCGTGTGTCAGTATGTCCGTGTGTCCGTGAATACGATAGCTCAAAAACGAAAAGTCAGTAAAATGCCAAACTTGGTATTTAAGTTGTGTATCTTCCAGGGATGTGAAGATTTTGAGAATAATCCCCCCACCCCAAACTACCCTTTACATGGAATTTTTACGAAAATTTTGTTTTTCTAAAAAATGGCTCTAACGATTTTGATTAAAATATCGTATAGCAAAATCTTCGTGTCACATCCCTGGAAGATACTAAACTTAAATACCAAGTTTGGTATTTTACCGACTATTCGTTTTTGAGTTATCGTGTTCACACGCAAACACACAACGTGCGCGCGCGGACCTTTTTATGAAAATGCTTTTTTTTTGGATATTGGGGACCATAAAACATATTTTTCCATTGAAATCTCGGTATCGAATTTTTGGGTGGAGTGCAATACCTTCTATATACACTATGTACATAGTGCGTATAGAGAAAGTAAAAATTATAATAACCTCATCCGCGTAACTCACCTTAACCGAGATTCGCCTACAGAGGTGTTAATTTTATTATATATTATATACAGGTTTATAGGAATACAGATTTAAGAAGCGAATACCGAATGTTAGTACGGCCGGCTATAGCATATATGTTACCCGGACACCGTGCGAGTGGTCAGGTTTTATACCGAATACCCTGTATAATATAGGTTGAAGGGTTTTCTTGAACATTGTGTGTAACATTCTTGGAGGTTTCTACAGCCCAGTACAAGATTTTAAAAAATATATTGTATTTCATTTTAATATGCTAGGCACCATAATCAATAACCACACGATTTCCATTTGATATGTTTACAACTGGTTCATATGCGATTTATGTTCAAATATTTGATTTCGATTATATCATGAAATGCTGCTGGTTTATACGATTTTCCCGTTTCTATTTGGCACTGCAGGAAACCGCAGGAGAATGCAGTGTGCAACAACCCCTGTTATTGTCTCCTCTGAGCTGCAACATGTTGTGGTTTCCTAAACCGCGGCCTGTGGCCTTTATGATCACCATTTCCCCTTCACAGAAAAAGGAGATAAGTGCCAATATTTATGGCCAGAATCCGAGAAATACTAATATAAAGATAATATTTTTGCCTGTAAAGCTATATCTGCAGGTTTGACACCTGATTGGCACTCGAAGCTACTACTTAAAGTTTTGTTTGGGATTTTAGTGGGGCTTTAGATTGACCGAATGCTTCGAATGGAAACTGTAAACTCCTTTTTATTTCATCTACCAGTTATATAATTCAATATATGAAAAGGAACCCGGCTGGGAAGTGTGATGGTAGCGTGTCTGCCTCACATTCAAAACGTCGTGAGTTCGAACCTCGCTTAGGGTGCGTTACTGGGATAAGGGTTTTTCGGTGTTTTCCCTTATCCTAAGAAGACAAATGTTGAGCAACTTTAAGCTCAATGGATTCCGATATCATTTAAACATCATTTCAGCAATTTCATTCATCGTTGAATAAAATCAACCAGGTTAAAAAACGTTAAACTACAAAAATAAATAATATATATATATATATATATGGAAATTACACACACGTCTTTCTCTAGCTGTTCAAAAAAAATCCTTACTAAAGATTGTTTTTTATTTATACATCATGCAGGTCCAGATAGACATCAGCAGAGATACTCTTATTACTTGCTTTCTTCTAAGTAGACGGAAATAACTAGGCTAAAGCAATAGTCAGTCATAGGTGTCGATATCTGAAACAATTAAAATTCGGTTCTCTTTTTCCCCGGGAATAAAACAAAAGAAATGAAACAAAAGTTGAGTTTCCTCTTGAGAAAGTTTTAAGTGGAAGATTGAAACCAATAACAATGAATATCTTGGAAGCAGTTAACTTAATTTTCAGAAATCCTAAACCCAAACTACCCCTTCATTGGAAAAGCAACTTCAACCCATCCGGGAAGATTGTCGAACAACTTCTGCAGGGGGGACCTTTTCCAGCTTGGGTCTACTAGCTTTCTAGGTTATGCCGGAAGGGCCAAGAAACCCAGGGTTTTTACGCCTACTTTGAGTTATTAATCTGCAAAAGGTATAGGGACAACTTAAAAGTATGGTATTCAAGGATTTCTCATAGTCATAACTTCCGTATTGATATTTTATTTTAAATTTACAAAAAGTATCAAATATGAGTTTGCAAAAAACTGCATAAAGCTGTTTACACTCCATTTATTGAAAGTTCGAAAAATTCTCCCTCGGAATCGAAATTTTCCAGAGCTTCATTTGTATACTGAACTTCAGCTTCAGTTCACAGAAATCGAGGAAATGCAGCATTTTAATATTTAAGAGCACCAAACGAAACAAATATATCACCACCTTCAAGGAAAATGGCGCGACATGTTTTTGGTTTCAGCCTTGAAAAACTTATACTTTTCTCATACAGGAATTTGTCAACACCTGTCCATACAAACAAAGGAACTTCAGTCACATTGCAACCAGTCACTATCCTTTTAACCTATGGTACTCATTTTTCCGCTTCTTCTTCCCAGGAAGAAAGTAGTAAGACTATTTCTGCTAATTATTTCCCGCTGAGCACGAAGTAAATAGAAGCATACACTTCTTAACAATAATTTGTTGCAGAGATGTAGAGAAAGTCATGTGAATGGAACACATCAGATTTTTACTGTCTCCAGCCCCGTATGTACAATGTACATAGGGATAGAGAAGTATTGTATTCCACCCAAAAATTCGATACCGAGATTTCACCGGAAATATATGTTTTAGGATCCCTTGTAACCAAAAAAAGCATTTTCACAAAAAGGTCCGTGTATGTTTGTGTGTGTGTGTCCGTGTGTCAGTGTGTTTTCGAAAAAAGTTCCATGTAAAGGGTAGTTGGGGGTGGGGGGATTTTTCTCAAAATCTTCGTGTCGCATTCCTGGAAGATGCTAAACTTAAATACCAAGTTTGGTATTTTACCTATTTTTCGTTTTTGAGTTATCGTGTTCACAGACACACGGACACACACACACACACACACACACACGGACCTTTTTCCGAATTTTTTTTTTTTAGATAAAGGAGACCCTAAAATATATATTTCCGGTGAAATGGTGGTATTGAATTTTTTGGTGGAGTGCAATACATTCTCTATACACTATGTACATAGTGCCTATAGAGAAAGTAAAAAACTCGCACAAATAGGCACACCCATGGACGTTTTTCTAAGAAGTTTTCTTACTTTCTCTATACCAACTATGTACATAGTGTATAGAGAAGGTATTGTATTGTACCCAAAAATTCGATACTGAGATTTCACCGGAAATACATGTTTTGAGACCACCTGAATCCAAAAAAGGCATTTTTAGAAAAATGTCTGTGTGTGTCTGTGGGCAGCATAGTTCAAAAACGAATAGACCCTTAAATTTCAAACTTGGTATTTAAGTTCAGTATCTTCCAGGGATGCGACACGAATATTTTCAAGAAAATCCCCTAACCCAACTACCCTTCACATGGAAAAGTTTTCAAAAATTTTGATTTTCTAAAAAATGGCTCTAACGGTTTTGATAAAAATATCATATATTAAAAATATATACTTGACAAATGATATGTATATCTTGAATTTTCTGGGAATAGCCTCTGAAGACTACTTTATTCTGGATACATTTTACGGAATTTTGTATAACTGGTAAACCGTAAGAGATAGACAAAAACTTACCACACAAAAAATGTAGAGCACATTAAAACACATCCTTTATGTTATAAACATTTTTTTCGTGGAGTTGATCGTTTTTTTTTTTAGATATTCCTTGTTTTTTGTTTCAGCCTTAAAAAATTCGTCAACTCCTGTCCACAAAGGAACTTCAGTCACATAGCAACCATCTTTTGCTATCACTTTAACCTATGTTATTCCCTTATTTCACTTCTACTTACAGGTAAGCAAGTAGTAAGGCTATTTCGGCTAATTGTTTCCCGATGAGCATGAACTAAATCGAAGGATAAGTTTTTTAACAATAATTTGTTGCAGAGATGTAGAGAAAGTCATATGAATGGACAGATTTTTTAATTATGTGATCTACAGACACACACTACATGTAGACAAACTCACACAAAAAGGCACACCCATTTACGTTTTTCTAAAACGTTTTCTTTTTATTCAGAGGTTCTGAAAATATGCATTCACGGTGGATTCCTTGTATTGAATTATAGGGTGAAATACATACCTTACCTCCCTACGATGTACAATGTATATGTGCTAGAGAAGCAAAAAGAACAATTTATAAATATAGTATATTTCATATGCAATGGTCTTGCAGATGTGGAAAATCGTTAAACATTGTCATTGATCCCTGTATGCAATAACGTGTTTGTTTTCCACCAAAAAGGTATTCTTGGCTTTACTGTCTCTGAAGTAAATGATTTATTTAGGTAATGAAACTCTTTATGCGAAAGTTTATGAACAAAACCACAAGCTGCAAGTGGCACTGCACTGGGCTTTTTACTTTCTATAGCCTGCATGTGCAATGTACATAATGGATAGAGAAGTTATTGTATTCCACCTAAAACTTGATGTCGAGATATCACCAAAGATATATGTTTTGGGGTCCGCTGAGTCTGATAAAACCTTTTTTAGAAAAAGGTCCGCGCGTGTGTGTAAAGCACAACTCAAAAAGACTGTTACATACAAATTTTGGAATTTAGGTTTATATCTTCCAAAAAATCTCCCCCCCCAACAAAAACTGCCCTTTATATGGAAACATTTTCAAAACTTTTAATTTTCTCAAAAATGGCTCCAACGATTTTGATTAAAATTCTATATATTAAAGATATTTACATTCCAAATAAAATTACATCTTGAATTTTCTGGGAATTGCCTCTGAATACCTCCTTATTCTGGATGAATTTTGCTTAGCTGCTAAACCGTAACAGATAGACAAACACTTACAATACCAAAAAATTAGATCTCGTTAAACACATCATTTATGTCCTTTACGTTTTTGTTGTGGAGGTTTCCAAGATATTCCTTGTTATTATTTTCAACTGTAAAGTTCATATCTTTTTCTCGGACAGGAAGTGTCGGTTTTTCTTTTTTACTTTCTCTACACATACTATGTACATAGTGTATAGAGAAGGTATTGTAATGCACCCAAAAATTGATATCGAAATTTCACCAGAAATATATGTTTTGAGCCCCCCCCCGGATCTACAAAAATCATTTTCAGAAAAATGTCCTTGTGTGTATGTGTATGTGTGTGTGTGTGAGTAGTATAGCTCAAAAACGAAACTTTATATGGAACTTTTTTCGAAATTTTTGATTTTCTTAAGAATGGCAAACATTTTGATTAAAATATCGTATATTAAATATATTTACCTGACAAATAAAATGTATATCTTGATTTTTCTGGAAATAGCCTCTGAAGACTACTTTATTCTGGATGAATTTTACGGAACTTTGCATTACTGCTAAACCGTAAGACATAGACAAAAACTTACTACACGAATAATGTAAAGTACGTTAAAACACACAATTTATGTTATATACCTTTTTTTTCGTGGGGTTCATCGTCTTTGAAACATTCCTTGTTTTTGGTTTCAGCTTTGAAAAACATACTTTTCTCATACAGGAATTTCTCAACTTCTGTCCATACAAACAAAGGAACTTCAGTCACATAGCAATCAGCTTTTGACTGTCACTTTAACTTATGGTACTTTTTTCGCTTTTGCTTACAAAGAAGCAAGTAATAAGACTATTTCTGCTAATTTTTCTCGATTAGCATGAAGTAAATAGCAGAATAGGCTTTTTAACAATAATTTCTTGCAGAGATGTAGAGAAAGGCATGTGAATGGAACACATCAGATTTTTTCTACTCCTGGCCATGCAAAGAAGCCCTTTGCGTTGATAATCGCATAACGATAGCTTAAAACATGTGACTAACTTTTAGCATAGTGCATTCCCTTAGTTCCCTCCTACTTATAAGGAACGAAGTAATAAGAGCATTCTACTAATGTTTAGAATTAGTAGAAAGAAGAATGGTCTTCTGTAAGAAGTTTGTAGAGCAGCTAGATAAAGTCACGTATGTGTAACATCAGAATTTTTCAAAAATAAATTAGATGTGGGCGAGGGGCGAGGCCCTTTTGTGTTTATTATCAGCGGACTTTCACTGAAACAAAATATCTAAAGGAAAGTGTGACATTAGCGTAACAATCGTTCCTTGAAAGATAATCTCTTCAAAGTTAGCTCATTATTCAAAGCAGAAAAGATGCGGGCAACGTTGCTTTTGTTAGCGTTTTAGGCTTAAATCCTCCGCTGGTGGCGTATGACGTTTCGCGTTGCAATAAACGATGCCTTTCCTTCTGCTAACAAGTTTCGTAATCTTCTAAACTGAAATAAGCTGTTTAGATTCCATGTTAAGCTGCAGCATCCCCCCTTTTGCATCTCAGCACCGTCCTCAGCGTTATCCTATCACTGGGAATAACAGATTCCGCCTTCAGGGTTCCTCCAGGAAAGGATAGTCGCTGCACGCTGAAAAGGGATACACAAGTTTTGCAATTGGGAATAGTGGAAGATTCCATTCATCTAGATTACAATACCTACTATTTTTATGTGAGATTTGCATATTTATCTAACACTAATTTATTTATTACGTTTAGCCGTAAGTGTATTCACAATAAAATGACAGCATTAAATTTCTGCTGTTTTTACTTTCTCTACTTAGTAGATAGAGAAGGCATTGCTTTCCAACCAAAAATTCGATATCGGAATTTCACAGGAAATACACTTTTAGGGTCTCAACTGGAAGTGGGGAGGCCACGCAGCAAGGATGTGTAATAACAAAAGGACTTATAGAACAATAATGAAGAATCCCAGATTAGGAAGAACGTGCGTGGGCAGGCAGAGGGTCAAATGTATATCTATCACCTGTGTGCAAAAATACATTTTTAGTAAAACTTTCGCGTGTGTTTGCGAGTGTGTCTGTGTGTTAGTGTGTTACTGTGTGTCTATAACAACATACTCTAAAAATAAAAATCCGATGAAGCAATGTTTAGGCTCATTATCTTCCAAGCGTCTACACAAAGACTTTCTTTTGTATTGTTTTTCACGGATATTAATTGCAGTTCTAAAGCAAACTTAAGTCTTTTAGGTTAGCATGTATGGGACTTACAAAAGTCGAAATAATGTCTTGAAAATCACATACTTAAGTTTTCTGGCACGGTAATGTATTTATTAAATCGTTTTTATCATTTGTATTTTGGAGGAATTACAGCGGGAGTTCATTTATCCCCTTTAAACTTGCATTATCAGTCACATTATGAATATGTCTTGAAAATTTACAACGAAAACAATTCTGGTACAACATAAAATATATCCTTCATAGATTTACAATTTATCATGATACATCTATCTCTCTTAAAACTGCCCTGTCTCTTTCTTCAACTATACGTAACATTTTAATTACATCACACATGCCTATTATATATTGATTTTTTTATTTGTTAGTTAAACACATTTAGTGTATATTTATTTGTTTATTTATTTACTATATTTAAATAAGATATAATTCTAAATTACAGTAATTAGTTCTTATCAATGAAGGCCAAAACTTTATATTCAGCCCTAGAATCTGCCACAGACTTTCTAATTGGAACTCTGCCGCGGTCCGACTTAATAGGCTACGTCATATTTGGGCATATACCTGCCAATTGTACCGAACTGCCGCAACGACATCTTCTATCGTATGTGCCGAAGCTCAAGAAACACTTCTGATTCATGAAACAGTAAATTCCCATGCTTGTTCTAAATGGTAGAGGAAGAAAATAAAGAATTATGTTGTTTCATAATAAAATAATATTAATTTTAAACTTTAAGAAAGCATATCGTTTTTCCCCTCTTAGTGCAATTTAAACACCAATTAACTGAAGTTATGAATAGGTAGGCGCATGCTCATTAGTAGGCACTTTAAACTTAAAACTTATTTCCTCGCAAACTTTTTCCCAGTATTTTTCCGCATTCAAAATGTTCCTCATGATACACTTTTTCACTAATGTATTTCAAATTGTTTGTGCTGGCTCCTAACAGCACATTAAATAAATTAGCTATATTACTTTTTCGAAAAAATGCACCAGTTTTGATAAATTATTACATTTTTAAAAACTAAGATCTACACTAATTAGGGCTAATATATAAATATATGACAGATCTATTTATATACTCATTTTCTGTAAAAGTTCACTTTTGTATTTGAATATTTTTAAAAATGACTCAGAATGGTTTATTTTATTATAACAATGCATTTAAATAATAGACAACACTTATTTAAATAATCATGGAAGCTGGACTTTTGATACACAAAAAGTATCATTATTATTTGTATAAATAAATATAAATTTGCAAAAAAATATCTTGCATACTGTAGATTTTCCAAATACCACAAGTGCATCACCTTAACAAAAGCGTAACATACAAGATATATTATGCTAGTATTAATTTCACACACATCAGAATGTTCCACCCCGCACTTTTCGCTAATAAATGAAATTACCCTTCAAATAGGAACAAGTTCACCTTAAATGGACTGAGTCAAAAATGTCCCTCGCGGGGTAACTTAATTATTTCACACGCTTTGTTTTATTTAGATTCCTGCGGTTGAAAGCTTATTTTCGTGTAGATTTATCGCATCACCTTCCTTATTTATTACGCGAGCAATAATGCAGCGATGCGCGTGGTCATGTCCATTAAGGAGCTAATAAAATATCTCTTGCAGCGTTCACTATAAGTAATATCCGGCAACAGTCGCCGCGAATATTTACGCAGGGAAATAAAGACCAGGCCCATGCGCTAAAATATAGGTGCGTAGATAGCATGTGACTAAATGGCACATTTATATTTGGCGGAGCAGCTTGCGAGAGAAGTGTCTCCTACTATTTATTTTCTAGTTAAAATAATCTCTTTTAGTGGAAAAACAAAACAAACCGTGACTGCCTCTGCAGTCTGGCTTCTCATTCAGGGGTCCCGGGCTCGATTCCCGGCTGGGGCGAGACATTTTTATTTAACCAGAATCATATCCTAACCCCGAGAGAGACGAAGTATAAATGTGTGAGACAAACAGACCGACAGACAGCAGAGAGAGAATGTTTAATATTATAAAAGCTAAAAAGACCTTAGTTCAAAGAGCTAAGACCAGCAGTTGTCAGTTGTTTCTCAAATCATAGCCTCCGATATGACTACAATACACGAATATAAACAACGCATTCAAGTATATTAATATTTTGAAAAAAGGGATGTGGCTTTACTAGAAACAGAAATATATTCAGAGTACCGTTAACAGTCTACGTTAACATAATAACACTGTGACAAAGCCGTCCGGTATGTGATCTCTATCATGTTCACTCTGGCATGCGGCAGTGATGCTGGAACATGAGAAATTACAGTTCGATAGTAAACAACGGTGCGACGCAACAGTATCCTTCGGAATGCGAAACTTCTGAGCACAATTCTTCTGATATCCCAGATGTTTCCCGAGCTTCGGTTTCTACTACCTTCCACAAACTTCCAGAAAGTTTGTGAAGTTTATTTTCTCTTTATAAAAAAGGAGGAAGAATTACACTGAATCGTTTGTGACTAAGATGTTAGCGCACAGTGGGGCGCAAGTCATGGATGGCCTGCAGCTATAAACTGTTAACTGTCTAACGTTGAGTGAATTATTTATAGAGCGATATAAATACTCTATTTGTAAATAATTGTTGAGTCAATAAAGACTTTTGTTACATATTTGTAATTTTGCTATGTAATTTTTGTCTGCCTAGGTGCAAAACAGACGCTTTTTGAAGATTATAAAACAACAGATAATTAAAACAGAAACAGTACGAGAATTAGTCAACTACTGGTCATTCAAATAAATGGATTTCAATCACACAACAACCAGCTTTTAAAAAAACTAGACTATCGCTTCGGCAAAGTGAATTCCCTTATTTCTCTTCTTCTTACAAGGAAGTAGTTATAAGACACTTCTGCTAATTTTTATCCCAATTAACGTGAAGTAGATAAACGAATACTATTTCTAACAACAATTTATTACAGACATGTAGAGAAAGCGGCGATTTTTTTTAATTTTGGAGTATGCGCGCCCCTGCCTTTTCGCTGGTTTTACGATGAAGCGTGGGCAGGGGGGAAGAGAGAGAGAGAGAGAGAGAGAGAGAGAGAGAGAGAGAGAGTCCGTCCACCTGTTTTTCCATAGTGCTGTATACCAAAGAAAGCTTTTCAGATATTATGGGGAATAGGTGATTTAAAATATGGCGAACTAGCTGAATTATTAAACGAAAATACAATCGATTATTGCATGTGCGTGGACTCTGGAATATACAGACAGAATGAAACTTTAGCATTGAATAAATTAAACGTTTATCTTGAAATTTCTGGGAATAATCTCTGAATTCTCTTCATTCTGAGTGCCTTTTGAATAACTGCCAAACTGTAAGAGATGGAAAAAAATATGCCAAAAAATATAAATCTCGTTAAAGCATACCTTCAGTTAGTATAACATTCATATTTTGTGGAGTTAACCGTTTCGAAATATTTCTTATTATTGCTTAAATTTTCCAATAGCTACACAACTTTAAAAAGAGTAGTAGTTAGTAGATTCTTTACACATTGTGGTCTTAAAAATAAAACGAAATCTTAAAGCAAACATCTGTATTCCCCTATTCTCATTGTATCTATAAGAAAATATTTAATAAAGCACTTTCTGCAATTGTTACCTCCATTAATATGAACTAGTTAGAATAGTAACTATTTGCAAGAATAGCTTACCGAAGAATGGGTAGAAAAAGTAATGAGAATATATTTTATTAGATTTTTTACTATCATCATACGATCATAAAATACGCGGCAGATGACCTCAGTAATAAATCCACATTTGTATTTGTATAATCGTAGTTGGCTTACCCTCCTCTATTGATCAGAAGACTGTCGGGGAGCCAACGGCACGAAACCCCAGAATGGAACCTGTGGTCGGCAGAATAGCCAGATATGAGCGTGAGGAAGTGGATGATATAAATACAAGCGACATGGAAGATGGGAAAAGTGCTGGAGTAACTGGTGGAATGAATGACGGGAGACACCGGAGGTCCCGGAGAAAACCCAGGCCGCCTAGAAGCTAGGCGAACGTTCTAATCACTCAGCCACAGCGCCGCCTTATAATCATAAACTCGCGGATCTAAATGAAAGACATGCTTTAATTTTATTTACTACATATGTACAGTCTGGTGCACAGAAACGTGTCTATACGAGGAACAGCTGTTTAGGTTGGTAGGAGAATGGCATCTCTCCTCTGCCACGCCCCTATTTCAAACTCCTGTCAGTTATCAATGAGTGACTGTTAACACGTGCTTTCCTTTTGTTTTGCAATGGCGGAGGCAAACAGGCCCAGAAGTTTCAGATGCATTGAAATATATAGTTCAGAATGACTTTTATCTTAATCTGATTATATTATCAGTGTTGATGAGGAAAGGAGCAACATTCAGATCGAATAATGGAGAATATTTTTCGGAGGCAGGGGATGACGAATAAGCAAATTTATATTTTGTTATATGTGTATTAACTTAAACTCCGCACGCCAATATTTATTTAGAATCATTCCATTTCATTACAAAATAAGTCGCTTTAAATTAAAAGCTAATATACGTAATATATTAGAGCATACAAAACCACTCATAAGGCATGTTTTCGTTAAGTAGACAAATGGGTATAAAGTACACAAATCAATCGAACACTGCCAGGATGCGGCGTTGACAATCGTTCCACTTGGATTATATGATCTCCTTATCCCTCTCCTGGTGCTGCTCACCTTGGTTACGCCCTTTGTCATTGCTTGTGTCGGACTTGAATACAGACCAATAGAAGATTGGCATGGAACTCAAGTGGTGCAAAGGCTCAATATTAAATATAGAATCTCGCCAAAAACACTAACAGCATCGACACATTTCCCATCACCGAACTGCACATAGAGAAAGTATTGTACTCCACCCAAAATGTTCGTAACGAGATTTTGCTGGAACTACATGCTTTGAGGAACACTGATCCAAAAAAAGCATTACTATAAAAAGGCCCACGCGTGTTTGTCTATCAGCTTTTGTGTGTGTGCACCTGTGGGCAGCATAACTTAAAACGAAAAAGACTGCTAAATACCAAATCGGGCGTTTGAGAGTATCTTCCGAGGATGCGAGACGAAGATTTTTAAGAAAATCCCTCCACCTCATATTACCACATATAACTAAAATTTAGATTTTCTCAAATGGGAGGTAGTTAGTCACTTTTTTCATCCTGGTCATGCAAATAACTTCAATTCCATCACATAGGCACTGACCTTTATATTGACTATCGCTTTAGACTAATGTATTTCTTTATTTCTCTTCTAAGAATGAACTAAATAACATAATTTCTGCTAACGTTTATCTCAATTAGCACGAAGTAGCGAGAGCTTTTGTAAGAATAATTTTCTGCAGGATACGTAGAAAAGATTACGTGAATGAATAGTTGTGATAATAATTGGTGTGATAATTTGAGCATTTATATAAGATTACATTAATCTTCCAGTATAGATATGATTAACTTCAGAATTCGGTTAAATCGTAAAAGCGTCAACCGCTGAGTGACAGAGAAAAAATTACGTATTTGTTATTGTCATCTACAGTGAGAAGCAAAGATCTGTCATCCGTTTCTTGTGGTAGTGGTACAAACGACGAGATGACAAATGCCCGAATAGGAATGCTGCAGGCACCGGACTGCTCAATACCCTTTTTACGTTCGCTACACGTCCCAGTACATAGGTATAGAGAAGGTATTGTATTGCACCCAAAAATTCGATACCGAAAATATATGTTTTGAGACTCCCCGAATCCAAAAAAAGATTTTTTAGAAAAATGTCCGCGTGTGTGTCTTTCTGTCAGTGTGTATCTATGGGCAGCATAGCTCGAACGAAAAGTCCATATCTTCCAGTATCTTTTAAGCATGTGACACAATGATTAAATTACCGTATATTAAATATGTTCAAATCACAAATAATATATATATATATATATATATATATTGAATTTTCTGGGAATAGCATCTGAAGAGCACTTTATTCTAGTCGAGTTTTGCGAAATTTGGTATAACTGTATAAATGTAGATATCTTAAAACACATTATTTTTGTGTAGAATTAACTTTGTTCATTTTCTCGTAGAGTTAACAGTTTTCTTGATATTCATTCTTATTGGTTTCAATTTTAAACTAACTTTTCGCAAGCGGAATCTGCAAAGCGAACAGAAGCTCAATTTTTTCACATGAGCAGCTTTTAAAGGATTTGACTATCGCTTTCCATTATTTCCCTTATACTTAAAATGAAGCAACTAATAGGACCAATTGTGAAAACGTTCATCTAAATTATCATGAAGTATAAAAAAGAATAATCTTAGTAAGAAAAATCTCATTTGAATGGATCACATGAGATTTTGTTACCTCCGCTTTAGTCTGGATAGCTAGCTAACCTACCCTGTGTAAACTCAAGAGTACATAAAACAATGTTCTTGATTTTGTGAATATCTTAATTCGTTGGTATGGTCTTAGATTATGGGCATATACAATAATGAGGGACATTTTCAATTATGGTTGCATTATAATTCTCTTTTTAGTGCATGCCAAGACATTCACGCAGATGTTATAGCTAACTCTGACCACACGCGGAGACGACAATGGACTTGGACGGTTGCCAAGTCGCATCCAGTCTGTCAGAAACAATGACGTCATTAAGTTCAGAGCCAAAAATGTAACCATCCTGTTATTTATTACAGGGAGTGAGAGCTCAACTCTACTGAAAGTGAAAACTTCACATATTCTTTCACCTGTTCTTGAACGTCGGCTACTTTGTTTCCTCATCTCGTACCACAAAAGTCACAGCATTCGGAGCTTGTAAGCAGAGGTGTGAAGTTTTATATATGCTCCTGGCTATCGCTGCTTAAGTAACAGCGTCGGGCAATCTGTTTTGTTCCGATTTTTACTTTCTCTATACGCACTATGTACATAGATGGAGAAGGTATTGCACTCCACCAAAAAATTCGATACCGAGATTTCACCGGAAATATATGTTTTAGGGTCCCCTGTATCTAAAAAAAAAGTATTTTCAGATAAAGGTCCGTGTGTGTGTATGTGTGTGTGTCCCTGAACACCATAACTCAAAAACGAAAAGTTGGTAAAATACCAAACTTGTTATTTAAGTTTAGTATCTTCCAGGGATACGACACGAAGATTTTGAGAAAAATCCCCCATCCTAAACTACCCTTTACATGGAACTTTTTTCGAAAATTTGGTTTTCTAAAAAATGGCTGTAACAAGTTTGATTAAACTATCGTATATTAAAGATATTTAACTGACAAAATGTATATTTTGAATTTTCTGGGAATAGCATATGAAGACTTCTTTACTCTGGGTCAATTTTACGGAATTTTGCATAACTGCTAAACCGTAAGCGATGGACAAAAACTTACCACACAACAAATGTAGAGCACTTTAAAACACAACATTAATGTTATATACATTTTTTTTGTGGAGTTGATTGTTTTTGAGATATTCCTTGTTTTTGGTTTCAGCTATAAGAAACTTATACTTTTCTCATACAGCATTTTGTGAACTCATGTCCATACAAACAAAGGAACTTCAGTCACATAGCAACCAGCTTTTGATCCCTTTAACCTATGGTACCCCTTCATTTCGCTTCTTCTTACAAGGAAGCAAGTAATAAGACTATTTCTGCTAATTTTTTCTCGATTAGATGAAGTAAATAGAGTAATTTGATGCAGAGATGTAGAGAAAGCTATGTGAATGGAATGCATCAGATTTTTTTTTTAAAATTCCGGAGTCGGATCAGGACTCTGGCGCTGTATTTGTTTTTGTTATTCCTCTTTTTTGCCTAAATTTCCTTTATTATCCGTTTTCTGTTTTATGAGAAATACACATACATGTACACATTCACAAGCATTCAAACACCCATGTTTAAGGTGGGACTCGAACCGCCAAAGTGAGGCGCTATAGCGAGCGAAGCCATGTGGACCGGCATCTTCGAACTTGAGATGGCAACAAGGACCAGGCAACGTCAGCCTTGCTGTATATGCAACCATCAAAACGTACACGTGGAGCGTGTAATCTAAATTATCAGAACGCTGTCAAATTTCTTCTAAGGGGCTTGTTCGAAACGATATTTGCTGTCTGGAATGGATGGCCTTGCTTGAGTGATTAATGTTCCAAGCGATGTAATTAATTTATTTTCAGAGCTGAATAAACCTCCTTTACACAGTATAGCAAAGGTAAGACTTTTTTGATAGATAGGGATGGCGATTGGATTAAGGAGGAAATGTAGCTTTTGGTCAAAAAATCACATTTTTGTTTTTGCTTCTTTTTTTGAAAATGAATTCAATTAATCTTATCTTATGCATTTTCGAAGTGTAATCCATGACAATCTTCTAATACAATAAAACACCTCATTTTCTTTCTCTAGCTCGTATTAACAATGTATAAGGCAGGTAAAGAAAGTATTGTATTCCACCCAAATTTTCGATACCAAAATTTCACCAGAAATACATCTTCTAGAACCCACAGAACCCAAAAAATTATAAAAGTGTTATCACTTTCTCTACTCTATTATGTACATAATGTATAGAGAAGGTATTGTATTGCTCCTAATATTGCACAGGAAATGTATGTTTTGAGACCCTGAATCCTAAAAAAGCATCTTTACAACAATGTCGTGTATGTTTCTGTGGGCAATATATCTCAGAAACGAAAAGATCGCTAAATACAAACTTAATATTTAAGTTTAATATCTTCTAAGGATGTGACACAAATATTTTCAAAAATATCCCTCATCACAAACTACCTTTCACATGGGAACATTTTCTAACGTTTTGATTCTCTTAAAAATGGCTAACGATTTTGATTAAAATCTCTGATATTTAAGATATTTGAAAACAAAATATATATCTTGAATTTTTCTTAGATGGTAAACCGTAAGAGTAGACAAAAAGGAACTGCACAAAAAATGAAGATCTCGATAAAACACACAATTTACGTCATATACATTTTTTTCGTGGAGTTGGCTTTCAGTGACACATATGCAAAATTTACAAAGTATATATAGAGGGTTTTGTATTCCACCAAAAAATTGGATTTTGAGATTTCATGGAGATACATGTTTTGGATCCCCTGATTAAAAAAATGACAGTTTTAGAAAACGGTCTGTATGTGTGGGAGTCTTTGGAAATAATAACTCAAAAATGAAAAGTCGAGTAAATACCAAACTTGATATTTAGATTCACTATCTATTAAGGATGTGACACGAAGATTTTCAGGAAAATCTCCCTCCTTTACATGAAACATTTTCGAAAATTTTTATATTACACAAAATGGCTCTAACACTATGTTCGAAATGTTTTTGTGACAAACCAAATATATTTTTTGGGAATAGACCCCGAAAACCTTTTCATTCTTGATAACTTTTGTGAAACTTGTAAGCATAAGAGTTATAAAAAATCTTACTAAACAAAAAATATACACCTCATTAAAACACACAATTTACGTCATACATATTCTTGTAGAATTAACCGTCTCCGAGATATGTCTTGTTATTGGTTTCTATTTTAAAACAGTTAAACCTTTCTCAAGTGGGAAGTCAACTTTCCTTTCATCTGTTTTATTTTACTCCTAAAATTGCAAACGACAACCGAATTTCAATTGCTTTAAATAGTGATACTTTCTAAAATATTTGGGCTATCGCCTTAGGGTAATTTATTTCCTTATTTCCCTTCTACTTACAAGGAAGCAAACAGTAAGACCATATCTCTAATGTGTATCTCTATTAGCAAGCTGTAGATAAAAAGAATAATCTTTTCAAAGCAAAGTTTGTTTATGGGACACTAGAGAAAGTCATATGACTGGAATGCTCCATATTTTTTATAAACATTGTTTCATTAACTTATGCGTGTGCTTATATAAACACATCTTTGACATGCTTAACAGTAAATATATGAAGACAACTTTATACTTCATATTTATAATATTTGTGTAGTAACTATACAAAGCAGCTGGTGAGCTATATTATCAATTTCTCCGAAAGCTGTACGGAACTTATACCTGTGACTGAGTTATCCTCAAAAGGATAGCGAGAGAGGGGGGTCTTTATCCAATAAACACAAACAAGTGCAAAGTCAAACGAATGCAGCCTGCCCTCCCTTCAAGTTATGCATAATGACATTTCAAAGATCCACAATATGTATTATACACAGTTTTAGTGATATTCTTGTGATGTCAGGAAATTATAGCTTGCATAGTTAGTTCAATAATAATCTTTATTCTGTAAATTTTATTGTTCAAATATAAATGAATACGTGGTGCATTCTTAAAAATATTCACATAATCAATTCAACAGTTCTACAGTAAATGAGCTTACAAACAGATTTATATCATAATTGTTCATATTAACTAATTATTTTACGAGAAATTTTTACTGTTTATACTCTCATAATCCCTTAATCATTCATTTTTCAAAACAGGGGCATTATTTCTAGGAAATGTAGGACTATTTTCTTTTCTGTACATTGCAGTGGCAGTAAAAATGTTAATAGAAATAGTAAGCATTGTATCACGTGGATCATTTTGTATGGAAATGGGTCAGAAAATGTTTTGTGAGAATACAAGGTATAAATTTGGGAATCCTATTAATAAGCACGTGCCTACACATTTATAGGTTCAGTTAATTGGCGCCAAGTGGAAAAAAAAACTATTTTCCTAAAAGTTTGAAATTCATATTGCTTTATTTTTTGGTAAAATTTTACAGATGCATAGCCTTAAGGAGTCAATATCGACAAACATGAACCAAACACACAACATGTTGGTATGACGCTATCCCACACGATACTGCAACATCTGCAACAAATTAAAAGCTGAAGAACCAAATAACGACATGAACAATAATTTAAAATAGAGAGGGGATCTCAAGTAAGAAGACCTAATTTTCCCAAAGTTATTAACAGGTTTGCTGGAAGAGATGTTCCAAGAATTGACTGGGGAAAGACATACGATATCACACTAAATGGGCATAGGCTCACAAACTTTAGATTTCTGATGACGCTGTGCTATTCCCCAGCAATGACAAAGATCTGTAAAATATGATTCAAGCTGCATAACTGCAGCAAAATCTATAATCATAAGCAAAACAAAAGTAATGACAAATAGCTATGACATACCAATAAAGACTGACAATAAAGTGCCGCTCTGCACTAGAATACAGATGCCTCGAAAAATTCGACGAAGAATTAAAGCGCTAAATATGAATAGCATGGAAATCACTTTGGGGTCTATATTCATCCTACTGGATAAGGAAGTAAACCGAAAAAAAAACCACTAGACTTCTGTATCTTCCCCTACTGTATGGATGCGAAAGTTGGAACTTGATGGTAAAACTAAAGAAAGGTATTCAATTTTGCCAGAGCAGAGTGGAGAGGAAGGTGTACCTCGAATACAGAGTGCCAAACGACCAGTTAAGAGAAATAAAAAATCTGATGCGTTCCATTCACATGACGTTCTCTACATCTCTGTAACAAATTGTTGTTAAAAAGCTTATCCTTCTATTTATTTCATGCTAATCGAGAAAAATAACCAGAAATAGTCGTATTTCTTACTTACTTGCAAGTAGAAGCGAAATAAGTGAGTACCATAGATTAAAGTGATAGTAAAAAGTGGTTGCTATGTGACTGAAGTTCCTTTGTTCGTATGGACAAGCGTTGACAAATTCCTGACTGGCAAAAGCATGTTTTCTTAGCGGAAACCTAAAACAAGGGATATCTAAAAAACAATCAACTCCACGAAAAAAATTTGTATTAACTAAATTGTGTGTTTTAACGTCCTCTAAATGTTTTGTGTGATAAGTTTTTGTCCATCTCTTACGTTTGAACAGTTATGCAAAATTCCGTAAAGTTGATCCACAATAAAGTAGTCTTTAGAGGCTGTTCCCTGAAAATTCAAGATATACATTTTATGTTTCATTAAAATATCCTAAATATAATACATTTTAATCAAAATCGTTAGAGGCATTTTTGAAAATCAAAAATTTCGAAATTGTTTCCATGTAAAGGGTAGCTGGGGGTGGGGGAATTTTCTTGAAAATCTTCGTGCCGCATCCCTGAAAGGTACCGGAATTAAATACCAAGTTTGGTATCTAATGTTATTTTCGTTTTTGAGCTATGCTGCCCATACACACACAGACACATACACAGACACACACACACAGACATTTTTCTAAAAAGGTTTTTTTTTTATTCAGAGAGTCTCAAAACGTGTATTTCCGGTGAAATCTCGGGATCGAATTTTTGGGTGCAATACAATACCTTCTCTATACACTATGTACATAGTACGTAGAGAGAAAGTAAAAAACTGGAAGTCGTTCCAATCCAAACAGGCATCAGTTTGAATTGGAAGTGGGGAGGCCACATGGTGAGATGGGCATACATTTCTACAATGTGGACGATTGCAGCGGCAAGAGACAAGACATACTCCGAATAAGAAGGGACGACGCTTTTAAGAAAGCAGTAGGAGCACACTGGACCTGGACTGCAGCGACCGCAGCATCCGGAGAGACATCCAAAGAAGGCAGAATGTGCTAAGCATATTACTTAGTGTCGGGTCGTAAAAAAAAAAAGGGAGGAAGTGAGGAACCCCTAACAAATCATGCAGTGTCGTCCGTATAAGTAGATGAATAATAGCATGAAATGCGGAAGAAAGAATGCAAGGAAATACTCTACTTATGCGGACTAGCTTCCTGCACGAATGAAATCGAGCTACAGTCAGGAATATATCGGCTATTCATTCATCCACTACAGCAATCGGCATTTTTCCTCCAGCAAGAAATTCATTGACATGTCTACAAATTTATGGTACTTTATGTATATATGAAACCTGATATTTTTTAACGATTGTGGAAAATAGGTAGCAAAGCGCTGACATTCAATATACTGGTTTGTTTCTTCCTTACCCCAAACACTGCCTAGCTTAGATGAAAATGCTGAAAGACCCTCTATGTCAGCTGTAGTATGCAAGCAACCATAAAACCCTCATAACATGCGGGGCTATTCCTTGTTTATGCAGCAACTGCTAACTGAGTTGGCGAAGACAAGATATTCCTGAACAGCACTGTCATGTAAGTGGCGTTCCATTTCTTGCAGTGGGGAGCAGAAGCCATTTTCCCCATCTCTCCGGAGCATCCGTCATCTGGACCGGTCGTATCTCAGAGCTTTTATCGCAGCCTGGTGTAGCACTCTCCATTTATTACAGACGTTCGAAGGGCTCAACTTGTCTATGAAGCACGTACCGCGTTTCTTTGCCCTTATGACGTCGCGCCTGATAAAGACGCGTGGCGCTACAACTTAGTGGTTGAAACAAAATTGTGGAATCAACTTTCTCGTAAAGAAAACGGAGTATTGTATTCGCAATGCTAAAGAAGGGGGGGGGGGAGATAGGGTGGGACGACACAGTTCAGAACGCTTCCAAGGCAATAAAGCTGACGAACAGCAGAACACCAGACCAAGAGGAAAAGAAAAACTTAATGATACACAGAAACCCAAAGAAGGAAACCAAAAACGGAGAGGGAGAAGAAAAATAGGAATCTAAAACGTTGTATTATTATTCTGTCTCTTGTAACGAATTTTTCTTAGAAAGCACAGCGAATGGTTATTTGAAAATCATTCATGAGACACACCCGTGAGATTATTTCAGAAGAGTTCATGAAATGTTTACACATATGTCTTGTGCAACGTTTATTCCCCCCGGCCCCCCTTGAGCCGCCTTTTAAAACTTCCTTATAAAAGGAAACAAAGCATGTCTGAGTACAAGGTGCAGTTTTATAAATGAAAAATTATATACAATGTAATTTAAGGAATATGTAGCAATTGTTTACAACCGTAGTTAAATATGGGTTTATAGGTTACCAAAAACGGAAGAAAAACTTTAATAACGAAAACAATGTGACATATGATTAAAATTTTAATCTTGTGACCATTTTTCTCTACATATACTATGTACATAGGTATAGAGAATGTATTGTATTGCATCCAAAAATTCGATACCGAGATTTCACCGGAAATACATGTTTTGAGATACTCTGAATAAAAAAAATAGAAAAATATTCGTGAGTAAGGCACAAAGCTTTTTCAAGAAAATCCCCCCATCCCAAACTACCCTTTATAGTGAAAAAATTTGTAAAACTTTGCTTTCTCAAAAACGGCTCTAACGATTTTATTTAAAATATTTTATATTTAAGATATTTATAAGGCATATAAAATGTATAGGTATATTGAATTTTTAGGGAATAGCCACATGAGACATCTTTATTCTTGGCGATTTTTTCTGAATTTTGTATAACTAGTAAACTGTATGAGATGGATAAAAACTTACCACACAGAAGATGTAGATCTCGTTAAAACACACACGTTATGTAATATACATCTTTTTCGTTGTTATTGGTTTCAGTTTTAAAATATTTACACTTATCTCATACAGGAATTAGACAACTCCAACGGATTTCAATCCCATAGCAACCAGCTTTTAAAACAGTAGGTTTAGCCTAGTGCACTCCCTTATTTGCCTTCTTCTTAAAGGAACTAAATAATAAGATCGTTTCTGCATGTGACCATCTCGATTAATATGAAGTGGATAGAAGAATAAGCTTATTAAGAATACTCTGTTAGAGAGATGTAGAGAAAATCATGTGAATGAAACACATCAGATTTTTCACGCAAGTGGAGTGTAGGACAGGAGTTGGAAAGGTATCCTATCCATTATCCATGTAAACTCAACCTAAGCAAGTTTTGAGTCCGGGAACTCTTTAGTGTGAGCCAGACACGTTCATCATACTGTACACGCCAGGGTGTTTCTTATTCGTTTGATGTTCACTACACGAACTTTATGAGCGATTTCATGTCCTTTTCTGAAATAGCAACACCATCGTCGGGAATATCCCGGCATCTCGCATTTCCACCAAGAACTCTATAGAAACTTATATCTTTATCTATTTAGGTCGTTTCCTTAGCGCGGTGGTAGCGTTGCTGCTTACCAAGCGGGAGACCTGGTCCGGGTGCACTCAGCCTCGTGCGGTCCCTGGGAGGCAATTGAGGAGCTACTTGATGGAGAAGTAGCGACTCCAGGTCATGAGGACCGCATTAACTGGCCGGGGGATATCGAAACGCTGATCACGACTCACCCCCCAATACTGCACTCCATCCATGACGTTTGTAATGGGCCCAGATGGGGGACGCAGCGGCCGGGCAGTAGGCCAAGGCTCTTAGTAAGCTGTGCCAAGAAGTTGCCTATTTAGGTATTCTCCGCCGTGAACAGCGTGTAATACCCATGTCAGGTTTTTCTAGTAATTCTACTCGACGATTTTATCTTTCACGTGATTTTCTCCATTACTTGCTAGAATTCTCCGCTTTTGGTCGAATTTTTCATCTCCTTCCACTTTCTAATAGTAGATACTACGATTTAAAAAAAAATCTATTTCGTATATGGTGTAATATTTACTATACTAAATTTTAGTATTTAATTTTGCGAATTCAGTCCTAGCAAATGGTGATGGCATTTTTTTTTCGGTTGCAAAAAACCTTAGTATGGCGTTCTTTGATCCCACGTACTATTTATTTGCATGTAAAATAAACATATATGTTAAAAGAGAAGGTCCCTGGGCAAAATTCCTCAATTTTCACGTTCGCTAAGCGTCTATGGGAACAAATTGATGCCTCGGTAACCTGTGCATACAGTGGCGGAATCGCGAATTAGACATTTTAACATCGTCAGGTGTCCGAAAATGCACCGACACGATGGAACTTAATCACACTTTCGCTTTCACACTAATAGGCGCTGACAAATTTAGGTGTGTCGAGTGACCAAGCTGATTTTCTGCTCTTCTTTTGTAGTTCAGTCGACCTTAGCTTTGTACAAATCATTCGCAACTTAGTAACTAACACAATATTCTACATTTTGTGTACACACGAGGGGCGTTCAATAAGTCCCTAGTAAAAGATAAATTATTTGTGTAGACATTTTTTATTTTTCAACATTATCTCCTTTTAGCTCAATAAACTTTTCCCACCGTTTCTGCAAGTAATCAATGTACGATTCCGCATGCATCCTAAAAAACCAAGGTCCTCACCTTGACTGCAGATTTCACCACCTTTGCGTTCTTTGGAGCTGGTTCGCCTTTAAAACCGCACTGTATCGATTACCTATACTTTTGTCTCAGGAGTGTAGTAGTGCATCATTGTTCCATCCACAGCTATGTGTCGACACAGAAACTCGTCAGGATTTCGACGGAAAAGTGCCAAACTAGCTTTCGAATCGATCACATGATTCGAATGTGCGAGCGTATCTTGTCAATACCTATTTCAGACTTAATTTTGGTGTAAAATTGAGAACAGTGTATTGTGTTATGCCTGTGGGCTCTACTATTTCTCAAACTTTGATTTGTGGATTACTCAAAACAATATTCTGGATTTTATCAGTTGCATGGGTCGGGTCATCGCACATTCTCTGTAAAAATACTTGAATTTAAAATATCACTTACCCCTATTTTACATATCTTTACAACACTAGTAATATACACACACACATATAAACGTACGCGTTCTCTACAACCAATAAAAGAAATAATATTCTGATATCGCTCATACATCACTTGTATTCACAACCATACCCACGTATATAGATAACGTATTTACCAAATATGTCTATACAATATTCACTCAAATATCTTATATCTTAGTACATGTACTTCCATTAAGTATATCCAAGGATTGCTCAGTTTTGACTGTTTAAAATCAAGTCCCAGCATGCTGTCCTCCGTCTGTTTGTAGCTAAAATACTTCCGGAAATAATGTTTTCCTATCTGCCCAAATATGTGACTTGTTTTCCTGATCGCCACATAATGGACAAATTCTCCTACCATCTTCATCAACTTTTCTTTCCACTCTCCCAATTCCGTTCTGTGTGTGATATCCAATTCTAAAATATGATTCTTTACCACACCCAATTTTTATTTAATTTTGTAGCTCCAATAAGTATTTTTGCACCTTAAGCTTCTATTTCCTGCCTGTAAAGTATGTAGTATATTTATAAAATGATGCATTTTCCAAAATTGGGCAAAAGTAACACATTAAGGACCAAATTAGTTCCAATTTATGATAAAAACTTTAATACGATATTAATGCCTATACTTTATCAGAAAAGAATCATTCTGAACAGAAATTAAATGCAATATTCACATTTAATTTTGAGTTAACTAAAAACTGTCCAGAATTAATGCCGCTACCGTACCATCGCGCTTTAGGTAGGGCAACTTGTTCTAACCGGGAATCGATTTACAAGCACACACTTAGAGCTTGAGCCATGCCAGCGGATCAAGCAGGTCCTTATGCGCGCCTTTACAATACGTATACGGCTGACGAACACTTGTATCTTAATCAACTGAGAATACTTGGGGAAGAGAAAGTGATAAATGCAGAGAGGAAAGATAGCGCGTGGGAGGAGAAGCACCAAAGAAAAGTGATAGTAGTGATGATAAAAACTGTACGCTAAACGTGATTCAAATGCAGTAGCAGGAATCTGCATGAAAAGAAAGCATTAAGGCAACGAAAATGTAAAATTAAGTTGAAGGTAACACGTAAAAAATCTGATGTGTTACACTCGCATGACTTTCTCCAGCTGCTCTATAAACAAACTTTTACAAAATATTTTTCTTCTTTCTACACCATGCTAATCGAGATAATTATTACTTAGTTCCTTATAAGTAGAAGGGAACTAAAGGAATGCACTATGCTAAAGCATTAGTCAATTGCTTTAAAATCTGTCGCTATGCAAATGTCATTGCAAATATCTTTTTTTTTTTTTTTTTTTTTTATTTTTTTTTTTTATTGTTTCATTTATACATAATCCCCTATTTAGGGTCATATCCAAGCTTTGCACTTGTAACAGCTTGTTGTCTGTAGGTTCTTTTACGTTTGGTTTAAATACTTTTATTTTCCCCAAATACACATTCACCCTCACAGACTCTGTGGGGAGAGGGAATAATTCTGGCCCAGCCGGTAATCGAACCCGGGACGCTGACCACTCGACCACGGAAGCAGTCAAATCCCTACTTTGCTTGGCGAGGAGTAGAACAAAAGAAAAACGAATACTCCCTGTCTAAGCACTTTACAATTGAAAACAATAAGGAATATCTCCGAAACAGTTACCTCCCTAACAAAAACGTAAAGGACATAAATTGTGTGTTTATCTCTTTACCGATTATCAGTTAAGCAAAATTCATCCAGAATAAAGGTGTCTTCAGAGGCTATTCCCAGAAAATTAAAGATATGCATTTTATTTGGGATGTAAATATCTTTAATATACGGGACTGTATTCAAAATCGTTAGTGCCCTTTTTTAGAAAATTAACCATTTTGACAATTTTTCCATGTAAAGGATAGTTTGAGGTGCGAGATTTTCTTGAAAATCTTTATGTCGCATCCTTGAAAGATACCAAACCTAGATACCATATTTGGTATTTAATGGTCTTTTCGTTTTTGGGCATGTTGTCCACAGACCCACACAGACCATTTTCTAAAAACGCTTTTTACGGACTCAGGGGGATCTCTAAACATATATTTACGTGAAATCTTGATATTAAAAAGTTTTTCATCGTTGATTGCCGTTGATTGTTGCCGCTAATTATTATATTTATGATTTGCCATTTTGTGACACTAGTGTATGACAGCTCGTTATACATTGCACACAATTAAAAGAAAGAATACAGTATGTGAGATTTATGTTGAAACATGACCGGCTTAGAGGATGGAGTGCATTAATGACGGTCCGAGTGGTGGAAAACCCTGTCACAGTCATACTTCACTGCCTATTACTCTCTCAGAATCAGTTACGATTGTATTGTTACCAGTTACACATTTTATGACAGTGTAATATGGAAAATAAGCTGACATTTTTCGCTGTTGCTTCACTGGCATTCATATTGTTCCAATTTAGATTTAGATGCAAATTAGGTAACTTGATCTTTTTTAAATTACGTCACTGGACACCAAAACTTGCTCACTATCCTTAGCCTAGTACAGCCTCCCTAAGCCAGCGTGTTCTCGGGTAAGGCTTCATTCATGTTACGTAACGCTAACGTAACGCAAAATAAGCGCAAGCGCGAGGGAAGATCATTCATTCACAATACGCAGTATACGTAACGCAAGAAGTTGCCACGAGTTTTTATATCTGTAAACTATATTCGGAAATCTTCCAAGTGAAATTAAATTAAATGATATTCTCAAATATATTCACAATTTATATTCATCCCATCTCTATAAGTAAATAGTACACAAAATGCACTGCATCAAACAAATATCAGATTAGCATTCGGCATCAGTATTTAGCCCTTTACAGCACAATGGCTTCCATTGGAACCACCCTAACATTTATTTACTTATTTATTTATATATTTACCCGAAAACCTGTTTCAAATGAAACAAATTGGAATTACTCAGCAATGTGCTGTCATATCTACTGTATTTTTAAAAACTCAGAATGTGCATTTAAAAATGGCATTTTGTCTTATTTCGGGTGATTTTCTAGTTGTGCTATCACCCTGTGTCATGTTCACTTATTAATTCATTGATGGATAGAAATGTATTATGATTTATAGTACAAAGTCTGTGGTTTGTTCTAGTGAACATCGCTGTCTTAATGCAATATTAATTACAAAGTGAGTGTATAATATCTTGAGATAATTTACAAAACAGGTACAACTATCTGACCCGCCATCATTCAGGCATGCTGTATCACCGATTGATTACTTAACCTGGGCTTACACAGTCCTAATGCACAAATGGGAGAAAAAGCCATCAAAGCGACACCTAACGAACATAACAGTCGATTAGCTTACACTTTGAACTTAAATTTGCAACTTTCAAACTCTTCTATTTAAAGTTTTATGCGTATTTAAAAATCACACACATTTGGGATTAGCCAGCGAAGGAACAACGGTTGTCATATGCCACACCTACAGGCCACATTTTCCATTACTAAGGTGACCTGACCCACGCCTACATCACGCGACTGGGACCTTCGCTACCAACCGGCATCGCTCTTGGAGTGGGCCACGCACTTGCTATTTGGTTATGCAAGACTGTCTAATCCATGGTGATTTTATGGCAGTGCCGAATTTAGAGCTAAAAATTACATTCACGTATCACGTATGATGTGACCAACAAGGTCCACATCATCGTTTGGTGTCGTTTTGAGACATCCTGAATATTAAAATATACATTTACATAATTGGAGTATTATATATAAAATGTCAGAGCTAAATCAGTTCGTGAGAGTTTCCAACATGAATTATAATACAATTAACTTTTTTTCCGGAATTCTAATTACAGATATTTATATTTTAATATAAAATAATAAGATGAAACATATTTGAATGGTTGTTAAAACAAATGTGTTTCATATTGGAATCATTTTATTTTAATAAATTCCTGAGGTTTGTATAATCATGTTCTAGAAAACAGATAAAAATATCCTGGGTCTGAAATGGTTTAAATGACAAGACAAGACTCTATAGATCACTTCTATGTTTGTACAGTAGCTGTCGAAAAGTTTCGAATAGCAATCGTGTATTCTTCAGGAGCTGTCAATAAATGGTGAAAGAAGTAGAGAATTCTTCTGTCCTTGATCTTTGTTGCTACGTAACAAGAGATTGTCTTTGCAAACTCATGCGTTACGTAGCGCTTTGTGTGTCTATATGAATTCACCCACTAAACCATATGGGTCCAAGCGCTTCTGCTATGTTTGCGCATAGATCTCATTGTGAATGGGACTTTAATGAATTAATGCGTGTCCTCCCGGTGCGACATAAAAAATCATGGCTATTTATCAGCGCGTTCTCCGAATGAGCTAGCGTCGATAGTTGCACAACACAATGAAGGTTGCTTTGCGAGGAATTAGCGAAGGCCTTGAGTTCGACTCCGCAGAGGGTGAACCATCCAAAGAAGATGTCACATCATGCGTGCTTCATTATGCTGCTATATCGAAAGAAGTTCTAAGAAAAATTTGAGCTGGAACACATTAGCAAAGTAGCAATGAAAACGAGACAGTCACAATATTTTTTACTGGATGAACGCAACAGAAAAATAAGGTATAAATTGGCAGCTGAATTAAATTCAAACGAGTGCCATTTAAAATATTTAGCGGGATGTTGCTTCTTTATTCAACATTAATTTATATTTAAGTGAATGTTATTTATGGATGCTTTCTAACTACGGCAGTTCTTAGCGTCCTATTCTAAATTGGGTAGAAATATCGCTTAATTTTGCTCAAATGCACACTTGAGGATTTACGCACGCAAAAAGCCATCACCATTCGCAGCGATTTAACCCACGATCCTGGAAGATAGAGGCTAGCATGTTACAGAGAACAACTCTTTATTCATAAGCTCTCACCACGATCACCTTGGTGACATTCTGTAGTGGTGCCGTGGTGCTCTGCCACCAGCGACTTCAAATTCCGTGAGAAACACCCTAGACTGTGATGCTTCAGCATCTGTTTTTCTTGAGTCATCACGTACACTGATTTAAAACATTCCAATATAATGTTACTTTAGGTTCGTTCCTAGGAAAGCCTAAAATGTATCAACAATTGAATAAAATGCGTGTTCCATTCACACGACTTTTTCTACCATTCTGCAAAAAAACTTCTTACAAAAGATTACTTTTCTATCTACTACAGCTAAACAAGATAATCATTAGCAGAACTTTTCTTATTACTTAGTTCCTTATAAGTAGAAGAGAACTAAGGGAAAACACTAGGCTAAAGCGATAGTCAAAGCTTTTAAATCACTATATGATTTCCACTGAAACGACATTCCTTTTGGATGGTCAGGAGTAAAACAAAGAAACACGGATGACGCACTCCTGTGTGAGAAAAGAATGTTGACATAAATTGTTTATTTTGACGAGATCTACGTTATTTGTGTACTAAGATTTTTTTCTGTCTCTTAAGGTTTCCAGTTATGCAAACATCATCTACAATGTAAAGGATTTTAGAGACCATTTGCAGAAAATTCAAGATATACATTAATATACGACATTTTAATCAAACTCGTTAGACATTTCTGAGAAATTAATATTTTCGAGAATTTTTCCATGTAAAGGGTAGTTTGGGTGGGGGATTTCTTGAAAATTTTTGTAGATTTCTTGTTAAGTTACTAAAACTAAATACCAAATTTGATGTTTAATGTACCTTTCTTTTTTAATTTTTGCTACCTAGACACACACATACATATAGACACACACACGGATTTTGTTCTAAAAAGGCTTTTTGAATTCAGGAGTCCTCAAAATAATATTTACGTGAAATTTTTTATGAATTTTTGGGAGAAATAAAATACGTTATCAACAAACAAAAACTCTACATTTATTAAAAATATTAAAGCAAAGCATAACAAGTTCTGAGTTATGTCAACAAGCTGATTACAATTAACTTGCTTTTTCATTAAAAAGGAAACTTGATAATTCAATTCTTTTTGAGTGCAAACCAAATATTATATTTAACTACAGCTCTAAAAATTGTTAATAGTATTTCTATTACATAATACTTTCTAGAGAAAGAAAAACTGAGTAATCTTCTACTGAACCCCATTTTCTATTCACAAGGGATCGCAAGCTACTCGTATCCACAAGGACCACTTCTTTATTTCGGATTTAGAAAGCGTTTTACACTAGCTATTTTACACTGTTTTAAAACGTTTAGTTGGTATTCTAGCACAGTTGATTATGTCGTAGAGTCTATTAGCTAAACCACGTTGCAGCCAGAAGCTGGTGTTACTGAGCTTTGTTTTCATTTAGACCGAAAGTTGGATCTACGTGGGCAGAATACTCCAACGGGCTCCCCACTAACAGTTCTAATTCTTATTAATGGCTGCAAGACCTACCTGACATCGTGAGGCATGGGCAAGGTCGCACCACGGTCCAGCAGGATCTTGATGATCTCATAGTTGTCCCTGTGCGCGGCCAATATGAGCGGGGTGATATCCGGTGTGAAGGTGGCTGTATCGGGCGGAAGTGCTTCCCAACTCTGTAATAATAAACACACATGTATTAGTATATACTTTACTTTATTTAAATGCTTAATTACATTGAGTATATAGCTATCAAACAGTCAGTCATGTACAGTCGAGAACAAATTGCCTATTGTGTTTTTGTTTGTTTAATGTTGGCAGTATCCCTTATTAGTAATGTACTACACTCTTATTGAATTGAACAGTGTGAGTGCGAGAAGAGTGGGAAATGGTAAAGTTTTACCTGAATAGCTGGAAGACGCTCGCTAAATGTGTAGTCTCCTATTGGTTTTATTAGATGTATAGCCTAAAAAGTTAGACCTAATCAATGAACAGATATGGGTTCTTGGATCAGAAGCGAAGGAAAAGTGACGGGATGTAAGACAAAACTTATGAGGAGTGCTTTTAAGAAATTGCTGATAATTATCGTTCTGTTTATTAAATAAATAAATATAACCATATATATTTTATTTGAAAGCAACAAAAGACATGGACAGCAAATCAAAATATAGTTTTCTTATTAAGCGTGAATGCAGAGCTGCGGAGCTATATAGATTTACACCAATAACAATGCCAAACTGGTGGAAGAAATTTAGTATCACAAAGAGAATAAACAATTATGGTAAGAAAATAAGTCAAACTATACACAAATAAACTAAATAAAACGAAGAAGACCTTTAACAAAGGCGCAATTTTGTATTAATTGAGAGCAGATGCTTTAACAAAACTTATTAATAATTATTCTCCTATAAAACTTCAAAAGTACAATATACTAAACTGCCTAAATGGTTTTGGAAAGGTAGAATCATGGATCCTGGATCCGAACCGCCATTATTTGGTTTCCGTGACTCTATATTCCCTTTATACCACTTGTGTGTACCGACCCAGGTGGCTTAGGCGTTTCGTCTCAGACTGACCTTCGGGAGGTCGCGTATTCGATTCCCTAGGCCGACCTCTCTGACCCATAGGTTTTGTTTTCGAGGATTTCCCGGGTCACTAGACATGTGCTGGGAGGTTTCTTCATTCTCCGAACTTCCACTCACTTCATTTCATCTCCATTTCATCAACCGGTTTTTCTTTTCAGGTTTGTAAGCGTCGGCAAGGACTGCGGAGGTGTAGCCATATCGTGTCAGGGACTGCGCTTTGGAAATACAGTTCACAGCTTTGGAAATGGTCCCAGGGAGTTCGTACAGAGCTCCCGGCGTTAAGATGAAGAAATGCTCAGGCTCCTTCCCCGCCGTCCGGTTTCGACCAACCATTTTCTCATCTCATTCTATTTACTTGAAGTTTGACGTAAAATAAGACAATAGCTACAGGGTAAAATACCCTCCAAAATCTCTCTCTCTCTCAAATACATCACCTTTAGATAAGACATACCTGCGGTCCTGGATTATTTCTGAGGATCAAACTTAACTCTTACCATCTGACTAACGGCCACATCACTTGTACCTTGAATTTAATTCAGCTAAACTTAATAACTTTGTTAATATATCTACTGCACTCTAGAGTAAATACAATTAATTTTCATATTAATATGTTTTTAGAGTTTCAATTAATATATATTAAGAATTGAAGGAATTAAATTGACAGAAAAAGGTGTATGTTGTTTGTTTCTCTTCAAGTTCCTAACAGAAAATGTTTGTCCATGAGTACATGCGCTCCCAAACATACAAAATACCTGGTAAGTAGTATTCAACAACGAAGATTTAAAATTATCCTGATCGAAATAGAATAAAACTCTCGTAAAGTACTCTACCTATGCTTGACCTAATAGTTTTTACAAAACTGGAGATTAATAACTTCCAGCTGGAGATCGACAAGCAAATCCCTTACTTCGATACAGAATAGATACTTCATCTTCATTAGTGAATTACATTCTTGCTTGAAATTCTTAATTTATAACTGATATGTTCTTCTTGTATATTTTACCCACTAAAAATGCTATTATGATGGAATGTTCTGCCGACAAGTTACGATAAGCGAACTATCCGCATTATTAAGTTGGTTTTGAAACAACCCTATTTAAAGACAGGCAGAGTCAGACTGAACAATTCAATGCCATAACCGAGATTTGAACCATGGATCTGTCGGATCTGTAACCATTGAACTACCATGGGAATATGCCAGCATGGCATTTAATTTATTACATGATTCTCATGTTTTCCGGTAAACATAGCCGGGATTTGAACCACGTACCATCCTGATCTAACCGGTACTTGAACCACCAAACTATTATGGTAACATGCCGTTTCTAGTAACCGCTAGAGACTGCAAGATCCGTTGTTCAAATTCCGGCTATGAAATTAATTTTTTCAGTCCGACTCTACCTATCCAGCTCCTGACATAAACAAGGGTGTGTAAAAAACAATTTAACACCAATTGGCCTAATAGTTGACTAAACTATAAAACCCAGGTTTTAAATTACTTAAGACATTGTAAATCGCCATTGGGGTATGTCATCTTAAAATAATTTCAGATCAGCTTGTGGTTTACCATTAAACATGGGAGTCAGTTGATAAACTTAATACCATGGTGGCTCAGTGGTTAGAGCAACCAGCTAGAGACCAGCAGATCCATAGTTCAAATCCCGGCTATGGCCTTGAATGGTTCAGTCTGTCTCTACCTATCTAACTCCTATTCTATAGACGACTTGTATGAAAAAACAACAATTAAATTAAAGCTATTTTAATTTTAAATCCCTTTATATGAGAAACTAATGAAACTTGAAGATAGGTTGGCATTTCACTAACCTCAGAGCTAAAAGTGATTCCAATAATTTATTAAATTACACTATTCTATTAAATAATTTCAATCAGACAGACGAGTCAAACTAAGCAGCATTGTAGGCCACAAGAGGCTCGCAGGCCGTATACCGTGCAGGTTGGTCTAAGGGAATTTCTATCTACAAATGGTTAAGCCCAAACATAGCATACTTCGTAATATTCCTTCTGGAGTGTGCGTGCCTCGTCAGGATGGCACCACCTTAAGTAGGATCTCCTGTAGCTAGAGGAACAATACATAAACTCGCCTCCGTCAGCGATGGGATCAATTGCAACATTCGTTGAGCGGGAAATCACGGATAAAATAAAAAACACTAGGTTTTAGGAACATACCTGGCTGAGAGTGAAAATGAGATGTCCTTCACACAGTATTTGAAGCTAAACTATTTTTGTGCGTTTATTAAATACACACTAAAATTGGATATCCTTTGCACAGTATTTGAAGCGTTCTCCATCAGTATACGATACATAGTACGCTATGAACTTTCCTTTAACGGCAGAAGCTTCTGTGCCTATATAGGCGTAGTTGAAAGGTATGCAGTTTCATTAAAACTTTCAAATTGAGCAAAACACTCCAAACTTCACAACATCAACGTTTCATAGAATCCAACCGCTCCGGCGACGTATGAATTAAGCAACAAATAACACAACACAGAAGACCCTTTTATTTTGTCGTTATAGGTGGCAAGCATTTTCCTTTTTATAAATTAGCGTCTTTCGGCTGTCCTGCTCAGCCGGACGTACTAACTCGCTCAGTGTACGGTTGCCAACTGCTCTGCAACAAAGCAATTCATGTCACATATTTAGTAAAATAAAATGCTTGGTGAAAAGGCGAGGAAAGGAAGTTAGACTCCTGAGTTTGTTCTCTTTCGCATGAGAAAACACCCTTTTCAGTAATGCTAATGGAAACAGAAACCGCTGACCCAATTAAATCCACTGAGTGTACAAAAACCGCAATTGTTCCACATTTTGGTGATTTCATTTATTAAAGTCATAAGGAAACGACGACTACAAAAGAGAGATGGAGAGAAGAGCCATGTCTGCCATACCCCGGATGTTTTAATACCAGCAGCTGTTTTTGCCAGTTTTTAATTTCTCTATACGTACTATGTACATAGTGTATAGAGGAGGTATTGCATTATACCCAAAAATTCGATACCGAGATTTCACCGGAAATACGTGTTTTGAGACCACCTGAATCCCAAAAAAAGCATTTTTAGACACATGTCCGTGTGTGTGTGTGTGTGTGTGTCTGTCTGTGTGTATGTCTGTGTGTTTGGGCAGCATAGCTCAAAAATGAAAAGACCGTTAAAAGCCAAACTTGGTACTAAAGTTACATATCTACCAAGGATGCGACACGAAGATTTTCAAGAAAATCCCCCCAACCCCAACTACCCTTTACATGGAAACATTTTCGAAAATTTTGATTTTCTAAAAATGGCTCTAACGATTTTAATTAGAATATCATATATTAAAGATATATATTTGACAAATAATATGTATATCTTGAATTTTCTGGGAATAGCCTCTGAAGACTACTTTATTCTGGATGAATTTTACCAAATTTTGTGTAACTGGTAAACCGTAAGATGATGATGATAACAATGGTGTTTAAGGGCGCTCAACTGCCGAGGTCATAAGCGCCCTTATGATTAAAACTTGGCAATAGGCAGTAAGAAAATATCATTGCAAGAAAAAGAAAAGGTAAACACAAGTAAAAGAGCTAACAGAGTTGAAACACAAGTAACAGAACTGTCCAGCCCTCTAACCAGAGCTGGGTATAAAACTCCATCTAAAATCAACACATTAAAACCAAAAGAGTTTAAAAAAAAAAACCGCTATCACACTAAAACGTCAAGGTAAAAGAAACTTTTGCTAAACATTTAAAAACCTTGTCCACTGCTCTTGGGTCATCTGCCAGGACCTCAGCAAGAGAGGCCGGCATGCCCATAGATGACCGAATGTGTGCCAGGTGACCACACTCCAGCAACACATGACGAACTGTCTGTGCCTCCCCACAGAGCGCACAGACAGGAGCAGGTTCATGTTTAAAAATGTAACTGTGTAAACCGTAAGAGATACACAAAAATTTGCCACACAGAAAATTAGAGCACATTAAAACACACAGTTTATGATATATTCATTTTTTTCGTGGAGTTGATCGTTTTTGAGATACTCCTTGTTTTTGGTTTCCGGTTTAAAACTTATAATTTTATCATACAGGAATTTAACATTTGCTGTCCATACAATCAAAGGAACTTCAGTCACATAGCAACCATCTTTTTCTATCCCTTTAACCTATGTTACTCCCTTTTTTGGCTTCTATTTACAGGGAAGCAAGTAATAAGACTGTTTCTGCTAATTTTTTCTCACTTAGCATGAAGTAAATAGATGCATAAACTTTTTAACAAACATTTAATTACAGGGATATAGAGAAGTCATGAGAATGGATTACATCAGATTTTTTCGTGTATAGGCCGAATGCTATGTTTGCGACTTACATTCGGGAGATCTCGAGTTCGAACATTGACCACCGTCCACTCTGAGCCACATACTTTTTATGGTTTCCTCGAGGTAAGAGTCGACTGCTAGGGTGGTTTCTCATATATCAGGATTTCATTTCCGTCCTTTCTCTTTCATTCTCTTTACTTCTCCTTATCAATGAAAAGAATACTCCTGTCGATGCTAGAGGACTGCAAGGTTGACGGGTCGCTTGATTGCCTTATCTGTCGGTCCAGCAGTGGAACTGTCATCGGACTTGGAATTGTTAGGGACTTTCGCGCGTCTCTGTGATCTGTAGCCTCCTCTGGTTCCCAAAGAATTTAAGATATATATTTCATTTACCTAAAATATCTTAGTATGTGATATTTTAACCAAATTCTTTAGAAACAATTCTGGCAAAATTAAACATCAGAAAAAAAAAGTTCCAGTAAACGATAGTTTGCGGTGGAGAGATTTTTTTGAAAGCCTTGCTTTACCATTCTTAAAAAATGATGAACATATGAAGTTTAGTTTTTAATCGACTTTTTGTTTTTTAGCTATGCTTTTCACACACACACATACACTAACGGACCTTTTTCTAAAAATCTGATGTGCTCCATTCACTTGATTTTGTGTATATCTCTCTACCAAATAATTGTTAACAACTGTATCATGCTAATAGAGATAAACTTTAGCAGAAACGTTCTTTATTACTTGTTCCCTTGCAAGAAGAAGGGAAAAACTCTAATGTGTTCCATTCACATTATGCCCTCTAGTTGTGGCAAACAAACATTTTATTCAAAAGATTAATCTGTTGTCTACATCATGCAAAACAAGATAATCATAGTCTTATTACTAGCTTCCTTGTAAGTAGAAGGGAGATAAAATACACAGGCTAAAACGATAGTCACATACTTTGAAAGCCAGTCGCTGCTGTGAATCAATTAAAATTCCAATCTCTATGCTTGTCTGAATAAATAAACGAGAAAAGAGAAGAAAGATGTCTTATCGATGGAGAAAAGTTAAGTGGCTTCAAATTGAAACCAATAATCTGGAATATCTCGGAAACGGCTAACTCTACCAAAAATGTATACAACACAAATTGTGTGTTTTAATATTATCTAAATCTTTTGTGAAGTAAGCTTTTTTTATATCTCTCACGGTTTACCAGTTATATAAAAGTCATCCAGAATGAAGAGGTCTTCAGAGGATATTCCCAGAAAATTCAAGATATACATTTCGTTTGTCATAAAAATGTCTTAAAGTATTTTAATCAAAATCATTAGGGCCATTTTTGAGAAAATCAACATTTTCGAAAAATGCTCCATGTAAAGGTAGTTGGGGTTGAGAGTCTTTTCTTGAAAATCTTCGTGTCGCATCCTTAAATGTAAAGTTTGGTATTTAACTGACTTCGTTTATGAGCTATGCTAGACACAGACACGGACCTTTTTACTTTCTCTATACGCACTATGTACACAGTGAATAGAGAAGGTATTGCACTCCACCCAAAAATTCGATACCGAGATTTCATCGGAAATATATGTTTTAGGGTCCCCAATATCCAAAAAAAGCATTTTCACAAAAACATCCCTGTGTGTCCGTGTGTCTGTGAACACGATAACTCAAAAACGAAAATTCGGTAAAATACCAAACTTGGTATTTAGTTTAGTATCTTCCAGGGATGCGACACGAAGGTTTTGAGAAAAAAAAAGCACCACAAAATACCCTTTACATGGAAAAAAAATCGAAATTTTTTATTTTTTCAAAAATGGCTCTAACGATTTTGATTAAAATTTCGAATATTAAAGATATTTACCTGACAAATAAAATGTATATCTTGAATTTTATAGTCTCTGAAGAGTAGTTTATTCTGGATGAATTTTACTGAATTTTGAATAACTGATAAACCGTACGAGATGGACAAAAGCTTACTACACAAAAAATGTAGAGCACATTAAAACACACAATTTATGTTATGTATGTTTTTTTCGTGGAGTTCGTCGTTTTTGAGACATTCCTTATTTTTGGTTTCTGCTATGAAAAAGGTATACTTTTCTCATACAGAAACTTGTCAACTCCTATCCATATAAACAAAGGAACTTCATTGACATAGCAACCAGCTTTTGACTATCACTTTAACCTAAGATTGTCGCTTATTTCACTTCTACTTACAAGGAAGTGAGTAATAAGACTATTTCTGCTATTTTTTTTCTGATTAGCATAAAGTAAATAGAAGTATAAGCTTTTTAAGAATAATATGTTGCAGGGATATAGAGAAAGTCATGTGAATGGTACACATCAGATTTTTCTAAAATGGATTTTTGGGCACAGCTCAAAACATATTTCTAGTGAAATTGAGGTATCGAATTTTTGGGAAGAATACAATGTATTTTCTCTCCACAATGTACACTGTACATGCGAATTAGATAAAGTAAAAATAATATTTATATAATCATGGGACCTAAAATCATGTACTTTCAGTGAAATCTCCGTATTGAAATTTTGGGTTGAATACAAAACCTTCTCCCCATACAATGCACTTTGCATGTACATAGTAAAGAAACACACAAACTCTGGGACTAAACCATGTCTCTTAACAATAAAATGTCTCTAAACTTATAAATGCACACTTTACCAATGTTTTTAGGAAAGTTAAAGCAGTTGGTTTTTGTGACTGTTCTAGGTACGCCATTTCTCGTGGAGGAGCATAACTATAAAAAGCACAGGACTCCTGAGGATATAAAACTAAGGTTAAATAAACCGCAGCATAATTCTTTAAAAGGGCTTCCGATCGAAGTTCCAGCGACAAAACGCGTTACGGTTGGCATTACTGAGCGGGTCGTAGGTCGCGGGGTTAGGCACAAAGGTCAAAAGGTCATAGCGCATAATACCCGATAAGAAATTAAACATCCTAGCGGTAAAGGACAGAATCAATTTCTCCCTCAAACCACTAACTCGGATGTTACCCCCGTGATTAAAACTTAATTAATTTGGAATTAAGTGCCTTGGGTATTTTCTTGATCCAATAGAGGGTCGTCAACATACAAAAGTTCAAGGACGATGCTGCCATGTTGGTCTATTTTCCTGTAAACGCTCGGAAATGGTTGATAATTCTACGATGTAAAGCTAAAAATTATGTTCAACTTTTTAGTTTCTCTACACTATTGACAGTGTACTTAGTGCGTAGAGAAAGTATATCTACCCACTCAAATTTAAATAGCGAGATCTCACCGGAAATACATGTGCTGTGGGCACTAGAATCTAAAAATCATTTTATTTTCCCTAGCATGTATGTACAAACAATGTACATAGTAGCTAGAGAAGATGATATACTCCCGACAAAAATTCGATATCAAGATTTCAGTGGCAATGCTTGTTTTGAAACTCCTGCAACACAAAAAAAAAAAAAAAAACATTTTTAGAAAAATGATCGAGTGTGTGTGTACCATAGCTCAAAAATAAAAAAAAATACCAAACTTAGTATTTATGTTTCGTATCTTCCAAAGATGCGACACGAAGGTTTTTTTAAGGAAATCTCCCTCACCCCCAGCACAAACTATCCTTTATACATTTTGTTTTTCTCAAAAATGGCTCTAAAGGATTTTGATTAAAATGCCGTATATTAAAGGCATTTGCATCAAATCTAAAATTTATATTTTGAATTTTCTGGGAATAGCTCCTGAGGACTTCTTTATTCCGGATGAGGTTTGTGGAGTTTTGCATAAGGGTTAAACCGTAAGGATAGACAAAAATGCAGATCTCGCTAAAACACATAATTTATGTCATATACATTGTCCCTGTACAGATGACGTTTTTGAGATATTCCTTGTTATTATTTTCAATTTTAAACTACTTTAACCTTTCTCAAACGGGACCATGCTAAGGGCACCGAACCTCAATTGTTTCACATTGCGACTGTCGTTTAAAAGATAACACTATCGCTTTAGCCTAATGTATCCCCTTACTTCCCTCCTACTTACAAGGAAGCAAGCAATAAGAGCAATTATGCTAATTTTGTTCTCAATTAGCATGATATAATTAAAAGGATCATCTTTTGTAGGAATAGTTTGTTTATGGAGCACATCAAAGTTGTTACTTTCTCTACCACGTACGTACATGTATATACGAGTAAGTAGAGAAAGTAACTCATTTCACCCACAATTTCAATACTGAGATTTAACCGTAAATACGTGTGGACACCAGAGTCCAAAAAAAGCTTTTTTAGAAATGAGCCTGTATTTGTGCGTTTGGGTGTCCCTGAATATCATACCTTTGTGGGCCTTCTTTGGATGCTACTTTTATGGTGAAGCGAGGGCCGGTAAGAGCAGAGTTGCCTCGCCTGCCTGTCTTTCCGCAGTGATGTCAACCAAAGAACGTTTTTTCTGTCTAGGCCCCCACATTATGTGAATATTTTATCTTATTTACGCTAACTAACTAATTATTAAACACATCACAATGGTATGGACGTGAACTCTGGGATCTACAGACAAAATGGACGCTTAGCACTGAAACCACTTTATGCAAGGACTGGATAAAAAGTATCGAGAACTATTGTTTTCTCTGAAATTACATTATTGAAGAGGTATTCTTAGTTACACACACCTTCAATATATATGGCCACGCCGTGGCCGAGTGCTTAGACCATTCGCCCATCACCTAGATGGCCCGGGTTGGATCCCAAGTGACCGCATGTGAGGTTTGTTGTGGACAAAGCGGCGTTGGGGCGGGTTTTCTCCGGGTTCTCCGGTTTCCCCCGCCATCGCATTCCACCGGTGCTCAATCTTTATTCATGCTTCATCAGTGTCACCGCCTGTGGTGCCATATGTGGTTAAAGCAGGCGTTAAACAGTACAAAAAAAAACTTCAATATAATCGCCCCGACATTTACGACATTGTATACCATCTGCGTGTCTATTTCTGTTGATGTCCCGTTTTGACTTCCCCATAGCATGAATGTTATCTCTGGTGTTGTATCGGATCCCTTGCAGTGGTTCTTTAACTTCGCCAAAGAGATCGTAATCATAGGGACATGAGCATTACTTTCACAGCACTTTCTGTAGCGCGCACTTTCTTTGGACGAGGAGAACGGGAAGCCTTCATTCATTGGGATGCTGCCCACTTACACCTTCCTGCAACACCAACTTGGTCCAGTGCTTATCAGACAAAACCGACGACATTTCATTGAACAGCTCTCCAAGATTCTGCATAATGCAAGATGTGACACCGCTGCTGCTCTCCGGCACCTCTTGCACCGCTGGCGGTGGGGGATTCTGGAATAGCCACCGTATTTATCCGACATGTCCTTGTGATGGCTATCTCTTCGCCAATGTGAAAGAACCACTCCGAGGGATCCGGCACAACACCAGAGATGACATTATCCATGCAATAGGGTATCAACAGAAATAGACACTAAGATGGTATACGACGCCTTCCGAACGTTTGGGAAAAGGCCATAAATAACGGGGTGATTATATTGAAGGTGTGTAACAATAAGTACCTGTATCAATAAATTAATTTCATAGAAAAATAGTTATTACTTTTTATCCATTCCTTGTATTAAGGAGCTCAGTGCACTTCCTGTCTTAATTTTGTCATTGTGCTCTGCATTTGATATTACGCGTACCTATGGAATGAAGACTAGAGAGCCGGGCGCCGAAGAAAAGCTGCGCACATATAAACTAAGAAATTAAAGCCAGTTAAGTATTTAAGTATAGTGCCTTCTGAGGATGCCATAGGAAGGATTTCAAAAAAAAAAACCTACCCCAAACTACATGGTACATAGTATGCTCATAATAGTCGATGCTATGCCGGCATGTTGCCATGATAGCTCAATGGTAGAGCAAGCGCCTAGAGATCGGTGGTTCAAATGAATTTTTCAGTCTGACTCTACCTATCCAACTCCTGTCCTTCACACGGTTATGTGTAAAAACAGTTATTCCATACAAATTAACCACAATAGTTGGCCATACTATGCATCCTGGGTCTAAAGTACGTCACTGGGGTTGTCATCTCAAAATAATTTGTGATCACCTGGTGGTTTACCGGGAAACATGCGAGTCAGTTGAGAAATTCAATGCTATGCCGGCATGTTGCAACGGTAGCTCAGTGGCAGAGCAACCGGTTAGAGATCGGGAAATCCGTGGTTCAAATCCCGGCTATGGCATTGAATTTTTCTTACTGACTCTACCTATCCAAGAATAAGCTTATTAACCATAATTTATTACAGAGAGGTAGAGAAAGCATACGAATGGAACATTTTTTCCTCCTTATAGCATCCCCAAGTAAATTAACCTACATTATTCTGTATTCGTAAAATAAACTAATCGGCAGTTACAAACAATCTTAAGCAAACAAACCATGACTATTATCGAAGAATGTACTGTAGGCCCAAAGACTATCAGTGATTCTTACCTATTGGATCCCGAGGTCATTTAAGTCTTCACTCAGCACAAGGAGTTCATTTATGTCACGTAGACCTGCGCCAGCAGAAAAGTCGTCAAAATCTGCTAATTATTTGGTTTTCACGTTCTTTAACCCTATAGTGCACAATAGGTGGTAAGTAAGGTATTGTATTCTACCCACAACTCTAAGTCCACATTTCACCAAAATAAGCTTTGATGTTCCCTGGAGAGAGAGAGAGAGAGAGAGAGAGAGAGAGAGAAAGAAGGGATTTTATAAAACGGTCCGTAGGTATGTGTGTCTGCGTCTATAGACACCATAAATCAAACACAAAAACTCCGTTGCTTGCAAAATTTCGTAATTAAATTTATAATTCTTTAAGTGTGTATAGAGTACCATTTCTGAGAGATTCCTTGTTATTTGTTTCAGTTTTAAAATACATAAACTTTTCTCATACAGGAGTTTGTCATGCAAAGAAACGAATTTTGATCACGTAGCAATTAGCTTTTCAAAGATTGATGTACTCCCTTATTTCCCTTCTACTTACAAGGGAGCAAGTAATAAGAGCAGTTCTGCTAATGTTTGTCTCGATTAGCAGTAGATAGAGAAAAAGTAATGTGATAAATATATCAGATATTTCCCCTTAGGACAGAAGAAAGGAAACATGTTTAACATTATGTAAATAGCATTATGTAAAATGAAAAACAGCAAACACATTTTCATTGGGGTTTCTTTTTGTACTGTGTTCTCAAGTAATGAACAAAGCTGTTATGCATAACGGAAACTTTTCTGAAGTCCGAGGTAGCAAAACATTTGTGCGGCTTTGCAACCCAATAACAAAAACAGTAATTTCATTCCTACTAAACACCCAAACACGAGTTTTACGCTGATCGAGCTAAAAGCAAAACATCATAAACAACAATATCGGAAACAAAAAGCCAAACGACGGACAAAAACAGGTACAAACAGTGCAAAAGAAAATACAGAACATCATCAGGCGAAACCGAGAGATGACTAAGGCATTTGGTATGGACTGGCATTTGGGATGTCGTGGGTTCGGTTCCACGCGGCCGGCCTTCTGACTCAAGGTTTTTTCTGGTCAGTAGACTAATGTTGGGGAGGATTCCTCATTCCTCCGAACTTCCTTTCCCTTAATTTCATCTTCATTTCATCCCAAACGGCCACTTTTAGGTTGTAAGCGTCGACGAAGACTGCGGTAGAGGCGCAATTTCATGGAGGTGACTGCGCTCTTGAAATACAGTTCTTGTCGGCGAGATGGAGCTAGTGGTTGTCAGCGGACTCGGGCTGGTCTATCTGGGACTTAGCCAAGAGCTCCTAGCGTTCTCCACATAGAGATGAAGAAGTACTTTTGAACTTACGGCAGCTCTCTCACTGTTCGGATGTCGACCGCCTTCTTAAATTATACTCCACTCATTCTTCATTCAGGTGACTGACGTACAAAAATCCACGGCTGCTGTGTGGAATACCCATCCGTAACGTATACGCAGGCACGCGCGCACACATCACTAGGCGAAAATCCTAATAATAGATAACCTAGTATACAAGGGCTAAGAAAAAGAAGGATTAATTTCCTGAGCACTGGGAGAATTTAGAATACACAATACATTAAATCGAAATTGGTGGCACTACGGTAATGTTTGTGGCTCGCCTCCGAGAAGCCATGGGTTCGATTCATGTGGGAGGTTTTCCTGATCTATGGAGTTTGCCCGGGTCAACAGGCAAATACTTTGAACATGCATCGTATCACCTCTCGGGGAAATATCGTAATGGAATTTATGGGTGGAATACAATACATTTTCTAATCCACAATGTATACTGTACAAACGGGCTAGAGAAAATCATTGAGTTAAACATTCATTCACTGTTTATACGATCTGTGCGGTTAAAGGCGTTAGAACTTATCAAACAGCGGGAAGAGGAAATAAATGTTAGTGTGCTTCCATTTTGTGTAGTTAAAAGTGAAGTTACCGAGCGAGATGGCGCCGCGGTAACGAGGAAGGTTTGGATTTGGAAAGTCCCGGTTTCGATTCCTGTTGGCCAGACACTCTGACCAACAGTTTTTCCATTGCGTGTTTTTCCACAAACTGTCTGTAGAACAGGAGCTGGATAGGTAGAGTCAGAGTGAAAGATTGAATGCGATAGCCACGGATTTCCTTTTCCCCGTCAGGATGCTCTAACCTCTGATTAGCATAGCAGAAGGAGATGTCGAATAATCCTAGAACTTACGACGTCGTATGTACTGTAAGTCCCAGGCTTCATAGTTTAACCAACTATTTGAGATCTCCTTGTGTTTTTCCAGGAAACATGCGAGTCAATTGGAGGATTTGTTGTTGCTCAGTGATTAGAGCAACCGAATGGAGGCCGGGAGAGCCGTGGTGTAAATTCCGGCTATGGCATTGCATTTTTCAGTCTAACCCTACCTATCCAAGGGTTTTCCATGGGTTTTCCTGGTTGGCCAAAGCGAATGCTGGTGTCATGTATTCTACCATCTCTGTCTCTCCTTCATTTCGTAAACTTTCAGTTCTTACTTTCATGATTTAGATTGACTAGGGGACTGCCGTTAGTTCCATAGCGGGAAGGTGGCGCAGAGATATGCGAATTATTTCTCCTCGTGCATGTCGAGCCTCCCGTGAGTCATGCTTCCCGTTACCGCTAGAGGGACGTTTCGGAGCAGCCCTCTCATAGTCGGATGACTAGCTGTTAGGGACCTCTATGTACGTCTCTAAGCGTCTACCATAAGCATACCTCTTTTGGTTCTAGCATCAAGCGAGGGCTCGGGGGAAGAAGAGACATCCCATCCGTTTAACTTTCCGCAGTATTATTAACCAAAGAAGGTTCTTATGTTATGGTGAATAGGTTATATATTTTACTGCGAACTAATTGGATTATTAAACGAAACACAGCACACATATATGTGCGTGAACTCAGGGACCTACAGACAAAATAAAACCTTAGCATTGAAGCCACTATATGTCAGAAGTATATCGTGTCTTCATGTGTCAATGTTGTCGCCGTGCTGTTCTTCCGAAATTGCGCGAAATCTGTCATTGTCATAATTGTGAAGTTGACTCATTCAATTAGACCATACAATTTTAGCTCTCATCTCAAATAGGTTTAATTTAATAAAAGTGTTTATTTCTACAGTTTGTTTGTTCTGTCTATGTCGTAATTTTGGAGCAAAACACCTGTCAATCTGTCGCCAAGCAGCACCGGCTCTACAGAGACAGCTGGGCACAGCTATTGTTCCTATCGTCCGCTCTTAACTATAGCGCCTACTAAACACAATAGCCATACAAAGTCACTATGCCGTCGCTGCTTTTAGGTTGTTACCCTCTCTGGAAATTTCCTTTTGGTGTGTCTCGTGATTTTGACGAATATGACCTTTGGTCGGTTTACAGGAAGTTCTAAGTAGCTGACAAGTGCTCTGTTGGATAGTCAATTCAGTCCAGAAGTGAAGAGTGAACACACTCAATAAGTGGACATTTGAGGGGTTAAAAGGGCGTAGTTGACGTTGCGCAGTATAAAGTGCAATTCAGTGGTGAAATGCAACCTATTCAGCTGTGAATTGATTCACGTATCAGCTGTGTTGTATGCCGAGTGTGTAACTTTAGTGATTCAAGTGTAATATGTTGTGTTGCATTAATTGCCTTAGAGGCAAATAAACTCTGGTTAGCAGTAATTGGCGTTTTTCATTTGTTATAATATTATATTAAAATCTAAGCTCATATATTTAGCATTGCCTTTGGAACAATAAAATCATTTATCGAAAATGGTTTGCATTCGATTATTATTGTAAATCGTTGGCTTTTTTTTGTTTCTCTACTTCGTACATATGTAAGAAGGTATTGAATTCCACCCAACATTTCGAAACCGAGATTTCACTAGAAATCACATCTTAGGTTCCCAGAACACAAAATTTATTTTTAGTTTCTGTATACGAACTATGTACATTGTGTAAAGAGAAGGTATTGTATTGTACCCAAAAATTCGATACCGAGATTTCACCGGAAAGTACATGTTTTGAGACTCCCTGAATCCAAAAAAAGCATTTTTAGAAAAATGTCCGTGTGTGTGTCTGTCTGTGTGTGTATGTGTGTGTGTTTGTGGGCAGCATAACGCAAAAACGAAAGGACCGTTAAAGCCTAAACTTGGTATTTAAGTTTGGTATCTTCCAAAGATGCGACAGGAAGATTTTCAAGAAAATCCCCCCACCCAAAACTACCCTTTACATGGAAAAAATTTCGAACATTTTGATTTTCTTAAAAAACGGCTCTAAGGATTTTACCTGATAAATAAAATGTATATCTTGAATTTTCTTGGAATAGCCTCTGAAGGCTACTTTATGCTGGATGAATTTTACGGAATTGTGCATAACTGCTAAACCGTAAGAGATGGACACAAACTTACTCTACAGAACATGTAGCTCGCGATGAAACACACAATTTATGTCATATATATTTTTTCGTGGGGTTGATCATTTTTAAGATGTTCTTGGTTTTTCGTTTCTGCTTTGAAAAACATACTTTTCTCATACAGGAATTTGTTAACTCCTGTCCATACAAACAAAGGAACTTCAGTTACATGCAACCAGCTTTTGGCTGTAATTTTAGCTTATGGTACTCCCTCATTTCGCTACAAGGAAGCAATTAATAAGACCATTTCTGCTTATGTTTCTCGATTAGCAAGAAGTAAATAGAAGCATAAGCTTTTTAACTAAAATTTGTTGCAGAGATGTAGAGAAAGTCATATGATTGAAACACATTGGACTTTTAGTTAAAGGCTCTTTTGTGTGAACTTAAATAATTCGAAATACAATATTTCAGAAACGAAAACTTGATATTTAAATTCGTCTTCCAAGGATATAACACGAATATTTCCAGGAAGATTCTCCTACCAGACTTCTCGTTACATGAAAGATTGTTCGAAATTTTCTATTTTCTCAAAATGGCTTTATTTTGACCAAAAGATTTTACATGGCACAAATGTACACCTTGATTTTTGGGGGGGGAATAATCCCTGAAATACTCTTCATGCTGAATGATTTCTGCTTAAACGACAAACCTTAAAGAGGAAGAGAAAAACTTACTACACAAACCATGTAGATCTCCATAAAACAGGCAATTTGTATTATTAAAGTTTTATTTTGTAAGGTTAACCGTTTCCGAGATATTTACATTTATTGATTTCGATTTTAAAATTCCTAAACTTCTCTCTAAAAGGAAGTCCTCATCCCATTTCTATCTCTTTGGTTTACTCCTGGCCATGGAAAGAGACCCTAATTTCAATATCAATCCAATAGCGACACGATTAAAATATTTATCTCTCGCTTTGGCATAATGTATTCACCTATTTTCTTTCTACTTGCAAGAAATGGATCATTAAGGCCATGTCTGGTAATGTTTATCTTAATTGGTATGATGTAAATAAAAGAGTAATCTTTTTTAAGAATAACGATTTGCAGAAAATGCAGAGAAATTCATGTGAACAGAGTAAATCAGTTTTTTTTCATTGGTTTCCTTTATAAGTATTAAATTCACACACATACACACACACAAATACATTTATATTCTCACTCACACTTCCAGGCTAGAATAAGATTGAGAAATAATCTGGCTAAACATGAACTCGCTTTTGTTTTTGAGGCTACCATGCTAACCACTAAATCAGAGACAAATCTCCTCATGAAGTTCCTGTTAGATAATTGAAAGCAGTTCCCTCCCGTTAGAGCAGTGGTAATTTGTCTGTCTCTGGCACGGGGTACATGGGTACAATTCCCGTTAATAGCAAGGCGATTTTCACCCCTAATTGGAGGTCTGACTGTGTTCCTTTCGTCATCCCCATTCCGCCGAAAGGAAATGGTAACATCGATGCGTTATCATCAACCTGAACACGAAGGTTGGAATATGGAATTTTCCACGATTCCGTCCCGGCCATTAACCGACCTTCGTTTTGACTATTCGTCAAATGAAATTTATCAAAGTCAGTCAATTAGTACTAGCTGAAATTTTTCTTACAGTACTTATATATATATATATATATATATATATATATTATTCTCCTCGTATGTAGGACTTACACTCCCCAGGACTTATAAGCTACCGCCTGGGATCAGAGGTCTGTTGAGGATCAGAGACTCTTGAATCAAAGAAGAGCCAGAATCAACCTGGAAGTTGATGATATGAAATTCGTGAAAAGGATGGAAGGAAAATTATTATGAAACAATTGGTGTATTATTGTGGGGGGCAGAGAACCCTGAGAAAACCCGCTCAGACGCCATTTCGCCCACCACAAATCCCACATGTAGACTCCAGGGATCAAACCTGGGTCACCTAGATGAGAGGCATGCTATCTAACCAGTTGTTCATGGTGCCGCCCTAGCTAAGAATTTTTTCAGTAGATAATAGACATTTGGCTTGGTAAAATGTGACAGGCAGGCACACATGTTAGACAAAGGGCACATTGCAGTTCAGGAAAGAACTTAATTTGATCAAATAAAGTACGTATGTGTAACAGAAGTAGTGAAATGGCATGTCTGTAAACCTGCTAAAGTAAGGTATGCAAACTAAAACAATAGCATTTATGTACACACATTGCACATAGTAACTAGAGAAGGTATTGTATTTCAAACAAAAATTGTCGAGATTTCACCGAAAATAAGGTTTAAGGTCCCCTGAGTCCGAAAAAAGCATTTTAAAAAGAGCTTCTGTGGTGTGTATGTATGTATGTATGTATGCATGTATAGCTCAAAAACGAAAATACATTAAAAAACAATCTTGGTATTTATGTTTAGCATCTTCCAAGGATCTAAGATTTTCAAAAAAAAATCCCCTCACCACAAATTGCCCTTTAAATGAAAAAATCTTTGGAAATGTTTTTCTTCAAATAGACTCTAAAAGATTTTGATTAAAATACTGTATATTAAAGATATTTAAATTATAAATAAAACATATGTTTTGAATTTTTAAGAATAGCTTCTGAAGATCTCTTTATTATGAATGAATTTTGCAGAATTTTGCATAAGGGTTAAACCGTAAGAGATAGACAAAAATGTAGACATGGTTAAATTACATAAATATATACGTTTTTCTTGTAGAGTGGACCATTTTTCAGACATTGCTTGTTATTTGTTTTAGTTTTAAGCTACCTAACTTTCCTCAAACAGAATAGACCAGATTTTAAAAGAACTGATTATCTCATTAGGGTAATGAATTCCATTATTTCTCTTATACTTACAAGGAAGCAGATAATAACACAATTCTGCTAATGGTTATCTCGATTAGCATAAAAGGATAAACTTTTGTAAGAATAGTTTGCATACGGAACAGCTAGAGAAAGTTATGTCAATGGAACACACAAGGATTTTTAAGCGTAAAAACGGATGTGTGCTATAGCTACAAAAGAAAATCATATAAATTATACTACTGTGTGTTAAATTCTTTGTGTACAAATTACTAAATAAGGTCCATCTTTCTGCTAAATGAACCAATATTCCTCCTAAAACACAAACGTACGAAGTATAGACCTGCAAAGAATTGCTTTGGTCTTTTACTTCTACTCAAACGTATTTAAGGTTATTGAGAAAAGTGCAATTAGTGTCACTGGTATCGGATTTATTGTAAGCCATTAAAAGTACGTACAAAAACGAAACCAACAACGAAAACCTCAGGACAGTGATATAAATTGCTCGTTCATTAATATTTTTAGCACATATTGGGAACTATGTAATACTGCAACAGGCATAATCTAAAATTGCTTTATATTTTGAGCATAATTGTCTATTATCTACTAATTCAAATGCATTTTATTTACTTTATTTACTTTTCTATGTGATAACGTTGCAGGTTAATTCTAAAAAAAGTGTTCCATTGACATGACTTTAACTGGCTGTGCCACAAAAAATTTTCCTTATAAACGATTATTTTATATACGCCATGCTAATCAAGATAAACATCTAGAATTTGTCTAATTGCTTGTTTCCTTGTAAGTTGAGGGGAAATAAGGGGATACACTAGTCTAAAACGACAGTCAGATCTTTTAAAAGCCAGTCGTAAGTGAAATAAATGAAATGCGGGTCTCTTTGGTTACTAGGAGCAAGCATTCGAGAGACGAAAAAAAAAGATGTTTCATGTTTGAGAAAACTTTAACTACCTTAAAACTGAAACCAATAACTCGGAATATCTGGAAAACGGTTAACTGTACACAAAATTACACGTGACATTAACTGTACATTTTACTTCAATCTACATGTTTTGTGCACTAAGTCTTTTTCTGTCTGTTACGGTTTACCATTTATACAAATGTCATCCAGAATGAAGCGGTCTTCAGAGGCTATTCCTAGAAAATCAAGACATAGGTGTTATTTCTTTTAGCATAAAATATCTTAGACATGGCATTTTATTTGAGATGAAATGAAACGGCGTTTTGTTTATGGACGCTCTTTAACTGATGTGGTTCTCAGCGTCCCATTTTTTGCTCAGAGGCCTCTCTATCGGGTTTGAGGTTCTTTTACGTGCCGTAAATCTACAATGGCTTTACTTCACTTCCGAAGGAAGCCATGTTAAGGATTTTTACGCCTGAAAAAATTCATCGTCCTCCGCCGGGTTTGCACCCACAATTTGAGTATATGAAGCTAGAATGGTAACCATTACACCACGGAGGGCGACTGCATTTTAATCGACATCGTTATGACCATTTCGAGATAATTAGCAGTTTCTCTATAAAAAAAAAAAAAATCATGTAATGAATATTTGGGAGTGGACCGATTTTCTTGAAAAACTTCCTGAAGCATACTTGAAAGATAATGGACATAAAATCAAGTTTGGTATTTTACCAACTTTTCATTTTTTAACTATGCCACACACTGAAACAAACACACACACACACACACACACACACACAGACATTTTATATATTTTTTTCGAATCAAGAGGTCTCAAAACTGTACTCTGTGAAATTTTGGTATCAAATTTTTGGATGAAATAGTATATTTCATCTTCATCACACCAGAACTAATTCCAATATTTACATAAATAGATGTAAATATAGTAAGATTCAAAATTCATTTACGACAATATCATTAAATCTATTTAATAAACTTAGTAACAGCACTAAAGCTCTCTCCATTGAATCTTTTAAGAGGTCAGTGAAGCGCACTTTGATTTTAAATCCATTTTATTGTTTAGATGCATTTAATGATACTGCCAATTGTTTTTGATCTTACTTGTATTTGGCGGTGTTATACAATGTACTTTGTTCTGGCAAATAAACTTTTCTATTATGTACATTGTACATAGTACTAGAGAAAATAAAAAGGAAGTAATGTGGAACCTTTATAGAGCAAAACGAATTATATGGTCATGTCAAACCAGTCTCTGATATATTGCGCCAGCGACACATTTATGCAAGTCACAGATTGAAACTTCGAACTTAATAAGGCCTAAGTGCTGCTATTTACAGATGTTGCCTCCTACGTGACCATGACATTGCAACTTCTGATGACAGTTCACTCTCAGACTTACCACGTCGTTCCATGCAGTGAGCAAATCGGCTTGAAGTTTCCAAAAGTTAACAAATTAATCTCACCAAGTCTACTAAAGTGTTCATCAGAGCCACAAACAAGATTCAAACATTTCGGCAGGAACTTCCAGAAGTTGCCTGGAGACGGCGTTGGCGTGCTCGTTAACAGACGTTGCGCAAAATGGTGGTTAACTTAATGGGGAGAATGTTATGTTGTAATTATCTGGCGTGCACTTGAGGAAGTATCATGTGAAATTACACATCTGTTCATACGCGTCTATTAGAATCCTACTCTCTTGAACATACTCGTAAGAATAAATATCTTCTCCACACAATATAAACACACTTCTCAGATTTACAGTGGTGTCCCGTGAGCCACGGACGGTGTGCTGCCATAAACTGTAAACTGTTTTACGTCGAAGTCAGCTTAATTGTTTATTTGTAACTAATTAAAATATATTTAGTTAAACTATTTCTACCTAACGTTTCGCCCCTGTCTGTGAAGGACATCTTCAGAGTTAGCGACGTGAGCACATTCCCTCTGAAGATGTCCCTCAAAGACAGGGACGAAACGTTAGGTAGAAATATTTTAACTAAACATATTTTAACCTACAGACCACGGCAAAACAGCCCGAAAATTTTAAATTTTAAAACTATGGACACCGTCCGTGAAAGCCTACGCATATATTTAATTGTTAGTCATTAGAGCCATTTGTTATAATATTATATCATATAAAATCGAATTCATTCTGCAATTTACGTTATTAGCATGGGATTACTTTCCTGCGCGCATTGCTAGAGTGTTGTACCACGGTGCACTGGTCACGTGGCACAGATCAATCTAAGAGTGAATAGATAATATGCAGGCTGTTATGGGTATTAGTGCAGACATTTGTATCAGTAGTTAGGAACATTGTAATGGACAACATTACATCAATGTTTGCTTCATTTTTGGATTTATAAGTTTACTTATTAAGAGCAGTAAATTTCCAGATTGGTTAGTATTTCCAAGTAGGTGTGGCACATCAAGACATACGTGTTTATTTTCCCTGATACCAAGAAGACGGAAGGGCTAACTTTGAGTGGGCACATCTTACTATAACGGATTTAAATGTTTCCGTAAAGGACAATTACTTCAGCAGATCACGTATTCAGGTGTAAAAACGAGGAAGCAGAACAGGTAGTCTACATTGACAGGCGTTGTTTATTCAGCCGCGCAGTTAATACCACTCAAGAGTGTCACGTAGAAGGAAAATGTTAGACGAAGAGAAAAACACAAAACGCCAAAGCGGCTAAACATTAAGGTGTCATTTCACAAAATATCTACATATATATACCTCTAACAACCTGCATACAGTTATCATCTAATTAAGATAAATGTAGTGTTTGTTTTCAAAATACTTCCGAACCCACAAAGCTAGAAAATAAAATATATATGTTCCATTCACGCTTCTTTATTTATTCTGCAGCAAAGTATTCTTACAAAAGTTTATTCCTAAATCTACTTAATACTAAGCGAACTAAACATTGAGATAAATGGTCTAACTACTCATTTACTTGTAAATACAAGGGAAATAAGGAAAAAACAATCTAAAATGATGGTATGCGATGACTCTGCAATTCCGTTCTCTTTGCTCAAACGAACACTTTCCATTTGCTTTAACGAGATTTACTTTTTTCTAGTAAGATTTTGTTTTCCTTTTGCGTAAAGCGTAAAAGGGAGGGAGCTTCAGAGAGTATCCCAGAAATTTAAAATGTATATTTTATTTTCATGAAAATATTTTGGAAGTTAATATTTTGATAAAAATGCTTAGAGTTTTTTTTTTGTGAAAGCCAAAATTTTCGAAAAATTTTCCATGTAAGGTGTATTTTGGGGTGGGGGATTTTCTTTAAAACCTTAGTGTTGCTTCCCTGAAAGACGCTGAACTTAAATATAAAGTTGGGTATATAGTCAAATTTATTTATCTTTGTTTTTGCTTTTTTCAGACACAAACTCACTCGAATACACAAACACACACACAATCTTGTTTTTAAAATGTATTTAATTGTTTTGGGGGACCTCAACACGTGTTGCTCCGGTAAAATTTCTGTATTGAATTTTTGAGTGGACTGAAACAGTTTCCCCGTTGAGAGAAACTAAAAACATATGATGTATAACATTTATATACTTTCTCTTCCCTTTACCTTGATCAGTGTGGTATACAAACTGCTCTTATGAAAGTACATATTTATACATATTACTGTATTTATTAAAATAAATCTTTGCATAAACAGCTAAGGTACACATTTCCTTACAGATACAAAAGAAATGGCGAAATAAAATATTTAATGACAGGAGAAGCATACTTGTCTAAAAATTATATTATCGTGAGAAACAATTACTGAATACAGCCCGCCTTGGTAGCGTGTATGCCTCACATTCAACAGGTTGCGAGTTCAAATCACGCTTAGGGTAAGATACACGGATAAGATACCTTTAGGCTTCGCGGACCCCGAGATCATTTGTGCATCATTTCACCTATGTTTTTCATCTTCCGATATGCTGAACCTGGTTAAAGGACGTTAAGATAAGCAAGAAAAAACTGAATACTGACAGAACTTTAAAATAATGGCAAATGTTGAATTCCTATGGGCTAGCCCCGTAGGTAGAGCGCCTGCTTCCTCTCCAAGGAATTTCGGGTTCAATTCCTGGCTGGAGTGGCCCAGTTTGGAAATATGAATGCGAAGTGTGTGTCATCTAATGATTGAAATTAAAGGATAAATAGAAATCCAACGACATTAGTACACGAGTTAACACCAATATGTCGAAAGGGGGGGAAAAATGGAACAATTATTAACGAATCTCACTAAAATTGCTTATGGCACAAAAATATTGCAAATAAATTTTTTTTTAAAAAGATATATCTTTTTATTTTCTATACATAGTACATTACACTCCATCCAAAAATTCGATACCAAGTTTTCACAGGAAATATACGTTTTAGGATCCTTTATATTAAGAAGAGTATTTTTAGAAAAAGGTCCCTGTGTATGAACACGATACTCAGAACAAAAAGTCGGTAAAATTAAAACTTGGCATTTAAGTTTAGAATCTTCCAAGGATACGACACAAAATATTTGAAGAAAATACTTAATAGATGTACTTAGGGCAGTATTTTCCTCAAATACTCCCCTGCCCTAAGTACCCTTCACATGTAAAACATTTCGAAAATGTTGATGTTCTCTTTTTATTTGTACTGTTTAACGCCCGCTTTAACTATTTATGGCACCGCAGGCGGTGACACTGATGATACATGAATGATGATGGATCACCGGTGGAATGCGATGTCGGGGAAAACCGGAGTACTCGGAGAAAACTCGCCCCAGCGCTGCTTTGTCCACCACAAATCTCACATGCGGTCACTTGGGATCGAGCCCCGGCCGTCTAGGTGAGAGTGGTCTAACCACTCGGCCAAGGCGCGACCGCTGTTGATGTTCTCAAAATTGGCGCTAACTATTTTGATTAAAATATCATATATTAAAGATATTTATATGACAAAGAAAATAGTTGTCTTTAATTTTCAGGGAATAGCCTCTGAGGATCTCTTTATTATGAATAAATTTTGCTGAATTTTGCATAAATGATAAAACTTAAGAGAGAGAAGAAAGCTTACTACACAAAAATGTTGACGTAAGTTTTAGTAGAGCTGACCGTCTTTGAGATATTCCTTATTATTGGTTTCACACTAAAATATAAATATATATATATATATATACTTTTCTCCTGCGAGAATTTAACACCTGGCCATATTGAACTTCAATTACATAGCAATCAACTTTTAAAAGATTTGAGTATCGCTTTAGCCTAGTGTATTTCCTTATTTTCTTTCCACTTACAAGTAAGCAGTTAATAAGATATTTCTGGTAATGTTTATCTTGATTAGCATGATGTAGATAGAATAAGCTTTTTAACAACATTGTTATAAGATGAAGAGCAATTCATGTGAATGGAACACAATTTTTTTTTTAATTACTGACTCTGATTCGTGTGGAATACTTAAATAATTAACATAATTATTTAAAATTCAGAATAATTTTGCTCAAAAATAAACAAATGTAACTGCATGAACTTTAGAAGCTTTTATAACTAAAACATGCAATAATTAAAAGCTGCAATAATTAGAAATTTCTCCTATGTGCACCATAAAGAAAACGTCCTTCAGCGAACGGGGACCACTGAATTCCGGGATTAGCACACGCTAGTTCAGGCTATTCCAGGTTTGCTGCGCGCCAAAAAGCAGCGTGTAAGTTTTAACTTACTCACCGGGATATGCCTATAGTAATACAATCTGCCGCAGTATTGAGGTAAGCTTTTGTAATGTTTGAATGAAATGAGAACAAGAACAAACACTTGCCTTTTACTTCGCCTACTGAGGTATTGACTATGACGCTCTCACCTTCTAGCCTGGCTCGAAGGTTTTGTTGTTGAGTATACACGAGTACTCCTACTCAGACGAGTAAGGTTGAAACAGCCTGCGCTAGTTAATATATACTATAGAGATACTCTGAATGATTTTATTAGTTGGAAGTGCTTGAGATTTATGAAAGAATTAAATATGTTACTTACATGGGGCTCGCCCTCCCGGTGCAACGTTTCTTCGTGATCCAGCAACACCTCCACGGCCTCCACAAACTCCTCCGAGATGGCATGGAGAAGAGCATCTTTGGTCTCCACCTTGTGCTCGATTAGCAACTCCACCATCTCGAGATTCTCGTTGTCGATGGCCATGAGTAGAGCGGAGCGCCCAAGAGGATCCACACAGTTGATGTTGATGTAGTCTGTTTCTTGGGCACGTTGTAGCATCCTGCATGTAGATATAATATTTAATACTCTTTTCCTACTAATAACATTGACACAATCTCCAGTGTGTATATGTATGTTTGTGTGGTGTGCGTGAGAGAGATATATTTCAATCGCGACTTGAATGATAATTTCCTGCCCAAAAGAGAAACTAATTATAAAACACATATTACGTATAACAAAAAACTACGTTCTCTTGTCATTATAACATACAGTGAACGGCTTGCAGCAGCCGTGAATGGGCTGGCCTCTTACCTGGTCAGCTAGACGCAGCTATTGTTCCGATCGGTCCTACGTAGAGACCACAACAGCCGAATAAAGCCTTTTATGTGACTTCTCTGCAATTTGAGAATACAGTTTCGGGGTTTCTGGTTTGGAAAATCTTGTACCTTCGATAATCAGACGCTTCGGTCTGATTCGCCGTACATACGTCATTAAGGAGCAACGGTCCGGGACTATCAAAAATTGTCCGAGGCATTTATGAGAGCATCAAAGGTTATAGAAAAGAAAGAAAAATATAAAGGTAGTTTTGAGGTAGAAAGTTCTGGAAATCTACTTGTCACATTGATGTGACATTTACTATTTATATTCCACATACCATCTACAAGAAATGCGGAGATCCACCTAAGAGAGTGAATAAAGAAGACAGAAGAAATCTCTACCGACTTCTATGGCACAGACGCTATGACGTACCGGAATTGGATGAACGCGAACCGGAAGCTAAGAAATGTCATAGTAAAACTGGCAGTACACGGTTATCATCACAAGATATGAAAGAATACGGCATACCACGACCTCAATGAGAAATGCGAGTGTTCGTTGTGTGGAAAATACTGTGAGAGGTACCACATCACCAGGTGTAAAAAGAACACAAAATGTCTCTGCGATTATTGAAAAACTAAATCATATTAACCATTATCCACGTTAGTTCGCTTTAACATATTATCATCATTATTGTTATTATTTCCTTTATTTTAATTATGCACTTTATAGATACATTCGGAACATGTTCTAAAACAAACTTGAATTCAGAGTGTAAGGTTTCCACCTAGGTAATCACACTTTGACTCTTCCCATCTTTCGACAGTTCTCTATGTGTCTGGCTTATTAACAAACAGGGACAAAAGAACAAACCAATAACTGGTGTAACACGTGGTTAGCACCACAGATTTATACCTATTATAATTGAGTCTATTAGTGCTAATGACTTTATCAAATGAATTACTAATTTATCTGAGGTATAAACATCAGATGACTGAAAATCAAGTAACATTCTCTTAAACCAGATTATAGTAATATAGCAATTACTTCGGATGAAAACAAACTAGTTTAAATTACATTAATATGTCATATTAAACATAATATATTGTGAAATGTAAGGTCGGTCGTACACAGTCTCCATAAAAGGGAACATACTCAGCTCTAGACACTCCTCCGAAGAAACCGAAACATTTCTTCAGATATGTTGACAATACCTTTATTCTTTGGACACATGGGTCAGTAGAATTGCACCTCTTGGAACATCCAAATCCCCAGTTCACCATGGAGGTTGAATCCAATGGAACTTTGCCTTTCCTGGACTTACAGGAAGATGGATTGGCTCCGTTGGGCTCAGTATATACTGGAATCCCAGCACACAGACCTATACCTGAACAACCACAGCTACTGTCACCCTGCCCAAAAACAGGGGTTTAACAGCTTTATATCATAGAACTTTTAATATTTATGATTATGACAGTCTCCAATCATAAATTAACCATGCTTTCGGCCATATTAAGGGAAAATTGGTACCCTATAGTGGATATTAGCAGAGTACCAAATAAGGTAAAAGGAAACTTCGGGAGGGAGGGTTCAACTGTTGCGGACAAAGGAAAGAAACCCAAGGCTACATCTATTCCTGCGGCAATCTTTCCAACAAAATTACTAAAATTTACATGTTAAAGCATCTGGACCATTTACATATATGCCGCCTAGTAAGATCAGAAATATGTTGCGCTCCGTTAAGGATAATATAGGACTCAGGACACCAAGGGTGTAAGAGATTCCTTGCCAATGTGATCTCTCGGGACGCACTGTTGAAGAGAGGTGCTAAGAATATCCTCGCTTTATCCGGAGAAATCCGCAGTAGCAGAATATTCCATCGAAAATAGCCAGGATCCTCTTCGATCAGGCATCGACAGTTATGAAAGCCTACAGTTACTGTGACCATGTCCTCGAGGAAAGTAATGACATTAGGATCCGTGATAATTTGTTTAATAGGGACCGGGGAATACAACTAAGGCCACGATGTGGCCGAGTGGTCAGATCACTTGCCTCTGACCCAGATGGCCTGGGTTTTATCTCAGGCGAACACTTGTGGGATTCGTGGTAGATAAAGTGGCGCAGGGGTGAGTTTTCTATGTCTACTCTGGTTTCCCATCGCATTCAACCTGTGCTCCATCTTCATTTCATGTTTCATCAGTGTCATCGCCTTCGGTGCCATATGTTGTAAAAGCGAGCGTTAACCACTATAAAAAAGCACATACAGCTAAGATATACCTGGCAACCTGTCCTCAACATGACTAAAAACAAATTGAAAGATGGAGGATTCCTCTCCATCCATGGATTCCCATTGGATCACTGAAGTTAAGCAGGTTTAGATGTGATCAGCACTTGAATGGATGGCTGCAATACCAGACCAGTGGCGGATAATCAAAAACCCTAAGACAGAAACTAAGCGGAGACTTATTAGATCTCGTACTAGGAGAAGATAGGCAGCTTTGGAGTTGGACACCACTTAGATGTATAACCACAATACAACATTGAGTGGACTGCGGAGAAAGTCATGCGGAAAGGTACGTATAGACCTACTACAAGATCTCGTACTTAGAAAGTTAAGCAGTATTTGGCTAGGTCAGCACTTAGATGGAAGCCCGCTACACGACACCAAGAGGGACCTCGGAGAAACTTAAGCGGAAAGCTGCGTGTTAACCTATCGCAGATCTCGTGCCAGGAAGGCGGATCTGATTGGTTGGGATTGAACACAACTACAGGTACAACTCTAAACTGTAAATATTCGTCTTTACTTCAGTTCTGCCAATTTTTTCGCTGATAGTGGTGCACAAGAGCCGTTGCACCAGACTGCTAACCGTTGAGGAGGCAAATTTGCTGCCTCCTGTCACTCCCCAACCTCATTTACAACCGTCATCCCCGAAAACTCACATTCCCGTCAGGATGTTAAATTCTAACTAGAACACGTTCTAACTCGTCTAAAATACTTCAGGCTGCCCTCAGCCGACAACTGCTAGTGTCATGTTTTGCCAGTTTCCTTGCGAAGACCCCAGAGTTAAAATGGTCGAAAGATTGGGTATTTACGATTCCAATTTAACACAGTTTTTATCCGGAAGTTATCATTAATCTATCAAAGAGTTATGCTGGGATTAATCCAGAAGGAAAGGCTAAACCAACTGAAAAATGCATTCTATAGTCGAGATTTGAACCACGGACAACATGGTTGTGCTAACCACTGAGATACCATGTCAACATGCCCATATTGTATTAAACTGCTCAACTGACTCGCATGTTCTCCAGATAGCCACAAAGTATTTCCACTTTCTCTACACGTACTATGTACATTGTGTACAGAGAAGGTATTGTAATGCACCCAAACATTCTATACCAAGATTTCACCGAAAATACATGTCTTGGGTGCCCCCTGAATCTCAAAAAAGAATTTTTAGAAAAAGTCTATGTGTATGTTCGTCTGTCTGTGTTTGTGTCTCTGGGCAGCATTGCTCGAAAATGAAAAAGCCGTTAAATACCAAACTTGGTTTGTTTTTCTCAAAAATGGATCTAACGATTAAAATGCCTTATGCTTAAGATATTTTATGACAAACGAAATGTATACCTTGAATTTTCTGGGAATAGCCTCTGAAGACCTTATATTGGATGCCTTTTATATAACTGGCAAACTGTAAAATATATACAACTACTTACTACACAAAAATGTAGATTCCGTTAAAAACATAATTTATGTCATATATATTATAGAGTTAACCGTTTACGGATTATTGGTATCAATTTTATCCACTTAAATTTTTTTCAAACGGGAAGATATCTTTCTTCTCGCTTCTCATTTGTTTATTGCTGGCAGGCAAGGATATTGGAATTTCAATTGTTTCACATAGAGACCTGCTTTTATAGCCTGTGCATTTTCTTATTTCCCTTTAACTTAAAACGAAGCAAGTAATTAGACTAATTCTGCTTATATTTATCTTGATTAGCATGGTGTAGTTAACAGATTAATGTTTTGAATAAAAAGTTTGTTTACCGAACAGCTAGAGGACATTCATGTGAATTGAATACATTGGATTTTTACTTTCTGCATACGCACTATGTACATAGTGTATAGAGAAAGTATTGCACTCCACCAAAAATTCGATACCGAGATTTCACCGGAAATATATGTTTTAGGGTCCCCAATATCCAAAAAAAGCATTTTCACAAAAAGGTCCGTGTGTGTGTGTGTGTGTGTGTGTGTGTGGATGCGACACGAAGATTTTGAGAAAAATCCCCCGACCCCCACCTACCCTTTACATGGAACTTTTTTCGAAAATTTTGATTTTCTCAGAAATGGCTCTAACGATTTTGATTAAAATTTCATATGTTAAACATATTTACCTGACAAATGAAATGTTTATCTTGAATTTTCTGGGAATAGCCTCTGAAGAGTAGTTTATTCTGGATGAATTTTACTAAATTTTGAATGACTGCTAAACCGTAAGAGATGGACAAAAACTTACTGCACAAAAAATATAGAGCACTTTAAGACACACAATTTATGTTATATACATTTTTTTCGTGGAGTTCGTCGTTTTTGTGACATTCCTTATTTTTGGTTTCTGCTATGAAAAACGTATACTTTTCTGATACTGGAACTTGAAACTCCTATCCATATAAACAAAGGAACATCATTGACACAGCAATCAGCTTTTGACTATCACTTTAACCTACGGTTGTCCCTTATTTCGCTTCTAATTACAAGGAAGCGAGTAATAAGACTATTTCTGCTATTTTTTTCTGATTAGCATAAAGTATGAATGAATGAATAAGTGTATTTATTAACATAGCAATATCATACATAGAATTTCAACAGTCGCACGGGTCCACAGACCGTACGTGCTTTTGCAATACACATTACAAGCAATATTAAAACAACAACGACAATAAAGAATTAAAAGAGTAAACACGTATTGCGCAATGACAAGCTCTTCATTAACGGACGAGTCGGGAACCGACAGGAGCTGGAGCGCATGGAACAGCATAGAAGTAGTGCGGAAACCGAACCCAGGACAGGGCAGCTAGAGCAGGTAGCCAGTGCATCAGCCCAGCAGGTAGCAGGTCCCTCAGCAGAACATCAGGTGCCTCAAGTTATGTCGACAGGGAGGGGCAAAGAGGAGAGGAGGGTCAGACAGTCTTCGCCGGAAAAGCCAACAATGCCCCTCCGTGCCCTTAGGCTGACAACAGCTCGACAAAGGGTCAGCCAAGTTGTAGGAAGACCAACAGCAAGGAAACAATAAGACCCAACCCCTTCTCTGAGGATTGTCACATGGAACATCGAGGGCTTCAAAGAGAGGTTGGGTAGCGAGAATTTCTTGTATTTCCTTAGTGATTTTGACGTTGTATGTTTAACAGAAACTTGGTTGAAAAACGGAGAAAATGTAACACTTGCTAATTTCCATAGTTTTAGTAGGGGAAGGGAGACACGGGGAAGGAGGGGAAGGTGGCCAGGAGGGGTATTAGTTTTATTCAGGTCTGAGCTGGAGGCTGAGATAACTAAATTAGAAATCAGTTTGGAAGGGGTGATTGTTGTATCTTTGGCACAGGGGGGAGTACAAATAATAGTTATAGGATTATACAACCAGCCAGCAACGTCCAAGTATGCAAACAGGAATTTCTTCAGTGACTTAACCGAAACGTTAGTGCAGTTACAGGAAAAGTTTCCAGGAACTGAATTAATTCTCTTAGGAGATTTTAATGCGAGGTTAAGAGGGGAGAATATTTCTCTAACGGGGGGTCATCAATGGGGGGGGGAGGAATTCCGCGAACGTCAACGAAAGAGCAAGGATAGTTTTATTAATGGGGAGGGCAGACAATTACTTGCTTTCTGCGATGCCTTCTCTTTAGAAATAATGAATGGCAAGTACGGTGAGGATCGAGAGGAGAACTCACTGTCATATTTTAATAAGTCAGGGTTTAATTGGCAGAATTAGAAATTTTTGGGTGGGGGATCGTATCGAGTCACATTACTGTCCGGTTGTCCTGGAACTGAATATAGAGACGGCCATAGGGGCGCATGCACCTGAAGAGGGGCAGGGGGACGAAGGGAGATTCATTAGTAAATTTATATGGAAACCGATAGAAAAAGAAGTATTTGTTGATAAATTGGAAAGAAGATTAGGGGAAAGGAACGCAGACACAGCAGAGGAACTAACGCATATAAAAGCAACGGCTGCGGGGACAATGAAAGTCCAAATGCATAGTTAGGTAAAACGATGCAATGGTTGGTATGACCAGCAATGCAGAACTGTAAAGAAACAAGCAGAGGAGGCTCTGTCAAAATTCAGAAGGCAGGGAGAAATGACATTAGGAAAATGTTTACAAAAAGCGAAGGGAGTATAAACAGCTCTTACGGGAAAAGAACTACGTGGCAAGACAAAATTACTCAGAAAATTAGTAATATGTTAACACGGTGGGATAACGCTGAGATGTGGCATGTAGTAAAACATTTAAGAGGCAACCGTCAGGCGCCCAACGAAATTTCACCCAGAAAATGGGCAATGCATTTTATGGGAATTTTCGGGAAAGGTGAAAGGGAAGGACTTTTTATAAAGGAAGTGCAAATTTTGGGAAATCTTGAGATCCCAATACTGGACGAAGAAATATCAGTACGAGAAATAGCACAGGCGCTGAGGAGTCTGAAGGAAGGCAAAGCTCCAGGGTTGGATGGGCTGCCCCCGGAAGTTTTTAAAGCCGCAGCCAATGTTAATGAGTTTGGTAGGAGTATGCTCCAGATATGTAACAGATTGTTTATTGAGGGGAATTACCCTACCTGTTGGGGAAAGAGCATTATTCATCCCATTTATAAAGGGAAGGGAACTATTGGAAATCCGGATAACTATAGGGGGGTTACTCTGTTGCCAATTATGGAGAAAATTTATTGTAGAGTGTTATATAACCGAATAAAGGACTGGGAATCTAACTTTGGCAAACTTTCAAAATTTCAAATGGGTTTCAGAGAAGGACACAGTACCATAGATGCCGCTTTTATATTAAGACACTTTAAGGACAAAGCAACTGTTAGTTAAGCGGGGAAAGCTTCATTGTGCTTTTATGGACTTTGATAGAGTCAAATGCCTTCTTAATCGAAATGCATTATGGTACAAACTAGGCAGAAAGTGGTTATCAAGTAAAATGGTTAGAGCATTGCAGGCAATGTATCAAAATGTCGAATTCTGTGTGAAGTGCGACAGAAACAGAGTGTCCTAGAACTCCCGAAGCTATAGGGGAGTGAGGCAGTGTTGTATCTTATCTCCCTTGCTATTTAATCTCTTTGTGGATGTTATTACTGATACAATGATAGTAGAGAATATTCAAGCACCAGTAGTAGCGGATTTGCAGATCCCAACACTTTTATACGCAGACGATTTAGTATTGTGCTCTACGACAGTAAACGGATTGCAACGAGGACTGGACAAACTTAAGAATTATTGCGATGAATGGGTACTTACAGTTAATGTGAATAAGACTAAGCCAATGCCTTTCAAAAAGGGTTGTGCTTCTAGCAGGGAGGAGACTTGGACATATGCAGGAGAGATACTGGACAATGTTAAATCTTTTGTGTACTTAGGACTCATATTTACAATGAACGGAAAATGGACAAAACACATTGACATTACGAAACACAAGGCAAGGGTGAAAGCGGCGGAAGCTCTCCGGATACGCTGCAGAATTCCGAATATCTCCATAACCTTAATGGAAACTGTATACGGAGCGACAGTTAGATCCACGATGACATACGGAGGAGAAATATGGGGGTGGGAACAAACAGGGAATCTGGATCAAGTGAGGACCCAATTTTTGAAAGGAATTCTGGGTGTAGGGAGGGGTACGGCAAATTAGGGCAGTCTGCTACCGTGAACAGTTGCGAATGGAAGGTAATTTGACGTGGGCATCAAAATTAAAGAAAGGGTTGGAAACCATTGGGATGGGAGACATTTGGATGGCGGGGCAGGAAAACAGGCGAAGTATTTGGAGAAAAATTAAGAAACGTCTCTGCGATATTGACAGACAGCAAACAATTGCGCAATGCACAGAGAAGGTGTCATTAGAAGCACAGACTGGGCTGAAATCGGAGTGGGGTATGGAGCAATACATCAAAACAGGTACCAAACTCATTAGAGAGGGGCTCGCGTGGATTAGACTAGGAGCATGGAGGAGCACGAAAATTTCTGACGAGAATGGTACGAGAATCTGTCCCATTTGCGAGGAGGAAGAGTCGTGGACTCACATCTTGGCAAGATGTAGGGGTACGGAGGAATGGCGGGAAAAATATTTGCCGCGATTAGCATAAAGTAAGTAGAAGTATAAGCTTTTTAATCATTATTTGTTGCAGGGATATGGAGAAAGTCATGTGAATGGTACACATCAGATTTTTTCCCTTTTAATTACAAGTGACCAAGTAATAAGAACAATTTCTACCAATGTTTATCTCGATTAGCATTATGTAGATAGAAGTACAGGCTTTTTAATACTAGAGAGATATAAAGAAAGTCTAATTCTATGCAATACGGCTTGTAGAAAATAAAGAAAAAAAAACTATTAGACCTAATGGCTGATTAAACTATGAATCCCTTGAATTAAAGTACTTACGATATTGTAAGTCGCTATTTGGGATTGTCATCTCACAATAATTTGAGACTGAAGTTGTGGTTTGCCGGGAATAGCGCGAGATAGTTGGAGAGCTTAATTTCGAGTCTACATGTTGTCATGGTAGCTCACGGGCACCGGGAGATCCATGGTTCGAAATCCCGACTTGGGCACTGAATTATTCAAGGTGGCTACCTATTATTTTCATTTTGCTTTATTGTTTTGAAACAGTTAAGATGTTTTATTTTATTTTTAGAAATATGAAAAGAGCCCACGTCAAACATTATCATTGTTTACTTCCATAATTGGGCGAAACACAAGGTCACATGCGACAGTAATTATTCAAAGTAATTCAAAGTGTAAAAGTCTATCCCATTATTCAATATTTAAATTTACAACGTTTGGGACATTTTCAAAATTGCTTGAATGTAAAACTAAATTAATATTCTAAAAAGTATTACAGGAAAAATACTAAAACTTCTTTTTTACCGTTTATCTTAATAGCAGATAAGTAGTAAAATTTGGAAGAAAATACAAGGCTAACTTTACAGATGCCTCCCCTTATTGAATTTCTAAACTTTAAAGTTGGGCATTCTTCTCTCTCTTATTTGCTTCTCTTTCTGCTTACCATCTTCATTTGAATGACTTACACACATCAAAGTTTACAATTCAAAGTTTGAAGTCAGAGAAGGAACATAGAACAATGAATCTGATAGAGATCCAGGGATGGGGAATCATTCAAATGATCTGGTTTGAATGCGAGGAAGTGATGTATAAAATAAGGCAAAATGGATAACAGGAAATGTGGCAATACAGCAATTTGTGGAATGAATGGCGTTGGAAACCGAAGGACTCAGAGAAAAGTCGTCCAGATTCTGCTTCATCCAGCAAAAATTGCAACCCACCTGGGTCACTTAGGTGAGCGGTTTAAGCTTCTGCTACGCCGCCAACGATTTCTTAATTCCTTCAGGTTTAGATTATTCTACTATTTTTCAAACCATATTTCTTATAATTAGATAGAAATGTCGAAATAAATATTTGGTGTTTTCAATAAATGTGCGAAATGATTAGAAGAATATTAAGAAACAATAAAGAAAGTGCATCCAATTTACATTTTATAAAACAATGGCTGCGCCATTTTGTTGTATGGCAGTGAATGTGGGTGCTGAGTAAAAATATAAAACCGGAATAAATGCAGGTGAAATTAAATTTATAAGAGTAATAAAAAAGGTCTGATCTGTTCCATTCACATGACTGTCTCTGTTACAAATTATTGTTTAAGAACTTATTCTTCTATCTATATCATGCTAATCGAGGTCAAATCAGCAGAGATTATCATAAAACTTGCTTCCTTGTCAGTAGAAAGGAACTAGGAGAGTACCGTAGTCAAAAGCGATAGTCATATTAAAAACTGGTTGCTATATGATTGAAATTCCTTTATTTGTTACGGCAAACTCGCGCATAAGTAAAGTATGAGTATTTTAAATCTGAAACAAGAAATGTCTCAGATACGGCCAGATATACGAAAAACAAAAAAAAACAAAAAACAAAAAAAACGTATATGACAAATCATGTGTTTTAGCTATATCTACATATTTTGTGTAGCAGGTTTTTGTCTACTTATTTATCATCTATGAAGAATTCAGCAAAATTCATCCAGAATAAAGAGATCCCAGAAAATCCCAATTATACATTGTATTTATCATACAAATACCTTTAATATAAGGTATATTAATTAAAATGTTTATAACTATTCTTGAGAAAAACTAAATTTTCGTACATTTTTCCATGTAAAGAGTAATTCGGTATGGATGGATTTTCTTAATGTCTTTAGCTACGCTGCCCACAGACACACACGCACGGACATGTTTCTAAAATGCTTTTAATGGATTCAGGGGTATCAAAACAGTATTTTTGTAAAATCTCGGTATAGAATTTTTGGATACAAAACAATACTTCCTCTATTCTCTATTTACATACTACGTGTAAAGAAAGTAAAAACCAAAAACAGGTTAGAAGTGAATATGTACACTAATAGTGGCAAACTATCCGCCTCCTATTTAAAGTTAAAATATACTGAATAAAATGGCTGGAACATTTAAATAGAATTGAAGAGAGTCAAATATACAAAAAGATCTAAAAATATGCACCTATGGGCAAGAGAACCCAAGGAAAATGGAAAGTAGAACCGAAAAAGGCCTGAAAGTCTATGGCGTGAAGTTAATGATGATGATTCAGATGACTAAACATGAGGTGTTTATACACGGCATGAAAAACATGTTGATACGGCAGCAAACAAAGGTCTACAGACAGATTGACAAATAAGGACGGTGCACCCAAACTAAATACAATAAATGTGAATCTTTTTTAAGGTTTTTGCTTTCCAATAAGGAGTTTAAATTCTTCATATTTATGTTGGAATTTGTATAGTCCAGTAGAAAAGTGCATGATATTCATTTATCTTCTTGCCGGCCTATCATAACACGAACGAGTATAGGCCGTCATAATCAGATGCACTCTAGGACTGAACAGGCAGACACCCAATAGTTTTTTCCTCAGTGAAGGGACCAGTAAGTGGAAGATCTCGCAACAGCGAGAGTTGGTTTCCAACTGCACACCCTAATCCCAAACTCTAATTTCAGACTAACTTTGGAAGAAAGGTGGGGCAGGGTCATCATATTCTGAAACATACTGTACATGATGTTTATGTTGTCACATGACAATTTTTCTGCTACCCCACTCGTCTAGGAGGTGGAATGTCATGATGACGGTCAGGGTGCTGGAAAAACCTTACTTCACTGCAGTTGTACTTGGTTTTTGGCAGTGAAATATGAAAAATCTGATGTGATCCATTCACATTACTTTCTGTACATCTCTACAACAAATAATTGTTAAAAAGTTTATACTTCTATTTATTTCATGCTAATCGAGAAAAAATGAGCAGGAATAGTCTTATTAGTTACTTCCTTAGACGTAGAAGCGGAATAAGGGAATATCATAGGTTAAAGTAATAGTCAAATGTGGTTGCTATGTGACTGAAGTTTCTTTGTTTGTACGGACAGAAGTTGAAAAATTCCTGTATGAGAAAAGTTAAGTTTTTCAAAGCTGAAAAAAAAAAAACAAGGAATATCTCAAAAACTATCAGCTCCACGAAAAAAATGTCTACAACATAAATTGTGTGTTTTAATGTGCTCTACATTTTTTGTGTGGTAAGTTTTTGTCCATTCTTACGGTTTAGCAGTTATGTAAAATTCCCTCAGAATAAAGTAGTCTTCAGAGGCTGTTCCCAGAAAATTCAAAACATGCATTTATTTGTCAGGTAAATATCTTTAATATGCGATACTTTAATCAAAATCGAAATCGTTAGAGGAATTTTTTAGAAAATAAAAATTTTCGAAAAAAGGGTATTTTGGGGTGGGGGAATTTTTCTCTAAATCTTCGTGTCGTATCCCTGGAAGAATCTAAACTTAAAAATCAAGTTTGGTATTTTACCGACTTTTCGTTTTTGAGTTATCGTGTTCACAGTCACACGGACACACGCGGACCTTTTTTTGAAAATACTTTTTGTGGATACAGGGGATCTTAAAATATATATTCCCGGTGAAATCTCGGTATCGAATTTTTATACGATTGCAATGTTGTGCTTGTTTTTTGGCAGTGAAATATGAAAAATATGTCTTCTTGCTTCGCTGGCTTTTGTATTGTTCCAAGCGGGTGTTGCGAAAAGAGGGTAACCAGTATGATGAGCCATGTTGTCTTTCTAATTTCGTGTCAACCTATCCGAGATTTAGAGATTAGCAATTAAGGACTGCCAACAGCCGTGTGGAATGTATTGCTATCTCTTTCTACTTACCATATCTCAATTAAAGCAAATACACTTACAGTGGCGGAAACTAAGCGAATAAAGGATTTGAAATTAAATACATTTTCGGAAATAACGGTTCTTGCATTTTTCATTTTCAGACTGTACTCATCGCGTGATTTGTTTACGCCAGAAGTCTACACAGACACTGGGAAACATGTCGAGCCACACGCAACCTAAAAAAAAAAAAACCACAAAAATCCCTATCTTTTAAGATATTTCAGTACAATATGGGAACTCAATGTTAGGCCGTGGAGCCCCTAGAACTGTTACGCGCCCTCAGTGGTGTAATTGTGTACCCAGGGTTGCAGGTTCAAACCCTAGTGAGGGCGATTGATTTTCGGCATAAAATCCTTAGCAGGGCTCCTTTAGGATGGGAAGTAAAGCCGTTGATCCAATGACGTAGATTTACGGCACGTAAAGGAACCTCAAGTCTGATAAAGAGGCGCTCTGAGCAAAATTAAGCGATCTTTCATGTTCAGTATAGAAGAGATGTTGAGATCCACAGTACTTAAGGAGCGTTCCTAAATAAAAAGAAAACTCAATTTCTTCTAGAGTTGTTATACTGTAACAAATCGTAGGAAAGAGCAAACAGAAAGGAAAGTCATATTCTTTTAACACTATATTACTATGCTGGCAAACCATAAAAGTTTGGAAAGGAAGAAAAGTGCATTAAAAAACTTCATGAAAGTATGACTGCTCCTATTCCATTGGCTTTGAAATTGAAAGAAGAACTTTTGCGAGAGTTGCTGGTACGGTAACAGAGGTTGTGTAATTCCTTGCGGCCCTATAATTCTAAACGTCTGCCGCCCTAACGAGAATACAATGCTGTACCTGACTTGGCCCACAATTTCCTTCTACAGAGCAAATGATGACAGCAGAGAATTGCGCAAAAAATGAAACCCATCTACGTGAGAAATCACGTTCCGCTTTATCAGGGAACTATGAGACACAAGCTTCTTTTAAGCCTACTTCTATAAATAAACTCACAGTAGGTAATACATTTCATTTTATTTTCCCTTCTTCAATTACGTTGGGCATTTTATTTTCTCTGATACGTATCGTAAGTAGAAAAAATCTGACGTGTTACACTCACATGACTTTCTCTAACTGTTCTGCAAACTTCATACATAAGATTCTTCTTCTTTCCGCACCTTGCTAATCGCAGTACTCATTAGCACAATGTACTTATTATTTAGTTCCGTATAAGTTGGAAGAAAATAAGGGAATACACTAGGCTAAACCAATAGTCAAATGTTTTAAAAGCTGTCGTTATGCGATTGTCATTACAAATCGCTTCTTTTCTTGGCAAGGAACACTCCCGTCTTAGAAAAGTATAAGTACTTCACAACTGAAACTAATAACAATGAATACCTCGAAAACAGTAAGCTCCACGAGAAAAATGTATACGACATAACTTGTGTATTTTAACAAGACCTAAATTTGTTGAATAGTAAGTTTTTGTCTATCTCTTACGGTTTACTAGTTATGCCAAATTAAGCAAAATTTATCCAGAATAAACAGCTCTTCAGAAGCTATTCCCAAAAAATTCTAGACATACATTTTATTTGTTGGGTAAATATCTTTAATATATGATATTTTAATCAAAATCGTTAGATCCGTTTTTGAGAAAATCAAAATTCTCGAAAAAAGTTGCATGTAAAGGGTAGTTTGGGGTAGGGGGATTTTTCTCAAAATCTTCGTGTCGCATCCCTGAAAGATACTAAGCTTAAATACCAAGTTTGGTATTTTAGCTACTTTTCGTTTTTGAGTTATCGTGTTCACAGACACACACACACACACACACACACGCGAACCTTTTCTGAAAATGCTTTTTTTTGGATACAGGAGGTCCTAAAACATATATTTCCGGTGAAATATCGGTATCGAATTTTTGGGTAGAATACAATACTTCTGTATCCCTATGTACATTGTACATATGGGGCTAGAGAAAGTAAAAATATTGTTTTCCACCGAAATATTTTATATCGAGATTTCACCGGAAACGTATGTTTTAAGATTACCTGAATCCAGAAAAAGTATTTTCTAAAAAAGATCGTGTGCGCCTGTGTGTGTGTGTGTGTGTGTGTGTGTGTGTGTGTGTGTGTGTGTGCGTGCGACTGACTATCTGTCTACCTGCCTGTAAACAGCAAAATTAAATAACGAAAAGCAAATAAATACTATAGAAAAAGCCATATCAGAAAATCCTATATATAAATTAATAATTTTCTTCAAATCATGTTTAAACTTAGCTCCCTATCCTGATATAAACATTATTAAAACAGAAATTATTAATAAGAATTTTAATAATCATCTAAGAATAGCTTACTAAACTTGATATTTATGCTCATTACATTCCATGGATGCGACACAAAAACATTCAAAAAATTCCCGAAACTACCACTTATGGGAAACAGTTTTAAAAATTTGAAATACAATTACTAGGGATTTTGATTAAAACACCATTTGCTTGTTTATCCTGTATGATGTTTGAATAACTTAACCGTAACATACACGTACAACCAGATACATTTTTAAATTTAATAATTTTCGAGGTATCTCTTGATATTCGTTTAAATTTTCCAATATTTACACTTTTCTTAAATGAAAAATCGTATTCATTTTTTTTACAACCTTGTGATGGAAAGAAAACGAAATTTCTATACCAGCACATAGCGTACAGCTTTTTAAAATATTTAATCATGGCTTTAGTCATCGTGCATTAATTTATTTCCTTGTATCTACAAGAAAGTATACGTAGAATAAAACCATTTCTGGTAATGTTTATCTCGATTATCTTGAAGTACAAAGAAGAATGGGGTTTTTAAAATATTTATTTATTTAATCTAATGCTGAGGCTGTTGAACAATTGGCACTAGTCTCCTGGCTTCCCCATACAGTTGCCCATTTGACTTGTCCCAAAATTGCTGAAGAGCAGAGCATGAACTAAGATGTTGTCAGTTTAGAATGTAGACTAACGTCCTTTAATCTTCTAGATCACATCGGAAGATGAATGAATAAAGTTGATGAAATGCTTCTCATATGAGTTAGGGGTCCATGGAACTTAAATCTACCCGACATTATGCTTCTCAAGAGAAGGGAAAATCTCGGGAAAAAAAAGAAAAAAAAACTTATCCGGGCACTCACTCTAAGATTCAAACCTTAGACCTCTAGAATGTGAGGCACACACACACTACCTCGACACTAAAGAGACGGGAATAAGCTTGTGTTCAAAAAGTTTCTTGAAGAATAGGTAAAGATGTTCATGTTCATGTAATATATCATATTTTTAAATTTGGTTTCCAAAAATAGTAGCCCTTATTTTCAAATATCTGCTATTGATTAGTAGATTATATATATAATAAATTTCTAAAGTGGTTTCATTCTTATAGATGCAATAGTGTTGTTGTACCGCAATTTCCATTCGGTCCTCTATGCCTGTCCTATAACCAATTTGGGGTAAATCCAAATAATCAACCATCTGTAATCAGGGGTGTGTAATATATGATTTAATATCTTTGCTGTTTATTTAAGGGACACTGCGTGTGAAATGTTTACTACTGGTCAAAAAATCGAAAGTCGTTTTTTTATAGCAAATGGTTGTTGGAAACTTTGGGCATCCTTAGAGAATCAACATTTAGCTCTTCCCACTTGATTGGGAATAGCTAAATTTAACTTTCATACAATACACTTATTTTCTGAAATACTATTTTATATAGCAGCGTTTTTCTTAAAAATAATTTTCGCACTTTTAAAATTTTCTATGCATCTCAGTTTTTGTTTCAGCACAGCTAAAATGTCTCAAAATGTGCAGAAGTATCTAGTTTAATAACAGAGCACAAAATTATTTTAACTATAATGGCAATATTTCAAAAATAGTCTTTATGAACAACGATTAATTTTTTGAGATTACAATTTCTAATCGTTAAAAAGAATTATAACTTAGTAGTAAAGGTTATTTGAGTATTATCACGTAAAGGTTTGTGTGTGGTTCAAAGCTACAATTTTGTTCAAATTTTGAGGCGCGAGGAACATTTTGACTATGCAGTTTATTAGCATAAAAATTTACGAAAGACTTCATACCTTTGAAAGTATTTATCTAATTTGTTGTTATTTGCCCTAATATGAAGATAACAGCAATGCAATCACAGTAAGATTTCAGAAAAATCTATACAAAACTACACATTTTAATTTTCGCTCCAGTATTCCTTAAAATCCTAACCAAATTCTAAAGTACCGCTCATTAGCATAAATACAATCTATTTCTGTTGAAAGTGACACAAGAATCATTCCCGTACTAAAATTAATAATTTTAAAGGCAAATAATAGGTAAGTAAGGATATATTTAAGAAATATAATTCCAAGTATTAAAACTGATGCACGATGTAATAAGCACGAGTTATAATTCAATTAGAGGTAAGGGTCCTTAGTAAGTTACGTTGGAGCTAAGCAATAAATTAGCTACAATAAAAATCAAAGTATGGGTATAATTAGATAAATCCTGCCCACAATGAAACTAAGGTAATTTCTTTAGAATTCAGTAGCTTCAGAACATATCAATTATGCAGTACAAAATTTATGGAAATTAGAAATAAAGAATACTTAGAATGTAAGAAATCAGTGAAGAAATATGTCAGGAATAACTAAGACAGAGATTTCACCTTATTATTTCCTCGATGTACAGAGTCGTGCGACGTCACGTAACCGAACCGATTTTTATCGAACCGTTACCAGCCTAAGTGTAAACAGCATGACTCAAAATCGAAAATCCGCTTAATACCAATCTAGATATTTAAATTCAACAAAAACCAAAGGATGTGACACAAAGCTTTTAAATAAAATTCCTTCACTGCAAACTCCCTTTACATGGAAAACTTTTCAAAAATGTTGATATCATGAAAAATTACCCAAGCAATTTAAAATAAAATGCCATATATTTAAGGTAGTTTTATGACAAATGAAATGTCTATCCTGAATTTCCTGAGAAATGCCTGCGAAGTCCATTTCATTCAAGATGTAAATAAAATCTTAAAACACTTTAATTTAGGTCTCATTAAAACACCGAATTCGTACATATATATTTTTGTGGAGTTAGTCATTTCCGAGATATTACTAGTTGTTATTCATTTTTCATCAATTCTCCTTTTCTAAAATAAAAATTAACTTTTTTAAATATACTGAAAAATAATAATTATCTACGTGCTTCATGTAATAGTAATTATGGAAGCTAATAAAACAGGAGTATTATTAACTATTGTCTTCTTATGAATTTATTATTTTAATATAAATATATAAATATAAATTGCTCCAAAAACCTTCGGAAGGGAAGTTAGATTTTCGGCACGTAAAAGAACCTCAAGCCTGATAGAAAGGCCTCTGAGCCAAATTAAGCGGTCTTTCACGCCCAATTTAGAACGGGACGCTGAGAACCACAGAAGTTAAAAGCGTCCATAAATAACACGCCATTTACGTTTTTTCTTTTATTCTTTTCTTCTCGTTCTCTCTGTTTCTCTCTTACTCTCTTATTTTTATTTACTTTCTTCCCTCTTCCCTTCCTTTCTTCCTTGTATAACTCTTTTTTTTTTATTTATTTATCCTGGTTACCGAAGGAGAACAACATTTTTAGTTTCTCAGTCAGGACCATCTCTTAAAAGAGATGACTATCCCTTAGCCAAACTTAGTCCTCTTATATTTACAATGAAATATGAAATAAAACAATTGATGCTAAAGCTTTATCTGAATTATTACAAAATAAATAGCAGAATACACATTTGTAAAATCAGTTTTTGGCAGAATAGATAGAAAAAACCGTGCGAATGTAACTCATTAAAGTTAATCTTACTCTCAAGAATATCAGAAGATCTACACACTGCGGTCTGTATTAGAATTTTAGTTATTCTAAGGGAGTTGAAAGAACAGGCAGATATTTTGTCAATAGGAAAAACATGTAGCACATGTTCTATTTATACATCTCTAGTCATTCCGAATCTGAATAATAAAAAGAGGCAGGACCACAAGAGTAATATTTACATACTGAATGTGGTACTTTTTGTTTTGGCGTTGTTTCCCCGAATCCAATGTTTACGTATTCAACAGCGTGGTGACGACGCCACTTCTTTATTGCTCTCTTGACAGCAGAAAAACAAAGCAGAAATAAGAATCTCTGGAATCTTTTAACACAGAAAGTCTGGAAAAAGTTTGATTTTTATTCTATTCGCTTATGCGGAGGTTACCATGGGAACCCAACTTTCTCCAAGGTTTCTCGTAAAGAACGCTCTCTGGCCGTAGGCACAAAGTTTGCGGATAGGAATTCAATTGCTTCAGATTTTCCTGATATGGTTACTGAACTTTTCTCTCTGCTAGGCTTTTAAATTATTCTGGATTTCCGAGCCTTTCTTCTTTTCTGTTTCTAGACTCTGCGGTTTTACCTTCACATAGAAGTTTGTGGTCTTTCTTTCTAAACCCCTCTAATTTCTTAGAAGTGGGGTTTAAAATCTAATGTATTCCATTCACATGACTTTCTCAACCTCTTCCTCAAAAACGCCTTTTCTTACAAAAGATTATTCTTTTAACTACGTGGCCGCGCCGTGGCCGAGTGGTTAGCCTTTCACCTAGAGGACCCGGGTTCGATCCCAAGTGACCACATGTGACATTTGTGGTGGACAAAGCGGTGCTGGGGGTTTTCTCCGGGTGCTCCGGCTTCCCCCCTTCGAAATTCCACCGGTGCTCCATCTTCATTTATGTATCATCAGTGTCACCGCCTCCGGTGCCTTAAGTACTAAAACACTATAAAAATAACTACGTCAGCAGAAATGTTCTTATAACTTGCTTCTTTAGAAGGGAAATAAGGGAATACAGTAGACTAAAGCGTCTTCCTCCATAGTCTAAGGGCAACATGCTAGCCTCTGGTTCCCAAGGTTGCTGGTTCAAATCCGGTGGAGGGTGATGAATTTTTTCGGGCGTAAAAATCATTGGCATGGCTTGCATAAAAGAAAAATAAACCCGTTGGTCTCGTGTCTTAGGTTTATGGCACGTAAAGGTAGCTTAATATTAAGCAAACTTAAGTACGCAATACAAAATGGCACACTGCTAACCACAACAGCTATAGAGCGTCCATAAATAAAAGCTCAATTCCAATTCACTATACTAAAGCGATGGTCAAATCTTTTAAAAGCTGGTCGCTATGTGAAACAATTTAAATTCGCTTTACATGACTAGGAATAAAGCAAAAGAGAAATGAAATTTACTTCCCATTTGAGAAAGGTTTTAAGTTTAAAACTGAAACCAGTAACAAGGGACATCCTGGAAACTGTTAACTTTACAAAACACTGTGTAGGATATAAAATGTGTGTTTTGATGAGATCTATATTTGTTGATAAACCTCTTACGGTTTATCAGTTACATAAATACATTCTTCAGAAAATATTCCCAGAAAATTCAAGGTATATATTTCCAGTATTATGAAAATATCTTAAACATATTGTATTTTAATCAGCGCTGTTAGACCCATTTTTGAGAAGCTCAAAAATGTTGAAAACTCTTCCATGTAAAGGGGTGGGGGAATTTTGGTGAAAATCATCGTGTTGTATTCCTTGGTAGACACAGAATTTCTAATTTTCGTTTTTGAGTAATGCTGTCCACATACTCACTCACTCACACACGTCATGAACAATTCTTAAATATATTGCATGGTATTAAACATTTTTAAAGCTAATTTTGAGAAAATAAAACTTTTCGAAAAAAAAAAAGACGCACACGGACATGTTTAAAACGTTTTTGTTTAATGAGGGAGTCTCAAAACATATATTTTCGGTGAAATCTCGACATTTTCTACCCACCTTGTACATTGTACATACAGGCTAGAGAATGCAAAAGTATAATCTAATGAAATCAATGATTAAACACGTGAAATTACAAAGCGTAATTAGCTTATGTTTGGATTTGAAAACAAAATTGGTCAGAATGGAGTGGTGTAAAAATATTATCCCACAAGTACGATAATGTTTAATGCACAATGTTGAAAGCTCTACTTTAGGCCATGCTATCTAAAAAGTAATTAATTGTGATTATCTAAAATCGCTGAACAATGGAAAAGTGTTCAAATAAACAGAACAATAAGACCTTACTCACAAGCACTCCGATTTCAGAAGATACATCTCTGCAACAACACACGTCAGTAACACTGACATAGCACATAATTTCAAGCACTTTGCATTTTGCCAATCCCTGAAAATGTCATCTTATCACGATTTGTGTACGTAGTGCGGCCACTAGATTGTGTTCGTGACATATATACACAAGCATAAACACCTAAATATGTGTTCTGAGCACGTTCCATAGCACCTTCAGCTGTTACGACAGACAGAAACAAAAGAACAACATCGAACAAAACAAAATGTTACATCTTGCCCACTAGCGCCTTTGATTAGTACTGAATTTATCTTCGCGGCTGGGTTCCAAGAGGAGGCTAGACGTAACTTTTCCTGTGTTTGTTTCTGCAGTAAGGATGGCCAACCTAAGCTTGCTTGTGTCATGTGTAAATATTTTTATCGTAACTTTCCGACCTCGCCATCTTGCGTCTAAGAAATGAGGCCGATATGGTTTCCTTGGTGTCAACGGTCGCTTCATTTTAACCTTTATCGCTTGTCTGCACCTAAGGGTCTTCTGCATCAAAGACATCATTATGCGCATCCAAAGAGCTTGTTGTGCAAGACACTTAAAAAGCTCATATCCCTATGTAGATATATCATATTTTGTTGAAAAACTGAGTATATTGCAGAACTATTCATTTACAGAGCTCTTTGTATAACCAAATGTTATGGAAGATGATTACGTAACTGCGGTGACGTCCTATAATCTATAGGATATTCATTTTTTTTATTATTATACGATATATAGATGCTTTAAAAACTCACTTCAAACTGGACCCAGTTATAAATATGACTATTTCGTCTGTAGGAAGTGACCAACCCAGTACATTGGTGCGTAAAATTCCAACCAATTGGAACTCATTATCTCTGCATTATAATCGTTTTTATCACACCCACGAGTAATTGTTTTTTTAAATTTATTGTACCCACGCGCATTTGTTTTCACTCTGATCTAATGTTCGTTTCCTAATAATAGTATCACTGTACAGTGATATTCCCCTGCATAAGTTCCAAAGCGTTTTGGGGAAAGGACTATCGCTGCAATAGACATATTAATTGAAAACTCAAAGCCACAGAATACTAAAAACAACAGACAGAGTGTGTGGAATAAGATCCACGAATTCTGTAAGCACCGAGTCCATGGTTTATATATGGACATCAAGTTGCAGTGATTTCGGTGCATATACACCAAGATAAATGGGATTTCAGGAATATTATTCCTGTTCATTATTATTTTATTCAAGAAATAGTATTATTAAATACACCTCGAGCTTCAATTTTTCAAAGGGATTCTATAATATTTGGAGCTCTCGTTATATTACTTATGATAATATTTGAGATAGCGTAAAAACAAAATAAATCACATACTCAGCAAGTTGGGGTTTGGCTGTCTTTTTTTTCCCCCGTTCACTGTTAGCATGGGTACAGTTTTATTGAATAAAACATTAGTGAGTTTATTCATATTGTTACAAGAATTATAATTACAAACATGGCCCTATCAAATGACAGAATACAGCTGATTGAAACGAGTTTTTCAAAATAAAAAAAAAATAACATCCTTAAACCAATAACAAATACTAAATTCATAATACTTTTATTTAAACATCATTATATCATATATTAAAAAACTAACTCCTTTTAAAATAAGGAAGACTAAATATTTAAGGACTGAGACAATTTAGAATTCTTAACAATTTAAGAGTAGGCCAATTATTGTTTGTAAATTTCCAACAAAGTGCTGCCGTGATCCTCAGATCTCAATTCCACTGACTTTTTTATTGTTTCATTTATATACCCTTTAACATCTAAGGTCATATCGGGGGCTTTGTACTTGAAACAACTCGTTGTCTAATTTTTTTTCACGTTTGGTTTTATTTTCCTCAATCATACACAATCACTCTCACATACATACTGCCAGACTCTGAAGGGATAGGGAATAATTCTGGCTAAAGAAAAATTCCCCACTCCAGCCGGGATTCGAACCCGGGACCCCCAGGTGGGAAGTCAACTCTCTGATCACTCGACCACGACATCTCGCTCTCTTGCTAGAAATTGCTAATATTTCAAGATATCGTCTTGCAAATTGCTCTACAGGGAGTCGCAGAAAGAATGATGTATGTTGAACGAGAGAAATGAAGACATCTTCCCAATGCTTTACAAACCCCCCATTGTTTACCCAACAGGTGTATTTTGTTTATTTTTTTCCTATCTCAAAAATTATAATATTTACAGCGTTTTAAAGTTTGAGGTGATTTTTTAATACGCTATACTTTCTATTTATTGAACTTCAAGATAGGCATATCACAAGGGATACCACAGGCGGCATCGTCTACAGCCCATATTTAAGACGTCCCGGGTCCGATTCCCGGCCACACGGGTTTTTTCGTGGTTTCTTTGGGTCGGTAGACGAGGGCTAGGATGGTTCATCTTCCACCAGGTTTTTGCTGTCCAGGATTTCCTGAACTCATCACTTCCTTGTCCTCTATTTTAGGGTTGACGGACCGAGTGATGGTGTTCGGTGGGTTGCGGCTGGCAGTGACTATGCGCTATATAAAGAGTTTCTTCCTAGCGTTGTAGCGGGACCACTCTGCCGGAACTGCCTTCGGATGCTTTCAGACGCACTTTCTTGTGCCCACGTTGTTCTTCGGGTCTCTCTCCTCACACCTCCCTCTCAGGGACCACGTAAGTCTCAAAGGGCCGTAATGGCCTACTACAGTGCTTTGTCCCGGAATCCTACGGATTCTTAATGACGAAAAGAGGCCAAAATATGTCTTTTAACTCATTGATTTTGTGTTATTAAACACTAAAACCTTTCTAGTGTAGTTCTAAGTATGTTTTATAGTTGTACGACCTTTTAAAGCATGTGATAAAGAGATTTAAATGTCATTCTATAAGCCCAGTCTGCTATAAACTGGTATTTATCTAACGATATTCCTTGTTATCGGTTTCAATTTTAAAATACTTAAAAACTTTTTCTCAAACCAGAATTTATCAATCCTGTTTCTTTTGTTTTAATCCTGGCTGTAAAAGGGAACTAAGTTTCAGTTACATAACGACCAGCTTTTAGAAAATTTGACAAGTGCTTTAATCTAGTGTATTCCGCTATTTTATTCCTGTTGTAAGGAACTGTTTGCTTAGTGACTGAAGTTCCTTTGTTTGTATGGACAGGAGTTGACAAATTCCTGTATGAGAAAAGTATGTTTTTCAAAGTTGAAACCAAAAACAAGGAATATCTCAAAAACGATCAACTCCACGAAAAAAATTATGTAACATAAATTGTGTGTTTTAACATGGTCTACATTGTGTGTTTTAAGTTTTCGTCCATCTCTTACGGCTTAGCAGTAATGCAAAATTCCGTAAAATTAATCCAGAATAACGTAGTCTTCAGAGGCTATTCCCAGAAAATTCAAGATATACATTTTATGCGTCAGGTAAATATCTTTAATACACGATATTTTAATCAAAATCGTTAGAGCCTTTTTAAGAAAATCAAAATGTTCAAAAGTTTTTCCATGTAAAGTAGTTTGGGGTGGGGGGATTTTTTTGAAAATCTTCGTGTCTCATCCTTGGACGATACGAAACTTAAATACTAAGTTTGGTATTTAACGGCGTTTTTGAGCTATGCAGCCCACAGACATGCACACATACACATAGACAGACAGAGACACACACGGACATTATTCTAGATTTTTTTTTTTGATTCGGGGGTCTCAAAACATATATTCCGGTGAAATCTCGGTATCGAATTTTTGGGTGCACTAAAATACCTTCTCTATACACTATGTACATAGTACGTATAGAGAAAGTAAAAATTATATGGAAATAGTGAAAATATGCAAATGAAAGTTTGGTATTTAAGGGAGTTTTCGTTTTTGAGCTATACCGTTCAGAGACACGCGTGCGCGAACGAACATTTGTACTGCTCCATTCACATGACTTTCTATACAACTCTGTAACAAATTATTGTTAAAAAGCTTATTCTTCTATCTATTTCATGCTAATCGAGATAAACATTAGCAGAAATGGTTTTATTACTTGCTTCCTTGTAAATAAAAGGTGAATTATGAAATACACTAGATTAAAACAGTAGTCAAATATTTCAAAAGCTGGCTGCCACGTGGTTGAAGTCCGTTCTTTTGCATGACCAGGAGTTGAGAAATTCCCGTGCAAGAAAATTATCTTAAAACTGAAGCCAATAACACGGAAAACGTTAATTCCACGAAAAAATACAAACAGTGTTTTAGTGAATATTTTTTATGTAGTGCGTTGTCCTTCGGGTCTCCCTCCCAGGAGTCACGTAAGCCTAAAAGGATCGTAATGGCCCCTGTGGCTGGGGGCGCATCCATGTTAGTTCTAATCCTAACGTTATCTAACAATGAAAATACGTCTAAAATATGTATTTTTAAAACCAAAGAATTTGTGTTATTAAAATGAAAAGCGTTTCTATACCTCTTACAGTTAACCATTATACAAAATTCAGCAAAATTCATTTAGGTGTAATGAGGCCATTCCCAGAAAATTCAAGATGTACACATTATTTGTCAAATAAATAACTTTAAATCAAACTCAGTAGTCATTTTAGAGAAAATCAAAATTTTCGACATTTTTTAATGTAAAGGGTGCTTTGGTTGGAGGGATTTTCCTCGAAACATGTATGTCACATCCTTGGGAAATACTCAACTTAAATACCAAGTTTGATATTTTATCGGCTTTTCGTTTTTGAGTTATGTTCACAGGCACACGGACACACTGACACGGAGCTTTTTCTAAAAATGTTTTTTTTTTTTGTTTTTGATACAGGGAACCCTAAAACATGTATTTCCCGTGAATTCTCGGTATCGAATTTATGGACGGAATGCAATACCTTCTCTATACACCATGTACACAGTACGTGTATAAAAAATAAAAATGTATAAAACATAAATGTGGTGTTTTAACGAGCTCTGCATTCTTTTGTTAAATAGGTTTTTTTTTTCTATATCTTACAGTTTACTAGTTATGCAAAATTCCGCAAAATAAATGTCTTCGTAAGGTATTTTCAGAAAATTCAAGATATACATTTTATTTGCCATGCCTTAATATACGATATTGTAATCAAAATCGTTGGAGCCATTTTGGAGAAAATTTGTTGAAAATTGTTCTATATAAAGGATATTAGGAGGTGGGGGATTTTCCTCTAACTCTTCGTACCGCTTCCTTGGAATATACTAAACTTAAATACCAATTTTGGTACTTTACCGACTTTTTGTTTTTGAGTATCGTGTTCATAGACATGTGGACACACATACAGATTGATTTCTGTTTTGGTTAGAGGAGACTCTAAAGCGTGCATTTCCGATGAAATATCGGTATCGAAGTTTTGGGTGGAATACATTACTTTCTCTGTACACTATGTGCAGGGAAGATAAACATTGTTTTCTTAAAGTCAGGCAATCGCAAATGGTGTATTTACGTTGATATACTAATATAGAATTTTTGGGTGGCTTACAATAATTCCTCTACTACTATAACAGAACACGTTATTAATGTATTTAAAAAGAGCAAAAGAAATGTATGCAATAATTACAGAGGAGTAAGTCTCCTGAACACAGACTATAAGTTGTATGAAAAAATCATAAACTAGCGTCTAAGTATAACTACAGATTCTTTATTATTAGAAAACCAAATAGGATTTAGAAAAGGATGATCTTGCACAGATAGTATATATTCTATTAACTAAATTATTGAAAAGAGAAGGGAATACAATTTAGAAACACATATAACTTTTGTAGATTTAGAAAACGCTTTTGATAAGGTAAGCAGAACTAAACTCTGGCATATATTAGACAAAAAAAGAATATCCAAACTAATTGATAGATTACTCAGGAATATATATCAAGAAACAAAAATAAAAATAGTTTTAGAAAATGAACGATTATCACAAGATATGATAATAATGATTTAAGACAAGGATGTAGTTTATGTCCGCTTTTATTTAATATCTATATGGACGATATTCTAGAAAATTAAAACATAAAATATCATTAGGAATAAAAATAGATAAAAATAATGCCTTAAATATGCTACTCTTTGCAGATGTCATGGTGTTAACACAAGACAGAGAAGATAAGCTGCAAACAAACGTGTACAAGTTACAAAAATTGATCCAGGATTTAGGTTTAAGCATATCAGTAGAAAAATAAAAGTTTATGGCACTTATAGGAAAACATAAAAAGATCGAAGATAGTGTTAAACAACAAAGCGTTAGCACAGGTAGGAAAAGTTAATTAAGTGGTCTGTAACATAACCTTTAAAACAAAAAATGAAGAAATAAATATTAAAGTGAGTAAGTTCCAATATATTTGTGGAGTAATGGCTCGTACCTTGAAAAGGAAAACCCGAAAAGATATAAACCCAAAATTCTATAAGACAATGTCTGTTCTAGTTTTACTGTATGGTTCGGAGACATGGATACTTAAAAAGAAAGATTGGAGCGGCAGAAATGAAATATCTCCGGGCAGTGAAAGGATGCACCAGATAAGGTTATATTAGAAACGAAGATATTAGTAAAAAATTAGACATATTTTCCTTAAAAGAAATACAAATACAGAAAAATAGAAGTCATTTTCAAAGAATGGATAACTCCCGCATTACGATTCAGTCATACAAATATAAACCTTTAGACTATAGAATATGAGGAAGACCAGTTAAAAGATGGGAAGAAATATGAGGCCAGAACAGAAGAATTCTCCTAAACCATGATGATGATGATGACTATAATAGAGAAATTATTTATAATTGTAATCGAAGAGTCACTTCTGAAACACCCTTAAACAAAAATGTGATTGAGCCCACCTGGGTAGTGTGGTGGTAGCGTGTCTGCTTCATATTCGAAAGAGCGTGAGTTCGAGTCTCGCTTTAGGCCAGTTGCTGGGATAAGTTTTTTTTTCGGGGTTTTCCCTTATCCTGAGAAGACGAATGTCGGGTAGCATTAAAGCTCCATGGACCTCGAGATCATTTCACCAATTTCATTCATCGTCCGATCTGAGCAACCAGGTTAAAGGACGTTAAGCTACAAAAAGTGATGATATTTGCACTTTAAGTAGCAATATAGAGATGTGGATTTAAACCGTGAAGGGTCCCCTTGAGAACGCTTGGAGACTGCTGGACAAATTGACAGCGTTGAACCTGAGAAATAAAAGTAAAGCAAAGCAAACGAGACGAGTGGATAGAGATAACGTAATAAGAGCATGTCTCTCTTTCGGTGTAGCTGCTCGGTAATGCTTTCGTGCATTAGCAATACGCCCTTGCCCTTAAGGGACGGCACAGGCAGAATGTAAATACAAGAGAAAAAGCAAAATCAATGACGAAACATTAACAGCAAATCCAGGTAATGAACGTATCCAGCACTGTAATGCAAGGCTTCTGTAAAATCTGATGTGTATCACTCATATGACTTTCTCTACATCTCTGTAATCAATTATTATCAAAACTCTTCTTCTTTTTTACTTTCTCTACACGTACTAAGTACATTCAATACCGAGATTTCACCGGAAATATATGTTTTAGGGTTCCCTGTATCCAAAAAAAAGCATTTTCAGAAAAAGGTCGTGTCCGTGTGTCTGTGAACACGATAACTCAAAAACGAAAAGTCTGTAAAATACCAAACTTGGTATTTACGTTTAGTTTCTTCCAGGGATGCGATACGAAGATTTTCAGAAAAATCCTCCCACCTGAAAGTACACTTTACATGGAACATTTTTCGAAATTTTTTATTTTTTCAAAAATGACTAATGATTTTGATTAAAATGTCGTATATTAAAGATATTTACCTAACAAATAAAATATATTTCTTGAATTTTCTGGGAATAGCCTCTGAAGATAACTTTATTCTGAATAAACTTTACGGAATTTTACATAACTACTAAGCCATAAGAGATGGACAAAAACTTACCACAAAAAAAAAAAAAAAAAAAAAAAAAAAAAAATGTAGAGCATGTTGAAACATACAATTTGTGATCGTTTTTGCGTTATTCCATTTTTGCTTTCACCTTTAAAAACTCCTGTCCATACAAACAAAGGAACTTCAGTCACACAACAACCAGCTTTTAACTATCATTTTATCTATGGTACTCCCTTATTTCGCTTCTACTTACAAGGAAGCAAGTAATAAGACTATTTCAGCTATTTTTGTTGGTTTTTTTTTTTCGATCAGCATGAAGTAAATAGAAGCACAATTTTTTTAACAATAATTTGCCCAGGGATGTAGAGAAAGTCATGTGAATGTAGCATACCAGTATTTTCTACTTCATGTTAATCGAGATAAACATTAATACTTTGTTCCTTATAAAAAGAAGAGAAATAAGGGAAAATACTAGGCTAAACAAATAGTCAAATGTTTTAAAATGTGGTTGCTATGGGATTGAAATCCGTTGCTTTGCGTGGCCAGGATTAGAAGTATTTTAAAACTGAAACCAATAACAGGGAATATTTCAATAAACGGTCAATTCCACGCAAATAAAATGTATATGATATACATTAATTGTTACTAGGAAATATATTTGTTTGTGTATTAAGATTTTGACTACCTCTTACAGTTTACCAGTTATGCAAAATAAACAGGTCTTCAGAGGCTATTGCCAGAAAGTTCAAGATATACATTTTATTTATGATGTAAACATCTTAAATATAAGATATTTTAATAATAATCGTTAGAGCAATTTTTGAGAAAACCGACACTTTTGAAATTTGTTAGTTGCGGGTAAGGGATTTTCTTGCATATCTTATTTTTAGACCTGCATAATATGAGATTTAGGTTTTATTTTTACAGCTGGAGGTTTGTCTCGCGTGCTTGGAAGATACTGAACTTAAATATCAAGTTGGGTATTTAACGGATTTTTCGTTTTGAGCTATACAGCCCACAGACACTCACACACACCACACATACACGAACATTTTTCTGGATTTAGGGAGTCCAAAATATGTATTCCGGTTAAACCTCGGTATCGAACATGGGCGCAATACCTTCTCTATACAACATGTAAGTAGTAGAGAAGATAATAAAAAAAACCAAATCCTTGAAATTGTAAAGCAACTTGGAAGTTTTTGGCTCACGTCAATTTTTTGAACTCAATGATACAAAGTAATTAACGCACTGAACTGCAGTAGTGGCATTGATTCTGGATTACATTTAATTAAATTAATTCTAAAATGTTAATATTGCATTTAACTCGTTCAGGATAATTATATGATAAATTATTGCCAGGAAGTATACATTATTGAAGCTTTTACAATAAACTGGAACTAATTTGGGCTGTAATGTGTTACTTTGACCCAACTTTGTAAAATCTCTTCCATTATAAAGATGTAATTGTATTTTCTATTTCATATTGTATCCAATGCCATACATTAAAGAAGAGTAATAATTCATTAGGTTAACTTTGGATCAGTAAATATAATTCCCAGATATACTTTTCATTTTAATGTGCATCCAATATGAAATAGCATGCTTATTAATCTCATACATTAGGGGGCAAGGAATTAGGGAAATGTAGTATTTTGAAGGTTGTGGTGTTAATGGTGTTTCTATTGTATTAAAATCCTAAAATTTTTATATTTCTAAAACTTTGAGCTCCTTTATTTTATGTGAGAGGAATAATTCCGATTTTTACATTGTATATAGTGTTAAATAATATTGTAACAGATGTATTAATTACGTGACATTTTTTTTTACAAATTCACAGCTATAAATAGGTCACTCGACGTTTCCACGCGCACAGTTTACACCACCCATGGCTCGCGCACCGCTCCAGTCACTCACGACTCAATGCAACTAACAACAACACCATAGCTGCACAATTCTTCCTCTTTTTTTAGCTAGAAAATAACGTCACAGAACTTCCTGTAAGCTTCTGGAAGCCGAAGCTTTCTGATTCACGTTCACGAAGGTTCCGATTACCGTCACGTCGCTCTTCCTATTGTTTATGCATCCAATGCGATGACTCTCATACTAAGGCGGATCGTGAGAATACTGCTGAAGAATAGGGCACTGTCATAATATATAATTATGTATATGACGTCGCGGGATAGCAACCGACTTAAATTGTAATCGGAAAAATCCAAGCTTTCGACGAAGACCACAGAGTCAAGATAGTCGAACGCTTGGATTTCTCGGTGGCCAGCCCGTGAATTCATCTGTAAAAATCAGCACCGAGAAAGCTTAAAATCTTTAATATAATTGCGTTTTTTTTTTTTTTCTTAGTCGGCTTACCCTCCCCGTATTAAGGACTAACACTCCCAAAGGACGGATTCCTAAAGGTCAGAAGTCTGTCGGAGAGCTAACGGCACGAAACAACAAAATGGAGAACCTGGAACGAGCAGTCGGCCCGCTGGATGAGGATGTGGATGATATGAAATGCAAGCAAAATGGATGATAGAAAAGGTGATGATGGCGCAATTGGTGGAATAAGGCGGGGGAAAACGAGGACCCGAACTTGGGATCGAACCTGGACCAGTACGTGTACACAGTTACACATTTTCCAAAGTTGTGTCAAAGTAGCCGATTAAGGGCCAAATTAGATCCATTTTATGGTAAAAGCTTCAATACTTCCTGACTGTAATTTATCAGATAAGAATGATCCTGAATGGAAGTTGTGTTCAATATTCAAATTTGAAAGTTAATTTAAAAAAAAAGTTTCCAGTATTAATGCCACTATTGTGGTTAGCTGTAACCAGATATTCTAGAAAAACAAAAGCATTTGCACGTGCATCACGACACCTGGTAGACAATGTATGCAGTTTCGATCTGGGGGATTTCCAAGGCAATGTCTTTTGAACGGCATTCAAATTCGTTGTTCATCAGCACCGAATTCTTTTGAAAGATAACACCTCAGTACAATGCCCCAGCCGTGGATGGTGCTGTAATGTTTCTGGAGCGCAGGAGCAATGAGGAAGTAGTTAAAAAGAAAGCAGTTCCGTCAAAAACAAAGAGCCACTGTGAACAACTATTGTGTATACAATCTCGGCGTTCTTCAAAGGTGATCTGTCCCAGTTTCTGTGTCTGAGGGCGTACACAAAGCCATTGGGATTAAAGTGCAACAAATCAGGGCAAACCATGCCCTTTAGGGTGACTGTGGAACAACTTCTGCAGCTATGAATTAAAAAAGTATGATGTGTTCCATTAACATGACTTTCTCTACATCTCTGCAACAAATTATTCTATTTACGTCATCTAATCCAGAATAAATTAGCAGAAATAGTCTTACTACTTGCTTCCTTGTAAGTAGAAGCGAAATACAGGACGATCATAGGTTAAATTGATAGTCAAAAGCTGGTTGCTATGTAACTGAAGTTCCTTTGTTTGTATAGACAAGAGTTGACAAATTCCTTTATGAGAAAAGTACATGTTTTGAAAGTTGAAACCAAAAACAAGGAATATCTAAAAAACGACGAACTCCACGAAAAAAAATTATCTAACATAAATTGTATGTTTTAATGTGCTCTACATTTTTTATGTATTACATTTTTGTCCATCTCTTACGGTTTAGCAGTTATGCACAATTCCGTAAAATTCATCCAAAATAAAGTAATCTTCAGGAGCTATTTCCAGAAAATTCAAGATATACATTTTATTTGTCAGGTAAATATCTTTAATATTTGACATTTTAATCAAAATTTTAGAGCCAATTTTAAGAAAATCAAAATTTTCAACATTTTTTCCATGTAAAGGGTAGTTTGGGGTGGGGGGATTTTCTTGAAAATCTTCGTGTCGCTTCCTTGGAAGATACCAAACTTAAATACCAAGTTTGGGCTTTGACGGTGTTTTCGTTTTTGAGCTATGTTGCCCACAGACACACACAGACGGACTTTTTTCTAAAAATGTTTTTTGTATTCCGGGAGTCTCAAAACATGTATTTCTGGTATCGAATTTTTGGGTACAATACACGTTCTATATACTATGTACATAGTTCGTATAAAGAAAGTAAAAATGTAACGCGTTTCATTCGCATGACTTTCTCTACATGTTCAATAGGTACAATATACTACAAAACATTACACCCCATGTTAATCGAGTAAAGGCCGCGCCGTGGCCGAGTGGTTAGACCATTCGCCTGTCACTAAGGCGGCCAAGCGACCGCAAGTGCGATTTGTGTTGGACAAAGGGCGCAGGAGCGGGTTTTCTCCGGGTTCTCCGGTTTTCCCCGTCATCGCATTCCACCTTCGTTCTATGTGTCATTGCCTCCAGTGCAATAATAGTAAAACGGGCATTAAACACAATAAAAATAATCGAGATAAACATTAGCAGAATGGTCTGGTCTTATTACTTAGTTCCTTGTAATAGAAGGAAACTATGAGATTACAGTGGCTAAAGCAATAGTCAAATATTTTAAAAGCTGTCACTATGCGCTTGTCATTGAAATTCGCTTCTTTGGATAACTCGGTTAAAATAAAGGAAACACGGACATCTTCCTGGATGTAAAACTATAAATATTTTGAAATTCAACCCAATAACAAGCAATATCTCGGAAACAATTAACTACAGAACCAAAATGTAAAGGACATAAATCATGTGTTTTAACGTGCTCTACATTTTTTGTGCAGTAATTTTTGTCTATCTCTTACGCTGTACTACTTGTGCAACTTCAGAATGAAGTTGCCGTCCCCATGCCGCCTGGCTAGAATGTTTAGCTTTGGTGTTTCGTGGCGCAGGTAATCGCGGGTGAGTCCCGCCTCGGTCATGTTTGTAAATGTGAACTTCTAAGTAAAAAAGCAAACAAATAGGAAGAAAAAATCACTGAGAAAATGTAAAAAAAAAAAGAGGACTGAATATTCGAGATACACATATTAATACAGGTAAATATATTTAATATACCATTTTAATCAAAATCGTTAGCCATTTTTGATAAGATTATTTATTTCGAAAAATTTTCCACGTAAACGGTAGTTTAGGGTGGCGGAATTTTCTTTAAAATCTTTGTGTTGTATCCTTTGAATGTATTGAAGTTAAATACCTTGTAAATACTTACATGTTTTGTAAATACTTACATGTATTTACAAAACATTTTGCTTTTGAGTTATGCAGTTAAAACACACACACACACACACACACACACACACACAAACACATTGTTTTGTTTTCTAAAACTGTCTAAGGCTTTCGATAAAGTATCATAAATTATGTTTCCTGATAAATAAAATGTATATTGACAATTTTTTGGAGATAACTTATGGTTTCCTCTTCATTCGTAGCGCCTAATAATAATAATAATAATAATAATAATAATACTAATAATAATAACAATAGTAATAACAATAACAATATCAATAACAATAGTAATATCAATAACAATAATAACAATAACAATAATCATAATACAATGATTTTGTGTAACTGGTAAAGGTTAAATGACAGATAAAACATACCAATTTAATTCAACTAACTTTTTTTTGTGACAGCTTTTTCAGGATATCCATTACAGGTTTCAGTTGTTCAAAACTCAGTAAATCTTAAAAGTCCTGCTAGTTTTCAAATGTTTCTCGCTATGCCATGTGAAGAGTATGGAATTTAAAGGCAGTATATAGTGTTCACTTATAAAACTTGACTGCTGCCTTTTTATTTGTAACGAAATATGTAATTCAATTTCAGCTTATGTTGATTAAAATGACATAATTATATAACAAACTATTTGTACAAAAGCCTTTTATTCTAACTCATGCTAATCGAGGTAAAGAGTAGTCTTAGTTCCTCGTTGGTGCTGGGGAAATATGGGGAGCACACTAACTAAAGTGATAGTCAAATCTGTAGAGTAGACCATTAAGTGATAGAATTTAAATGCCTGGCTAGGAAAAAAAGAAAAAAATGGCATTTCCTATTTGACCAAAACATAAGTATAATTGGAACATTTAAACCAATAACTAGGGCCATCTTAGAAATGGTTAATTCCACAAAATTGCATATTTCATATTTACATTCCCTACTTTGACGATATTCACATTTTTAATTTCTTAATACGTAATATGTGCAAAGCAAAAATGTCCACACAGAAATTCCACAGTAAAAAAAAATAACAATTCTAGAAAAAAAATAATTTTAGAAAAATATCAGTAATACGTTTATGCGTGTGTCTATGGACAGTGTTATTAAAAAACGAATAGGCCCTTAAATGACAAGTTTGGTATATAATCTATCTTCCAAGTATGGGACACACAGATTTTCAAGACAATTCTCCCACCTCAATTTACCCTTTATTTGGAACATTTTGGTTTTCTCAAAAATAGTTCTAACGAATTTGATTAAAACACCGTACATTAAAGATATTTACTTGGCAAATAAAATGTTTATCTTGCATAATCTGGGAATAGTCTCCGAAGACATTGTCATTCTGGATGAATTTTGCACAGCTGGTAAACCATAAGAAATAGACAGAAACTTACTGCACAGAAATTGTGGGTCTTGTTAAAACACCAAATGTTGTAGTAATCATTATTTGTGGAGTTAACCGTTTCCGAGGTATTCCTCGTTTTGGTTTCAGTTTTAAGATATTTGAACTTTTCCCAAAAGGTCATCATTCGTTTCATTTCTCTTTTGTTTTATTCCTAGCGGTGCAAAGCGAAAACTGAATTTGAATTGTTTCACACAGCGACCGGTTTTTTTAAAATTTTACTATTAATTTAGCCTATTACGTTATGTTATTTTCTTTTTACTTAGAAAGGTAGTTCTTTTATACATTTTCGTCTTATGAAAAGGTACTATTTCCATCCGCTCTGTTTTACATAAATCTAATGCAACAATTTCTGTTAGCGTTTATTTCGAGTATCATGATATAGATAAGGAATTTGCTTTTGTAACTATAGTTAGTAGATAAAGACAAGATTTTTTGTGAAGCAACTTTTTGTCTATCTCTTATGCTTTCTAGTTACGAAACAGTAAGCAAGAATGAGCAGGACGACAGAGGTTATTCCACCAGAAATTCAATGTGTACATTTTATTTGTAAACAAAGCTTCTTAAACAAATATTTTAATCTAACCTGTTACAGACAGAAATAAACAACATACTTTATATATCCGTATTAAATTAAATTGTATATAGTTTTAAAAACACGTCCAACTCTTTTTGAAGCAGACATTTCAGGAGAGAAATAAATTTTACCTTCTAGATGAATATTTAAGTGACAAATATCTCTGAGAATACCGCAATAATCAATCAACGTTTTTATAAGTATTATAAAGTATTGCATTTTGTGCATATTTGTTTGTGTGTTTTATATGAAATTAAACTACCGTATATTTTGAATTGCACGAATGATTCAGATGATTTTATAATTGTAAATTTGTGAATTGTAAATGCTATACTATATTTGTATATATGTATTTAAATTGTTGACATGTATGCACTTAAAAGTGTACATAATATAATAATTATATTTTAATTTTATATAATTAGTAATATGTATATAATTAAAAAACAGTCCTCTAAAATAACATCGCTGTTACATAACGAAGTTATATTTTTTTATACATTTTAACACTAAGTTTTATACTCTTTGTTTATATGTTCATACTAAAAAGGAAGTAATATGCCTTTATGGAATAAGTATATTGCAGTGGCGTACAGGCCAAATAATGTGATTATATGTCTGTTCTACTGTTTTTGTAACCGTGCTTTTAGCACTAGAGCTTTATACATTTTTTTTTTCGTAGTATATAAGCCTATGACAAGATCTATGTTCAGCGGCTTGCTGGCTCAAACTAACCTACCTTCTAATATAATCTAACCTAAAGATTCTCAAGAGTTAAAGCTGAAACCGTTTTTTACAGATTTTCGCGACACAGATTCGGTGTTCAAAGTGTTAGCAAAATTACTGAATTAATAAACAATCAGCAAAATGCTTCGTTTCTTTGTCCCTTTTTTTTTATCATTTAATTACTTGTTGTGACTCAACTCTCGGGTAACATTTTACTATTATATGCTTCGCCAGGAGTCCATCGATTTCAGATAATGAAATGTTAGAGGAATGCTTTTTACAAAATATATCGGATAAAAGAACATAATGCCTCAAGGTTGTGGAGCAATTGTGTGCAATAATAATGAAACATCGACAGTAGCACACTTTTTTATAAAAATCTAATAACTTCCCCTCAGTTTTCACCAGTTATTTTGCGTTAATGGTTGCCGGTTTATAGTTATATTTGTAATATTGTATAGATACATGTATTGTAAAATTTCCCTTTGGGCCTATTTAATAAATCAAAGTTTGCAGAGAAATTAATTCGAAACATAAGTGATATTTGGCACTGGTGAAAATTGCTATTATGGTACATACATGTGTACAGAAGTGATCCAAGACCTCAGTACAAGAAACGAGTTGTTAATTTTTCATAAAAGCTACAATAGCTTCCAAAAACAGTCGTCTGAACTTTAAAATTCTAGCAGTTAAAATGAAGAGTGAAAGTTCTCATTTTCAACATTAAAGAAAGACAGAGTGGTGTAGTTGTTGGTCTTAAACATTTTACTTGGCGAGATTCATACAATGCATATAACACACGTACTTATAATACAGTATGCTCCACAGGTTCGTTATACTGCAATTTTCAATGAATTACATTTTACAAGAAGTTTTTAAAAAAAGATAAATCTATAACAAATTACACAGAAACAGAAAAATTAATTTATACACAAAGGCACCACTAATCCTCCTACTCCTCCTACTCCTACCCTTGGCCTTAAGTAGAAGGGAACAAAAGGAATGCACTATGCTAAAGTGATAGTCAAATGTTTTAAGCTATCGTTATGCGATTGTCAATGAAAATCGTAGCTTTGCTTGTCCAGGAATAGAACATAAGAAAAACGGACACTTCCTGTCTGAGAAAAGTATAAGTACTTTACAATTGAAACCAATAACAAGAATATCTTGGAAACAATTACCTCCACAACGAAAACGTAAAGGACATAAATTGTGTGTTTTGACGAGATCCACATTTTTCGTGTGATAAGTTTTTGTCTATCTCTCACGGTTTACCAGTTACGCAAAATTCATCCAGAATAAAGAGGTCTTTAGAGGTTATTTCCAGAAAATTCAAGATATACATTTTATTTGCCATATAAATATCTTTAATATACGGTATTTTAATAAATACCGTTATAGCCATTTTTGAAAAAAATCGTGTTTTTGGATGTCAAATTTGGTACTTTTCCGACTTTTCGTTTTTGAGTTATCGTGTTCGCGGAACACGGACACACATGGACGTTTTTCTAAATAATTTTTTTGGATACAGGAGACCATGAAACAGGTATTTTTGTTGAAATCTCGGAATCGAATTTTTGTGGGAGTGTATTAACTTCTCTATACACTATGTACATAGTTCGTGTAGAGAAAGTAAAAAGTAAGTAATATGGCCATTTATGCTAATGTTTATCTCGATTCGCATGAAGTAGACAGAAGAATAAGTGTTTTAAAAGTAATTTGTTACAAAATATAGAGAAAGGCATGTATAAAACACGTCACATTTTCCCCCTTAGCTTCTTAGATTTAGTACAATGCGCCAGAATACGAATTCAAACTTCTTCTTCCCTACACTGAGAACAGATTGTTATGCCTTTTTCGGTAAGGACTGAAAGTTCATGACAAATCAGAAAAAGAAATATTATTTTTATTTTAATTCCATAAAATCATAATTGGCCACCAGGAGTCATTTTAAATGCCTAAACTGGAGCTACAGCAAAGCTTTAGGCAAATTCCAGTACTACGCCATTTTATGTAAAGCAACTAAAGGCATTTACAAGAATAACTGATAGAACATTTATGCAATAAGTGGACGGCAGAGAAAGTCATGTGAATGTAACATATGATACTTTTACTCTAAAAATAGAACGTTTTACAAAGTTGGCACCAATGACATGTGCCCGTTCACACAATGCGGAGTTATTGCATTTCAGTGAAGATGGCATATTACTTGTTTGGAAGGTTAATTGCAGATTTGGCATGGTTTTTAGAGTTGTGTGCCAAGAAATGTTCGATACTGGGAACTGTTAATAATTGCATTAAATTACTTTAAATGAGTTGAGAGAATTCGCAGTAAGTTTCTTGTCTAAGTGAGATTAAGTTTTAAATACACTTAGCTTAAAGACATGGATGCTTTTCTTTGATTACCTGGAAGAACTTAATCTTAATATAAACTAACTTAATTGAGAGGAAATGTTGCTAATTTCACGTGCATAACGTTTTTAAATAAGTTCACTGTAATACACAACGAGATTTACATTCTACTCGTATTTTTATTCATTATTGTTGTTTTAGGAATTTAAGATTGGTTATAAGAAGCTAACGAAAGCTTATTTTTCAATATATTTCATTTAAATTGTGATCCACGTTTTCAGGAATGGTACGTTTCGTCATAGATACTGAAGGAACGCGACAGTCAATGTTTTAAGAGATGGACGCTACGTACAGATTTTAAGATTCCATAGTCTTTCCATGGAATAAGGATAAGCGTACTGCCAAAGCTTGATAAAAGTATAGATCAGGGAAGTTCATCAACTGAGCTGGTAAATCCATCTTAGACAAAGACAGACCAAGAAAAGGTGGAAGGTTGATGCAACACTTTTCACTCATTCCCGAGATTGGATAGATCGGAATACTTGCATTAATTTGTGAACAAGGCCCTTTAGGAAATATCTACAATAAGTAGGTGTCTTCAAAAATGATCCCACCTGTAGAATATGAAAATAGGATGGTGAAACAGCCTCGCATATCCTCTTTGACTTCCCATTTCAGGCGATATAAAATCAGGGAAGACTTAGTGAAGAAAGGGGCTTTGAAATCAATAATATTGTAACTTGTTCAGGGAAAAGATTATTGGAAATTGAATGCTGCCTTTCCAGTGAGGTTACACAATAAGTCTGTCAGACTGACATGATAATTGTAATGTACATCTTACATATTTATTATTTTGACCCTTATTATTTCTCGTATAGGTTATTACATCTTGCATAAATAAAGATTTGAATTTATACAATAATGAAAATAAAAATCTTCTTAATAAGATCTTAATATCAATAAATTAAATAATATAATCAAGTGTAACATTACTAAACTCCGAAAAAATCCCCCAATAGCTAATTTAAGTTTCGAAATCTTGCTGCGCAATGACGGAAAGTGTCAAAGCTTAATCTTTTGGTTCCTTGGATTTGACCCGTGCGGATTTTAAGTGCCGGGTGTAGATTTGGGACCCATTCAACGTCAGGAAATTGAGGAGCCGCGAAAGGCAGGGTCTCTACCACGAAATTCAAGATTTTGGTCGGGGGATGTGAGATGCTGGCCACATCTTCCTGTATCGGTTAGATGATCATAGCATTGCCATTGTACGTGGGTAAGAATAAAAGTCGGGTTGGTTGGTTCAGGTTCTGTTCGAACTGTAGCGGTTTTAATATATGTAAACGAATCATGTAACAAAGAAGGGTAAAAGTAAGATTCAAAACGCTGAAATCAGCTTTTTGAGGGGATTTGAACGGCTGTACAAGAAGGGACCATATAATAAATTGGAGTTACGTGAAAAATTAAAGATATCTGATTCAACTGCGAGGACTAAAGAAAATTAAGTATAGATGGAAGGACATATGAAGCGAATGAATGAAGAAAGAATACCCAGGATTGTGCATAGTTATACACCCATGATAGAAGAAATGTTGGGAGCTAAGGAAGAAATGGGAATGTTAGAGTGAGGACGGAACAGAAGAAGAATTAGGGCACGAAGGTGGATACAGACAAGTATACTACCGAGAATGGTGTACCCAAGCGAAATGGCAGTACTGGTGGTGGTGGTGGAGTAAGAGGAGCACCAGTAGGACATTTATTAACAACATTTTCTGTAAACGCCTTGAATTGTATAAGAATTGTATGGGTTTCATGGCCATTGATGCTTTTAATGTCCTTGGATATTTATGAGTAAGGTTTTTGTAAAATGGTAAATCAATCCGTTTAGTTATTGTAGAATAAAAATAAATAATTGACAAAAAGTACAAAAGAATGACCAAAAATTACAATTAAGTTCAAATATAAATTTAGAATTACATTTTTAAGCTACTCTACTATTAAAACTAATCGCACTCTAACTCTGATGTTCCCTGCCCCCTCTACCGTTCTGCATAGTAAAGCTTTGTGTACCAATATATACATTTAATTATTGCTAAAAGGACAATAGAGAAGAGATGGAAAAAGCAATATAGGAATCAGAAATAATTAAAGTGAATTTAACTACAAATTTAACATTACATATAATATATACAGTACTCTGACGCTTAAGAATAACCGAACTCTCCTCTTGTGTACCCTGTCCCATCTTCTTTCCATTTGTCTTCCTGCTGCGCTATCATATCGCGAACCTTAACCAAATGTTCTGCAGTAGTGAAGACATGTAGTGATAGGTATTACCTACAATGACGGCAACTACACAAATAAATCATTTGAAATTACATTCTTTGTTATGGAAACAACGGAGTGGAATATTGCATTACTAATTCCCATATTTACGTCTACGTCGGAAGTCTACAAGGAGCGTATATATTATATCAGGACCTCTCAAAGTCTAAAACTGCACTTGTGCAAACCGAGGTGCAGAGCTGCGCGCACCGTGCATCGGTATAACTCGGTTTGACTCAGGGCATTTCGCAGTAAGAGAGATTTGGGGGGAAAGTAGGAACGGGGAGATATGCGGAGCTTGTGCGTAAAACACACGGAAAGATATACAGTGTTATTGCTAACGATCGAACAGTTGGATTGTCATACATTTAGCCAAGTCGTATTTTTCACCCTGCACCGTGCAAATAAATGGTGTATGAGAGACCTTGGCATATTACCTCTATGCATGCAATCTGACGACACACCTCACAAAATCCTCATCTTTAGCTATAATTACATGTTTAGGGTAGATGTTTTGCGAGTAACCCTACAGAGGTGAAGTAGTTTAATTAATTGGAAAAGGGAAAAGCAAACACTTATCAAGTGAAGTAAGTATAGAGAACACATCTGGAGTACGTAAAGACCGAATTTCACCGGCATATACCTGTAGACACAAGCAGCACGTGCTCTCCGAATCCTTTTTGAACAGAGAAGATGGAGGCAGGAACAGTGCCTCACACTCGCGAACGGACAGTAAATATACAGACTCTTCCCCGTCTATGACGTCGATAGAGGGCGGTTAATATGCAATCCCTCAAATGTTACACCATCTAGACGTATCCTGTATTTATATGCCTTCAGTGAAATTTCTAAATACAACTGTTTACGTAATCGTAAAATTTACTTTGACCTACTACATATAATCCATAGGTTCAATACAAAGCCTACTGGGTCACTAAAATATAATGCAGGTCATGACTTTTAACCTTAAGTTGGAAAGTCTCTCCTGGAGGATTATTATAAACTTATAGATATTAAAAGTTGGCAGATGTGCGTTGCACGCCGCTCACCCCTGGTTATGAATTGTTGATATTCCGGGAAGGTACATTAGCTTAATGAGGGAGCACTTTTGTTTGTTGTTTTCAACACTCTGATTTATTGATACGCGCGGCTTTTGTTTAAAGGCTACCATCAAGTTTAAAAGCCAAACTTTTGTTTTGTATTTATTATTCAGCAGAACGGGTTAGTTCCCGAGGGTTGTAACGGCAAGTATCGTTCTTGCATACACTCCAAAGATGCACGTTGTATTTACTTTACCCTGTGTAAGATTTTTGCCTTTCTGCGATCTTTGTTACTGTTACCCTACAATGTCTAGGCCCTACACCAAACTCCATCAATAGTTGGTAGTTCATTATTGAGGAGATGTAGCAGAAATAGTCTCATTACTTGCTTACTTGTAAATAAAAACCAAATAAGGGAGTACCATAGGTTAAAGTGATAGTCAAAAGCTAGTTGCTATGTGACTAAAATTCCTTTGTATATACAGGAGTTGACAAATTTCTGTATGAAAATAGTACAAGTTTTTCAAAGCTGAAACAAAAAATAAGGAATATTTAAAAAATATGATGTGTACCATTCACATGACTTTTCCTACATCTCTGCAACAAGTTGTAGTTAAAAAGCTTATGCTTCTATTTATTTCATGCTTATCGAGAAACTTTAGCATAAATAGTCTTATTATTTGCTTCCTTGTAAGTAGAAGCGAAATGAGAGAGTACCATAGCTAAAATGATAGCCAAAAGCTGGTTGTGATGTAACTTAAGTTCCTTTGTTTATATGGGCAGGAGTTAAATTCCTGTATGAGAAAGTATGTTTTTCAAAGCAGAAAAGAAAAACCAAGAATATCTTAAAAATAATCAACTCCACGAAACAAATGTGTATGACATAAATTGTGTGTTTTAACGTGCTCTACATTTTTCATACAGTAAGTTTTTGTTCATCTCTTACAGTTTAGCAGTTATGCGCAATTCCGTAAAATTCATCCAGAATAAAGTAGTCCTCAGAGGCCATTCCCCAAAAACTCAAGATATACATTTTATTTTTCAGGTAAATATCTAAATATTCGATATTTTAATCAAAATCGTTAGCCATTTTTAAGAAAATCAAAATTTTCGAAGTAAAGGGTAGTTTGGGGTGGGGGATTTTTCTCAAAATCTTCGTGTCGCATCCCCGGAAGATAAACTTAAATACCAAGTTTGATATTTTAGCTACTTTTCGTTTTTGAGTTAACGTGTTCACAGACACACGGACACACACACGGACCTTTTTCTGAATATGCTTTTTTTTTTGGATACAGGGGACCGTAAAACACATATTTCCGGTGAAATCTTGGTACCGAATTTTTGGATGGAGTGCAATACTTTCTCTAGCCCCGTATGTACTATGTACATACGGGGCTAGAGAAAGTAAAAACGATTAATTCCACGAAAAAATGTATATAACATAAATTGTGTGTTGTAATGTGCTCTACATTTTTTGTGTGCTGATTTTTTGCCTATCGCTTACAGTTTAGCAGTTATTCAAAATTCCGTAAAAATTCATCCAGTATAAAGAAGTCTTCAGAGGCTATTCTCGGAAAATTAAACATATACATATTATTTGTCAGGTAAATACATTTAATATACGACATTTTAAACAAAATCGTTAGAGCCATTTGTGAGAAATACAAAATGTTCGAAAAAAAGTTCCATATATAGGGTGATTTGGGGTGGGGAGATTTTTCTAAAAATCTTACTATCTCAATCCTGGAAGAAATTAAACTTTAATATCAAGTTTGGCATTTTACCGACTTTTCGTTTTTGAGTTATCGTGTTCACAGACACCCGGGCACACTGACACGACACACACACACACGTACACATGGACCTTTTTCTCAAAATGCTTTTTACTTTCTCTATACTCACTATGTACATAGTATATAGAAAAGGTATTGCACTCCACCCAAAAATTCGATACCGAGATTTCACCGGAAATATGTTTTAGGGTCCCCTATATCCAAAAAGGAAAAGCATTTTCACAAAAATGTGTGTGTGTGTGTGTGTGTCCGTGAGCTCGATAGCTCAAACACGAAAAGTCAGTAAAATATCAAACTTGGTATTTAAGTTTAGTATCTTCCAGGGAAAAATTCTCCCACCCCAAACTACCCTTTACATGGATTTTTTTTCGATTTTCTCAAAAATGGCTCTAACAATTTTGATTAAAATATCATATATTAAAGATATTTACCTGACAAACAAAACGTATATCTTGAATTTTCTGGGAATAGCCTCTGGAGTCTACTTTAATCTGGACGAATTTTACGGAATTTTGTATAACTGCTAAACCGTGAGACTTAGATAAAAAGTTACTGCACAAGAAATGTAGACCACGTTAAAATACACAATTTATGTTATATACCTTTTTTTCGTGAAGTTGATCGTTTTTGAGATATTCATTGTTTATGGTTTCAGCTATGAAAAACTTACTTTCCTCATATCGGAATTTGTCAACTCCTATCCAAATAAACAAAGGAACTTCAGTCACATAACAAACAGCGTTTGACTGTCGCTTTAACCTATGGTACTCCCTTATTTCTCTTCTACTTACAAGGAAGCAAGTAATAAGACTATTTCTGCTAATTTGTTCTGGAGTAGCAGAAAGTAAATAGAGGCATAAGCTTTTTAACAATAATTTATTGCAGAGATGTAGCGAAAGTCATGTGAATGGAACACATTGGATTTTCTTAAATATGTATTAAGGAATGCAATATTTTTTTTAAATAGTGCCACCTTGAATCGATTATGTTACTGGTTCAGTTGACCATTGAGACAGTACATGTCTTGTCCTGGGGCAAAATAACATTCTTAGAAGAGAAAATATGAATGTACAACGAAAATGGGAAGGGTAGAAAAACTTTTAACACGTACAAGTCACGAGCTCGGGGTACAAGATCCGTTACCTGCCGTGCATTGAACCGAAGGGGTGAACATGAATAGACCCTGCCCGAGGCGACTAACGGGGCACAGCAAGACTGATTCCCGCTGATCAGGCGACAGTGTAAGGCACTTGGTAAAGAACCTCCGGGCCAGTAAGATGTGAAATTTAGAATTCGTATTGGAGCCAAATAGGCTACCTTTTAATTGTGAGGCACTTGGTGAAGGACCTCCGAACAACCAAGATGTGAAATTTAGAATTCGTGATGGAGCCGAACGGCGACATTTTAAGGCATTTGACGAAGAATCCCAGCATGACCAAGATGTGGTATTTGAGCGCGTGGTGTAATCATTAGTTGTGACGGAGGTTAAGTGATTTTAAGACCGATCATAGTACGTAATAAATCACGGCCTAACATTAATAAACAATAACATTAGCGGGCAAGTAAATTGTAACGTCACAGTAAAAAAAATTAAGAAGTATACGCGTGTGTTCTACGGCGGAAAAAGGACGGACTCGGTTAATAAAGCACTTGTGTCTCACCACAATCTGAAAGAGTTTCCAAGCTAAAGAAAACCTGAGCTAAGCCAATCAAATATATACACCATTCCAATACGTATAACCTGCGCCCGGGACACGAACCCGTACCGCCCCACCATACTTCATAAGCCAAGATTGACTTTTATCTCCTCTGCCCTTTCTTTTCACGTAGTTTCTTGGATTGATGCAAGCTCTTCTCGACGCACCAGAACGCAAAGCGCTGATGGGACCTTATCTACATTAAATGCTGCAATGTAGTGAATGTACAGGCGCCGAATTGTAGGAAACCAATTACGGTTCTGAGGTTATGTCCCGCTGACCAGTAATACCACAGAGGGTGACAAACCACATCCATGTTTCATTCTAGTTAACGCAGTTCACAGAAGTAACCTTTTTAATCTCGCACTATGAGACCTCAGACACAAAGACTGGAAATGTAGCACACACGAATGTGTTAATTTAAAGGTTATTTCTTTACAATAAGCTATTAAGGTATTTTACTTTCTCTATAACTACTATGTACATAGTGTATAGAGAATGTATTGCACTCCCCCAAAAATTCGATACCAAGATTTCACCGGAAATATATGTTTTAGGGTCCCCTGTATCCAAAAAAAGTATTTTCAGAAAAAGGTCCGTGTGTGTGTGTCCGAGTGCCTGTGAACACGATAACTCGAAAACGAAAAGTCGGTAAAATACCAAACTTAGTATTTAGGTTTAGTATCTTCCAGGGATGCGACACGAAGATTTTGAGAAAAATCCCCCCACCTCAAACTGCCCTTTACATAGACCTTTTTTTCGAAAATTTTGATTTTCTAAATCATGGCTCTTAACGATTCTGATTAAAATATAGTATATTAAAGATCTTTACCAGACAAATAAAATGTATATTTGGAGTTTTTGGGAATAGCTTCTCAAGACTTCTTTATTCTGGGCCAATTTTATGGAATTTTGCATAACAGCTAAACCGTAAGAGATGGACAAAAACTTACCACACAACAAATGTAGAGCGCTTTAAAACATAAAATTTATCTTATATACATTTTTTTCGTAGAGGTGATTGATTTTCAGATATTCCTTATTTTTGTTTCAGCTATAAAAAACATATATTTCTCATACAGGACTTTGTGAACTCGTGACCATTTAAACAAAGAAACTTCAGACACATAGCAACCAGCCTTTGACTATCACTTTAACTGGTACTTCCTTATTTCGCTGCTACTTACAAGGAAGCAAGTAATGAGTCTATTTCTGCTAATTTTTTCTCGATTGGCAGGAAGTAAATAGAAACATAAGGTTTTTAAAAATAATTTGTTGCAGAGATATAGAGAAAGTCATGTGAATGTAACACACATGATTTTTTTTTTGTAATTGTTTTTAGTCTACTTACACACAGAACTGATACTGGCTGGGAGGAGTCAAAATTTGGTTATCTGAAGGTGGAAATCCTCCGGAGATAAAAACACTATTGCTAGAGGAATGGGCCATATATTATACACGTAAGTATACTTCCAATTGCACAACTCTTTCCCTTAGGTATGCACTCTATGTTGCTTTCAGATCAAAAGGGAGTAGAAATGATCAAAGCGGAACATATGCATCAATTCAGTGCTTAAGATATCCGTGGAAGCGCAACCAACGGTGCAGGTCTCAACTGAGATCAGTATCTAAGTATAATGCAAACACAAGTTTTATTAGTGTATACAGAAGGTATTGAATTGCAAACTAATGTTTTGTTGGGCAAAAATGATTCTTTTTTGGAAGGAAGGACCTTTGTTTTATTGTATTTAATTCACCCCTTATCAACCAATCCAAATCACCCCTCATCAACCAATCCAATTCATCCCAAAAATTAGATATCGATATTTCACCGGAAATGTATGTTTTGAGACCCCTGAATCCAAAAAATTAGAAAAATGTCTCTGTTTATATGTGTGTGGGGGGCAGCGTAGCTCCAAAACACAAAGACCGTTAAATACCGAACTTGGTATTTAAGTTTGGTAGCTTTCAAGGATGCAACACGAAGGCTTGCAAGAATATTCCCTCTAACTACAACTACCCTTTTTCGAAAATGGTGATTTTCTCAAAAGTGGCTCCAATGATTCTGATTAAAATACTGTATGTTAATGTATTTTTATGAAAAATGAAATGTATATCTTTGATTTTCTGGGAAGAGCCTCTGAATACCTTTTCAATGTGGATGACTTTTGTATAACTGGCAAACCGTAAGATATACATAAAAGCTTACTACACAGATCTCATTAAAATACAAACTTAACGTTATATACGTTCTTTGTAGAGTTAACCGTTTTCGAGATCCCCCGGATTATTGGTTTCAATTTTAAGCCACTTAAACTTTTCTCGAACGGAAAGAAAAAAATCTTCTCGTTTATCTTGGGAACATAATACGCTACGTGGCGCCGGGATAGCGCACTAATTTCGTTGCACCTCACATTCGATTTCAGCTATGGTGAATTTTAAGCCGATTTAAAGTCGGTCTTATCCAGGACTCCCCTTGACGCAACTGGTCCGGAGCCCACGATGGGAAGTGTTATGTCCTCTCCTTATATCGCCACCAAATTCTCCCTCTTTTTTTTTTTTTTTTTTTTTTTTTGTAATGTTTCTCGCTTTAACTATTTATGGCACCGCAGGCGTGACACTGGTGATACATGAATGATGATGGAGCACCGGTGGAATGCGATGGCGGGGGAAACCGGAGTACCCGGAGAAAACCCGCCCCAACGCCGCTTTGTTCACCACAAATCTCACATGTGGTCGCTTGGGATCGAACCCCGGCTGTCTAGGTGAGAGGCTAGTGGTCTAACCACTCGGCCACGACGCGGCCCCACCATATTCTCGCCCTACAGTGAGAGGTAAGAGACACCGCCCGCTGATTCCTTCATCATTCTTCTCATCTGAGATAACCGTGGGGCTATAACGGGGTTACGGGTTCGTATCCCGAGTGTAGGCGTTGGGTATTAGGAATGATGTGGATATGAGGGTGCGCTAGCTCAGGATTTTTACTAGCATGGAAACTCTTTAAGGGTGTGGTGCGACACAAGTGTTTTATTAACTTAGTTCGGTCTTTTTCCTCCGTCGAACACACACGCATTACTCTTAATTTTCCGAGTGTGAAACTACACTTTACTCGACCACGACTGTTCTAACTTATTAATTTTGATGTAGTGATATCGTGCGTACTCTGGTCTGTATTACAATAACTATTTCCCTCACAACTAAAGGTAGCCTGTACGGCTCTACCCTGGACCCTAAATATCACATGTTGTTTCTACCGATGCTCTACGCCAAGGGCCTCAAACAGTGTCGCATGACCAGCGGTAGCATTGTTTTCTCTCCCGTTGTTCCCCTCGGGCAGTGTCCTCTCATTCCCTTCGGTTCAATGTCCTACCCTATTAACGGTATACGGTGCTACCAGCTCGTGACAACTCGGCTACTTATACGTGTTTGAACTCTTTCTTCCTTGCCCATTTTAAATGTGCATTTATATTTCCCTTCTTGGTATAATTTATATTATTAACTATGATTTACCTTTCCTTTCTGAATAACATTTAGCCCCGTTATAAGACATGCACTGTCTCAACCGCCGGAGGTCAATCAAACCATGCAAGGAGCATTGAAAAGGCGAAAACAAATGAGAAACTAGCCAGGTGACTCTAGGACAGGCATTCGGAAGTTTGAGAGCTCGATTTCTATGACCAACTTCTCTAACTCAATTATTTCTTCAGGGAGTTTCGACGAATGCTGGGGAGGTTTATTCATTCCCCAATCTTCCCGTACTTTCATTTTATTTCCACTTCGGCCGGGCCTTGTCCGAGTGGTTATATCTCTCGCCTCTAATCTAGACGGTCCAGATTGCGAGATTTGTGGTGGAAAAAGCGGCGTAGGGGCGGGTTTTCTCTGGGTTATCCAATTTCCCTCGCCATCGAATTCCACCGATGCTTCATCTTCATTTCATGTGTCACCAGTGTCAACGCCTACGGTGCCACAAATAGTAAAAGCGGGCGTTAAATACTAACCAAAAAAAATCCACTTTATTCCTACCGGTCTCTTTCGGGGATGCGTGGGCGAGAACTACGGTAGTGGAGCCCTTTCGTGGTGAATGCGCTTTGGAAATACAGTTCTCGACAGTTGAAGTCATTTGTGGTACTTGGGTGTTCTGTCAGAGTCAGATGCTGGCTCTTAGCGCTCCCTGCGTGCAGATGAAGATCTGCATGGACTATTAAGGGACCAACTGCGTTGGCTCTTTTCCCATGGTCCGGTTTCGGCCACCCATTGATAATATCGTCTTATCATTCTATCCTCCCGAAGTCTGACTCTCAATATGCTCATGGAGCCTACTGTGTGGAAACCTCTTGGGAATGTGAACCGACCGACCGACCGACCCATCAACCAACCAATTCTTATTTTCCCTTCATGCCTTCGCAGGAGCATGATCCATCACCGCGAAATCGGAGGGGCTAATGCAGAAAGTTATGGTTATTATACGGTTTGTATTCTTAAATCTAAATCTATAATGACAATACCTCTAGTGACGCACATACAGGCTGTTTTAAAACGACACCAAACGAAGATAGCAGTCGATTAGGTTACACTTTGACTTGTACGAAACTTAATGTCGCAACCTTCAAACTCTTATATTTAAAGTTATCTGTGTGTTTAAAACTTGCACACATTTGGGATTAGGCAGCGTAGGAAAATCGTTCTCATACGCCATGTAAACAACCTCAGAACTTGTTATACGAAACACATAACAAAATCCATATTCCATTACTAATGTGACCTGTGCCGCGCCGGCTTGTCTATCAGCAAACCATCCCTACACCACGCGACTGGCACCTTCGCTACCAACCGGCATCTCTCTTGGAGTGAGTCAGAATATGCCATTTGGTTATGTACGACTGACTAGTCCATGGTGATTTTATGGTAGTTTTTGTATGTGTCAAATTTAGAGCTGAAAATTATATTCACATATCACGTACGATATGACCAACAAGGTCCACATCTTCATTTGGTGTTATTTTGAAACACCCTGTATATATGAATTTAAACTATTCTGTTGATAAATGCAGTCCTATGTTTTTTCATATTCTTTTTAATGCTTTTAGCAAAGATATAAATATGTAAGCAAATATTCGAAAGTTCAATTCAGTGTGATAAGTCAGATGGGCAAATAATTAAAAGAAAAATCGACATTATTTGGAGAGAGCCAGACTAAAAATAATTATTCTTTATAGCTAAACCATAACTACGTATACGAGAAAGCGTAAAACATATTCCAATAACATAAAATTACAATAATTTGTATGTCATCTTTTTCATTTATTTTATTGTGGTGTTAGTGTTGTTTGTATATATCTCCCTTAAGTGAACTTTTTACTGTACCTAAAAGAGCACACAAATGCATTGGAATATGCTTTGAAGTTTATTGTATGTTGTAAATTTAAAATGTTTATTTGAATATGTTTTTCACTTTTTTCGTGTTCAATCTTTTCATTTTTTGTTTGTTTTTAACATTATTTGTTATTTTGTGAATTGCAAAAGCACGCACTGTCTGTGTACCCGTGGATTGATGGAAAGTGTATGTATATTGCTACTTAAATAAATGCAATCATTCATACATTTAAAACATTTCTCATTTGTGCGACATGTGCGTGCAAATGTAATATCAGCTGTTGAAAGCTAGTCAAGTGTTGGATACAATCTAGGAGTTTGGAAAATCTGAAATCCGTTTTAACTATATATGGTACCAAAGCCTATGAAACTGATAAGGCTTCAAAGGGAACTAAAACCCTCTTCTTTTAGAATTTGCAAAGACGAAGCCCACTATAAAACGCCATTTTTTACCTTCCTTCATTCATCGTTCCCTCCCTCTCCTGTGGCCGCGCCGTGGCCGAGTGGTCAGACCACTCGCCTCTCACCTAGAGTTTGATCCCAAGCGACCGCATGCGAGATTTGTGGTATACAAAGCGGCGCAGGGGTGGGTTTTCTCCGGGTTCTAGTTTCCCCTACCATTACATTCCACCGGGGCTCCATCTTCATGTATCATCATTGTCATCGCCTATGGTGCCAAAGCAGTAAAAGCGGGCGTTAAACACTACAAAAAAAAATCCTTCCCTCCTTACTCCCTTTTGCTTTTCCCAGCTTCCTTCCTTTCCTGTTTCCCTTCTACCCACTTTTCCTTCCTCCTACCCCTTTTCCTTCTTTCCTTTTCCCAGCTTCCCACTATCCCTTCTTTCCTGCTTTTATCCCTTCCATTTTGCCTCCTGCCTCCGCTTCTTTTCTTTCTTCTTTCTTTCTTTTTTATGTATATTTTACTTTTTCCTTTTTGAAAATCCTATATGCTCCTTTTTAATATCTGAACAGAAAATAATTATTTATAGCACTAATATAAGCCAAAAACTATGACTGAAAAGACAGATCTTTTATTGACAAAGTTTATCACATTTTATGTGTCATACCAACTTAATGTTTCATTTTTAGAGCAAATATGTTTAAATCTATTAATATTTGTGTGGTACATTAAGTTTTCAGTGGAATAAATATTTGTTACAGTATATCAAAATTCTACAAATACAACAATTTTAGGGAGAATTACGCATATTCTGTTACAATAACCACTGATGTAACGATATTGATGCCTAAGCTGATGTATTGCCTGGATGGTCTGAAAAGTTCTCGGCCTCAACCAGAGATCGCGGCACAAATTGCATGATTTTCTTTCCCTTCTGTTGGTACTTATTCTAATAGACCCTATGTAAAACTGCAAGTCATTTCAGGTAATAGTTGACTATAGGCAGTTGTTTGAAGCAGTGGAAGTGAATTGCTTTGAAAATGGAGAAATTCGAGAATCGCACTGTGATAACATTCTTTGTAAAAGAAGGTTTAACACCTACAGAAATTCATTTGTGGATTGTAAATGTGTATGATGAATAATCACCTTCAGTTTCCACTGTGAAGAAATGAGGGCCGATTTTAAACGTGAAAGCGTCCAAGATGATCCAAGTGAAGGACATCCAAAAACCGTAACCAAACCGGCAATAATTGAAAAAGTGCATTACATGATTTTGGAAGATCGGCGTAAAAAGGTGCATGAAACTGCTAAAGCTTTTGGAATTTCAAAGGAACGTGTTGGTCACATCTTGCCTCAGGAACTAAACATGAAAAAGCTTTTCTCAAGACACTTGCACGAAACTTTCTGAAAAGTGCATGGCGCATTTTTAGAAGAACAGAAGTGACGTTTCGAGCCGATAAGTCAAAATCGATGAAACAAGAATTCATCACCGCACACCCGAATCCAAGCAGCAGTCGAGCCAGTGGACAGAAGCTGGTTCTTCAGTTCCAAAGAAGGCGAGATTTGTGCCATTGGCGGGAAAGATAATGCCGTCAGTGTTTTGGGATGCCAAAGGAATTTTGTTGATTGACTATCTCGAAAAAGGTAAACCCATTACTGGAGAATACTACTCTCAACTTCTAACCAAACTGAATGCAAGCAGTCGTGAAAACAGACCCGGGTTAAAAAAGAAAAGAGGTGTTTTCCATCAAGACAATCCACCTGCCCACGAAAGTGTTTTGGCAATAGGGAGCTTGAGAGATCTGCACTATGAAGAGCTGGAACATTCACCCTATTCCCCAGGTTTGACTCCCTTGGACTTCCAACTGAAGAAATTCCTCGCTGGTAGACGCTTTTCGTCCATTGAAGAAGCAATTGCGGCTGTAAATAGGTACTTTTCAGCACTTCAGAACAATACAGAGAAGGGATAATGGCATTGGAACACGGCTGGACAAAATATATTGATATTAGAGGAGGTTATGTTGAACAATTAAACTACTTAGAAAGCATGAATTGCCATTTTTCACTATCAGGCCGAGAACTTTTCAGACAACCCTTGTATATTCATAATTGAAATATTTAAATTAAACTTATAAATATTAATTAATTTGTAGCACTTATTTACTTATTTCTCAGTTATTAAGCACTTTTAATTACAGTTTACAGCCTGTTTTAGGCAACTTATTTGTCCTCAGCTTCCGAGCTCAAAAATGATTATTCGGGGAATAATTTGGAAAAGCAATGCTCTAGAATTAAGCTTAGTATACCACTCTGGTATTCAGCAGATATCACGATTAAGGAAAACTGTAAAAAAGTTCGATCAAGAAGGATGGGTTTGATGTACGAACTCAGCTAAACCTATCGACGTTTACTATCTGATATGTTGATTCGAAAATAGACTTAACAAATGTAGTGAATCGAAACAAATATTAAGGCGATATATCTGTAAAATTTGACAAAAAATTGTGAAAAATTTCAAAACAATTTTATTCATAATAAAATAAAATGAGCTGTTTTTACTTTCTGTACTGTACTATGTACATAGTGTATAGAAAAGATAGATATTGTACTCCACCCTTAAATGGTGTCGAGATTTCGTCGGAAATATTAGCTTTGAGGTACCCTGAGTCCAAAAGGAAAGCATTTCTAGAAAAGTTTCGTGTGTGGACAGCATAACTCAAAAACTAAAAGACAGTTAAACACCAAACTTGATATTTAAGCTAGTAGCTGTAATTTTTCGAAAAATCTCCACATAATTATCCTTTACATGGAAAAATATTTGAAAATGTTTTTCGCAAAAATTGATTAAAATACCCTATACTATAGATATGTACATCATGAATTTTCTGGGAAGTGCCTCTGAAGACCTATTCATTTTCAATGAATTTTGCTGAATTTTACATAATAAACTCTAAGAAATAGACCAACAATTACTACTAAAATATGTAGATCTCGTTAAAGCACACAATCTAAGCCATATAGATCTTTTCTGCAAAATTGACCTGTACCAAGATATTCCTTATTATTGGTCTCAATTATAAACTGTTACCGTTTTATCTCCCTTATTTACCGCTAGCTTTGTAAATGGAACAGAACTTCAATTGTTCCTCCATGCAAGTAGAAGCAAATTAAGAGAGTACAATAGATTCAAGTGATAGCCAGAAGCTGGTTGTTATGTTACTGAAGTTCCTTTGTTTGTGAGGACTGAAGTTGACAAATTCCTATATGAGAAAAATATAAGTTTTTAAAGCTAAAACCAATAACAAGGAATATCTAAAAAAATATCAACCCCTCGAAAAGAATGTATATGACATAAATTGTGTGTTTTATTTGATCTACATCTTTTGTGTAGTAACTTTTTCTCTATCTCTTACGGTTTAGCAGTTATGCAAAATTCAATAAAAAGCATCCAGAACGAAGAGGTTATTAGAGGCTATTCTCAGAAAATCCAAGATATACATTTTATTTGGCGTGTAAATATCTTAAATACAAGAGATTTTAATCAAAATCCTTAGCACTATTTTTGAAAAAATTAAATTTTCGAAATTTGTTCCATATAAGGATAGTTTGGTGTAGGGGGATTTTCTTGAAAACTTTCGTGTCGCATCCTTGGAAGATACCAAACTTAAATACCAAGTTTGGTATTTAACGGTCTTTTTGTTTTTGAGATATGCTGTCCAAAGGCACGCAAACACACACACACGGACCTTTTTCCTTTTTTTGGTTTCAGGGGAACCCAAACAGATATTTTCGGTGAAATCTCGGTATCAATTTTTGGGTGGAGTGCAATATTTTCTCTATACATTATGCATATAGCACTTATAGAGAAAGTAAAAAAGTTACCCAAGAGTTACTTGCCTATGAATGATATGAAACGGTGTAGGCTATTACCTTACACGTGTCATCCGGCTCTACTGGATAATTAAAAATAAATTATGCAGGAAAGGAAAATTTTCCCAAAGCCGCCGCATTAAGCGTTGGAATGAAGGTGGTAATGAAATCATCTGTTTTCGGACTTCCGCAGTGTACTGTTTACATTTTACTGAAAGCGAGAGAATGCGGGGTATTGATGAGGAACGATAAACTCTCTCAGAGGGCCTTGGATTTATTGCTTGGAACTAGGCTAACTCCTTTTTCCCTTCCAGTTTCTGCGCAACAATTTATTGCGCGAGACACAAGGGGATGATTACGTGTGCTGAGGGGTCTTAATTTATAGCACATGGGAAATACCTCCCGTTTTTGTGAAAGAAAAATGAAAGTATCCTCTGCTAAACGAGTGAGCCTGAATTCTGCCGCACATCGTCTATCACCGCAATAATCGTGTTACCAGTTACCACTGATTGCTCCTTTGAGGTTTTTCTCCTAACAAGTTTTGGGATATCCGTCCACTCTCCAAATCATTCCCAGGGCGTGGGTCAAATCTGAGATTGTGGCTTTTTCAAATGAACAAACTTCTGCAGGCAGGAAAGGTGTTAAGGTGAGGGGAGTGTTGGATCGGTTTATGAGGGAAGTGTCGAGAAAAAAGAAAAAAAGTACTATTCTCCCAATAAATCAAGTGAAAGTATTAGGGCTACAGATATAATTTTTTGTACCGACATTACCAGCAATTATAGAAGGGTACATGCAAGCTTTCTGTTCAATATATGATTGATTCTTAAGATAGTGATTCATTTATATTAATTCTAACTCCTCCGAAAGGTATTGAATTATAGATTTTTTACAATTACATTGCTTAATATATTTGAAACAAATTCTCTAAGAGAAATTTGAATATGTTGTATAGTTTTGTTTAAAAATGTAGCGCAAAATGTTAAAAACTCAATGAAAATGAGTTAATCTATTTTATTGATCATCATCCTTCCTAGAAATAAAAGTAAAAACATGATAAGCATCCATCGTACAACTTAAGAAATCAAACCTACTCCACGTTGTTTGATCACTAAATGTCCATTCATTGTCAGCACTTGCACCAATGCATATATACTTATGTTTAACCGAATTAGTTATATCCATTCTTTTGCAATTATGATTAATATAGTTGTTTTTAAAAAAGTTAACAATGGTTGATAGCAACATTCCAACGAGACAGTTAATTACCTTCTTTCTTAAGTGTATTTTTAACAGCTTCAAGACCTATAACTAAATTTCTATGGAAGAAGAAAACTGGAGTATATGGCACATCCAATATCTGGACGGAGTGCAATTTAATTGGGGCAGTCTTAAAAATAACCTCCAAACATGCGTTATATCCACTCTAGGGAATAAAAGCTCCATAAATATTTAATTTATAAAGTAGAGTTCTTGATTTTCTCTAAAAATCCAAAAATAGATTTTTTCACCAAAAGGACTGAAAATGAATTCTCTGTTTCCTTAATTTGCTGATAAAATTGCGTACATTTGCATATCAGATGATCTCTGTGGTATTATGTCGTACCGCTGGCAAACGGACAATTTTACTTTTTCTAAACAGGAGTATTGTTAGTCACTAGAACACATAAGGCCCACCGCCCATAGAAAGCGCCACGGGAGAGAAGGAGAACACTGCGCTTTGAACGTAAAATGATAAATAATGAACATCATAGATAGACCTCTTTCAAGGACGTTTTAGTTGTACATAAACATTGCTTGTGACCAAGAGTTTTAATTCTCTGAATGAGCCATTATGTTAATAAATGAAGAGGAATCTATTGATTATCCGTTCGGCATGAATGCTGGTATACCTATAATAGAAATTCTAACCTCATAATCATTTACAAACATCACAATACTTCAATACTAGGATGACCCCGATTGACAAGTGTAGTGGTTTATGTTGATAAGGAAATACTAAAGCGTCTCTGCCACGGCCTGCAACCATCGCTTACCTGGATCTGGCAATCCGCTTCAAGATTCTCTTTTCATTCGCTCCTTAACCTGAAACTACCCATATTCATATGTTAATGTTTGAGTACCTGACGTGTTATTAAATCGATACGAGTCGGATTCATCCAGGGGCTAATAAGAACGTTGTTGGGAAGTTCAACTTCCAGCCACTCAGGTCACAATTTTCGCTACTCTTCTCGCCTCTCACCTAGCCTTAATTTTTGTTCACTGGCCAATGCATATATATATATATATATATATATATATATATATATATATATATATGTGTGTGTGTGTGTGTGTGTGTGTGTGTGCGGACCCCGATATGCATTTGTAAGCGTACTGGATCTCTCCGGGCTGGTTATAAGGGTGTACGCGGTACCAGTCAACAAACGCTTTTAATAGTTTAAATTTTGGGCAAACATTTTTATATTTATATTTAGAATTTTTTAAGAATGCAACATAAATATTGTCAACAAACTTACCCCATTAGAAATTAACCTTGACATGAAAACATTGCTTATATTTTATTTTCATTTTTGTTTTCAAAAATATCCCACATGATTTGATTAAAATACTGTAAACATTTGATAAGTGCATATCTTGAATTTTCTGTGAATTTTCGGAAACCAGCCTAGCATCCTTCTACCAACTCGGGTAATTACGACTCTCCGGAATTTAGAGAGGGCAGTTCAGGATTTCAAACCAGCAAGGTGTACGCGCTACTGTGGCGCCGCCTCAATATAATGAGCCTGGAACAGCTGTATCCATATATCTTGACACAAATCCTGCGCAATAGGAATAAGTAACAAATGTGGTGGGGATAACGCCCCTATCACTAAGATGTGTCACTCACATGAGATTACGTACGATGCGCAACCTGACTGAGTACGCTCTGCATTTATTTACTTGCTCTTCCCTCCAATTTGTCAACTGCTCTGAAAAGGATTATTCAGATATCACTGTGCACTCCGTCTGTCACGATAAATGAATACACCTGTACGTAATTCAGGAATAAAACAAGCAAAACAAAAAACAGCACAGAATGTAGACAGTTTACAAATTTAACACAAAGGTTCCCTTAAATACATAAAGGTGAAAAATGGATATATTTTAAATTTAACTGTTTAAGCTAAACAGAACTGGACATTGAGCACAAATTATTAGCTTACCCATACCTGGATACTGTATGCAACGACATGAAACTCTGTCACTCAGAAAGTACCACTAAATTTGTGTTTTTGATCACATGTTGCGGTGTGCGCTTATCAGCTGTGCTCTCTCTCGACAAATAGAAGATGGAGGTAATATCTTAGCCTAAAACGAGACCGCAGGGGCGGTTACAACCCCAATCTGGCCTGTAATAAGTATGGTAATGCTTTAGTGTTATTATGTCATCAAGCTGGCCGTATCATGTTTAACTGTCCCGCTGGGTAAATAGGGCACTCTAATCACATAATGACTCTTTATTCGAGAGCAAGGTGGCAGCACATCTGCATTTCCGGGTCAGCCTCTGGCTACACGAAACGAAGCATCTATGTTAGAAAATAATATCTTATACGCCACACAGGGGCAAGAAGAACAAGAAAAAGATAAATATATGGAAGAAACTCGAGCAGCCACAGGAATTTACATAAGTTTTTCTTTTGTTCTCTCTCACACAAATACGAGAAATAGAGGGGCTCTTTCAGAGGAAAGGCACGACGTTCTCTTGGGATTATTTTCCCTGTTTGTATTTAAGAGCACTCAGGCAGTGTTGCCAACTACAATGCATAAAACAACTAAAATTCAACTAAACATCTCTAGAATATGTAATTGGTGCTCAGCTAAAACTGTGAAAGTAGATATTCATACTCTTTTTCCGGAGTAAAAATTAATATTTACCTGGTATACAAAGATGTAGTTTTAAAAACCTGATGTGTACCATTTACATGATTTTCTCTACATCTCTGCAACAAATTATTTTTAAAAAGCTTATACTTCTATTTACTTCATACTAATCAGAAAAAAAAAAAAAAACAGAAATAGTCTTATCACTTGCCTCCTTGTAAGTAGAAGCGAAATAGGGCGTACCATAGGTTAATATGATAGTCAAAAGTATAGAATATCAATTGTGTGTTTTAACGTGCTCTACATTTTTGTGTAGAAAGTTTTTGTCCATCTCTTACGATTTAGCAGCTATTCAAAATCCCGTTAAATGCATCCAAAATAAAATATTCTTCAGAGGCTATTCCCAGAAAATTAAAGATATAAATTTTATTTGTCAGGTAAATATCTTTAAAATACGATATTTAAATCAAAATCTTTAGAGCCATTTTTGAGAAAATCAGAAATTTCGAAAAAAGTTCCATTTAAAGCGTAGTTGGGGGTTGGGAAATTTTTCTAAAATTTTTCCTGTCGCATCCCTGGAAGATACTTAACTTAAATAACAAGTTTGGTGTTTTACCGAGTTTTCGTTTTTGAGTTGTGTTCACAGACACACGGACACACACATACACACACGGACATTTTTCCGAAAAATGTTTTTTTTTAGATAAAGGAGACCCTAAAGCATATACTTCAGGTGAAGTCTCGGTATCGACTTTTTTGGTGCAGTGCAATACCTTCTCTATAGACTATGTACATGGTACGTATAGAGAAAGTAAAAAAGGAAATGGTACGTATAGAGAAAGTAATGTATTCTGATGAATGAAAAAGAAAAACATACGAAGCACCTCTGTTGTCGAATTCCCACAATTTGGAACTAAATTGGAACTTTTTGGCAGTGTTATTATTAACTTAATCTGGGACTTTACCTGCTTATTCAAACATTCAGGATTTTTCTATTCATTTGTTACAAACTCTTGAAAGAATAACTTATTGTACCAAAATTGCAAACTTACTGAAAACATGACACACTCTTGAGAGCAAATCGGCGCATGCGGAACTAAATGAACGGAAAAGTCATTCTCGTGTAGTAATAAATTTATTCCCTCTTTCTCCTTCCCCAGCAGGAATGTCGCTCTATTATACTCGTATAAGCGGTTTATATTTTATAAACTTACCTACATTGTGTGATAGAGCCTTTTGTAAATCTAATAAAATTTCACCTTTAAATTTGTAATTATTTTTAATTCATGATAATATCATAAGGGATCACCGTAATGTTCGATTGTATTCCTATACATCTAAAATTTACTCAAAATATCTTAATTCACAGCAGCACATTTAAAATCAAACTTTAATTGTTCATTCTGGCAACATCAGGTATTATAAATACATTTAATTGATTTAATATATTACAGAACATAAAATGTAGCCTCACAGATGTATCGACTTCCAGCCTTCTTTGTAATGTGCACAAGCGTAACACAAAGATATGATTAAGAAGCCAACGTTTAAAATTTTTAACCAAGGTTTGACTACTACAATGGATGTGTTCTTGTCGTGTAAATATGTATTTATTTTCTTCTTCAGACTTTCAGTTAATTAGATGCATTTAGAATACACTTATTTAGATAGAGATGCCAGTAGGTGGTTTCAACCCAGAAAACTTCAGCTGAAACCTCAAATTCGGAAGCACTCGACCTTAAATTGACAAGAGTTTTTCAGAAGCTCATTTACTATCTTATTGTTTGGTTTGTTTTTTTTAACATTTGACGTTATTTTTATTGTATGTTCATTAGTTTCACTTCTCCATATTTTGAATTAATCGTTGTTTTTTTCTAATATTTGTGTTATTTTTATTTTGTCATTTAGCTTTATTTGGTTTCTGTATAGCTTAAATTAATTATTGTTTTTGCTCTAAATTTGTCCTATTTCAATGCTTGTGCATTGATTATTGTACTACGCAATTACAATCGTTATTGTCCTTTTACTTTCTTTAGCCCATGCATACAATGTACATAGTGGACAAAGAAGGTACTATATTCCACTCAAATATGGATGTCGAGACTTCACCGCAAATATTGCGAATCTAAAAGAAAGTAATTTTAGAAACGTGTGTGTGAGTGTGTGTGTGGAAACAGTTTTCGAAAATTTGATTTCTCAAACTTTATAGCGATTTGATTAATATGCCGCATATTAAATATATTTACATCGCAAATAAAATGTATATTTTGAATTTTATGGAAATAGTTTCTGAATGAGTTCTGCAGACTTTTGCATAACAGTTAAACGTAAGAGATAGACAAAAAATTAATACACTAAAAATGTAGTTTTTGTTAAAACACATAATTTATATAGTACACGTTTATCTTGCAGAGTTGGTCGTTTGTGAGATATCCCATGGTTTTAGCAATCCGAGCCTCAATTGTTTCCCATGGCGAACAGCTTTTAAAGGATTCAAGCGTCGGTTTTTGCATAATGTATTCCCTTATTTCTGTTTTACTTATAATGAAGCAAATAATATGTAAAATAAATTCTGCTAATATCTAACTCGATTAGCATAATGAAGATAAAAGGATAACCTTTTAAAGAATAGTTTATTTGGAAAATCTGGAGAAAGTTATGTGAATGGAACACATCAGATTTTAATATTTGCATTATTGCTATTAGTTGATCAGTGGTTTTACTTAATTTCTCTATTTTTTCAATTAATTATTGGTTTTAATATTTGCTTTATTTCTACTGTATGTATATTTGGATATTTCATCTCTACTGTGATTTTTATATTAAGTCAAGTGGAAAATAAGACCAAATTGTCATAGTTATGACAAAATTAATAAATAAATAACATTATAATATTTAAATGAACTTGATACAAGCTAAATGAGTCAACAAATTTATCTCAAGCTTTTGTGTAAAATATTTCAGCTCATTATGTTCAGTGTCTAGTCTAAAAGCTAAAACATTTTGTTCCTTATCTGAACTATCCTTAATTTTGCATAGATTCTGAAAAAATTGTGATGGATTCACAAATTTTCTTCAAACTCTTATGTAGTCTCTTTTATCTGTTTGTAATGATATGTTTAAAGAGTTCGGATTAGCATATGAATGGGACTAAGCGACACTAAAACCAAGCGAACGTTTTTAACCCGGCTACGATCATGTGTTTGGGTCCTTCGTTTGCGGTGACCTCGTTATGTTTACCTAGCTCCTAGTGGTGAATGACACGTTCAAGGTTGCGTTTAGCTCCTGAGAACGTCAAGTGTTAAATGCTGCTTTTAGTTCGTGATGTAAAGGCCATTGCCCATCTTAAAAATAAAAGATAACTTAAACATCTGCGTTGTGTGTGAGTTACTTTAGTATTCTTATTATTGTTGTTGTTCTTGTCTTGTTATTTCTCCACTGAAATACCAAAAAAAAAAAAAAAAAAAAAACACGTTAGTTTCTCTGCAACCTATAAGTTATTCTTAAAAAAACATATTCATTTCTCTACTTCGTAATCAATATGAACAACAGAAGTGGTTGTAGTACTTAGCAGCTACGAAGCAGAAGGATAGCAAGGGAATGCATTAGGCTAAAGCGATAATCCAATCTTTTAAAAGCTGGTTGCTATGTTGATGCCACTGAAATTGGTTTCTATTTGCATAGCCAAGATGAAACAAATGAATAGCGATTTCTCATTTGAGAAAAGTGTTGCATATTTAAAACCAATAGTAAGGAAGAAGGAATAGTAAGGTTGCAACAAAATAGTATGTGACAAATTGTGTGTTTTAAGGAAATCTAATTTCCCTGTACTAAGTTTTATCTATTACTTACGACTTACCAGATAAGCAAAAGTCATTCAGAACGAAGAGAGCCTCAGAGCTATTCTCAAGAAATAAGATACACTTTATTTGTTAATGTAAATAACCTTAATATTCGTAGACTGCATATTGTCCCCTTATATAGGTCTAACGCCCCCCTAGGGCTTATAAGCAGATGCTTAAGGGCCAGGAGCCTGTCGGAGAGCCAACATGACTTCTGCAACTGTTAAACTGCAAAATATAATCAAAAAGTTACAATCAAAATTGTAGGTCTCGTTAAAAAGCACAGTTTTTGTCAAATTAACCATTTTCGAAAATTCCATGTTATTGTTTTACATTTTCTAATCATGATACTTCTCTCATAAGGGATGTTGTCATTCGTTTTTCTCTATTTCTTTCTTTCAAGACATCAACACTTGATGTAGATGAGTTTGCATTACAAATGTTGCATTACTTCTCAGAGTGGGATGTACCAAGGAGTAAAATCAGTTAATACGCCTTTCCTTCTACTCCTTCAGTTTGGACATGCTTTTGCTAGAATATTATACTCCAGGAACAGCAGCGGTTCTACCGACAAAAAGTATTGCATTTCAGAGTATTTTTTTTTTGTTTTTTCGTTCTTCTTTAATTCCCTACGTCCTTTTCAGGCGTTAGTGTAGCATTGTTCAATCCAGAAGCTCTCTTTTAATCTATCCTCAGTTGTCCTTATCAATCGATTGTCCTTCCATTTTCTGCCCAATTGTTTCAATCTTCTCCTCTCAAGTAATTCGTGGTCTTCCTCTTTCCGAATTCATTCCACAATTTCAAAAACCTGATTCGTTTTTCCTTCTTCACCCGTCGGTCTTATATGTGCGAACTCTTTTAGATATCTCTCTTCTATTATTACTGACCATATTGCTCTTTCGTTTCGAGTTCTAGCCTTTCTAGTTTCCCCCGCTATTCTTCTCAAATGTTTTATTTTCAATGCTGTACATTTATTCAAATGTTTATCTTTAAGTACCAAAGTTTCTGCTCCATATAATACTGCTGGTACTCTGAAAGACATTAAAAATACGCCTGATGGTGAGTTTTTGCTGAAAATGTGGACCTTTGATTGGTGCTACGCGAGTAAGAAAAGACAAAACTGATTGGGCAATCATTCCTTCTCCCCTAAACCCCGCTCGCTGCTCCATCAGATCAGGTTGACTTGTATAAGCATTATGCTAATTTAGTCAATCACGTGCGCAAATTATCTTGGCATTAGAACTTCAGTATGTAGCGCAGAGAAAAGATTAACCTAATTGTGTTTCATCCGGTGAGAGAGGTCAAGTATTGTCCACCAGTTTGCTACTCAGAACCTCAATTGTCGCAAGCTACGTTTCATGTCCAACCTCTTCTCTTCGGTAACGAGTCTTGTCCAATACCCTTTTAAGAGCATAGCAAACAGGTGAAAGACATAGGTGGAGTCAGCGAAAAGTTGCCTTCGTTGCCATAAGTATTTCAAGGCATATTTTTAATGTCTTTGAGTTAACCATTACTGATTATGTATTTGAAGTTTTGTTTGATTATTTATTTAGTTTTGTCTGTAATAAACTGAAGTAATGTTTTATCCTATTCAGTATCGCTTGTTCCATTCTCCAATCGTTACTTATTAGTGTGCCAAGATACTCAAAATATTCTGCCATCTCTATTAATGGTACTTCACATTGTGTATACGCACCTTGTTTGGACATCCACATTACTTCACTTTTTCCTTTTCTTATATATCCCTCATTCCATTCCATTTCTGCCTGTTGTACATTTGCGAGTGCCATACCAATTTGTATTCCATTCTAGACCACCTTTTATGAACATCATTATTGTCACTATGCTGTTTTGTCGTCGTTCTCAGGTTCCTGATGCTTTAGTATGCGTGGCTGGAATGTGGTTTAGATAGGAAGCGCGACGAAATGGTAACCGGAGGCTTTGGAGCGCCACACCTCTGGCACACGCAATATGCTTCCAGTAGCTTCGGAAAGCTTCCAGAAAGTTCAGTGACGTTATTTCTACTATAAAAGAGAGGTAGAATTGCAAGCAATGGAGTTGAGTCGTGAGTTAAACTCAGACTGGGGTACGAAAGCCGACAAATGTTTTACACGTGGAGGCGTCGAGACTGTTTGCGGCACTGAATTAAATACTACGTTTGTAATTAATTTACGATTCAATTAAAATATTTGTTACATTATACACGTATCTTCTACCTACTATATAAAACATCAGCGTAGATAATGTGCTCTCTTTCACATAACTGAACCATATTAAGCGATAAGCGAGAGAAAGTGTTTCCATCATAATAAGTCTGGTTTATGATTACAAGATGTAAATAAAGTAAACTTTTATCCAGTTATTCGCTGAAGTTTTGTATTTATGTTATCGTTTAGAAGTAAACGGCATGCAAAATCGTCCAGATTTAGCGGTTTACCGCTAGAGTTGCCAGCGCTTTTTGCAAGTTCCAGTAGCGAGCCAGCTACCGGAACTAAGCTTCCTTCCTTAGAGACGAAGGAAGGAAATTTCATTTTTCACAGAAAGCGGTGTCGTAGAGCATAACGCTCTTAATTCTCCAGCAAACGACCACCATCCCGTAGCACATTTTGTGGAACGTTACAGCGACACAATTGCTGTTACTTATTCTGACAAAGGGTCTTGTGCGGTTGGGGTATAGATTTTTTAAGAAACAGAAACATGTGAACCAAGTAGAAAATGTTGTCATAATTCTGCCTAGGACAAAAAAGCAAGGTGGATGTTACATAAATTGGTTAAATTTCCGCGATAGAACTTAGGCCAGGGAGAGTCCAGTGTATACGAGGTACGTCAAGAAAGCAAGTTCCGTTTGGTAATAAAAATTAAATTGTGTACAGATACAGAATAATTATTTATTGCGCATAATTCTACAACTCTTAAACTACTTTTCCACATAACTGCCGAAATTTTGCAGGCATTTGTCATAGCGTGGCACAAGTTTTTGTATACCTTCTTCATAGAAATTTGCCGCCTGTGTCTTCAAAAAGTTGGAAACATTTTCTTTCAGCTCTTCGTCATTGTTGAAGTGTTGACCGCCAAGGAAAGACTTGAGATTTAAGAACAGATGAAAGTTGCTACGAGCGATGTCAGGGCTGTACGGAGGATGGTCAAACACGTCCCAGCCAAATCCTTGTAGGAGGTTTTTCGTCACATTTGCAGTGTGTGGTCGTGCGTTGTCGAGAAGTAAAACAACACCTTTTGACAGCAATCCTCGGCGATACATTTCAATTGGTTTCACTTTCCTAGCATTCAGAAAACGAATCACAGATCTGATTTCACAAGCGGCGGGATTTTCAATCAACACCGACATTGTAAACAAGCACAACAAAGCGTATGTGGCTGACAGCGATCTCAAAATGGCGCACGTTTCTTCTCCTTGATATAGAGCGTCTACCGCGCATGTACGGAACTGCGATCGCAGCGCTACGGCGGAGATAAATTGAAACGAACTTACTTTCTGGACGTACCTCGTATAAATAAAGTGATGCGAAAGTGGTGCCGGAGCAATGGGGCTGCGGCCTCACTGTACCCGATGCTGAGGTCCTCGATGACGGTTCCCCTTAAGTTGCGCCTTTTGAGGGCTCTTATTATCCCCTTATTAATCTACGCCTGTGAGATCTGGGGCATGGCGGCAGACTCCAGTCTGCTGTTGCTTCAGCGGGTACAGAATAGTTGTCTCCGGGCTATCTATTCTGTGCCTCGAGGCTTTCCAACGAGACTCCTGCACGAAGCCTCTGGTCTACCATACCTGGAGGACGAGATTAGGCGTCGGGCAACAAAATTCAACGAAGGGTTACCATTCCATCGGAGCGCCCTCGTTAGGTCTCTTGGGGATTACGATCCCACAAACCGCCGCTTCAGGCGATACCGGCTTCCCCGCATGGCTTGCGGGCATCCCCGGTAACGAAGGAGCACCACCAACAGCTGCTACGGCTAAGCTCCTTATTATCCTTCAAGAGTTGCTTGGATTCAAAATTTAACCTCAAGAAACATTTTGATAAAAACACACCAGCGGTGCACAAGGGCCGTTGCACCATCAAGGCAACCGTCGAGGAGCAATATTCGCCTCCTTCTGTCACTCCACAACCCCAATACACACCCGCCATCCTACAAAACCCACAATCCCGTCAGAACGTGGTTAAGTTCTCTCTGAGAACAGGGACACGTCTAACACACCTCGGGCTGCCCTCAGCCTGCCAATCACACTGGACTGGATTCGCTACTATGTAGTCTCAAAACTGTGCACAAGAGATAAAACAGTTAGGTAGGTAAATAAAAGTAATTATTTCAAGAACTCCACTCAGAACGATAATATCAGCCAGCATCAACGCTATGGATAGAGGAATAGCATCAGGTTTAGCACTCATTACAAATAAGCCCAATACTACCTAACAGCCACTACAGATGTCACCAACGTACATGCTAAACCCACCTGGATATTGTGTCACCCACAACAGGTCGCAAGTTGGAATCTCGCTTAGGGTGAGTTACCGGGATAAGGGGTTTCGGGGTTTGCCCTTATTCTGAGAAGAGGAATGTAGAGTAACTTTAAGCCCCAGGACCTCAAGCGGTGGTAGCGTTGCTACTTACCAAGCGGGAGACCTGGGTTCGATCCCCAGTACCGGCGTGGGGATTTTTTCCCCGCTGGGAGACCTGGCCCGGGGTGCACTCAGCCTCGTAAGGTCCCTGGGGGGCCAATTGAGGAGCTACTTGATGGAGAAGTAGCGGCTCCAGGTCATGAGGACCGCATTAACCGGCCGGGGGGATTCGAGGCGCTGACCACGTCTCACCCTCCAATACTGCACCCCATCCATGACGTCTATAGTGGACCGAGATGGGGGACGCAGCGGTCGGGCGGTAGGCCAAGGTTCCCCGGGAGCTGTCGTGCCATGGAGTTAACCTCAAGATCATTGGAGCATCATTTAACACATTTCATTCATCGTCCGATATACCCAGCCAAATTAAAGGACGTTAAGCTAAAAAAAGAAAAAAAACAAAATCAATGCTAACATCCACTACGAGTATCGCCTAATCGGTACAATGTCACCCATCAGCTTCTAACAACAGTTACAAATGTCATTGAACAGCTTATATCTCTCTCCCAACTTCTTCTAGAACCCGTTACAAATGTCACCCAAAGGCTTCTAACACTAACTGCAAATGTCGCACAAATTCTTCTAGCACCCCCTACATGTCACCCATCAGCTACTAACACCAGCTACAAATGTCGCCCAACAGCTTTTAATGCTCCATTATATATGTTCTCGCAACATCTTCTAGAATCTGTTACAAATGTCACCCAAAGGCTTATAACGCTCACTATAAATATCGCCCAACTTTTAATACTCCATTATATATGTCTCGCAAGTTCTTCCAGTACCCGCTACAAATATCATTGAACAGCTTTTAACATTCACTACAAATGTCTCCCAATTTCTTCTAGAATCCATTGCAAATGCCACCCAACGGTTTCTAAAACTCACTAAAAGTGTTCACCCAACAGCCTCTAGACTCACTACAAATGTGTCCCAACTTCTTCTAACACTCGCTATAAATGTCTCCCAACAACATCTAACACCCGCTATAAATGTCTCCCAACAACATCTAACACCCGCTATAAATGTCGCTCAACAACATCTAACACCCGCTATAAATGTCTCCCAACAACATCTAACACTGGCTACAAATGCCGCTCAACAACTTCTAACACCCGTTACAAATGTCTCCCAAATCTAACATCCGCTATAAATGTCTCCGAACAACATCTAACACCCGCTATAAATGTCGCTCAACAACATCTAACACCCGCTACAAATGTCTCCCCACTTCTTCTAACATCCGCTACAAATGTCGTCCATCAACATCTAACACCCGCTACAAATGTCTCCCCACTTCTTCTAACACCCGCTACAAATGTCTCCCCACTTCTTCTAACACCGGCTACAAATGTCTCCCCACTTCTTCTAACACCGGTTACAAATGTCTCCCCACTTCTTTTAACACCCGCTACAAATGTCTCCCCACTTCTTCTAGCACCCGCTACAAATGTCTCCCCACTTCTTCTAACACCAGCTACAAATGTCGCTCAACAACTTCTGACACCCGCTACAAATGTCGCCTAGCTTCTTCTAACACCCGCTACAAATGTCGTCCATCAACTTCTAACACCCGCTACAAATGTCTCCCAACAACATCTAACATCCCTATAAATGTCTCCGAACAACATCTAACACCCGCTATAAATGACGCTCAACAACTTGACACCCGCTACAAATGTCTCCCCACTTCTTCTAACACCCGCTACAAATGTCGTCCATCATCTTCTAACACCCGCTACAAATGTCGTCCATCATCTTCTAACACCCGCTACAAATGTCGTCCATCAACATCTAACACCCGCTACAAATGTCGTCCATCAGCATCTAACACCCGCTATAAATGTCGCTCAACAACGTCTGACACCCACTACAAATGTCGCCTAACTTCTTCTAGCAGCCGCTACAAATGTTGCCCAACAACTTCTCATACCCACTGCATGTCGCCCAGCAACTTCTAGCACCCGCTACAAATGTCGCCCAACTTCTAGTACCCACTATAAATGCCGCCCAACAACTTCTAACACCCGCTCCAAATAACACTCAACAGTTTCTAACACTCACTACAAATGTCTCCCAATTTGTTCTAGCACCCGCTACAAATGTCACCCAACAACTTCTAACACCCACTGCATGTCGCCCAACAACTTCTAGCAAAATGTCGCCCAACTTCTAGCACCCGCTAAAATGTCGCCCAACTTCTAGTACCCACTATAAATACCGCCCAACAACTTCTAACACCCGCTCCAAATAACACTCAACAGCTTCTAACACTCACTACAAATGACTCCCAATTTGTTCTAACACCCGCTACAAATGTTGCCCAACACCCACTACAAACGTATCCAACATCCAAAATCACTACAATGTCGCCCAATACCTTTGAGCACCCTTTGTAAAATAAAGTATTTTTCAAATGCGCCTTCTACCTTGGAGCACAACGCAATTAAGTGTAGAAACTTTGCCGAATGCGGATCTGCCTCTAAGTCCTAACTTATTATATTCCTTGACATTCACTGCGGTAAAGGTCTATGTAAAGTACTTAAAACTTTACCGTTCTCACATTAACACCATAAAAAGATAATGTACTGCTTTCTTTTATTCGGACATCTAAATCAACGGGGAATCTACCACCTGCTGCTAAGAAGACTGAAGAAGCAGTGGATTTGTTTGGTTATTCTGTAAGAGGACATGCCATTTGCTCACAAAGCATATAAGAGGGAAATTGTACATAATATTATAAGTGTATAGAACGCAATGTAAAATAGTTGTGAATATTTAGTGGTATAAATATGCATAAAAGCGAGTTGTAACCTAGGTAAATAAGGCAAGGCGAGCTAGCTTAACTCCAGGTAATAGCCCACCAACCACAACTTGCTAACGAGCACAAGTAGAGGCTAAAATAGAAACGGAAATACACAGACATGAGTGAGACAGGCATAGTGACGTGTCCTCCAGAAAGCAAGCAGTAAGTTAAAGTGAGAGGGAAGCATTGAGTTTTCCCAAACGCGTCATGGGGATGCGATGGCGGCAAAACTTGACACAATTTATTTTTATAGTATGTGAAGTGATGCTATCAAGGGACCAATCAAACATAGTGTTACATTTTATGACGCGAAGGTTGGCGTCAGCGGCAGTATATAATAGAGATTATATCTCTTATCTCTTGACTTTGATTCTAATACTTGTACAGTTACTTTTACATTGTGTTGAGCGAACATCCACGTGCTTAAGTGGTGGGGAACGATGTGAAGATGGTTATATTAGGCTCCTGATAGTTGATTTAAGTAGTGGGAAGGTATTTAATGAAAACATATTTTATAAGGCAACATGTTAGCCGCCCGTTAAACCTTTGAAATAATAAATTCAAGTAGTAAGGAAAAATGCAGTGCTATTTAATAGTCGCCTTACTCACAAAGCACCCTGAGATAGAATTAGTTAGGGGATATTAGGAGTGTAATCTTCATCAACTACTGAGCATAGCACGAAGGAGAAGGTGACGACAGCAGAGATCCCGCTACAACTCTATCAACCGTTCGTTACTCGCGTGACTTACTATAGCGTGTTTACTCACGTGGGGACAAGAGTCACCCACTACATTCTACTTTAAACAGTAATAGAATATATATACATTTATTTACTTAAAAATTAAGTACATGTCATATTTTCTATTGAAACTGTGCTTAGATGATGTTCACATTAACAGTGGTTTCTTTAGAAATTTACCAGAAGAGAACTATTTTCATTAACCTCCCAGGTATCTTCTGTTGTTCTTAGAATTATTTCCATTGCTTTTCATCTTATTTCTTCTATCATTCATCAGTTTACAGGCAATTCACGCATACATCTCTCAAATGACTAGAGCAAGTCCATTTAGAACACTTATACACCATTTCCTGGTTTATTTATTTCTTGAACTTCTACAATTATAACAACGTCCCTGAAATGCTTGTTCTTGAGAATTAAGCAATTTTTGGGCACATCGTCGAGCGTTTGCAGGAATTTTGTAATTTTAGACTTCCGTTCAATTTGTGGCTTTATCAGTTCTCACAAAATGTTAGAAATGAAATCTGCCCTCCTTAACCACTTACCATAAGGTGATGTCATGAAACACCAATTCCTCATCTTCACTAATCTTGTCAAATCAAAGCAGCTAGATGCTCTCTCCATTTTTGTTAGCAGCAGACATGTTTGCAAATAACTTTCATTACTATTATTATAAAAGTTGTGGTAGTAGCAGATCTACTGGTAAAATGTAGTAGTATTGCAGACAAAAAAAATCTGAAGTGCAACATTCACATAGCTTTCTCTAGCTATTCCATTCACAAACAATTCTTATTAAAGATTTTTATCTACATTATGCTAACCGGGATAAACATGTGTAGCAGAATTAGTTTTATTAGTTGATTCATTGTAAACAGAAGGGAAATAAGTGTATGCATTAGGCTAAAGCGATAATCAAAACATTTAATATTGGTTACTTTGTGATTGACGTTCCTTTGTACAGCCAAGAGTTCACAAAAAGTATAAGTATTTTAAAGTTGAAACCAACAACAAGAAATCTCTCAAAAATGGTCAGCCCCACAAAAATGGCATAATTTGCGTGTTTTAACAAGATCTAAATGCCTTGTGTAGTAAATTTTTGCCTATTTCTTGCGGATTACCAATTATGCAAAATTTAGAGAAATTCACCCAGAACAAAGAGCTATTCAGAGGCTGCTATTCCCAGAAAATTCTTTAATATACGGCATTTTAATCAAAATCGTTAAGGTCATTTTTGAGCAAATCAAAATTGTCAAAGATTTTTCCATATACACGTTTGTGGTGGAGGGATTTTCTTGAAAATCTTCGTGTCGCATCATTGGAAGATACTAAACTTAAATGCTAAATTTGGTATTAAACGGGTTTTACGTTTTTGAGCTATTCTGTCCACACAGACACACACGGACCTTTTTCTAAAACTGTTTTTTTTCGGACTCAGACGACCTCAAAAACATATATTTAGGTGGCATACAATACCTTTTCTATCTCCTATGTACATTGCACATACGTGCTAGAGAAAGTAATACATAGCTACCTAGAGGATAGTGGAAATATAGATAACGAAATAAAAATGTTATCTTTTTTAAAACACTCAAAACATGTAACACAAACATTGCCTAATTACGCAATATAGACACTAAAAAGTATTTGGTATGCTTACCAACACTTTGCAGAAACGGCAATATGAAAGGTCACGTGGATGACACTCGTCAACCAAAAAGCGCCAGAAAAGCAAAACCTCAGTTACACACACACACGCACTGCAAGAGTAACTAGAAAACCGAAGAAGATAAATGTTGCTGTCAATACATTCCTTAGAAGTTACTTGAGCCCGCATACTAAAGCACACAGAAAAGCGAACCGTGAGCTACACACACTGCAGGAGTAACCAGAAAACTGAAAAACGATTAATATTGCTGTCAATACACTTCTTAGCAGCTACATGAGCCCACATACCTGTAAGTTCATTCTCAGAACTATAGCAATGAAAGAAAATACTCTGGGTGACACCTGTCACCCATGAGAGTAACGAAGGAGTTTAAAGGTCCCTCAACCTAAGTGCAGAAAGACGATAGATGCCGATTTTATTCTACAAGATGAGACACTCCGTGTTTTTGCAAAGGTAATAAGAGAGCTAAATAACTGTATTAGCTCTGAATTGCATTAGTTCTATCAACGTTGCATCATTCAGTGCCACGCATACGATATGCTTCTAAGAATTCAACTAACCAAAAAGATGCACGAGGTGTGCGACATTTTTAATTCTGCTGGTACGAATCACCATCTGCTGGTATGAATCACGGTATCCTCTTTGTACTGAACACAACTACCTATTGTTGTATCCGCTCATTTTCTTGGGCGCTCGGCTCCCTAGTCTTCAATCAGTAGGTTTCGCGAAACTTCGGAGGCAGAGCGCGGCAACAACATTGGGACATCAAGATGGCTATACACCCCGAAATATAATGGCTTCAATGCTAAGTTGCATTCTGTCTGTATATCCCAGAGCTCAAGCACATGTTTTTCGGTTAGTAATTCAGATAGTTCGCAGCAAATTAGATAACATTTACTATAACGACCGAGGGCCTCAAAGGAAGGATCTTTCTTTGGTTCACAACACTGCGGAAAAACAAAAGAGTAAGCTCTGTTTATTTCCCTCCAGAGCTCGCTTCCCCGCAAAACTAGCATCCAACAAAAGTACACGCATGCTTACAAACAGAACATTCATAAGAATCCTCTGCAGTGAGAAATAAACATAGCCACAAAACAGCAACAATACATTATTACTTTCTCTACACGTACTATGTACATAGTGTATAGCGAAGGTATTGTATTCCACCCAAAAATTCGATACCGAGATTTCACCGGAAATACATGTTTTGAGTCCCCCTGAATCCAAGAAAAGCATTTTTACAAAAAGGTACGTGTGTGCGTGTGTGTGTGTGTGTGTGTGTGTGTGTGTGTGTGTGTGTGTGTGGACAGCATAGCTCAAGAACGAAAAGACCGTTATATACCAAACTTGGTATTTAAGTTTGCTATCTTCCAAGGATGTGACACGAAGATTTTCAAGAAAATCCCCCCACCCCCAACTACCCTTTACATGGAAATTTTTTTGAAAATTTTGATTTGCTTAAAAATAACTACAATTTTGATTAAAATGTCCAATATTAAATATATTTACCTGTCAAATAAAATGTTTATCTTGAATTTTCATGGAATAGCCTCTAAAGACTACTTTATTTTGGATGAATTTTACGGAACTTTGCATAACTACCGAACCGTAAGAGATGGACAATAAATTAAAACACAGCAAATATTAAGCACATTAAAACACACAATTTATGTCATATACATTTTTCTTTTTCGTGGGGTTGATCGTTTTTTAGATATTCGTTGTCTTTGGGTTCAGCTTTGAGAAACTTATACTTTTCTCATACGGAATTTGTCAACTTCAGTCGCATAGCAAGCAGCTTTTGACTATCACTTTAACCTATGGTACTCCCTTATTTGCCTTCTGCTTGCAAGGAAGCAAGTAATAAGACCATATCTGCTAATGTTTCTAAATTAGCAAGAAGTAAATAAAAAAATAAGCTTTTTAACTATAATTTGTTGCAGAGATGTAGAGAAAGTCATGTGAATGGAACACATCAGATTTTTAAATATGTTATGAGGTTTCGTGGTTTGTTTCTATAACATAAAGGAGATGGCTCCACAGAACTGTATGAAGCTTGCATTGGGTTTCAATTCCAGGGCCGTGTTTGCTTGTATGTATCCCCAGATTGGTAAGGGAGTGCCTGTTTCTGAGTTATAGAACGCCGGTTGGTCAGTTGAATCAGAACGGCAATTTTGCGCTCTGGAAACATTTCTTCATTCTACTTGGTGGGATTGCTGAGGCCCGTTTCCTTCCTGGGATCTGTCTCGACTTACATCTTCTGGTTGCAAATGGCTAAGGAATTAAAGAGTCTTAGAACATGAATCATATCCTCAAGATGACACACTGAAGTTGAGCTTAATGACAAAGGTATTAGAGTGATATACAGAGTGTTTCAAAACGACACCAAACAAAGATGTGGACCTTGTTGGTCATACCGTACGTGACACGTGAATATAATTTTCAGCTCTAAATTTGGTACATAACAAAAACTGTTATAAAATCACCATGGATTAGGCAATCGTACATAACCATATGGCACACTCCAAGAGAGATGCCGGTTGGTAGCGAGGATCCCAATCACGTGGTGTAGGCGTGGTTTGGACACGTTGGCGCGGGACAGGTCACCTTAGTAATGGAAAATGTAGCATGTGGGTGTGGCGTATGACATTCGTTGTTCCTTCGCCTAATCCCAAATTGTGCGATTTTTAAACACACATAAAACTTTAAATAGAAGAGTGTGAAAGTTGTAACATCAAGTTTCGGATAAGTCGAAGTGTAAGCTAATTGACTGCCATCTTCATTTGGTGTCGTTTTGAAACGGCCTGTATACTACCAGTTCTACAGAGGAGAATGTTCCAGTTATGCCAACGAAATATCGAGAGAAAGCTACCATAAGGAACTAGATCAGGAGAGCAGATATAGGAGACCTGGCCCGGAGTGCACTCATCCTCGTAAGGTCCCTGGGGGGCCAATTGAGGAGCTACTTGATGGAGAAGTAGCGGCTCCAGGTCATGAGGACCGCATTAACCGGCCGGGGGGCTCGAGGCGCTGACCACGCCTCACCCTCCAATACTGCACCCCATCCATGACGTCTGTAGTGGACCGAGATAGGGGACGCAGCGGCCGGGCGGTAGGCCAAGGTTCCCCGTGAGCTGTCGTGCCATGGAGTAAAAAAAATCATTGTGACAGAGGAAATGAGAGGCCATGCTGCAAGGACATATGGACTTATAGAGAAACTATGCGAGATCCCAGAAAAGGAAGAAGATGCCTGAGTAGGCAGAGGGCCATATGGAGCGCACTTCTTTAAGTAGAAGTGGTGAAAATATGCAAGAGACAGAAGTGAGGAAGCAACTCTTGAACTTTTAATGCAATATATCATAATGTGGAAGGAACACAGCTAGAGCAGTATGAAAAAGCTTTAATAAGATTAATGTAAAATAGTGTTAATCTAAAATTCTGTACTAAACTGCACTAAAAACGTGATTAGCTCATATTTTGAGTCTTTTTGAGCTACACTGACAATATTTCTGAGTCCTTAGCATTTAAGGGATGAAAAAGGCTAATAAATATATAAATCCTAGCTAATCGGCATCAGGATTGGTGTGATGTTACTCGTTAAAGAACCCGTTCTTGATAGCGCACATCGTCGTGCGGATCCGATCGAGCTCCCAGGGTTCACATATACTGAGTAAAGAGAGACCGACAGACATTGTAGACACACGAACTAACTTTTTATAACATCTTTTTTTGGATTTAGAGGTCCTCAACACAAGCATTTCCGAGAAATTTCGGTATCAACTTTTCGGATGGAATGCGCAACATCTTTTCTACTTACTATATGTAAATCTTTGTACAATTGTGCTAAAGAAAGCAAAAATATATGCTTATATTAAAAATATATTTTCCAAAGCTGGGTCTAAATAGCTCATTAAATGCCAAATTAGTTCCAGTTTATGGTAAAAGGTTCAATTCTGTGCTATGGTAACGCTGTCTTTCTGCTATAATTTATCAGCTAAGAATGATCCTGCATGAGAGTTATATTCAAATTTGAAAAGTAATTTAAAAAAACCTTGATGTGTTCCATTCACATGACTTCTCTACATCTCTGTAACAAATTATTGTTAAAAAGCTTATGCTTCTATCTACTCTATGTTAATCAAGATAAACATTAGCAGAAACGCTTTCTTGTAATTAGCAGGGAAGTAATGGGATACACTGGGCTAAACGATAGTCATATCTTCTAAAAGCTGTTGACATGTCTATGAAATCAGTTTCTTTGCATTGCCAGGAGTTGACAAATTCTCTGATGTGAAAAGTTTCAAATATTTTAAAACTGAAACCAATAACAAGGAAAATCTCAAAACTTCACGTAAAAATGAACATGCAATAAACGGTGTGTTTTAACGAGATTTGCATTTTTGTACATTTTTACATTTTGTCTATCTCATACGGTCTACTAGTTATGTAAAACCCAGCAAAATTCATCCAGATAAAGAGATCTTCAGAGGCTATTCCAAAGAAATTCAATATATGTAATTTATTTTATGTAAATATCCTTAATAAACGGTATTTTAATCTGAAACGTTAGAGCTATTTTTGAGAATATGAACATTTTCGAATTTTTTTTTCCATATAAAGAATAGTTTGGGCTGAGGGACTTTCCTCAAAATCTTCGCGTCGCATCCTTATAAGATACAAAACTTAAATACCAAGTTTGGTACTTTATGGACTCTTCGTTTTGGAGTTATCGTGCTCAAAATCACACGGATACATACATTAACCTGTTTTTTTAAAAAATGCTTTCTTTGTATTCAGGGATCCTAAAACACGTATTTCTGGTGAAATCTCGGAATTGGATTTTTAGGTGGAATGTAATTCCTTCTCTATACACTATGTACATAGTTTAGTTTCAATACAAAATCGGCTTACCCTCCCTATATTTGTAGGACTGGCACCCCTCCTAGGACTTACAAGACAATGCCTAGGGGTCAGATTAGCATCCTCTCGGAGACAGAGATCGGCCCGTAGTCAGTGATGATATGAAATTTAAGCGAAACTAACGATTGCAAAGGTAATGCTGGAGTAATTGGTGGAATGCGTGGCGGAGGAAATCAGAGCTTTCGGAGAAAACCCACCCAGAAGTGCTTCGTCCACCACGTGCGGGCGCTTGGAATCAAACCCGAGCCTCCTACATGGGAGGCGAGCGGTCTAACCTCTAACATTTGGCGCCACCATGTACACAGTACATGTAGAAAAACTAAAAAGTGTCCAGAATCAATGCCACTACTATAATACAGCAATCGGGAACACCTATACCACAGCTTCAACACTACAAGAACTAAAAAAAGAAAAAAAAAAAAAAAAAAAAAATCTGATGTGTTCCATTCACATGGCTTTCTCTACATTATTGTTAAAAGTTCATGCTTCTATTTACTTCATTCTAATCGAGAAAAAATTATAAGAAATGGCCTTATGACTTGCTTCCGCAAAGGCGAAATAAGGGAGTACCTTAGATTAAAGTGATAGTCAAAAGCTGGTTGTTATGTGACTGAAGTTCCTTTGTTTATATGGACACGAGTTGACAAATTGAGAAAACCAAGTTTTTTAAAACTCAAACTAAAAACAAGGAATATCTAAAAAACGATCAACTCCACGAAAAAAAAAATTAAATAACGTAAATTGTGTGTTTTAGTGTGCTCTACATTTTTGGTGCAGTAAGTTTCTTTGTACATCTCTTACTGTTTAGCAGTTATGCAACATTTCGTAAAATTCATCCAGAATAGTCTTCAGAGGCTATTCTGAGAAAATTCAAGATATACACTTTATTTGTCAGGCAAATATCTTTAATATAGGATATTTTAATCAAAATCGTTTTTGAAATTTTTTCCATGTAAATGGTACTTTGGAGTGGGGGGATTCTTTTTAAAATCTTCGTCTCGCATTCCTGGAAGGTACCAAACTTAAATACCAAGTTTAGCCTTTAACGGTCTTTTCGTTTTTGAGTTATGCTGCCCATAGACACACACACACACATAGGCAGATAGACAGACAGACACGCACACGGACATTTTTCTAAAAATGCTTTTTTTGGGTCCAGGGGATTTCAAAACATATATTTCCGATGAAATCTCGGTATAACATTTTTGGGTGCAATACAATACCTTCTCTATACACTATGTACCTAGATGTATAGAGAAAGTAATATTGATGGCTTACCAGAGAGGTACGTATAAAAACGTTCGTGTTTCCGAGTCGACATACGTTTTGGAACGTTCGATCTGCAGTGCGGTACACATAAATGGATGTGGAAGATTTATTGCGCAAATACGTGAGAAGGATGTTCCCATTTTGTGAAAATCTGATACATAAACGATTGTTCGGGCTGCTCTGTAATTTTATTTATACGCTTCTATAATTTGATATATATGGTATGGACCTCATTCAGAATTTTTAATTTTTCACCAAGAGTTAAGGACTTTCTTGTTTTCTTCCTTGCTGGCTGATATTCACACATGTTTCTTCTCCTTTTTGCAACTAGAAACTCCACATAAAATAGATAAGTGATTGGAAAGATATGACGACAATGAAAGGGTAAATGACAATGAAAATGGCACACTAGCAGTACTCGACTTAAAGCAGATAAGTGAATGTTGGAACCAAGGTTAACAGATTCTTTGAACAATATGACAATGAAGCAATAATCATCAATGAAAACAGCAAACCAGGCAATTCCAAGGCTATGCACAGCAAACATGGCACCATACGTCTTTTTTAAAACGTATAAATGGGTACATTTTGGGTATGGGGATCAGAAAAAGTGACGCATTACCGAGAAAACGTATAATTGAGCAAAGTTTTAATGGAGAACGACTGGTCCCTAAAATTTTAGCGAATATGTGCAAAAAATGTTGAAGCAAGTTTCAACCGTATGTAGCTTCTAGTAACTATCATTAAAGAGCTAATGCCCCTACTCTTAGATACGCATTGTCCTTGACTTTTAATAGATAATATAGCTACTATCAATCAGATATTATATAAATCATCTAATGTGTTGCAGTCAAGACGACTCTGTAACTATTCGTTACAAAATATAATTACAAAAGCCCATTCTTCTGTCTATTTAATGATAATCCAGAGAAACATTATCAGAAATCGTATTATTAGTCATTTCCTTATAAGTAAAAAGAAAATAAGGTATTACAATAGCTGAAGATTTTTGCTATATGATTGAAATTTGGTTCTATTTGCAAGACCAGAAGTAAAACAAAAAAACAATGACACATTCTAGTTTTAGAAAAGTTTTAAGTATTTTAAAGTTGAAATGAATAGCTAAGAATATCTCGGACATGATTAACTTGAGAAAAAAAGAAATAACTTATGAGTTTTAATGATATTTATATTCTCTTATGGTTTACCGCTTATACAAAATAATCCAGAATAAAGAGCTCTTCAAAGGCTATTAAAAGATATAACCTTTATTTGCCATTTAAATAGCTTTAATATACGGAGTTTGATCAAAGTCGTATACGATATTTTTGAGAGAATCAACATTTTCAAAAATTTTCCGATAAAGAATGGTTTGGGTTGGGGGATTTTTCTCAAAATCTTCGTGTAGCATCCTTGTAAATTACTAAATTAAATACCAAGCTTCGTATTTTAGCAACTTTTCCTGTTTGAGTTATCGTGCTCACAGACACATGGACACACACACACATACTAACGATTTATAAAAAATCTGATGTGTTCCATTCACATGACTTTCTCTACATCTCTACAACAAATTATTGTTAAAAAGCTTATTCTTTTATTTACTTCATGCTAATCGAGAACAAAATAGCAGTAATCGTCTTATTACTTCCATGTAAGTAGAGCTAAAGTGGTAGTCGAAAACTGCTATGTGATTGAAGTTCCTTTGTTTGTATGAACAGGAGTTGACAAACTCCCATATGAGAAAAGTGCAAGTATTTTAAAGCTAAAACTAATAACAAGGAATACCTCAAAATCTTTAGAGCCATTTTTGATACAATAAACATTTTGGAGCACTTTTTCCTTGTAAAGGGTAGTTTGGGTTACGGAGATTTTCTCAAGATATTCGTGATGCTTAACTTAAATAACAAGCTTGTTATTTTATTGATTATTCGTTTTGGACCTATCGTGTTCACGAACGCACTGACCCATAAACACACAAACCCATGGACCTTTTTCTAAAATTTATGTTTTGGATATAGGATACTCTAAAAGCGTATTTTCGGTGAAATGTCGCTATCGAATTTTTCGGTGGAGTGAAATATCTTCTCTACCAACGTATCATGTTGTATGTAGAGAAAATAAAATTTTAAGACCAGGCATGACATGATTTACAATAAGCTGGCCGGAGCGGACAGAATATAACGGACAATTTTGTGTAAGGGCTGATGTCCGAGTGCTAATTTTAGCTTAATGTTAAACGTAGGAACACCAACTGAAAAGTTATTCCAAGTTAATGTAGTCATTCAGCATAAGGTAACTGGAATCTACTTGCTCACGAGAATATCTGACCCAAAAATAAAGCTCACGTTTCAATAAAAGTAATCTAATATGAAGGCAAATGTTGAAAGCAGTCTTTCTCATACTTTTTCCCTAATCTTAAATGATCATGTAGCTCTTAATAATTTAACCGTTTTCCATTTTTACGCTCACTAACACGAAATATGTACAGAAAAAATGATTGAGCGCACTCAGAGCAGAATATTTGTCCCACTTCGTATCGCAGCGAAGTTTACACTGGTCGCAATTTCCAATCTGCAGCTAGACTTACCTAACAGTGTCTGCGACATACGTTATCACCTGTCGAACACAGTAACAGACTGCGTCTTACTCGGTGTTTCGTAATTGTATTTAGTTTCTGATAAAGAATTCGGAAACAAGCGCCTTGCTACCCATTCTTCGTTAGCCAATTTGTAAGCAAACCCAAAAGTATTTGTACCTCATGCCATGCTCATTGGCATTTATACATGAAGGTGGAGCAACCAATTCCCAATATACCGAATCAACCAGTGAGCTGGTTCAGAAGCCACCTGAATACGATAAATGATTCACGTTATTATAAGATTACCAGTATTACAGCGCTTATATGAATGTGGCAGCAGACGCCTTTTGGCCGAAACAAATATAGCTCAGAGGTAACGCAAGTGCTTTGAAAATTACCGATCTTAAGTTCAAACCTCTACAACAGCATACTTTTTTTTCTCCCCCATTTATATTATTTCTTCTATCATATTTTCTATTTCACATAATTATTACGTACTAATTTCCACTATATTAGTTATAATTTGAGCATTAGATTCCTCATTCGTTGTTGTGTTTCTTTCTGTTGGTCAAATGTTTGTGCTTGGATCAATTAGTTGCCGAAAGAGTTCTCAATGATTACTACAACGACACACTCATTCATAATTTGGCAATGGCAGAGGCCGTTGATAAACGTTCTGCTGTTCTCACCCTGGTTTCACAGGGCTATACGGCCACCAGAGCGGGTTGCATTTGTGATTTTCCATGTCCACTGCGAGGAGGTGGGCAAAGTTTTGTCGTGAAGAGGGACAGGAAGAGCACTGGTCCCTCGCGTGTGTCTACCGAGAATGAAGGCAGGTCTCTCATGGCAGAGTTAGAAAGAGATCCATTTCTGACGGCCGCTGAAGAATGCAAGGCTTTGTCTTAATTCCCAGGTAGTGCACGGACGGATAGCAACCGCTGTAAAGATGCCAGAATTCGGCTTAGACGTGCGGCAGTAAAGGAAGTGCTAACTGGAGCCGAAAAAATTGACAGCTTGGCATTTACTGTACAGTTTGAGAACTTCGATTGGACCCAAAGAGTTTTCTCCGACGAAGCTACGTTCTACTGTCAATTCGACTGTGTTTGTTTACAGGCCTGGTGGTTCTCGATAAGGTAAGCGTTATTTGACCATTTGTGCAAGGAGTTTTTTTGTTTTTACTTTCTCTATACATACTATATATACATAGTGTATAGAGGAAGTATTGTATTCCACCCAAAAATTCAATACCAGATTTCACCGGAAATACATGCTTTAGGACCCCCTGTATCCAAAAAAGAGCATTTTCAGAAAAAAATCCATGTGTATGTGTGTCTGTATGTCTATGGACAGCATAGCTCAAAAACGAAAAGACCGTTAAGTACTAAACTTGGTATTTAGGTTTAGTATCTTACAATGATGCGACACAAAGATTTTCAAGAAAATCCCCCACCCCCAACTACTCTTTACATGGAAAAATTTTCGAAAATTTCGATTTTCTAAAAAAATAGCTCTAACGATTTTGATTAAAATCCCGTATATTAAAGATATTTATATACCAAATAAAATGTATATCTTGAATTTTCTGGGAATAGCCTCTGAAGAGCTCATTATTCTGGATGAATTTTGCTAAATTTTGCTTAACTGCTAAACGGTACGAGATAGACAAAAACCTACTGCACAGAAAATGTTGATCAGATCAAAGCACACAATTTATGCCCTTTACATTTTTGTTGTGGAGGTAACCGTTTCCGAGATATTCCTTGATTTTGGTTTCAGTTGTGAGTACTAACACTTTTCTCAGACAGGAAGTGTCCGTTTTTCTTTTATTCTACTAATGGCCAAGCAAAGAAGCAATTTGCAACGACAATCGATAAACGAGAGCTTTTAAAACATTTGACTGTCGTTTAGCCTAGAGTATTCCCTTATTTTCTTTCTACTAATAAGGAATTAAGTGGTAAGAACATTGTTATGATTATCTCGATTAGCAACGTGCAGAAAGAAGAATAATCTTATGTAAGAAGTTTGTAGAAGAGCTAGAGAAAGTCACGTGAGTGTAACATGTCAGATTTTTTATATTAGGAGAAAATCTGACAAAGTCACCACTCTGAGTGTGAGTTGGATTTTCACCAACTAAAAATTACGTCTCTTGGAACTGCTGGATACATTACTTCAAGAGACGATGACACCATGGTGTTCATTTTTCCTGTTTAATTACTTCAGTTTGAGTCATCTCTATTTTGATTTGACATCATTATTTTGCCATACTCATGTTTACCCTGCAGAGTTTCCTTGATAAATATTACAATAGCTGCAAGGAGTGGTCTAACGAGCGTTATTGCTTGGGCATGGATATATCGGGAAGGTGCAGCAGGTATGCTGGAACGTGTTCTTAGGAAGTTGAATGGGGAAATCTATTCTGAAATTCTAGAACATGTTCTGCTTCCATCTGCCCAAGAGTGTTATCCTGAAGATGATATTAGATTCCACAAGTTGGCCAAAGTTCAAAAGTGGTTGCCTTTTGTTGTTTGTTGTTGCATTTAAAAGCAAAGTGAGATCAGGTTGCAGTGTTTTTCTTTGTTTTCTAGTTTGCGTGAACAGTAAATAAACGGTTTCGCATTTCACATAGTGAATGATTTATATAACGTAATCTACATTGGTTGTAAAGTGTACTAATATGAACTAAAAACAAATTAATATAAAACAAATATGCGTGTTACTGGGCTCGAACATTCTCTAGCTAGTACACTGAGTCTCAAACAAAGCCATTTCTACTCTGTATGTTATTTTCCCCGTTTTTAAAGAACTATAGCTGACAGCTCAACTATCGAGGTTTGGCTTATTTTTTTAATGTTTCTGTGCATGTTAGACATTTATTTTGACTCTTTTCGGGTAACTATTTTATATTATAAAGCAATAAACTACGTCTTACTTCGCTTTATAAAAGCATGTTTTGTAACACAGTGCACGTGCACCTGTGAATCCAGCTTGTGTAACTTCGTGTGCTTCCGTGAGGCCGATGCGATACTTAGGTTACTGTGCTCAATCATTTTGTCCATGACTGTACATAGTAGGTGGGGGAGGTTTGTATTCCACACAATAATTCGATACCAATATATCACCGTAAATGTATATTCTGAGGTCCCTTAAATCAAAAATAAATTTGCAGATTGTATGTACCATATTTAACACTATAAACTCAACAATGAAGAGTCCGTTAAATACCAAACGTGATGTTTATGTATACATCTCCCAAGAATGTGACAGATATTTTCATCTGTATCTTTCATCCGAACCTACTCTTTACATGGAACATTTACAACTTCGAAAAGTTTTGATTCCTCAAAAATGACTAACGATTTTGATTAAACTAGCATGCCTACATTTAAGATATTTTTATGACAAATGAAATGTACTTGCTTTTTTTCTAGGAATTGTCTTTGTTTTTGATAGCTTTTAAACAACTGATAAACCGTATAACACAAAAGTATAGATCTCGTCAAAATACAATTTATGTCAAATACATTTTTTTTGTGGAGTTAACCATTTCCGAGACATTCCGTGTTATTAGTTTCAATTTTTCCATACTTTTACTTTTCTAGAAAGGAAAATTGTAATTAATTTTTTCTGGTGGTCAAGCAAGGAAAACATAATTTCAAAGTCGTCCTACAGCAACAGCTCTTTAAAGATTCGATTATCGCTTTCGCCTACAGTATTCCCTTAATCTAGTCATATCTAGACAAAAATATTAAATAAAAGTATTTCTGTGGATGCTTATCTCGATTAACGCGGAACAGATAGAATATAGGTTTGCTGAAGAATTTGTGGAAAAAGTTATATAGATGTACAGCATCATATTTTTCTCCTTATCTCCATACTTTTTGTTTATGTGTACATCCTAAGCCAGGGGAGCATCAAATATTTTTATGTTGATCTTCTTCTTCACTTCAGGGATTAGGCAAAGTGCCTGTTCCGTCTTCAAAATATGACCATCGTTTCCTTGTATACACCACGTACATATGTATTGCATTCCACCAAAAAAATCAATACTGATATTTCACCGGAAATACTCGTTTTAGAGTCTCCTATATAAAAAAAAAATGCTGATGTATTACACTCACATGGCTTTCTCTAGCTCTTCTACAAATTTCTTACACAAATCATTCTTCTTCCTGCACCTTGATAGTCAAGATAATCATTAGCAGAATGTTGTTACTACTTAGTTCCTTACAAGTAGAAAGAAAATAAGGGAATACACTAGGCTAAACCGATAGTCAATTGTTTTTAAAGCTGTTATTCGATTGTCTTTGCAAATGGCTTCCTTGCTTGGCCAGGAGTAGAACAAAAGAAAAACGGATACTTCCTGTCTGAGAAAAGTTTAAGTACTTACAACTGAAACCAAAAACAAGCAATATCTCGGAAACGGTTACCTCCACAGCAAAAATGTAAAGGACATAAATTGTGTGTTTTGATCAGATCAACATTTTCTGTGAAGTAAGTTTTTGTCTATCTCTTACCGTATAGCAGTTAAGCAAAATTTAGCAAAATTCATTGAGAATAAAGAGCTCTTCAGTGGCTATTCCCAGAAAATTTATGAGATATATATATTTTATTTGCTATGAAAATATCTTTAATATACGGGATTTTAATCAAAATCGTTAGAGCCATTTTTTAGAAAATCAAAATTTTCTAAACGTTTTCCATGTAAAGGGTAGTTGGGGTAGGGGGATTTTCTTGAAAATCTTCGTGTCGCTTCCTTGGAAGATACCAAATCTAAATACCAAGTTTAGTATTTAACAGTATTTTTGTTTTTGAGCTATGCTGTCCACAAAAACACACACAGGCAGGCAGACACACACACTCACACACACATTTTCTGAAAATGTTTATTTTTGGATTTGGGGGGTCCTAAAACATGCATTTCCGATGAAATCTCGGTATCGAATTTTTGGGTGCAATATAATACTTCCTCTATACACTATGTGCTTAGTACGTATAGAGAAAGTAAAAAATTGGAAAAAGGTCCGTGTGTTTATCAGTGTGTCCATGAACATGACAACTCAAAAACGAAAAGTCGATAAAATACCAAACTTGGTACTTGTTTAGTATCTTCCAGGGGTGCGCCACGAAGATTTTGAGAAAAACTCCCTAACCCCACACTACCCTTACATGTAAAATATTTCGAAAATTGTAATTCTCTCAAAAATTGTTCCAACGATTTTGATCAAAATACGGTATATTAAACATATTTATATGACGGTTTACCATAACTGGTAAACCGTGAGAGAGAGAGAGAGAGAGAGAGAGAGAGAGAGAGAGAGAGAGAGAGAGAGAGAGAGAGAGAGAGAAACTTGCTGCACAAAAAATGTAGATCACGTTAAAGCACACACTTTATGTCATATATATCTTTTTGTGGAGTTGATCGTTTTTTAGATATTCATTGTTATTAGATTCTGCTTTAAAAAACTTATACTTTTCTCATACGGGAATTTGTCAACTGCTGTCCATACAAACAAAGGAACTTCACTCACATAGCAATCAGCTTTTGACTAATACTTTAGCCCATACTACTCCCTTATTTCCCTTCTGCTTGCATGGAAGCAAGTAATAAGACTGTTTCTGCTAATTTGTTCTCGATTAGCATGAAGTAAAAAGAAGAAGCCCGCCTGGGTAGTGTGGTGGTAGCATGTCTGCCTCACGTTCAAAAGGTCGTGAGTTCGAATCTCGCTTAGGGCGAGTTACCCGGGTAAGGCTTTTTTCGGGGTTTTCCCTTATCCTGAGAAGACGAATATCAAGTAACTTTAAGCTCCATGGACCTCGATATCATTTGAGCATCATATCATCAATTGCATTCATCGTCTGATATGACCAAACCAGGTTAAAGGACATTAAAATAAAAATTAAAAAAGCATAAGCTTTTAACAATAATTTGTTGCGGACATGTAGAGAAGGTCATGTGAATGGAACACATCAGATTTTTAATTTCAGTGTTTCAGATCCTTAAAGGAAGGCAGGTACTGCCATAAGTTTATAAAATGTCATTTGTTTTCTTATGTTGATATAAGTAATAATAAATATTCCACTTCACCCGGCACATTTATTTTAAAACTCTAGCATATATTTTTATGCCAAATAACCTCTTTGAATCCATCAAAACAGCTTCAGGATAATCGGCTTTGCACAAACTGAAATAGGAGGAAAAGGATTACTAACGTTACATATAAACTGTCTGCTTCTGAAGGATGAATTTACGAGACAAAGTTAAACTTTGTTTTCTCCTACATCGTTTTAGGAAACATCATTTCAATTTATAGTTAACTCTCGCCATAACCGTGAGCGTTTTATCTCCTGTAGGAAAGGGGTTTTACATCTATTTCTGTGGATGTTTTATAGAAACTTAAGACAAAATCCCTTCAAATAAAACTGTTTTACGCTGAATGAAAGATAAAGCTGTATTTTTCAGAAATCTCTCTTACAGGTAAAGCCGACAGAAAGAAAAATAAAAAATAAATGGCACATAAAAAAGAATATAAGCGTTTTACGGAAGATTGTGAATTCAAGAGAAGTAAAGACTAAGAAAGAGAACTAGCTGAAGGAAGAAAGTATGAATGGTGAATTCAGAAGAGAAGAGAGTTTGCTGACGAAGAAAGGGGTTGTTTCTCTTTTGGATTTACCTGTGTACAGCATTTTATTGAGATGTACTGAAGCTGAATACGTAGAATCAGACTGAAAAATACAATACCATAACCGGGATTTTAACCCGGATTTTCCGGTCTCAGCCGGTTGCTCTACCACTAAGCTACTATGGAAACATACCGGTGTTTCATTAAATTCCTCAACTCGCATTATTCTCGGTAAAACACAGGGTGATCTCTCATTATTTTGAGATGACATACCACAATGGTGACTTACAATATCGTCGCGTGGCGGTATGTTGCCATGGTGGCTCAATGGTAGAGCAAGCAGCTAGAGACCGGAAGATTCGTGGTTCAAATCTCGGCTATGGCATTTTATTTTTCAGTCTAACCTTGTCTATCCAACTCCTGTCCTACGTATGGCTTCTGTGGAAAAAATGTTAAATGAACACTAATTGAACATAATAGTTAGCAAAACTATGAAGCCCGGGACTTAAGAATACTTACGACATTGTAAGTCACCATTGGTGTATATAATCATCTTTTTTTTTTTTATTTTGTTTTTATTAGAACATTTATTCTTACATACAGAGTGATACATATCTAACATTAATAGAGATCAAATAAACTATCAAGCGTGCAAATAATATATCCACAATATCACACAATAAGGTACATGTGCAAACAAAGACCAAATTGAGATTGCAGATCTAGTTTGAAGCGAATCTAGTTGCTGTCAGAATATTACATGGCAGAAACAAGGAAACATTGAAATTACATGCTAGATTAATAATAGTGATGAAATACTAAAAAACTCGAAATTATGCAAATAAATCGAGCAAGAGTTTGCCCAATAGGGTGAATCACTTTACTCCGCAATACTAATATTGGACGCTGAAATACATGCACCACCAGATAATGTGCCCCTAATATGCCCTAGGGAGGTTCAAAATCTTACATCTCAAAATACTTTGAGATTACTTTTAGGGAAATATGCGAGTTAGTCGGGGAATTTAATTTCGTACCGGCATGTTGCCATTGTGGCTCAGTGGTAGAGCAACCGGCTAGAGACCGGGAGGTCCGTGGCTCAAATCATAGCTCTGGCATTGAATTTTTCAGAGTGACTCTGCCTATCCAACTCCTATCCTACACACGGCTTGCGTGAAACAATTAAATTGTACTGAAGTAGTTAGCAGAGCTCTGCTTGCGCTTTTAAGACAGATAAATGGTATTAGAGGATACTAGATACGGTTATCAAATTCGGTAAAAGAGCTCCTGATTAAATAAAGTAATGGCTTAGGAGACTAAAATAATTATGTGGTGTTTTGTATATGGTAAAAATCAAATCACTGGGTGCAGGTACTTAAAACATCGGAAATACATCTTCTTAGATATTACTCCTCTGTTGATTTTGGACATAAATACTACAAGAATATTTTAATAACATTAGAAAGAAATATAATCCAAAAGCAGCAGCATTATTTGTTATTGACCCAACGCCTTTCATCAGGGCGACCCGGGTTCAATCCCAGAGGACCGCATGTGGGATTTGTGGTGGACTAATCGGCGTCATCCCACTCTCCAGTTTCTCCCCTCACTCATTCCACCATCAACACCTTTCCTATCATCCATTTGGTCTTCTTTTCACATCATTTACTTCCATTAGTCTCATCCGGCTCGGTCCAATCCTTCGTTCCGTATTCTTCTTCTTTTTCTGCTTTCAGAGATTAAACCTTATTGATTCGTTCTAGTTCGAATCATTATAGCTGCTGCCTCCATCTCTTTCCCATGGTCTCTTTTTCTGCTTCTCGGTCATAATCCAAACTTTCTCCTAGTTTATCTTTGATATAAATATTTGTAATTCGTTGCGAATATCATCACTTCGTTTTTATCATATATTAAGCTATATTCACTTTTTAATTTTTATAGGTTTTCTACTTTACAACAGTGCGCCCTTGATTCCTGCTTTCCAGGAATTCTCATTGTCCCTCTTCATAGCCTTCTTCATTATGGGACTACATAATCCCTCATACCATGTTCTTCCAGCTCTTCTCCGCTTTCCTCTACCTCGCAACATCCTATTTAGGACTCGTTTGGGCCACCGCTCCTCCGACAGTTGTACATGCCCATACCAAAGTCGGAGATCCACAATGATCTAAGACAGTTGCCTTATCGCGTGGCAACTGTCACACCGTTGCCTCCGAACATTAAGACACTTTCAAACAAACTAAAAGACTAAAACATTACCACACAGTAAACATTAAAATACAACACGTAAAAATCCGATGTGTTCCATTCACACGATTTTATCTACATCTCTGCCTCAAATTATTGTTAAAAAGCTACTTCTATTTACTTCATGCTAATCGAGAAAAAAAAAAACCGAAATAGTCCTATTACTTCCTTGTAAATAGAAGCGAAATAAGGGAGTACCATAGATTAAAGTGATAGTCAAAAGCTGGTTGCTATGTGACTGAAGTTCCATTGTTTGTGTGGGCAGGAGTTGACAAATTCCTGTATGAGAAAAGTGTAAGTTTTTCAAAGATGAAACAAATAACAAGAAATATCTCGAAAACGATCAACTCCACGAAGAAGAGATATATAGCATAAATTGTGTGTTTCATCATGATCTACAATTCTAATATAGTAAGTTTTTGTCTATCTCTTACGGTTTACTAGTTATGCAAAATTCAGTAAAAGTCATCTAGAATAAAGAAGTCTTTTGAGACTATTCCCAGAAAATCCAAGATATACATTTTATTTGACAAGTAAAAATCTTAAATGTAAGAGATTTCAATCAAAATAGTTTGAGCTATTTTTAAGAAAATCAAAATTTTCTAAATTTTTTCCATGTAAAGGGTAGTTAAGGGTGGGGAGATTTTCTTGAAAATCTTCGCGTCGCATTCTTGGAAGATACGTCACTTAAATACCAAGTTTGATTTTAAACGGAGTTTTCGTTTTTGAGCTATGCTGCCCACAGACAAGCACACACAGGCAGGCAGACAGACAGAAAGACACACACACCGACGGACAATTTTCTAAAAATGCTTTTTTTGGATTTAGCGGGTCTCGGAAGATACATTTCCGGTGAAATCTCGGAATCGAATTTTTGGGTGCAATACAACTATGTACGTAGTACGTATAGAGAAAGTAAAAAGTCTGTAGCAAATCAAAATAGCGCAGTACAAGCGGGTACTCGCGTAACTGAAGCTACATTGAGGAATGTTCGTAAAATCTTCCAACAAGGACTTACGTAGCATGAATCTATTGGCAGAGAGACAGACATCTCCCATTAGTTAAAACAGTGTTCAGGAATCACTATGGATATTCCCGACAATACTGCAGATCCCATTTTGATATTCTATGGACAATAGTTTCCTTGCAACCATTTTTGTCTAACGTAATTTCAGTAGCAATAGGTAGTGGAGGGTACAAAACCGACGTAGAAAATTCACTTTTGTTAATAGAATCATTACGGAAAGGAATTAATTGCCTTTTAATTTGTAAGTTTGTGATTTCATGTTATAAACACTGATGGTAAACGTATTGTTGATACTAATAAGGTGATTAATGCATGAAAACAGTAAATTAATTATTTCAAAAATGGCTGTAATTAACTATAAATTGTACAACATCATGAACCTCTAGCTATAATAATGTATTCAAAACTGTTAACCTTGATTTGATAAGTTTAAGTTTACAAACAGCTAATTAGATTTGTAGTCAGACTATTACAAACATATACTCTTTATTGTTCTTTACATTATTTTTGTGATATTATTTTGTACACATATTTAACTCTGCCACTGTAATACGTACTTGCAGTGAAATAGTACATACATATTGTTGCGGTTCCTGTACACGATTTCTTGAACCGCTACATTTGGCGCCGTATAATATGGTCAAAGTCAGTTAAAACAAGCAAAACAAATGATCGTGCTCTACTACAAGAGACTGTATTCGCCACCATTCACGACGTGGGAAAACAAAGCAGTATTTCGGTTGCCTGTTAAAGCACTAAGGTAATACTTCACTATTAATGCCATTAAATGTTCCCTCAAGGGCTTATGCTTTTAGTACGCAACCAAGTATAGGATGAATAGCTTCGTGTATTTATTGCTATGCATGAAAATATTTCTGTTTGTTAGTTCAAATTTGCTTAACTCTTGCTGTGGTGCAGAAACAGATAAACAGAAAGTAAGTAATCAGGGAAACATAACTTCTCTTCTTATCTTTAACAGTGGCTAGTGTCGTCTTTGCCTGTCACAGTTTGCTTCTTTGCTTTTCTCTGAAATTGGGTGCAGATATCAGCCCCACAGAGGGAAACCCTCCCAACTTCAAAGAATTGTGGAAACTTAGATAACTATCCCCACGGATAATTAATGGATGGAAGTAGTAAAACAATTAATTACCTCAAAATTGTCTATTACATATAGTTTACAGAGACATTAGCTGGTAGCTATAATAATTCCTGTTTCTTCATATTATTTGTATTAATTGTTTATAAACTTAATGCAACTAGATTCGTGGTTGGACTTTTTCGTTCATATACTTTTTACTTTCTCTACACTTACTACGAACATAGTGTACAGAGAAGGTATTGCACTCGACCCAAAAATTCGATACCTAGTTTTCACCGGAAATACATATTTTGTGTCTCCCTGAATCCAAAAGAAAGCATTTTTTTAAAAAGGTCCGTGTTTGTCTGTGTGTCCTTGGACAGCATAGCTCAAAAACGAAAAGTCCGTTAAAAACCAAATTTGGTACTTAGGTTTGGTATCTTCCAAGGATGCGACACGAAGATTTTCAAGAAAATACCCCCACCTCCAACTGTCCTTTACATGGAACCTTTTTTCGAAAATTTTGATTTTCTAAAAAATGGTTCTAACGATTTTGATTAAAATATCGTTTAAAGATATTTACCTGACAAATACAATGTATACTTTGAATTTTCTGGGAATAGCCTCTGAAGACCACTTTATTCTGGATGAATTTTACGGAATTTGGCATAACTGCTAAACCGTAAGAAATGGACAAAGACTTACCACGCAAAAAATGTAGACCACGTTAAAACACACAATTTATATAACATACATTTATTTCGTGGAGTTGATCGTTTTTTAGGTTCCAGCTTTGAAAAACATACTTTTCTCATACAGAAATTTGTCAACTCATGTCCATACAAACAAAGGATCTTCAGTCACATAGCAATCAGCTTTTGACTATCACTTTAACCTATGGTACTCCATTATTTGGCTTCTACTTACAAGGAGGCAAGTAATAAGACTATTTCTGCTATTTTGTCTCGATTAGCATGAAGTAAATGGAAGTATAAGCTTCTTAAAAATAATTTGTTACAGAGATGTAGATAAAGTCATGTGAATGGAACACATCAGATATTTTTATTATTCATTGTTGTTCGTGCATTATTCCGCGATCAGGTAATACCAACTTGCACTGAAATAATACGTACTATTGTGATCTGTATACTTCATTTCCTGAATCGCTATATTTTAGACTCATAATATAGTCAAAGTCAGTTAATATAGGAAAACAAACGATGATGCTCTACTAAAAACATTCTCTTTGTGACAAAGACTGGCCAATCATAAAGGGAGCGAATAAGCAGCCAACGATATAGACAGAAGATTGAAGAAGGTGAGCAGAAGACTGTATTGCACGTTGCGTGTTTTACTTCCTTTGACATATAAAATAATACATCTATGAAATTTATACCAATACTTTAACACAGTAATAGTAATAGGTTTGCCAAGTATCAAAATTATAGCTTTTATAGTTACCTAAATAATAATTTTACTGTCTGAATTAATTATTCTAATAAAAATTAGACGTTATATTTTATATTGTAGTTCTAAACAGTGTAGAATAATATTAAGTATTTTTCGTACTCTCCTAAACACTTGGCTTTTTAATATGTCATAAATTGTTTCTCAAATTTGGAGCATTATGTAGAATAACTGTATGAATAACTCCTTTAAAGTAATTTTGAAAGGCAGTATAAACTTTTGAAACAAATTAATGAAAAATTGCATCGTGTCTAACAGTTTGAGTATGGAAAAATGTTGGAAAAAGTTGTAAATAAGGTTTAAAGTAAGAAGTGCCTATTAATAAGTATGCACCTATGTATAACTTTAGTTAATTTGTAGTTAAGTGCGCAAAGTGAAAAAATATATAATTTAGTAAAAATTTAGAATTCACATAATTCTGATGTGAAAAATAGTTTTTTTAATTTTTGACAAATTCTGGCGAAATTTCCCAGGCATATCACCTTATCGCATATGTACAGAAAGTAAAAGATCCAAGTAAATACACGAATTAATTGCTTTTCCATCCAACCTATATATAGGACAGGAGTTTTATCAGTAGAATAAAACTCGTACATATAATGTCATAGTGGGAATTAATGCCACGGATCTGTCAAGTCTCTGTCCGGGTGCTCTTCTAACGCAAGCCTGGCAAGGAAAGCTCGAGGTGCAAACTTACCCTCCCGTTCGTCCCACCTACTCTCTTTCAACATTCAGGTACAACCAAAGAAATCGATTCATTCAGTGCAGTGGTGGCTTACATGTGCAATATGACTGAATGGGCGAACGTTAGCCGGTCCCCATTGCCGCGCTCGCTAAAGCGTCTCGCTTTGGTGCTTTGTGGGGATCGTGGGTTCGAGTCCCGCCTTGGGCATGGGTGTTATATGTTTGTAAAAGAAACAGTAAAACCAGTAATCAGTAAAACCTACGGGGGGGAAATGTAAATAGGGATACAGTACCGGAGTCCTGATCAGACTCCGTTACTTTAAAAAAAAAAAAAAAAAAAAAAAAAAAAAAAAAAAAAAAAAAGTTTAATCGGGACTGGGAGAACAAGTAGTTTTTTGTCCTTCAATGAACAACCCTCACTGTTGCACGTGTAGCCTCTCCGCCTCGCTGCCAGGTGGAAAGAGGAAGGAAGGGGCGATTGTAGGAGTGGGTCATCTCCTTAGCGCGGTGGTAGCGCAGCTCCTTGCCAAGCGGGAGACCTGGGTTCGATTCCCAGTACCGGCGTGGGTATTTTCCCCCACTGGGAAACCTGGTCCGGGGTGCACTCAGCCTCGTGAGGACCTATTTGATGGAGAGTTAGCGGCTCCAGGTCGCGAAGACCACATTAACTGGCTGGGGGGAGGGTTCAGAGCGCTGACCACGTATCACCCTCCAATACTGCAACCTATCCATGACGCTTAGTAGGCTATGCAATGGGGGGAGTGGATTGTAATGAGAATTTTACACAGCGGATGCTAATCTTATCTGCTTCAATCAAAGAGTTCCATTGTCATAGTTTAAACTATGTAGCACGGGAATTAAATTACTTACGACATTGTAAGTCGCGCATTGGGAAATGACATATAAAAAACAGCGTTGCAACCAAGAACTGTCTGTAGGAACATAAAATGTCAAAAAGCAAGCTGGAAAGACGAACTAAAACTTCAGTTTGGATCCAGACTACAACCTCCAAGTACTGGCGGGAGTGGAGACTACTGATGCAAAAGTAGCAACAAAAGTATGAGGATCTTTCTCAAAATGGCTACGCGGGATTGACAGCCAATAAGCTTCTTGCCCTTCCGGCATTCCGGGCAAATTCCAATTTTAATAAAAATCGTTAAGTCATTTTTCACAAAATCGAAAATTTTGAAAAATCTTCCATGTAAAGAGAAACTTTAGTTTGGGCAGATATTTTCATGAAAATCTTTGTGTCACATCTTTGGAAGATACTGAACGAAGTTTTGTACTTAAACGACTTTTTATTTTTGAGTTATGCTGCTCTCAGGCAGACAGGCAGGCAGATTTTTTTTTAGAATTTTTTTTTTGGATTAAGAGGTTCTCAAAACATGTTTTACGATGAAATCTCCCTATCGGATGTTTTGGTGGAATGCAGTAAGTTTTCTATCTATTACTTACCTTGATTGTGGAAGAGAAGTCAAATAAGTTAATCTTTTGTTTGCAATATTTCTTATTTCAGGAAGACTGTGTAGTGTAATTAGCAATAATTAGTAATTATTGGACAGTTATATCAGGTAGCCAGCTGTCCAATATTGATGTGTACAGATTTCACTTCGTGCCTTAAAAGAGTTGCAGAACTCAACAGGGCTATTTCAAGTTAGGGCCGGACAGTAGAGAACTGTCAAGAGCAACCTTCGTTTTACCCCTCTCAATGACAGTGATCCACTCACCATCTCTACTGATAAGCAAGAGGGGTAAATCGAAGTATGCTATCACCAGTACCTCACTTATCTACTTTAACCTGAAATAGCCCCGTTGACTTCTGAAACACTTTTAACGCACGAAAGGCACACGTAAAATACGGAGCAGCACGGCCACCTGCTATGTATTGGAAACAATAAAATAATAATAATAACAATAATAATAGTTTAATCATTCAGACCATTAATTTGTCTGTCCACGTTGTGCTTTACCGATTGATGACGGTTATGTCATACATTCTTTCAAAAAAGTACCGGGAATTGATCATTTAAAAATCCTGTTTAAAAGGGGATTCGAAATTATTTTTATCACTAAGTTAGTACAACTTTCCTCTATATCCACGCGGAGTTTGATCGTCATCTGTCATCTAGTTTGTTTACAGTACGCCATTTTGTTAGTTCATCTCAAAGGTAATGTGCGATTTTACGAAGGATACAAATATTGAACAAGGAATCTCAAATTTTGCATTGCAAATGGTATTTCGTGTGCCGAATCGCTGAAAATATTATAGATAGCTTACGGTGAATCAGCTTTATCAAAAATACGTGCATAGGAGTGGCACAGTGCATTCAAAAGTGGTCGAGATGAGGTGGAAGATTTGCCTCGCTCTGGCCAGGCATCAACGGTTTCAACTGAACGGAACATCGCTAAAGTGAAGAAAATGGCGTCTGAAAATCGTCATTTAGGCCTGAGAGATTGCCGCTGAATTTTCCGAGTCTCACGAATCGATTGGTACCACTTTAAACGATTGTTTGAGCATGACACGCGTTGCAGCTCGGTTAGTTCCGAAAGACTTGAATTTTCTACAAAAACTCAATCGCGTAAGGATTACTGAAGACCTGCCAGAACGAGCCAGTTCCGACCCCACATTCATGAAACGCGTTGTAACTGATGAGACGTGGGTTTACGAGTTTGACACTCAAATTGGTCAATAAGCTTCCGAATGGCATCTTCCAACTGAACCGAAACCTAAAAGGGCATGTCAAACTCTATCAAAACTGAAGGTCATGTTGATAGTTTTTTACGATTATCGCGGTGTCGTGCACCCAGAGTTCTTGCCAGAAGGTCAGATGGTAAATAAAGATATTATCTGAATGTTATGCGGCATTTGAGAAAACAAATACGGCGAAAAGGGCCAGATTTGTGGAACGACAACTCATGGATTCTGCACTACCATACGCACCAGCTCAGAAGGCTATTATTGTAAACGGATTTCTGGCCCAAAACTCAACAAATTTCATCGAACAACCACCGTATTCACCTGATCTGGCTCCTGCCGATTTCTTTCTCTTTCCAAAACTCAAGTTACTACTTCGAGGCACCCGTTTTCAGTCGATAGATGACAAGGAAAATTCGCGGCGATAATTGACATCGATTCCTAAAAGTGCCTACAAAACATGTTTTGATGATTGGATTATTCGTTGGCATAAATGTATAATTTCAGAATGGGCCCACTTTGAAGGCGATAAAATAAAATTGGATGAATAATTTTTTGTGTTTTATTGAGCAATTCAAGGAACTTTCTTGACACAGAAATACCTTGTGTGTTTCTTCCGCTAGTAAAAGGCGCACTACGGCGCGAAGCACTTTAGAAGGTAACGAAACACCAACACATATATAACAGTATCTCTTGCAGTAATGTACATAATTTCCTGAGTCAGAATCGAACAATCGTTATCTTGTTCAGATAACTTCTGACAAAAAATTATATCATGTGTGAAAATTCGGTTTTAAAAAACTTAGAAGTTTTACAAAAGTTGGTGGACATTTAAAAGGAAGTACTTTATATCATATCATTGTCAGTTTTTACTTTCTCTATACGCACCATATACATAGTGTATAGAGAAGGTATTGCACTCCACCCAAAAATTCGATACCAAGATTTCATCGAAAATATATATTTTTTAGGGTTCTCTTTGTTTAAAAAAAACATTTTCGGAAAAAGGTCCGTGTATGTGTCCGTGTGACTGTGAACACGATAACTCAGAAACGAAAATTCGGTAAAATACCAAAATTGGTATTTAAGTTTAGTATCTTCCAGGGATGCGACACGTCGATTTGAGAAAAAAAAAACCCACCCCAACTACCCTTTACATGGAACTTTTTTCAAAAATTTTTACTTTCTCAAAAATGGCTGCAGTGATCTTGATTAAAATTTTGTATATTAAAGATATTTACCTGATAATGTATATCTTGAATTTTCTGGGACTAGCCTATGAAGAGTACTTTATTCTGGATGAATTTTAAGGAATTTTGAATAACTGCTAAACAGTAAGAAATGGACAAAAACTTACTGCACGAAAAATGTTGAGCACGTTAAAGCACACAATTTATGTTATATATTTTTTTCGTGGAGTTCATTGTTTTTGAGACATTTATTATTTTTGGTTTCCGATTTGAAAACTTATACTTTTCTCACACAGGAATTTGTCAACTGCTGTCCATACAAACAAAAGAACTTCAGCGACATAGCAACCAGATTTTGACTATCACTTTAACCTATGGTACTCGCTTATTTCGCTTCTACTTACAAGGAAGCAAGTAATAAGAATATTTCAGCTAATGTTTTCTGATTAACATGAAGTAAATAGAATTATAAGCTTTTTAAGAATAATGCAGAGATGTAGAGAAAGTCATGTGAATGGTACAGATCAGATTTTTCTCCTTAGTTTGGAAGCAGGACTGATATATTTGTTTTATTGCGATTTAGAAAAGAAGGTCGTAAAATGATCCTATGAGGAACATGTTTATTGAGGGTGAAAAAATATATGTTAAAGTGACAAGCCATTTTCAGCTCTTTCACCAACTAATTATTCTTTTTGTTTTTGTTTATTGCTTCACTAGTATAGCCCACTTTAACTGCTATGGTCATATCGGAAGCTTTTTACTTTCTCTACACGTACTATGTATAGAGATATTTCACCGGAAATACATATTTTAGGGTCCCCTGTATCCAAAAAAAAATATTTTCAGAAAAAGTTTCCTGTGTGTGTCCTTGCGTCTGAGTGTCAGTGTGTCCGTGTTTCTGAACACGATAACTCAAAAACGAAAAGCCGGTAAATGCCAAATTTCCAGGGATGCGTCACACAGGTTAGAGAAAAATCTCCCACCCCAAACTACCCTTTACAGGTAAAAATCTCAAACATTTTTAATTTCTCAAAAATTACTCCTACGATTTTGATTGAAATACCGAATATTAAAGATACCTATAGGGCAAATAAAATGTATATCTTGAATTTTCTGGGACTAGCCTCTGAAGACCTCTTTATTCTGAATGCATTTTGTTGAATTTTGCGTAACTGGTAAACCATAACAGATAGGTAAAAATTTATTACACAAAATATGTGGATCACATTAAAACACCAAATTCATGTCATATACATAATAATTTGTTACAGCGTTGTACAGAAAGTCATTAGAATAGAACACTCCATATTAACCGTAGATTAATAAAGTTAAGTTAATAATTTTATATCATTAAACGCACATTCATTCTCAAACTCATTTATTGTCATTTTGATTCTCCATCTACGAGTTCGTTTCAAACTAAGCGGTGTTAGCCGATTTTGCAGGTTGCGTATCAAGCAGTTCAGGGGATGTCCATTCCTGCTATAAGGTTATATAATACGTATCAAGCAGTTCAGGGGATGTCCATTCCTGCTATAAGGTTATATAATACAAAACTGGGGATTTTAATTATCAATTTATTATAAGTAGATTTCATTTATAATAAAATAATGATTTTCCTATTTTCCTCTAGTATTCTCTGCAAGAAAAATTAAGTTTGATTTCGAATCAAATATAATGTTTATTTTAACTTTCTCTACACGTACTATGTATATAGTGTATAAAGAAGGTATTGCACTCCACCCAAAAATTCGATATCGTTTTGAGTCCCCCTGAATCCAAAAGAAAGCATTTTTACAAAAAGGTCCATGTGTGTGTGCGTGTGTGTGTTTGTGTCTGTGTATCTTTAGACAGCATAGCTCAAAAACGAAAAGTCTGTTAAAAACCAAATTTAGTATTTAGGTTTGGTATGTTCCAAGGATGCGACACGAAGATTTTCAAGAAAATAACCCCACCGCCAACTACCCTTTACATGGAACCTTTTTTCGAAAATGTTTTTCTAAAAATGGCACTAACGATTTTGATTAAAATGTCGTATGTTATAGATATTTACCTGACAAACAAAATGTATATCTTGAATTTTCTGGGAATAGCCTCAGAAGACTACTTTATTCTGAATGAATTTTACGGAATGATGCACAACTGCTAAACCATAAGAGATGGACAAAAGCTTTAAAACACACACGTTACGTTATATATATATACACATTTTTTTGTTTTTTGTTTTTTGTGGAGGTGATCGTTTTTAAGGTATTTATTGTTTTTGGTTTCAGCTTTGAAAAACTTATAGCTTTCTCTTACAGGAATTTTTCAACTCCTATCCATACAAACAAAGGAACTTCAGTCACATAGCAACCAGCTTTTGACTATCAGTTTAACCTATGGTTTCCCTTATTTTGCTCTACTTACAAGGTAGCAAGCAATAAAAATATTTCTGCTAATTTTTTCTCGATTAGCATGAAGTAAATAGAAGCATAAGCTTTTTAACAACAATTTGTTACAGAGATGTAGAGAAAGTCATGTGAATTGAACACATCAAACTTTTTTTTTATTTTCCTCTGGTATTCTCTACAAGAAAATGAAATTGGACATTGAAAGCTCCTCCTCTGTACTTTATATTCGTTTAAAAATTGCCATAGCAATATTTGTTTCAAGTAAAAATATTGATGAATTTTAAGACCAACATTTGTCCCTAGCTTTCATTACATCAGCTCTGTAGAGAACAACAGAATCCTACATGGAAGAGAAACACACCATTTATTTCCTGTTCGCACAGTTTTGTTAGTGTTACATACCACATAACAACAAATGCTGTGGATTCCTTATTATAACAAAGCCATTCCGCTGCTCTTTTGTTTGGCTTACATCAAAGTTGGCGCTTCGCTTGTTTTTGCATTTCCTCTTCGGGTGAGGCAATATTAGGTTTGCATGTTTTAACACGTCTGTTTCACTACCTTTCACGGATTCAGTTTAGCTCTCTTGAAACTCACCGGTTTTAATCTTTTGAGACCAAAGCTGTGATTTAAATGCGAGAAGTGTTTTCTATAAAGATGTTCGAGCGCTCCTTCTTTCCTCTGTTTTTTTCTGGGTTTTCCTCTCTTTTATCTCTGTTTTATCCTGCGATTTTGCTTAGTTCCGTTATCGATTTACATTTATGTATCTGGTACCTTGCCTAGGCCATCTATCGTAGGGTTTATTACTTTCTCTACACGTACTATATGCATAGTGTATAGAGAAGGTATTGCATTACGCCCAAAAATTCGATACCGAGATTTCACCGGAAATAGAGGTTTAGGGTCCCCTGTATCCAAACAAAGCATTTTTAGAAAAATATCCGTGTATCTGTGAACACGATAACTCAAAAACTAACCAAACTTTGTATATAAGTCTAGTATCTTCCAGGGATGCGACACGAATATTTTGAGAAAAATCTCTTCAATATAAATTACCCTTTACATGAACAATACTTTCGAAAAGTTTGAGTTTCTCAAATATATATATATATATATATATATATATATATATATATATATATATATATATATATATCTTATTTTAGATGAATTTTGGTGGATTTTGCATAACTAGTAATCCGTAACAGATAGACAAGAACTTACTACACAAAATGTTCAGGTAGATTTCGTTGAAACACGGAATTTATAATACATATATTTTTTCCGTGGAGTTTGCCAATTTTGAGGTATTTCTTTGTTATTGGTTTCAATTTTAAAATACTTAAAACTATTCACATACGGGAAAATGTCAACTCCTGGCAATGCAAAGAAACAGTTTTCATCCACTGGCAAACCGCTTTTAAAATATATTATAGTTTTAGCCTAGTGTATTCCATTATTTCCTTTATACTTAAAGGAAAGCATTTCTGCTAATGTTTATCTCGATCAGCATATAGTATATAGAAGAAAGCACAATATCATATGATCAGATTAATATATGGGGAAATTCAACATGATTTTTGTTAGCATGAACATGAGCAGTATATTCAGAGGATAACAGCAAACTTGCGATAACATAGCTTTCAAGTGTGGGGTAATGGGATTCTCGAGAAAAATACTATCGCATGTAGATAGATGGAAGGCAGATATCTTTATTAATGTCAAATTATTAATGGTATTACACAAACATGCATGAGTGGATGACCATGCATATATATTTGGGATACAAGTTAAAGGTGACAAAAGGAAACAAAAGCAAAGAAAAAGAAAACTGATAAATGAATTGACTAACTGAATTTGGTCTAGCTTGATGAACTTTAGCTAAGAAATTTGCCATGTTTTATCGGTTGCTCTGGTCAGCCAGTAGTTTCCAACATGCCAATCTGCTTCTTGCGGGAGTTGCACAGTTTTTCTTTTAGTTTAATTTATCGCTGGTTATCCCACTATGCATATTCCGCCAGAATGGGGAGATTTTGCTACCAGAATTATCTGTCACTTATTGTGCCCTCCAACATCCCAACCTAACCATGGCATTCACGATCTTTCCTTTGTTCTTAAGTGAAGTATATACGCTTATATACCTCAATGTTGTTTTATTTCTATGCTACAACAAGAGAAGGTTTAATTTTACAACTATTTAGTTGATATCTGATAATTATTGGCTCTCTTCATATGCTTTATCATTTGTTTCACCTCTTTGTTACACTGACCCCATGCCTATTCTTTTCAAAACTCTTTCGAGTTCAGCAGCCTGGAGACGAATTTTTCGCCTGGTATACATAACATATGGAATATAGAATAAATTTATCTCTTCACATCAACCAGTACTTTACTGCTGTTATTTTATAGTGCAGTATGTCTTCATAACATCCCACCTCTTGCAAGGCGTCCTCCGTGGTGTAATTTTTATTATGCTAACTTCATATACCCAAGATCACGGGTTCAAACCTGGTGGAGGACGATGGATTTCTTCGGGCGTAAACATCCTTAGCATGGCTTCCTTTGGAAGAGAAGTAAAGCTGTTAGTCCCGAGTCGTAGATTTACGGCACGTAAAACAACCTCAAGCCTGATAAAAGAGGCATCTGAGCAAAATTAACTGTCTTTCACGCCCAATGGAGAACGGGACAGCAGTTAAAGAGCGTCCATAAATAAACTCCATTTCATTTTATATATAAAAGCATCCCACCTCCTCCAAATGGTCGCTTATTTACCCAAGTTAGCGGTCTCAAACCCGGCGGAGGACGATGGATGACTTCGGGCGTAAAAATCCTTAGATCGTAAAAGAAAAGCCTGATAAAGCGGCATCTGAGCAAAATTAAGCGGTCTTTCACGCCCAGTGTAGAATGGGACGCTGAGAACACTGAAGTCATAGAACGTCCATAAATGAAAGTCCATTTTGATTTTTTCTGCAAGACTACAGAATTAGATGTGCTTTTTGAAATTCCAAGAACTCTTTTCCAAATTGTTAGCTGGGCTATTGTATACATACCTAATGGCATAATTCCCCGTATTTTATGTTTGAAGGTATTCCCTCGTGCAAAAAAGAAGTTTCAGAACTCAACTGGGCTATTTCAAACTAAAACCGGTAACTGGAGAACTGTACGATCTACCTTCTTTAACCCCACTTGCTTATGAGTGGAGACTGCAAGTAGGTCACGCTCATTGAGAGGGGCAAAGCGAAGGTCGTCCACGCCGATTCTTTTATCTTATCTCTCTTTTTACGTAACATGTACTACTCCAAAAACAATAAAAACTAGTGTTACATTATAATGCATAATAATATATTAATACTGTTGCGATAAACATTAGCATAAATTGTCGCTTTTACTTGCTTCTTTAATTTGTTTTTTATTTTTTTATTCTATTTGTTTTATCTTTAAACATCCCCTTTGAGTTCAGCAACCCTTAGCGTAGAAAAAATACCTGAACACGTTCAATTTCGAGGCAGTAGTCAACCTGATAGAAACAGAAAAGAGGAAAATGGAGTCATTTTATAAGAAATGAATTATTTTATTTAAACATTTTCGAACGTGAAGACTATACGTTATATACCAAGGACAAAATAAACGTCGTTTTGAACATTTAATCGGTACATAAATTTTATTTGTCATGTATAAATAATACTGGTCATCTCAGAAAATTCACTACCTATTGTATTTTTCACTTATTGATAAAAAAACACCATAATAATTAAAACCTATTCTAGCATATTAGACTATTCCAATATGCTTCCATAATTTTTAGTTTTAACTAAGCATGTTATACTCCGCTGACCGTCTTACACAGTTTGTCATGTAAAATATCTTTAATATACGTATTTTAATCAAAATTGTTAGAGCCATTTATGAGAAAACAAAAATTTCGAACATTTTTCCGTATAAAGGGAGTTTGGAGTGAAATATTTTCTTGAAAATATTCATGTCGAATTCCAGAAAGACTATAAACAAGTCTGGTAAGTTTTGTATTTAACAAAATTTCTCAAAACATGTACCGATATGATCTTGGTATCAAATTTTCAGGTGGAATGCAACATTTTCTGTACTAAATAGTGTATAGTAGTCGATAGACAATATAAGAATTATAATATGCAGAACAAATTATCATTTTTATAAATTTTGACCTTAAATTTAAATAAAGGTGTAAGCTAAGATTTTGGAAACAACGTATATCACAGTGGTTATTATTAAAAGGAAATGTACTTAGCGGAGACGTATTGCACACAGAATATAAATGAATGAATTACCTTTCATGTGCCCCTAGAAAGTACCATTTGTCATTTCTCTTAATGCTGCTTTTTCACATGAAGTAACAGGTGTTAGTGACAAAGTGCTGCATAAAGTGATCTAACTTATTGCTTCCTTTCTAAAATTTTGCTGTAGAATTTAAGGAGCTATCTTTCCTACTAAGTGATGCTGAAATGACCTTCTGACAGTGTTCGTCACCTTAACAGCATTTTATGTGTAAGAACTTGAAAAATCTGACGCGTTACACTCACATGACTTTCTCTAGCTACTCTACACACAAACTTTTTACAAAAGATAATTCTTCTTTCAACACCACGCTAATCGAGATAAACATTAGCAGAACGTTCTTATTACTTAATCCTTATAAGTAGACTGGTACTAAGGGAATGCACTAGGCTAAAGCGATAGTCAAATGTTTTAAAAGCTGTCGTTATGCGATTATCATTGCAAATTGCTTCTTTGCTTCGCCAGGAGTAGAACAAAAGAAAAACAGACACCCCTGTCCAAGTACTTCACAACTGAAACTAATAACAAGGAATCCCTCGAAAACGGTAAGCTCCACGAAAAAAAAATGTATATGACATAACTTGTGCATTTTTACAAGAAATACGTTTTTTGTATAGTAAGTTTTTATCTATCTCTTACGGTTTACTAGTTATGCCAAATAAGCAAAACTCTTCCAGAATAAACAGGAATTTAGAAGCTATTCCTAGAAAGTTCAAGATATACATTTTATTTGTGATAGAAATGGCTTATTTTGATTAAAATCGTTCGAGCTATTTTTAAGAAAAACAACATTTTAGAAAATTGTTCCATGTAAAGGGTAGTTAAGGGTGGGGGGATTCTCTTGAAAATCTTCGTGTCGCATCCTTGGAAGATACCAAACTTAAACAACAAGTTTCGTATTTAACCGTGTTTTCGTTTTTGAGCTATGCTGTCCACAGACACACACACGAACCTGTTTCTGAATATGCTTCTTTTTTTAATCAGGGGGTCTTAAAACATGTATTTCCGGTAAAATCTCGACATCGAATATTTGGTAGGAATACAGTTCTTCTCTATCCCTATGTACATTGTATATACGGGACTAGAGAAAGTAAAAAAAATCTGATGTGTTCCATTCAAATAACTTTCTTTGGCTGTTCCATATATACAATTCGTACACAAAATTATTCGAGATAAACATTAGCAAATTATTATTATATATTATTAGCAGTTCTTATCACTTTCTTCATTGTAAATTGAAAGGAAATAAAGGAATATATTATACCAAAGCGGTTCGGTTTGCTTTACATGGTCCTGTTTGAGAAAATGTAGTTCAAAACAAACCAATAACAAGAATATTTTAAAAATGGTCAATTCTACAAGATAAGCGTATATGACATAAATTGTATATTTTAACGAGATCAATTTTAGTCTACTTCTCGCCCTTTAATTATTATGCAAAATTCTGCAGAAGCTATCTAGAACTAAAAAAAAAAAAAAAAGATCTTCAGAGGCTGCTCCCAGAAAATTCAATATTTGCATTTTATCTGTGATTTAAATACCTTTAATATACGGTAAGTTAATAAAAACCTTTAGAGATATTTTTGAGAAATAAAACATTTTCAAAACTTTTTCCATGTAAAGGATATTTTAGTGAGGGGTTTTTCTTGAAAATCGTCACGTCACATCCTTGGAATATACTAAACATAATTACCAATGTTGTGTTTAACGGTCTTTTTGTGCTATGCTGTACACAGACACACCCACACACGACTTTCCCTGTTCCACAAACAATTCATTCAAACGATTATTCTACATTAGCAGAATTGGTCTTATTACTGGCTTCCTTTTAAGTAGAACAGAAATAATGGAATATACTAGGGAAAAGCGATAGCCGGTCCCTATGTGAAACAATTGACATTAGTTTCGTTTTACATGGCCTAGAGTGAAACAAGACAGATGAAACGAAACGCGAATTCCGGTTTGTGAAGAATTAAATAGTTTAGTTTAAAATTGAAGTAAATAACGAGGAATATCTCGAAAGTGGTTAAGTATACAAGAAAAACATATATGACATAAATTAGGTATTTTAATGAGGACCTTTTATTTAGCAAAATTCATCCAGAACAAAGAGGTTTACAGAGACCCATAAAATTCAAGAATACATTTTATTTGTGATGTAAATATTTTGAATATGCAGTAATTTAATCAAAATCGGTAAAGACATTTTTGAGAAAAACAAAGCTTTCAAAAATTTCTTCATATAAAGAATACCTATGTATATTTGGGGGGGATTTTTTCGAAAATTTAAAATCTAAATACCAAGATTGGTATGAAAGTCTTTTCGTTTTTGAGCTAGGCTGCCCACAGATACACCTGGACTTTTTTTTTAATTCAGGGGCCCTCAAATATATTTTCGGTAATAACAACTTTGGGTGGAATACAATACCTTCTCTAGCTACTGTGTGCACTGTATACACATTTTACGTAAACATTGACTACCGCTTTGGTAGGATTCCGTTATTCCCGGTTTTGTCTAAAAAGGAAATATCTAATAAAACGTATTTCAGCTAATGTTCATATTATTTATCCTGAAGTAGTAAACAGTTTTATAGAAGGTACATAGTATTCAGTAACTAGGGAAGATACTCTATTCAACCAAAAAATTCGATGTCCAGATTTCAGCGAAAATATCTTTTTAGAGGTCCCCCGAGTTCCATAAAAAAATTTTAGAAAACCTTCATTTCCTTGGAAGACACTGAACTTAGATAACAAGTTAGGTATTTAACGGCTTTTAGTTTTTGAGCAATGCAGTCCACAGAAAAACAAAACTCACACGGATCTTTTTCTAAAAATACTTTTATTTATAATCCCGGGGTCTTGTATTGTGGTCAAATCTTGGTATTGAATTTTTGGGTAGAATACAATACGTCCTCTGTCTACTACTATGCTATGTGTATACATATGTATATATACTAATTAGAGTTGGATATTTTTCTGGTATCTGAAAATGTAAAACATTCAGGGCTGTCAAAACTGTCTCACGCTATTCTAATCCACTCTTTTCATCACAATTTTCCACCCTCATTACTTATATTCCAGTGTTTTTTTTACGATTCTTTGCACTTTATTCCATGCTTATGTGTGAACAATCGCTTCTTGAGAAGTGATATTCATTTTGATCATTTTAGCTATACGTTGGTGATTAATCTACAAAAACTTATTTTACGAACAGCGGCGTCATAAACAAACAATTGAAATCACTCGATGCTCATGCGTTACCAACTTTAACGTTCTCTGAAATGTTTCAGTAGGGCAAAGTGTAAGCCTGGTTTAACTGACTTACCTTACTAAAGCTTCGGCTTAAGCTTAAACTGTGAAACCGGCCTGAAGTGTCCTATATTGGTGTCTGGTCTAACAACTGGTTACATTCTGTATACATCATATATGGAAATAAAAGCAGCTTTATAAATCGATAACTATTACACGTATCCAAGAGAGAGAAATCGAAACGGTGGAAACTACATGGACAGATCGAAAAAAGGATACGCTTATAATACACGATCTGTAAGTTGGCCCTTGGCTATTAGAAAAAATAATGAAATACCCATCATCTGTTTCTTTCTCCGCCCTCCTTCTTTTATGCCGAACCAGGCAGAGTAGAAACGCGGATGCTCCTTATTCATGTTTGCTTTTCACTGTGTGAACATAATAAAGTTTTAAAATGGGCTGACTTTCAAAGCAAAGAAATTCAAGAGTTCTCCATATTCGTGTTAGAAATTGTCAGTAGAAAAAGTGCGGACTTAAAACTCGTGCACTATGACATTTTAAGGTCGCAAGCGGTTAATGAACTCAATGTTAGCAGAAGAACTATCAGGAAGAAGAGAAATTGTCTTGTCTGGGACATTGGAGAAGATACTGCTTGCAGAGACATGAAGTGTAAGTGATGGAGAGAGAGAGAAAAAGGCACGAGGGAGAAAAAAGATACCAGATGACAGACAATATCAAGATAAATGATCCACATGCGGAGACGCAAGAAAGGCGAAGTAAAGAGAAGAGTACAATGAGCTGTCCTCAAGCACGGATTCTTGATTGACTGATTCAACATTTAGTAAAATATATTACTTTTTATACATTATAGGCAAAGAAACAGAATATTTTTGAAATGTTGAAATGAAACTCCAGATACAATGAATCTGTATGTCATTTGCTTGTAAGCATTATTTCTTGAAAATGACGTCCTGCAAATGCCCACCACCACTTGCAATCACTTTCTCAAAACTCCTTGCAAGTGATGTTTCGACATTCTTTATGCATTGCTGTCTTGAATTCTTGAATGTTTTTCCATTTTTCTTTTAGGTACTTTTTACTATTTTACTTTTAGGTATCCCCATACAAATAAATAGCATTCTGTTAAGTATGAGTATAGTGCATGCCAGGATATGTCGCAAGTTCTTTATACGACATGATTTTCAAACAAATTTCGCAATTTCGTAATAGATATGCGTACAGAAATCCTACTACACCGTTTTGTTGAAACCAAGTCGTTCTGTTGATACGAAGATTTCTTCTTCTCAATTGGTTACATAAGAAATTTTTAATGAATATGACATAAGAGCTTCATACAGAGTTTGCGCCGGCCAAAGATCTTCAAAGATCTTCAGAACATTTCCTTTAGAAAAGAGAGTTCTCGAAACTTATAGTTTTATCAATTAAGGGACTGCTCATTAAATTGTGGAATATCCAACATTTTTCTTATTTACGAAGCCGTTCAAACTACAGAAGACTTTATCAGGCATCCACAAATTGAAATATCATTTTTTTCATGTTGGACTTCATTCGACAAATGTTTGGAAAAATAACACATATTTAGTTCCCAATTATATAATATATGTACAACTTCTTGTACAGGTTAATCTTTAGTCAGTATTCCTCCTACACTGGAGAGGCTTAATTAAGTGTCAGAGAATATCTTCCGACCGAACGCATCAGAGTATTCATTAAAACAACTCTTAACAGTCTCGTTATTTTCATTACTACGAACAGACTTTACTTTACCTAAAGGTTTCTTATTTTCTCTAAATTATGAAGCCAGGTGTTAATTATATGAGCAGAGAGTACAGGATCATGACGATGGAGCTGAAAGTGGCAGCGAAACACCTGCAAACAATTTGGACGAATTTCCTATTTACAAAATATGATTTTACAGCTAATTCTCGTTACTCAAAATCCAATTTTCCATGGGTAATAAATTTTAGTAATCACACAAAACAATGCCATGCATCGAAGCTTTCTTAAATAATTCATGTATCAAGAACATCAAAATTAAAATTCCCATTACACTGTGTACCTATTCTACAGTAAACTTAGTATAGTGTGTTTACATGTGTAACGTGTTCACAATAACCTGAAATTTCATAAAGTAGTTCAAGCATAGGAATTCCAAAGCAGTTGGCTTCAAGTTACCTGCAAGCAAACCATTATTACTACAAAGAAACAAAACAACAGGCCAAGGGGCACCAATAAGCAGGTACTGTCTGCAAATACCAAATTATTGTACGAGGATTGGAGCTGGTTTGTTGTCTGCGACACCAAAAGTTTTCCAGTCATATTCTAACATTATTTCCATCATTCCTGGATTTAATGCTTAGAAATTCCTATGCCTGGTTATTATAGAATAATCCACAAAATGACTTCTGAAAGTTATGGCAAAAATTGTTCCCTTCAGAATACCCATCTGTGAAAAGGAGACAAAATTGCCTATATCTATAAATAATAATTTAGTGCCATAAAACTTCTGTTTTAGATTTATGTAGCCTTTGAATCAAATTGAAGTAAGAAAATACTTTTTGCCTATTTTAGAGTTAACAATTAATTTGTGAGAGTTCTCAAATCTTCAAATACTAAGCTATCTTTGTAGAAGAAACTGACAAAGGAGGGTCTGTTATATACTCTATATAGAACACCCGTCTGCGTAACATAAGTATCAAATATATATTTTTTAATCTTTTTTATCTAGAGCTTTCATATGTCAGTATCAGCTTTCAAACTAATCCGCATTATTTACATTACATTATAAATCATTTATAGCTGTGTTCCTCCTTATAAGTAACAGAATAAAAACGATGAAAATAAATGTTGTAATGTTATGTAACATTAACCATTGTATTCAGTACATTTTAAGAAAAACATTGGTCTCAAATCTAAGATAATGTAAATGTTAAATACCAAAAGCTATGAGATATCATAAAAATAAAAACTTTTCACAATAAAATAATTTTAAATATACTCTAAGAGCACAGTTTTCGAATTGGTGTCATTAAATTACGAATTAACTAAAGTTATAAATGGATTGAATTATGCTTAGGTTCGCCTATAAGTTTGTAAACATTTTTCAGAATTTGTCTCTTCAGGATGAACGTTTTTAGTAATTAACATCACAATGTTTACTGCTTCTTGATACTATATTAAAGAGAATGACGTTGTATACTTTTTAAAATATGGCTTCCATTTTGAGAAATACATTACTAAATAGCTAAGAATTTTAAATTATAAGCAATAGTTTTATATAATAATTAGTAGTTAAATTAAGTTAAATGTTATAGATATTTCTAAAAAATTTCTTAACTGTAAAACCTTAAATCTTAAACTTTTTAAAATAATGGTTCGGAGAATTCGTATTTGAGTAACGAATCTACACAATAATTAATAATTAAATAAACACGTACGTAATCTTGAAAAGGGTAAGAAGAATGCTCTTTGTTTAGCAATTAGAATAAATTACAAGAACAAATTTGATACTGTACATTTTTCATACGTTGCGGATCATTTGACTTTGCATTTACTTCTTTCTGAACTAATAGAACAATTAAAATGGTTATCTGTTCAAAGTATAAATATACTATTAGACTTAACTCGATGGTACAACAGTTCGCAATGGACCAAGGCCTACCACCCGGCCACTGCATTCCCCATCTCGGCTCGAAGGCGAGGTCCAGAAATTAATTCATTTCATTATTATCCTCCAACTAAAATGTATACTCGACCGAAGCTTCAATAAAATATTTTTTAATTCAAGATAGTCCAATAAAAGTTCTTAATTAGTTAATTGATAAATTTATAATATTTGATGAAGGATCAAAAACTGAAAATTAGTTAGTTTTCATTTTCAGAATATGGTTCTAATAGTTAATTTAGTTGAAGGAAGAGAAGTTCTTTTATTATAAGGTATGTAATAATATGGGTGGAGGGTGAGAAGTGATCAGCGAATGCGGTCTTCTCGATCTGGGTCGCCACTTGTCAATCAAGTAGCTCCTCAACTTATGAGGCTGAGTGCACCCCGGACCTGGTCCTCCGGCGGGGGAAAGTTCCCCATGCCGGTACCGAGAATCGAACTCAAGTCTTCTGCTTGGCAAACACCCGCGCTTCCACCGCGCTAAGGAGACGACCATGAAAGGTCATTCACCTTGTTTACTTTTTTCTAAACTAATAAGATAATAAAAGCTCCATCGCACGACAGCTCACAAGGAACCTTGGCCTACCGCCCGGCGTCCCCCATCTCGGTCCATGACAGACGTTATGAATAGGGTGTAGTATTGGAGGGCAGGAAGTGGTCAGTGCCTCGAACCCCCGGTCAGTTAATGGGGTCCTCATGACCTGGAGCTGCTACTTCTCCATCAAGTAGCTCCTCAAATGGCCCCCCAGGAACTTCACGAGACTGAGTGCATCTCGGTCCAGGTCTCCCAGTGGGGTAAAATTACCCATGACGGTACCAGGAATCGAACCCAGGTATTCCGCGTGGCAAGCAGCCGCACTACCACCCACTAAGAACATCACCATAAATATACTATTACACTATTGAAATTAGCTTTTAAGGAAAATAATTGAAAATATCATATTTAGATAAATAAAAAATGTAGTATATCTGAAACTAAATCAAAATTATACAAAAACAATTGGTGAATAGTATATAAAAACCCTGACTGATGTATTATAATTTGCATCGAAATATAAACGAATTTTTTAATTTTAGAAATTTCACAGATCGGTATTTTTAAAGTAAAAGGATATTAATTTGGGACTTACCGCCTCGTGGAGGCGACATCGCCCCGCTCTACAGCCAACAGGAACTTCTTCTCGTCCAGCGAGAGTTGAGCCATCTCTTGATGAGGTCTGATGACGTTCTCTTCCTCCATCATCCCGTGGATGCTGTGCCTCTGCAAAACACCAACATTGTTACTGTAGCTTTTTCTCCCTGAGGGAAGCATGTGGGCTAATGATTTCATGTTTGGGTACACGGAAACATCGCAAGGCACGTTCAGAAACACACTGAATCATTACGCTACTTTGCTTCACTTCCAAGCAAAGAGGTCAAAATATATTCCCCTTACTGTTTTAACATAGCGCATCCCATAACCTGCCTGTATTCTCTTTTCATAATCAAATATAAACTAATTGTAATTTGTATTAAGCCTTAAATCTTATGGATAATGGCATCATGACACAAAAGCATAATTAAAAAGAAGCTTTAGTCATATTTACACAATCATCAATAGCATAAAAGGGTTTAAAACTAGCAATTACACAACCATTTTCTAAAAAATAAGAAGTGGTAACCTGTGATATTTTATTACATATCTTTAGGCCTATTATTAGGTAACTTGACGTCATTTGGTTCAAACCCGGCGGAGGACGATGGATTTTTTCGGGTGTAAAGATCCTTATTATGACCTCCTTCGAAAGGAAGTCCCATATAGGTTTATGGCACGTAAAAGAACCTCAAGTCTGATTAACACCCATTAATTTTGTCTCGGAGCAAAATTAAGCTGTCTTGAACGCCCAGCATAGAATGGGACGCTGAGAACCACAGCCGTTAAAGAGCGTCCATAAATAAAACTCCATTTTGATCCCATCTTATTTAATTTGAAGTTAGGAATATCCAAATTCAAATTATTTCTTGTATTATGTGTATTAAACCCGTCTTTCCTCTGTTAGGTGTTTATTTTTAAACAATGAATATATAAGTTTATTACTGTTGATACGTTTTAAAAAGAAGCTTACTTACAATGCTTATGCTCAGATTTATTTAACACCATTGTAATAACGTTTTTTTCTTGTTTTTTTTTCGTAAAATCAAAACATGTTATGTGACTAGAGTTATCCCAAAATATCAAAGACATTATATGGAAAACATTTCGGTCATCGAACGGCGATGAGTAGTTGTTTCCTAATTTAACCGTAGGACAAATAAATTCCATCCTGCTCATAATTACGTCAGAAAAAAAATGTGTATTACATTCACATAGCTCTCTCTAGCTATTCTATATACAAACAATTCTTATTAAAGATTATTTTCTCTCTATCATGTTAATCGAGATAAACATTAGCAAAATTGGTCTTATTACTAGCTTCCTTGTAAGTAGAAGGGAAGTAAGAGAATACTTATGCTAAGGCGATACTAAGATATTTTAAAAGCTGGTCATTATGTGAAACAATTGATGTTTGTTGCGATTTGCATTTTGTCATTTGAGAAAATGTATGTATTTAAAAATATAAACAAAAACAATAAGAAGGTATATATTGAAAATGGTCAATTCTACAAGAAAAACGTGTATGACATAAATTATGTGATTTAACGAGATCTACATTTTTGTGTACCAAGTTTTGTCTATCTCTTACGGTTTAACCGTTATGCAAGCTTCTGAAAAAATCATCCAGAATAATGAGGTCTTTGGGGATATTCCCCGCAAATTCGATATATATATATATATTTATTTCTAATGTAAATCGCTTTAATCAAAACCGCTAGAGCTATTTTGAGTAAAACAACATTTTCAAAACTTCTTCCATGCAGAGGGAGGATTTTTCTGAAAATCTTCGTGTCGTGTCCTTAGAAGATAATGAATACAATTACAAAGTTTGGGTATTTAACGGTCTTTTCGTTTTTGAGCAATGCTATTCACATACCCACATGAACTTTCTCCTTAAAGAGTTTTTTTTGGAGCTCCGGGGACCTGAAAACTTATATTTCCGGTGAAACCTTGACATCCAATAAAATAATACAATAATACAATACCTTCTCTAGTTGCTGTGAACATTATATGTCCTTACGTGCTAGAGAAAGTGAAAATAGGTCACAACAGTCAGCTCATCTTCTGGAATGAGTTTTTGAAAGTAATTATTTTAATGAAGCCTAATTACACTCTACTAATTGTTGTATCACAATGTGGTCAAGGATTTTAGGAAGATTGGTGATATATCGTTTCAAACATATTATTTAATGCAATAATAAAATATATCTGGAGCTATTCCTGTTCCACTTATTTTAACTCATAATAAACTTATTTCATGATAAAATTATCTCGGATACTTTCCGCCACATAGGAATGTCAATGAAGTTGCCGCCGCAGTCAGGGGCAAATATTTCTTTCCTCCAATTGTGAACGATACAGATAAATCACAGTTGAATTCCGAACAGTAATAGATACTCCAATTCCTAAACGCTTAATTTGGGACTTTGCCTTTCCCCTCTCTTTCTCTTACCCACTGACACACTCATTCTCCTATTCTGCATACTATCTTACGCTAACTTTAATTGTACATCACGACTGTCTCTCCCAAATGAAGGGATTCAAGTTAACGACACGCAATGTACTATGCCTTCATTATATCCCAAGGCCGCAACCGCCTTATATATGTATCGGTATTATACTACTGCGCAAAAGCGGCGCAGGATATGTCAAGGGTACGTTTATTAGCTTTGAACTAGCTCAATCATGGCTTTGTCTTCGTGTTGTGAAGTGTTTGGACAGTACACATGTTGCATGTGATTTCCTTAGGAATGTTATTCTCTTATTAGTCTACGGAAATTCCCTCCAACAAATTCACCCAACAGCGTATTTTTATGTGCGATACATATGTGAAAACTGAATAATGTAGAGATGTGTGTAACATTTCAGCAGCAAGCTCCGAACTATTCAGTTACGGGTAGAGACACTATGAAATGTTTGATGAACAAAATTTAAAAGAACGGGATCGCACAACGCCAAACCAAAGAAGTGAAAGCGATATACTTTAACGGGGGAAAAGCTAGATGAAATTGGTTCTGTATTCAAACGCTCACCTAAGGAGTCTCTCAGCTGTGTTACACTGCAAGTAAGTGTTTAACAAACACTTCGTTCATACAACTAATATACTTTTAAATCTAAAATCCTGCTGTGTGACTATAGTCCAGAAATAATGAAAATTACGCAAGAACTCATGCGTATGAATGGTAATAAGATAAATACTCGTTACATGGTAGTAATACTCATCAGTATGTAACCCCAGAGTATTGCAGACTAGGTGTGGAGCAAGTACTCAAATAAAACGAAGACACTGTATAAACTTACTTTTTATTTGTCAGTCTACATGGAATCGTGAAACAACTCGCACAGAATCGTTTATAGGTATCTGTTGTATTTTGCACTTAAGGACATGAAATGACTTTAGAGATATTTCAAATATAATTAAAATCCTGAAAATTATGTGTTCTTTTGACCAGAGCTTGCAAAACATATGTATTCCTAGGTTACATGGAACAGAAACTGTATATAAAAGATTGATTATACATTGAAAAATCTGATGTGTTCCATTCACCTGACATCCTCTACATCTATGCAACAAATTGTTAAAAAGCTTAGCTTATATTTACTTCATGCTAATCGAGAAAAAATAGCATAAATATTCTTAATCCTTGTTACTTTTTAAGTAGAAGCGGAATAAGGGAATAGGTTAAAGCGATAGTCAAAAGCTGGTTGGTATGTGACTGAAGTTCCTTTGTATGTATGAACAGGAGTTCACAGAGACCTGTGTGAGAAAAGTTAAGTTTTTCAAAGCTGAAACAAACAAGAAGGAATATCTTAAAAACGATCAACTCCACATAACATAAATACAACATAAATCGTGTGTTTTAATGTGCTCTACATTTTTTTGTGTGGCAAGTTTTTTATCCATTTCGTACGGTTTGCCAGTTATGCAAAATTCCGTAAAATTCACCCAGAATAAAGTCTTCAGAGGCCATTCCCAGAAAATTCAAAATATACATTTTATTTGTTAAGTAAATATCTAAATATTTGATATTTTAATCTGAATCACTAGAGCCATTTTTTAAAAAATCAAAATTTTTGAAAAAAGTTCCATGTAAAGTGTAGTTTGGGGTGGGCGAATTTTTCTCAAAATATTCGTGTCGCATCCCTGGAGAATACCAAGTTTGGTATTTTACCAACTTTTCGTTTTTGAATTATCGTATTCACAGACACGCGGAACTTTTTGTGAAAATACTTTTTTTTTTTTGGATACAGGGGGCCCTAAAACGTATATTTCCGGTGAAATATTGGTATTGAATTTTTTGGTGGAGTGTAATAAATTATCTACACACTATGTAAATAGTACGCATAGAGAAAGTAAAAATTCAAGTTTGGTACCTGTGGATAAAATTTAACTGTAGCTATCAAAGTTTGCACCCATTATTTCAGTATCAAGGTTAATGCTTTTAAAATGTTGCTATCTAGCGAAATATTCCATTGAAATATGTGTGTAAATGAACGGCAAGCCAGCAGGAGAAAATAATATGTGCTGTTTTGTGTACTTTTAACTTTCTTATAGTTGGAAACAGCTGTAACCAATTCCAGAAACCGACATCCTATTAACGTTCTCTTCTAACAGCAGCGCTGAGTTGTATTGGTTTACCCTTTCACTTGTCTCATGGTCATTTCCACACCGGATATTACAAGGTTAATGTGCGTTATTAAGCTTCAAATGAGGTAAGTGGCCTTTTTGTATACGCTAACAAAATATTTTAAATATGTTATTAATCTCTCTAGCCCATTTGTACAATCATGTTGGGTAGAGAAAGCATTGTATTCCACACACAAATTCGATGTCGGATTTAACCGGAAATATGTTTGAGTTCACCCGAGTCAGAAAAAAGAAATATTAAAAACGGTGTGTTTGTGTTTTTACTTTCTCTATATGTATTATGTATATAGTGTAAAGAGGAGGTATTGCACTCCAGCCAAAACTTGAATACCAAGATTTTACCGGAAATATATGTTTTAGGGTCCCCTGTAAAAAACAACAACACATTTTCAGAAAAAAATCCTTATGTGTATCCATGTGTCAGTGAACACGATAACTCAACAAGAAAACTCGATAAAATACCAAACCTGGTATTTTGTTTTAGTATCTTCCAGAGATACGACACGAAGATTTTCAGAAAAATCCCCTAGACCCAAACTACCCTTTACATGGAACATTTTTCTAAAATTTTGATTTTCTCAAAAATGGCTGTAATGATTTTGATTAAAATATCGTATATTATATATATTTTTCTGGCAAATAAAATGTACGTCTTAAATTTTCTGGTAATTGCTTCTGAAGACTACTTCATTCTGGGATTTTGCAAAATTACCACACAGAAAATGCAAAGCACTATAAATCAAACAATTTATGTCACATACATTTTTTTCGTGGAGTTAATCGTTTTTTAGATATTCCTTGTTTTTGTTTTCACGTTTAAAAAACCAGTACCTTTCTCATACAGGAATTTGTCAACTCCTGTCCATACAAACAAAGGAACTTCAGTCACATAGCAACCAGCTTTTGGCTTTCACTTTAACCTATGGTACTCTCTTATTTCGCTTCTACTTACAAGGAAGCAAGTAATAAGACTATTTTTGCTAATTTTTTCTCGAGCATAATCTTTTTAACAATAATTTGTTGCACAGATGCAGAGAAAATCAGGTAAATGGAACACATCAGATCATTTTGATAGAGTGTAACACTCGCTGATATTACGATTGGCATCGCAGGCTACGAAACTGTTGCCATATGGAATGAACATAGAGCAACAACATTAAGAGAAGTGGGTTTTACTTATTTCGTTTCAGATAGGTAGGTAGATAAGATAGGACGGGACATCAGAATAGTTACCATGCTAACTTCAAATACCCAAGGTCGAGGTTTCAAACTCGTCGGATGCCGATGTTTTTTTTTTCGTGTGCAGAAATCCTTAGCATAGCTTCCTACGGAAGGGAAGTAAAAGCCGCTAGTCCCTCCAGCCTCATAGAGAGGCCTCTGAGCAAAATTAAGCGGTCTTTCACTCCCAATTTAGAATGGGACCCTGAGAACAACAGTAGTTAAAAGAGCGTCCATAAATAACACGTCATTTCCATCTTTTATTTTTGACACATGAGACATGAGGCACGAGACCTGGGAGATGAGGCGTGAGGCGTGAGACCTGGGTAATGAGGCGTGAGGTCTGAGACTGAGAGATGAGGCCCGAGACGTGAGACGTTAGGCGTTAGGCGTGAGGCATGAGACGTGAGACCTGGGAGATTAAGATGAGGCCTGAGACCTGATACCTGAAACCTGAGACGTGAGACCTGGGAGATGAGGTGTGAGGTGCGAGACCTGAGACGTGAGATGAGTCGTGAGGCCTGAGACGTGAGACGTGAGATGAGACCGGGGAGATGAGGCGTGAAACATGAGACGTGAGACGTGAGACGTGAGACCTGGGAGATGGGGCGTGAAGCCTGAGACCTAAGACCTGAAAGTTGAGGCGTGAGACAAGATACATGAGCGACGAGACATACGTGAGAGACATGACATGCGACACACATGATACACGAGACATAAATGAGGGACATGCCACACACATGAGACGCATGAGACACACGTTAGGCACGTGAGACGTGATATAAAATGAGTGTTTATTGCCGACAATTATTACTGTTTAGCAATGTCATAATTTGAAAGTTACCAAGTTACACCATAAAAAATCATTTATAGAGTACAATGGATTAGCCACCAGTGTATGGGGTATAGTCCTTTGAAAGTTGAATTAGAAGCTTTCTCAATCTTTTGGGTATTAAGTTTAATAGAAACAATTATAAAGCTGTTTTAAATTGTAGTACGCTTTAATTTGTTTATACAGGATGTTTCAAAATGACGCCAAACGAAGATGAGGACCTTGTTGGTCATTACATATGTGATACGTGAATATAATTTTCAGCTCTAAATTCGGCACATATGCACAAAAACTGCCTTAAAATCACCATGGTATAGGCAGTCTTATATAGCCAAATGGCACGTGCCTGGCCCACTCCAAGAGAGATGCCGGTTGGTAGCGAAGTTCCCAATTGCGTGGTATAGGCGTGTTTTATAGACACGCCGGCGCGGCACAGGTCCCCTTAGTAAAAGAAAATGTAGCATGTGGATTTTGTTATGTGTTTCGTATAACAAGTTCTGAGGTTATTTACGTGGCGTATGACAACCGTTGTTCCTTCGCTGCCTAATCCCAAATGTGTGCGATTTTTAAACACACATAAAACTTTAAATAGAAGAGTTTGAAATTTGCTACATCAATTTTCCGACAAGCCAAAGTGTAAGCTAATCGACTGTATCTTAGTTTGGTGTCGTTTTGAAACAGTCTCTATATAAATTCTGACAATTTCGTTTTGAATTATTATGAGAACAAGAGAATTTTGCCTATATATAAGCCAAATCAATAATCAAATCTTTGCAAGTGGCTAAGTGATGAAATTGCAATTTTTTTCATGATCAGCGGTAAAAACGAATGACGATTTTCTGTTTTAGTAAATTATATAAATATTATAACACTCAAATTATTAACAAGAAGTATATTCCAATTGTTAACTCCACAAAAATCCTATTGCACACAAATTGCGTCTACATTTTTGTGTAGTAATATTTTGCATATTTTCTGGTTTACCAGCTATGTAAATGTCATTAAATATATGAAGCTTTCTAGGTTTTGGTTATCACAGAGGGCTTCATGGGATAGCAACCGAGTTAAATTGAAATCCGAGAACTTCAAGTTTTCGACCATGTTGACTCTGTGGTCAAGATGGTGGAAAGCTGAATTTCTCCAACACCAATTTAACTCTGTTGCTATCCCGCGGTGTCATCTGTAATTTGCAAGTGTCATTTAGAATGAAAAGACGGGCTTCAGAGGCTACAACCCCGAAAATTCGAAATGTACATTTTATTTGTCCTTTATCTTTAAAGTATGGTAATTTGATGAAAATCGATCATCAAAAAGTCTCCCATATAAGGGTAATTTAAACTGGAGGAATATTCCAGAGAATCTTTATGCAGCATCACTGGAAGATACTGAATTCAAATACCAGCTTTGGTGTTTCAACGACCTTTCGTTTTGGAGTTAGGTAGATTAATGCAATGACTTTAAACTTCACGAATAAAGTTGCACTTTTTTGACATAACTTTAGAAGTAGTTTCTTTAAAACTATTAAATATATTTATATTTTTTGTATTTATTCCAATAACATAAATTTTACAACAATAAAAATTATTCTTTACTCAAATAATTACGGCCGTTCACACACACAAATGCGAAAAAATCTAAATGGCGTGTTATTTATGGACGCTATTTAACTACTATGGTTATCAGCGTATCATTCTAAATTGGGCGTGAAAGACCGCTTAATTTGTTCAGAGGCATCTCTATAGGCCTGAGGTTCTTTTACGTGCCGCAAATCTACGACACGGGACCTCGGCTTTACTTCCCTTCCGAAGGAAGCCATGCTAAGGATTTTTACATCCGAAAAAATCCATCCTCCTCCGCCAGGTTTGAACCTGCGACCTTGGGCATATGTAGTTAACATGGTAACCATTACACGGAGGGCGAAACACAAACGCAAGGGGATCTTTTTCTAACAGTCTGGTGTTTTCCGTTCACACTAATTTCTCTACCTATTCTGCAACAAATTAGTTTTACAAAAACTTATTTGTCACCATACTTTGTGCTAATTGAGATAAACATAATCAGAAATGGATGTATTGCTTAGTCTCTTCTAAGTAGAATAAGTGCGTTAATTAGAGACTTTTTAAAAATCAGTTGCAATTTGATGACTTCGAAATTCTCTTCTGTTTGAACGACCAGGATGTAAGAAGTGAACGACCTCCCATTTGAGAAAAAATCTAGTAATTTAAAATTTTCAATCCAAAAAGAGGACAATCTTGGAAACTTTTAGCTCTAAATAAAGAAAATAACTATGTTTAAGATGTATGTATGATTTAACGAGACGTACATTGAGTAGTAAACGCTTGTTTATCTGGTACGGTATAGCAGTAAAGCAAAATTCATTCAAAATGAAGACGGCTTCAAGGATATTATGAAAAATTATCATATACATTTTATTTGCCACATAAGTATCTCTAAAATGCGGTAGTTTAATCAAAATTGTTAGACATTTACTTGGGAAAATCAAAAAGTTTGAAAAACCTTCAACCTGCAGCATTCTTGAAATATATTAGACTTAAAAACCAAGGTTGATATTTAACAGATTTTTACTCTCTCTAGCCCCATATGTACAATTTACATAGGGATAGAGAAGGTATTGTAATGCACCAAAAATTCGATACCGAGATTTCACCGGAAATATATATTTTGGGGTCCCCCGAGTCCGAAAAAAGCATTTTTAAAAAAAAAGGTCCGTGTGTGTGTGGGTGTGGGTGTGTGTGTGTGTGTGTGTGTGTGTGTGTGGTCAGCATAGCCCGAAAACAAAAAGACCGTTAAACACCAAACTTGGTATTCAGGTTTAGTACCTTTCAAGGATGCGACACGAAGATTTTCAAAAAAATCCTCCCCCCCCACCGCAAACTACCCTTTACATGGAGAAATTTCGAAAACTCTAGTTTTCTTAAAATTGGCTCTAATAATTTTGATTAAAATCCCGTTTATTAAAGATATTTATGTCCGAAATAAAATGTAAATCTCGACTTTTTTGGGAATAGCCTCTGGAGACCTCTTTATTCTGGATGAATTTTGCTCAACTGCTAAACCGTAAGAGATAGAAAAACACGTGTTACACAAAAAATGTACCTCATGACAAAACACACAATTTTTGTCCTTTACATCTTTGTTGTGGAGGTAACCGTTTTCGAGATATTCCTTATTATTGGTTTCAATTGTGAAGTACTTAAACTTCTCTCACACAGGAAGTGTCTGTTTTTCTTTTATTCTACTCCTGGCCAAGCAAAGAAATGACTTGCAATGCCAATCGCATAACGATAGCTTTTAAAACATTTGACAATCACTTTAGCATAGTGCATTTCCTTATTCCCTTCTACTTATGAGGAACTAAGTAATAATATTCTGTTAACATTTATCTTGATTAGCATTTTGTACAAAGAAGAAGATTTTTTTTTTTTTTTTTTTTTTGCAGCTTAACGTCCTTTAACCTGGTTGGTCATATCGGACGATGAATTAAATTGGTGAGATGATGTTCATATGATCTCAGGGTCAATGGAGCTTAAAGCTACCCGACATTTGTCTTCTCAGGATAAAGGAAAATCCTGAAAAAAGCCTTATCCGGGCAACTTACCCTAAGCGAAATTCGAACGCCTGTTTCATTCGTATGGCTATCTCTACATCTCTGAAACAAATCGTTGTTAAAAAGCTTAATCTTCTATCTACTGCTTTCGAGATAAACACTAGCAGAAATTATTCTTATTTCTCGGTTGCTAATAGGTAGAAGGGCAAAGCTCTAATGAGTTCCATTCACACGATATCCTCTAGTTTTTGGGTAAACAAATGTTTAATTCAAAACATTAATCTGTTATCTGCATCAAGATAATCAAAATAAATTAGTCATATTACTAGCTTCCTTGTAAATATAAGGGAAATAAGAAAATACACAATCTAAAATGATAGCCTCGTCCTTTAAAAACAATTGAAACTCCAATCTCGTTGCTTGCCAGGAGTGAAAAAAAAAATGTCTACCCGTTTGAGACATGTTTAAGAGGGATAAAATTGAAACCAGTAATCCGGAATATCTCGAAAATGGTTAACTCTATACAAATGTATATGACAAACCGTTTTTTTAAAGAGATATAAATGTTTTGTGTAGTAAGTTTTTGTAACTCTCTTACGGTTTACCAGTTATATAAAAGTCATCCAGAATGAAGAGGTCTTCAGAGACTATTTCCAGAAAATTCAAGATAAGATACATAAGATATTTTAATCAAAATCGTTAGAGCCAGTTTTGAGAAGATAAAAATTTTCGAAAAATGTTCCATGTAAAGGGTAGTTAGTAGTGGGGGATGTTGTAGAAAATCTTTGTGTACCATTCTTGGAAGGTGCCAAACTTATAGCCAAGTTTGGTATTTAATGTTCGTTTCGTTTATGAGCTATGCTGCCCACAGACACACACACACACACAATGTATTTTTCTAACAATGTTTTTTTCTGACTCAGGAGACCCCAAAAATATTTCCGATGAAAATTCGACATTGAATTTACAATATCTTCTCCATCCGCAATGTACATTGTACATACGGGCTAGAGAAAGCAAAAATTCCCTCAAAACAATGATGGAATTACTCATTCTGATATCAAGTATCGGTACAAACCAGCAGATTTCATTTAGCTTAAACCTTTTTCAAACAACAAGGAAATAATACCTATAATACATTTTATGTCAATTATTCCATCATGAATGAAGTATCATTGAAAATGCATTTGAGAGGGTGGCTTTATAAATACGTGAACCCTATTGCTCCCACCCATGGAGTTGCAACTGTCACCGATTAAGTGACTGAACTTCGACAAGGAAATTCAATATATCCCTCTATACTGCTTAGCGAGCAACGCTGTACATTGGCGGGACGCATTAAAATTGATCCCTGCTTCAATTCAGGGATGGGGTACACCATTCACTTAACTAGAGGTAGCATCTGATGGCTTGGGTATTGTCCAGTAGATCTGACGTCAAGCTAATGAAACAACTGCTGCCGTTTTTATTTGAACCTTATTTACGTGATTTTGTTGGCTTTTAACAATCAAATTTCTCTTTAATATGTATTTTATCATTCTAGTCGCAAAACTTTAATCATAAACATGTTTTTTTACAGAATTATGCTTGAATTATGTTCTGCATCACAATAAAACCTAATGTGCTCTATGTATATGATATTCTGAACATTTCTGTTGAAATTATTGTTAGGCAGCTTATTTTTTATCTACTTAATGCTCAAATAAACATCAGCAAAAACTTATTCCGTAGTTCCTAAGTAGAAGGAAAACAACAAAATACACTAGGCTAAACCAATAGTTGTTTTAAAATGTGATTTCCATGGGATTGAAGACCGTTTCTTTGCATGACCATGTGTTGACTGGTTCCCTTATGAGAAACTACAGGGTTACTACAAAAGAAATAGACAACTTCAACTGCCTGAAAAACAAAAACTATTAGAGATGGCAACCTAATTATTTTGGAGGTATGTTGAGAAACGCTCAAAGCTTCGTTTGCTACTATTGGTAACGCTGTAGTGTTTTGTTTGTTGTTGCAGAAGCTGAAATGGCGGAAAATCCTGTGAGAAAGGCATATTGCGTGTTGGAATTTGCTAGAACGCAATCAGCAACTGTTGTCCAACGACATTTTAGAACACGTTACCACAAAAATGAAATGATGCGCTCACAAAAACCAGCATCGTCTTCATCATGTCGCAACATGTCGATGCAAAAGTCACGCCGTATGACCTTATCTTCTTCACTCAGAAACTGCAACATCTGTAATCTGTAAGGCATCATGTGCAGACGCTTCCGCAAGATTTTCCATACAGTTTGCTGTGGAATTTGTAATTGCATGCTTGCCCTAGATGTCGATTTCTGTGGGCTTCTTATGTAGGCAGAACAAACACGTTCAACGTTTTCTTCCGAAACTCTTGGTCTTCCCGAGCTCTTCCCTTTGCACAAACATCCCGTTGTCTCGAATTTTCTAAACCAGTCGTAGATTGACTGTCTAGTCGGTGGCGTTTTGTGGTAACGTATTCTAAAATGTCGTTGGACAACAGTTGCTGATTGCGTTCTAGCAAATTCCAACACGCAATATGCCTTTTCCACAGGATTTTCCGCCATTTCAGCTTCTGCAACAAGAAACAAAACACTACAGCGTTACCAATAGTAACAAACGAAACTTTGAGAGTTTCTCAACATACCTCCAAAATAATTAGGTTGCTATCTCTAATAGTGTTTGTTTTACAGGCAGTTGAAGTTTTCTATTTCTTTTGTAGTAACCCTGTATTTTAAAGCCGAAATCAATAAAAAAGGACACCTCAAAAACGGCTAAATCCACGAAAAAAATGTGATAATTATGTGCGTTAAAGAAACCGACATGTTTTGTACCGCGAATTGTTGTCTCTTACAGTTTGCCAGTTATGCAAAATTCAAAATTTAAAAAAAAAAATCAGAATAATTCTCCGGTTTCCCCCCGCTTCCATCGCATTCCACCGGTGCTCCTTAATTCCATATGTCATCATTGCCATCGCGATGCCACAAGTAGTAAAAGCGGCGTAAAACACTATCAAAAGAAAAGACGAAAAACATTCTGACTGTATCTTTCTATGTCTATCCTGCACAGGCTAGCCTGAGTGTAACAATTAACACTAATCTAAATAATGTTGCTTATTACATTGCCTTATAAAAGTAATACAATTATCTGCACTTATACTAGGCTGTCCCAGAAGTACCTGACCTGACATATAGATAGCGGTTGTTGTTTCAAATACAATAAAAGTACCAATCTTAGAAAACTTAAGTTGGAAGATTTTACATTGTTTAGCATTTGTTTTGTAGCCATCAGTAATAAATGCTCTCATCGAATGTTTAAACATAGGTACAACTGGTCATCGTTATGTGATAGACCTTTCAAATGAAAGTATTCTTAGTCCTACTAATATTAAAGATGAGATAGATTCTACTTGGGGGAGTCTGCTCCTTCGTTTGCAAGAGTGAAATATTGAGTGGCAGAGTTTACGAGCTGCCAAGACGCAGTGGTCGACCAAATGAGGTTACCAGTCCAGAAATTGTAAAGAAAATCCATAAAATGTTATTGGATGTCCGTCGAGCTAGCAGATATTTCAAAAAGTTCTGTTCATCGCATACTGACAAAGTTGTATGCAAGGTGGGTGCCGCGTTTACTCACAATAGAACAAAAACAGCGTCGTGAGGATGTTTCAGTCGAGTGTTTGGTAATGTTACGCTGCAATAAATATGAGATTTGCGTCGATTCATAACAATGGATGAAACTTGGCTCCATCACTTCACACCTGAGAAGAAATAACAATAAAAACAGTGGATTAGAAGAGGAGAATTGGCTCCAAAGTAGGCGAAGTCAGTTCCATCTGCAGGCAAGGTCATGGCGCCAGTTTTCTGGAAACGCAAGCGGGATAATTTTCATTGATTATATCAAAAAAGGAAAAGTAATCAATGGAAAATATTATGCGAACTCGTTACGACATTTGAGTGATGAAATCGAGCAAAAACGGCCGCATTTGGTGAAAATGAAAGTTTTCTTTTATCAAGACAGTTCACACGTCCATCGCCAAAGTTCGAATGCTTCCTCACGCACCCTATTTGCCAGATTTAGCCCCCTCTTGACTATTTTCTGTTTCCAAGCTTGGAGAAATGGCTTGGTGGTAGAAGATTTACCAACAATAAAGAGGTGGAGTCTGCAGTTGATTGCTATTTTGCAGAACTCGATATAGTTCTCACTATAAACAATATATCGAAACTATTGAACATCTACAAGTGTATCGAGCTGAAAGGAGACAATTCACACAAATAAATATGTTTTTCTACAACATTTTTGTGCTTTCTTTGTTAGGTCGAGTATCTCTGGGACAGCCCTCTACCTCTAACAGCGTGTACTTCCAGTGAAATCCCACATTGAATTTTTGTATGGAAAACTTGTTTCCACTACTTACTGTATGAAGTAGAGAAAGTAAAAAGGGTTATAATTCCTTTCCAATTTTGTTCTCTCCATATGCTGTAAGTGAAGTAATCGTTTTCAAACATTATATGCTATTTGGACGAGGAAATCTAGGGCTAATTCCCTTCCAGGTGCAAACCGCTGACCCAGCTAAACGTTCTGAATGTTTGCCTTTAACCGTGAAATTAGAAAATCTATATTAAAACAGAACGAGGCAATTCAATTTTGCCCCTCGAACAATGAAAAGTTTTTGTCGCGCGTAGCATGTCGGTAGAAACAAAAGAATTCTGGAGCGTTTTATCACCTTTCGGAGTGCCAACATTTGGAACTGCAACAAAGTTTTAATTAAGTTTGTAGCCTTGCTATCGTCACTCACAGTTCACTGGAACTGCCATGGTTGTCCAAAGTTTTCCCCGTGACACTTCTGATATCTATTTAAATATAATATAAAAGCGCTAATGCACCAGCCAGTTTAACGGAGCTCAATAAATGCTTGTTAAAAAACCTGATGTGTTCCATTAGCATGACTTTCTCTATATCTCTGCTATAAATTATTCTATTTACTTCATGCTAATGGAAAAAAATAGCATAAACTATCTTATTGCTTGCTTCCTTATAGGCAGAAGGGAAATAAAGGAGTATCATAGAGTAAAGTGATAATCAAATATTTTTAAAGATGGTTTATATGGCTGAAATTCCTTTCTTTGTATGGCCAGAAGTTGACAAATTTCCATATTAGAAAAGTATAAGTATTTTAAAACTGAAACCAATAGAAAGAAATATTTCAAAAACGGGCAACTCCACGAAAAAAGCTATATGACACAAATTGTGTGTTTAAAGGAGCTCTACATTTTTGTTAAGCATGTTTTCGTCTATCTCTTACAGTTTAACAGCTATAAAAAATTCCAACAAAATCATTCAGAATAAAAATGCTGTCAGAAGCTATTTCCAGAAAATTCAAGATATACATTCTATATTCTATTTAAATATATTAATATACGATAATTTAATCAAAATCATTAGGAGCATTTTTAGAAAATAAACAATTTTGAACATTTTGTTGGGGGAGTTTTCCTGAAAATCTTCGTTTCGCATCTTTGAAAGATAGGATAAATACAAGTTTTGTATTTAACGGACTTTTCGCATTTGAGCTATGCTGCTCGCATACACATGCACACACACATACATACATACACACACACATTGACAAACACTCGACATTTTTCTAAAAATTATGTTTTGGATACATATATTTCCGTTGAAATATCGTTATCGAATTTTTTGGGTGCAATACAATACCTTTTCTATAGACTATGTACATAGTACATGTAGAGAAAGTAAAAATCTGATGTGTTGCATTGATATGACTTTCACTACAATTATTAAAAAATATTTGTGTACTTATATCATGCTAATCAAGATAAAGTTAGCAAACAGTGTCTTATTATTTGTTTCCTTCTAAGTAGAAGAAATAAGAAAAACAGAGATGGCTAAAGCAATCGTCAAATCTTTTAAAATCTAATGTGAGACAATTGAAATTCGATTCTCTTTTGCATGCTAAAGATAAAGAGATATGAACGAAAGAAACAAGGAATATCTCGGAAACGGTTAATTCTGCAACAAAAAAAAAAAATTGTACGACACATAAATTGTGTGTTTTAATGAGCTCTACATATTTGTACAGGAAGTTTTTGTCTATATCTTAATTTAGTGATCTAGAATGAATAGAACTTCAGAGGCTATTCCTAGAAGTTACAAATATAATTTCATTTATTATTAAAATACTGTATCTTATACTTGCGATATTTTAATCAAAATTGTTTGAGCCATTTTTAACAAAATCAAAATTTTCGAGTTAAAAAACTCTTCTTACAACAACTATGTTTTATCTTCATCATGTTTATGGAGATGATTTATTAAGTTCCTTATAAGTAGAAGGATACATTAGGCTTATTTAAGCTCGAAAAATCTTTTAAAACTAGTCGCTACGCTTTTGGCATAGTCAGGAGAAAAACAAATGAAATTTGAAACGAACGAGGACTTCTCGTTTGGGAAAAGTAAGTATTTTAAAACTGAAAACAACAACAGGGAATATCTCTAAACAGGACAGCACTACAAAATAAACTGTATATGACATAAATAGTGTGTTTTAAAGAGATCTACATTCTTTGTGTAGTAAATTTTTGTCTATCCTTACGGTCTGTAAATTATGTAAAATGTATTTAGAATGAAGAGGGCTTTAGAGGTGATTCCCAAGAAATTCAGAATATATTTTATTTTTCTATATAAAAATGGTTAATATACGGTATGTTAATCAAAACCGTTACAGGTAATTTTTATAAAATCGAAAATTTGCAAAAATGTTCCTTATAGGAGGTAGTTTGAGGAGAAGATAATATTGTCACATCCTTGAAAGATAATAAACTTAAATAATACATCTTTTTTTTTTTTGATTATGCCTATAGGTACACACAGATATCTAACGATATTTTTCAAACAATATCGTCTTTTGGATACAGGAGACCCTAAAACATATATTTACGGTGAAATCTCGGTATTTTTGGGTGGAGTGCAATACCTTCTCCATACACTATGTACATAGAATGTGCAGAGAAAGTAAAAAACGTTTATATTTTCTCTAAAACATACACAATACGTAGAGAGTATTGTATGCCACACAAAAATTCGATAACGATATGTTACTGAAAATACACGTTTTGGGATCCCCTGAAACCAGATACGGTGAAACCTGGGTATCGAATTTTTGGGTGGAATACAATACTTCTCTAGCCCTATATGTACAATGTACATATGGGGCTAGAGAAAGTAAAAACATAACGAGGAGTTTGTGCGGTTTGTCATCAGGTTGCGTGTACGTAGACGAGTCTGTGTAGATTTCCGACGTAAACAAACCAGGTGAAGCGTACAGTATAAGAAATAAAACATTCGGTTATCTCCATATTTAAATATCGTGTCCCTAATTTAGATAAATACCATGTCATGTCAATTCTGCACTATATTTTGTTATGAGGTTTGCGCACGTATGTGTTTTATGATAGGGTGAGAGTCATCAAACGAATATAACGTATTTTCCTGGTTGAATTTCGTTTGGATGTACCCACCATAGATATTTGTATGTATCTTCTCATATGCACGATGCCTAGTAAAGGTGTATTTTGTTCCGCGCACAAACTCATCTTGGGTTATAAAGATGTATTTGAAAAAAAAGTCTAATGTGTTACAATCACACAACTTTCTGTTGCCGTTCTACAAACTTCTTACATAAGATTATTCTTCTTTATGTACCTTGTTAATCCAGGTATTCAGCACAATGTTCTTATTACTTAGTTCCTTATAAGTAGGAAGAAAATAAGGGAATACACTAGGCTAAATCGATAGTCAAATGTTTTAAAAGCTGTTGTTATGCAATTGTCATTAGAAATCGCTTCTTTTCTTGGCCAGGAGTAGAACAAAAGAAAAACGGACACTCCCGCATGAGAAAAGTATAAGTACTTCACAACTGAAGTTAATAGCAATGAATACATCGAAAACGGTAAGCTCCACGAAAAAAATGTATATGACTTAAATTGTGTATTTTAACAAGTTCTACATTTCTTTATAGTAAGTTTTAGTCTATCTCTTACGGTTTATTAGTTATGCCAAATTAAGCAATATTCATACTGAATAAACAGGTCTTTAGAAGCTATTCCCAGAAAATTCAAGATATGCATTTTATTTGTCAGGTAAATATCTTTAATATACGATATTTTAATCAAAATCGTTAGAGCCATTTTTAAGAAAATCAAAATTTTTGAAAAAAGTTCCATGTAAAGGGTAGTTTGGGGTGGGGGGATTTTCTCAAAATCTTCGTGTCGCATCCCTGGAAGATACTGAACTTAAATACCAAGTTTGGTATTTTAGCTACTTTTCGTTTTTGAGTTATCGTGTTCACAGACACACACGGACCTTTTTCTGGAAATTTTTTTTTTTTTTTTTTTTGGTTCAGGGGGTCCTAAAACATGTATTTCCGGTGAGATCTCGACATCGAATTTTTGGGTGGAATGCAATACTTCTCTATCCCTATGTCCATTGTACATACGGGGCTAGAAAAAGTAATAACAAAAAATCTGATGTGCACCATTCACATGATTTTCTCCATATCCCTGCAACAAATAATTCTTAAAAAGCTTATACTTCTATTTACTTTATGCTAATCAGAAAAAATCTGATGTGTACCATTCACATGACTTTCTCCATATCCCTGCAACAAATAATTCTTAAAAAGCTTATACTTCTATTTACTTTATGCTAATCAGAAAAAAATAGCAGAAATAGTCTTATTACTCGCATCCTTGTAAGTAGGAGCGAAATAAGGCACAACCGTAGGCTAAAGTGATAGTCAAAAGCTGGTTGCTATGTCAATGAAGTTTCTTTGTTTATATGGATAGGAGTTGACAAGTTCCAGTATGAGAAAAGTATACGTTTTTCATAGCAGAAACCAAAAATAAGGAATGTCACAAAAACGACGAACTCCACGAAAAAATGTATATAACATAAATTGTGTGTTTTAATGTGCTCTACATTTTTTGTGTAGTAAGTTTTTGTCCATCTCTTACGGTTTAGCAGTTATTCAAAATTTAGTAAAATTCATCCAGAATAAACTACTCTTCAGAGGCTATTCCCAGAAAATTCAAGATATACATTTCATTTGTCAGGTAAATATGTTTAATATCCGAAATTTTAATCAAAATCGTTAGAGCCATTTTTGAGAAAATCAAAATTTTCGAAAAAAGTTCCATGTAAAGGGTAGTTGGGGGTGGGGGGATTTTTCTCAAAATCTTCGTGTTGCATCCCTGGGAGATACTAAACTTAAATACCAAGTTTGGTATTTTACCGACTTTGCGTTTTTGAGTTATCGTGTTCACAGACACACGGACACACACACATACACACACACACACACAGACCTTTTTGTGAAAATGCGTTTTTTGGATATTGGGAACCCTAAACATATATTTCCGGTGAAATCTCGGTATCGAATTTTTGGTGGAGTGCAATACTTTCTCTATACACTATGTACATAGTGGGTATGGAGAAGAAAAATGAGAGTATCTACATTTTAATAAAATTTGGGGAGTAAAAACCTTGTTTAAAACTCTCCAAATTGTAGCAGTTTGAGAACATCGAGTATGAAAGGCTTATAAAGATAACCATTGCTACTCTATTTCTAAAACTGACTGAATTTGCTCTTATTTTAAGTTTTGAAACATAGCAAGCAATACAAACTTAAAATATGGCATTTTAAACATTGTTTGGTGGAAAGCTTCTATGCTTAAATAGACGTTTTCGTGTATAAAATCATGGTTTATGCTATGAAATATATTGGAGGTTACTTACAAGCTCATTATTTATCACATTATTAACAGTAAATGCTTCTCATAAAGCTTCACTATAAACAGTATCAGTGAAGCTCAATCATCTGTGGCAGTATGATAGTTAAATTCAGACCTGTGAAGCAATCCAGTGGTGATAGCGCAAAACGTTGTGCATGCCTGTACTCACTAAACGATAAAACGCAGGGTGCAAGGGTTCTAGATACAGTCATTTTGAATACACGGTACCTTAATGTTTATTCACTTCGGTGTGTTAAATGTTTTTAATCTACATCTAACAGTGTTCCCACAAACCAATCACATAATTTACGTCCCGATGTGTTTTGCATGGTCCTAACTGCGTAATAAAATTAACCACGCCTGCCAGTGTAGACTATCTGTTTTGTCTCCACGTTTTCATACCTCAATATGTGACCTTGGTAGTGTCGGGACATTAGCTTTGCAGAAAGTATTCAAACTCAGTTTCGGTACAACATTTGTCATATGGAGGCTTACCTAATCGATGATATGCCTTCAATCCGCATTCTCAGGGAAAAGAAGCATGTATTTCTGTGTTTTCACAAAAAAATCAACGTGTGTGTGTGTCTGAACACGATAACTCAAAATCGAAAAGTCGGTAAAATACCAAACTTGGTATTTAAGTTTAGTTATTTCCAGGGATGCAACATGAAGATCTTGAGAAAAATCCTCCCACCCCAAACTACCCTTTACATGGAACTATTTTCGAAAATTTTGATTACCTGACAAATAAAATATATACATATATTATTTTTTGGGAATAGCCTCTGAAGACTACTACTTTAATCTGGACGAATTTTACGGAATTTTGCATAACAGCTAAACCGTAAGAGATGGAAAAAAACTTACTCCACAAAACATGTAGAGCATTTTAAAACACATAACTTATGTTATATGATTTTTTTTTTTTCATGGAGTTGATCGTTTTTGAAATATTTCTTCTTTTTGGTTTCAGCTTTAAAAACTTATACTTTTCTCCCACAGGACTCAGTAAACTCCTGTCCACACAAAGGAACTTCAGTCACATAGGAACCTGCCTTTGACACTTTTACCTATGGTACTCCCTTATTTCGCTTCTACTTACAAGTAAGTAATAAGACCTTTTTTCCCCTTTAGCATTTAGTAAATGGAAGAACAAGTTTTTTAACAATAATTTGTTGCAGAGATATAGAGAAAGTCATGTGAATGGAACACATGAGGTTCTTTTTTTATTTCTCCCTCCCTATTTGTCATGATTTTAAATATCGTTTGGGTTCGCTGGATAACTTCAAAGGGACCTATTTAAAATCAACTAAGCAAGTAAATTGTAACTTGCAGGGTTTGGTGAACGTCGCTGTGACCTCCATTACAGGAGTAGAAGCAAGTAAATGCTATAGAAAATGTCTGAGATCAGCACTATGTGCCACCCCTTACCTCTGGTTGCCTTCAGGCGATTTCCTTTATCTACGGAAAATCGGCTTTTATAGGGCATCCCCTTCTCGCCTTCTCACATCATAACGCAGCACTTTGGGGTTCCCTCTTCCAGTCGAACTTGCCAGGAATTCATAACCTCAACCCGATTCTGCTTTTTCTCTATCAAGCTATTTCAAACACTCCTGCAGGACTACTTGCCAATATTTTTGTTTCGTTTTTAGGTTCTTTCGTCTCTGACTAGAAGGCGTCGCATTCTGAGAGTGAATACTCTTACTTATGTGATAAATTCCCTTTGAGTTCTGTGCAAGCACTCAGGAAATTCAGTTATTTCACCCAAATATACGACTCACATTTGCTCGCACAGAATTAAAAGAGGTGGGAGAGTGGGTATACCGCTCTTCTTTCATAAAGGTGTTCAAAGTTTGACCCCAGGGAACCACATGTGGGATTTATGGTGGAAAAAGTGGCGTCTATACAGCTTATTTTACGGATTATCCGATTTCCCCACCAATTATTCCACTACCTACTCCATATATATATATAGACCGTTTCAAAATGACACCAAACGAAGCTAGCAGTCTATTAGCTTACAGTTTGACTTGTCCAAAACTTGAGGTTGCAACTTTCAAACTCTTTTATTTAAAGTTTTATGTGTGTTTAAAAATCGCAAACATTTGGGATTAGACACAAAGAAACAACGGTTGTCATACGCCTCACCCACATGCTACTTTTCCATTAATAAGGTGACCTGCCCCGCGCCGGCGTGTCTATCAAACCACGCCTACACCACGCGACTGGGACCTTCGCTACCAACTGGCATCTCTCTTGGAGTGGGCCAGGTATGTACGACTACCTAATCCATGCCGATTTTAGAGCTGATAATTATATTCACATATCACGTACGGTATGACCAACAAGCTCCACATCTTCGTTTAGTGTCGTTTTGAAACATCCTGTATATTTATCCTCTTTTACCCATTTTATCTATATTTACTATCTTCTTCCTCACTCTCAATCTGATAGTCGGATTGATCACCCGTCCTGGCTTCTCTCAAAGTAGGCCGGCTTGTCAACAGGGAGGGAGAAGAGAGGAAGAATAAGAAGTAGAATTCATCGCACGGAAATTGCCGAAATTAGTATATATAAATATACTCATAACGTACCAGGAATTAACTTAAATGGTTAAACAGGTTTTACCAGTCACCACAGAAAGAGAAACGTTATAGCAACTGAAATATGTTCTGTAAAGCGATTTAGGGCTAAGCAGAGCACACCAATAGCAGAGTCGCAATGGTAGGTTTAGGACGATCTGGAAGAAAAGGAGTGATCCTATAAAAGGCATTAAAATGTTTAAACAACCAGAATCTACTAAAATATATTTGAAACAACTGAAGATTATATTATGTATGAAAAATATTGCCAGCGAAAAGTAGGGATCGGGAACAAATGGAAGGAGGGAGAAGAAAATAAAAATATATTCGAGAAGTCAGTGAGAAATTCCATAGTGAATAGAAAACATAAGAAGTGCTAGAAATAAAGTCGTTTTTATATAGAAAAATAAAGAAACAATAGTTAATTGAAGTTTATGTACATATATGTAATAAACAATAAAGGGAAGAACTATCTTGGAAGTCAAAGGAGCAATACTGGTGAGAGGCAATGAACTAATACTATGTATTTTGTACGGGGAGTAGGACATCCTTCTCCACTGTATAACTGAATGTAAATACATAAGAAGTTGGAGAAAATGAATTTCGGAATAGAAATGAGATAGTACATCAGGAGTGATAATAGATATAAAGGGCAGGGAAAGAAACAAAATAAATAGGACAATATTTTCGAAAAAAATAAAAGTAAGTAATAAAACAAAGAAAAAGAGCGAGAACAACAGAGAAAAAACGAAGATAGGTTGAAATAGATAACACAAAAAAGGGACTACACTCGCTAGTAGCCATTCTTGCTATTATCTAGATGTCAACTATTGATAGCTAGATTTGACATTTGTTTTATCCTAGTGAATTCCTTAAGACAATTTCTGCTAATGTTTATCTCGAATATACTACGTAAATGTAAGAATATACTTTTTAACAATAATTTGTTACAGCGATGTAAAAAATCATGTGCATGAAACACACCAGGTTTCTTTTATATATATTTTAATTAAGATTAGAGTCTTGAATTATAATATGGTGGTGAGCGCAAAACAAAGTATCACAAACGAAATAAAATCCTTATTTAATATAGATATCGATGCCTTCAGATGAATTAAACTTTTTATATGCAGTTTGGAATAAATCTGATTCAAGATATTCTAGTGAATGTAATAAGTTTTGTGGCGATATGATTACCTTCAGGTAAGAAGCTATCTTCTCTCTACCGAGTAAGACTTCTTCCACTACCAGCTCCATATATTCTGTTTATATTCATCCCTCCATTTCTATATGTCCACAATAATATCTTCCTTACGCCGATGCGCACAAAGCCGAGCAATTTGTGAAGGCATCTTTGCTTCAAGAGCTGTCATCCTTTGCTCACAAAGAAATATATTTCTCTCTATCCATGGCCGTCGTTGCCGCCGTTACAACCTTACCATCTTTAGATGCATATATTCAAAACCATTCGCAAAGCTTCAAGTCTGCCAATACCGCTACCGTCTCTAGCGTAATGCAAAGATACATTTTCTGACAGCTAATGTATCAGTATCATCGCTTACATTCCCGCAACTCCCTCGAAATATCATCACAAATCCTTATTATATTGCTCTCAATTTCCTGTAACATACAAAAGAGAAGTAAAACAAGCGTATTCCTCTGCTTGAAAATAATAAAATCTAATATGTTCCATTCACATGACTTTCTCTACATTTCTGCAACAAATTATTTTTAAAAAGCTTATACTTCTATTTTACTTCATACTGATTGAGGAAAACTTAGCGGAAAAAAGGCTTATTATTTGTTTCCTTATAAGTAGAAGCAAAATAAGGGAGTACCATAGGTTAAAGTGATAGTCAAAAGTTGGTCGATAGTGACTGAAGTTCCTTTATATGTAAGGCCAGGAGTTGACAAATTCCTCTATGAGAAAAGTATGCGTTTTTAAAGGTGAAACCAAAAACAAGAACTATCTAAAAACCACCAACTCCACGAAAAAAAATCTATATAACACAAATTGTGTGTTTTAACGTGCTCTACAGTTTTTGTGGTTGGTTTTTGTCCCACTCTTAGTGGTTAGCAGTTATGCAAAATTCCGTAAAATTCATTCAGCATAAAGTAGTCTTCAGAGGCTATTTCCAGAAAATTCGAGATATACATTTTATTTGTTAGGTAAATATCCTTAATATACGCTATTTTAATCAAAATCGTCAGAGCCATTTTTGAGCAAATCAAGAATGTCAAAAAAGTTCCATGTAAAGGGTAGTTTGGGGTGGGTGGATTTTTCTAAAAATATTCGTGTCGCATCCCTGGAAGATACTAAACTTAAATACCAAGTTTGGTATTTTATCGACTTTTCGTTTTTGAGTTAACGTGTTAACAGACACACGGACACACGAACATACACACACACAGACCTTTTTCTGAAAATCCTTTTTTTTTCTTTTTCTTTTTTTTTTTTTTTTTGCATACAGGGGATCCTAAAACATATTTCCGCTGAAATCTCGGTAACAAATTTTTGGGTGGAGTGCAATACCTTCTCTATACCTTATGTCCATAGTATGTGTAGAGAAAGTAAAGCATGTATAATATCATATCCCGGTGGTCAAATGGAGTCTTTGTGCAACTCTACCCTATATGGAAAAATCTGATGTGCTCCATTTACGTGGCTTTCTCTACATCTCTGTAACATAAGCTTATTTTTGTGCTAATCAAAATAAAATTCAGCAGAAATGATCTTATTAGAAGGAAAATAAAGGAACGCACTAAGCTAAACCGAAAGTCAAATTTAAAATGAGGTTGCTATGGGACTGAAATCGATTATTATTTGCGTGGCCAGAAGTTGACAAGTTCCGTATGATAAATGTATAAGAATTTTCACACTGGAACCAATAACTAGAAATATTTTAAAAACCGTTAACTCCACGAAAAAAAAAACTTTATAACATAAATCGAGTGTTTTAACAAGATCTGCATTGTTTATAGAGCAAGTATTTTCTTTACCAGTCATGCAAAATTCATCCAGGATAAAGATGTCTTCAGAGATTATTCCCAGAAAATTCAAGATATACAGTTTATTTGTGATGTACATTTCTTTAATATACGACATTTAACAAAATCGTTAGCCACTTTTGAGAAAACATTTTCGAAAATTATTCCATGTAAAGGGTAGAAGGGGGTCGTAGATTTTCTTGAAAATTTTTGAAGATACTGAACTTAAATACTAAGTTTGGTACTTAACAGACTTTTCGTTTTTGAGCTATGCTGCCCACAGACACACACAGGAAAGTTTTCTAAAAAAAATGCTTTTTTTTTTTATTCGGAGGGCCCTGAAACATGTATTTTCGGTGAAATATCGGAATCGAATTTTTGGGTGCATTGTAATACCTTCTAATACAGTATGTACATAGTACGTGTAGAGAAAATATGAATGCAAATATAATAAGGAAAACAAAACCACGTCTCTTCAATAAAAATGTGAAATCAGTACTCCTTTATGACTCTGATACATTGAAAGTAACGGGACAAATAAGCAAGAAGTCGCATACTTTTGTAAATAGTTGCTTGAGAAATATTCTGGAGACACGTTGGCCGGATACTGTAACAAATGAAGAACAAATCAAGCTGAAATAAAGGTGCAAATAAAAAAGAGAAGATGGAACTGATTAGGCTATACGCTCAGGAAAGGATGTATTGGATTGGAAACCTCAAGGAGCAAGGAAAAGAGGTAATCCCAGAATGACATGGAGAAGAACCATGGAGGAGGAGGTTAAGAAGAATGGCAAGAGCTGAAGAGTCATAGAGGAAGATTGATGCCCTATGTTCCACAAAGGAATAACAGGGATTAAGTCAAGTCATATCGCGGTTATCAGTTTTCTTCTTGCTGTCTCTAGCTCCGAGTTAATACACATATTTGAATACCTAGACACGACTGGTAACCATTTTCAGGTCATATAGGTAAGAAATGTCTGATGATTTGTTACATTCACATAGCTTTTACTACCTTCCTGCAGCAAACTACCAGACAGGATATCATCCGAGACGTCAGTTAACTGTCTCCCACATAAATGACAAGAGCCTACACCCGGTGCTCAGTCCCAAGAGTCTAGAGGACCCCTTACGTGATTAAACCTAATGCTCTGTGACTAACCTGTCTACGATCTTAAAGCTCTTGTGGCTTCTTCATTTTATCCCTTCCTCTTAGGTGGTGTTTGTCATAATAATAGATCTAAGTAGGTCATATTAGCGAAATGTTCCCCACTGTTATATAACCTATACGACATACTTCTTTTTATCGGATACTTTATATACCGGCTATCCGTCCCGTTAGCTAGGTGGTAGCGCATATGTATCTGGCGCGAGAGTCCCGGTAAAAAGACACCTTTATTTTCTTCCTCCCTGGAAGGACTGGGTGTCTGACCTCTCAGCACCAGCGTCCCGCAGAAGGGAAGTAGCAACACCAGCGCGGTATTGTCGCGGGATCGGCGTCTCGTTCCCACAGTGTCCTCAGCTCAGGCGTTGATGTAGGTTCCACTCCTATTTGCCTAATTACTCTCAGGGGTTTGTGGGTGAAGTTAATATATTAAAAACACTGCATAATCCCTTACGACAGTAATTTATTGTAATATAGATTTTAAACGGGCGGCTAGCTTGTTCGTTACAAGTGTTATAATAAACACCATCCCACCGTTTGATTACTAATGAGGAGATTAATCTAACCCTCTGCACATTGTTCCCCCACCACGTGCACACAACTCAACGTGACGTGAACACAAGCTCAAGTAAGTCATTCAGAGTAAGAGTAACCACGTAAGAGATCTGCCTTGCCTTAAGTAGTAAACATGGATGACGACAACTTTCGCGCCATAAAATGCAACAGCATCTCTGATTGGTTCTGAGTTAGCATTACCTCACAAGTTATTATGTCATAGCGTGCACATGACTCGTTTGGAAATACTCAGTGATTCTTTCTCACTTTGTCTGTTTTTCCAACTCCCTGTGCTAATTGGAAGACAAGTCACTATTCCTGTCTCAGTTGTTTATATGTCTGTTCTTTTCTATCATGCATTCTTTAGCCTAAACTCTGTGCTCTTTAGCAGGTGGTATTTGGTGAACTTATACCTGGAATTAAGCTAGCCCCCCTCGTATAATTACCTCAGTTACAACTTGCATTTGTACATATTTCTACTCTGAAATATTTACAATTATTTTCCCTGGCTTTCTATAAGCTAATAATATTATGTGCATTTTCTCTTTTTATATAATTTGTGAGCACGTGGCATGTGCTCCTACAGTATCAACCTTAGCTGAATACCGAGGTTGTGTTGTGGTCACTTCCACAATTCCGTCCCGACCATTGTCCGACTTTAGGTTGAATACTCATTAGTCGGCTAACAGAGATACAAAATTATTCTTTGAAATGTAAACGTTATCATTGCGTATACTTCTACCTTTACAGATATTCACTATTTTAAGCAGGCTTTCTACATTTTAGTTATTTTCAATATCAATGTTCATGTTATATTTAAATTAAAACCTTCGACGTGAAATATTGGTGTCAAAGACTACAGAGTGACACTACTAACAAATTTAAAGCAAACACTTGAAAAAGAACTCTAATAAGGCTGTCAAATACAGAACGTATCGATTATTGGCCATCAAAGGCTCTTTATTCACAATCCATTGGATCCTGCAGTGTAAATCAACAAAAATATGCTGTGTAACAGTCAGAAACCTTTGTACGTTGTAGTATATTTTCATACTTACCATAGATGTTACTTGTAAAAAAATCTGATGCGTTCTATTTACACAACTTTCTCTAACATATCCATATTAAAACTATTCATACAAAAGCATATTCTTTTATCGACATTATGCTAATCGAGATAAACATTACCAGAAATGACCTTATTACTTGCTTCTTTGTAAGTATAACGGAATGAAGGGAATATATTAGGCTAAAGCAATAGTAACATATTTTAAAAGATTTTCGCTATGTGAAACAATTGAGGTTCAGTTCGCTTTGCATGCACCTGTTTGAGAAAAGTTAGGTAGTTTAAAAATGAAACAAAAGAAAAGAAATATCTCTAAAATGGTCAACCCCACAAGAAAAATGTATATTAGGTGTTTTAAGGAGATCTATATTTTCGTACGTAACTTTTTATTTCTTATGGTTTTCCAGTTATGCAAAATTCAGCTAAATTTATCCAGAATAAAGAGATCTTCAGAGGCTATTCCCAGAAAATTCAAGATATACGTTTTATTTGTAATGTAAATATTTTTAATATACGGTATTTTAATTAAAATCGTTATAACCATTTTTAGAAAATCAAGATTTTCAAAAATTTATGTCAAGTGTAGTTTGGGATTGGAGAATTTGCCTCAAAATCTCCATGTTTCATCCTGGAAGATACTGAACTTAAATATTCATTTTAGTTTTTAATAACTTTTCGTTTTTGAGTTATGCTGCTCTCAAACACACACACGTATTCGGAAATTGTTCTAAAAATGTTCTTCATAGATTCAGGGGGTCCCAAAAGTTTATTTCCGTTGAAATATGGTATGAAATTTTTGGGTGCAGTATAATACCTTTTCTATACACTATGTACGTAGTACGTGTAGGTAAAGTAATTAATGGAAAGTCATTGTGTTAAAAACTTAAAAGTGTTGCCTGCCAACGCTGTCAATTTCAGTATCATATTAGCACTGCCGTGTACCAGAATAGCTTCCCTAGAAGTTATTTCATATAGCAGTGACTTAGGGTTGTTGATTTTAAGCACACTTAGAAACTATTGGTCTTGACCGAGTTTTAATCCTCTAGCTTAAGTTCAATATACTATTTGAGCCATGTTTAAGTATGTAAACATCTAATGTGTTCCATTCACTTGACTTTCTTAGCTGTTGCACAAACAACTTTCCTTACAAAATATTCTTTTATCTACAACATGCTAATCAAGGTAAACATTATCAGAAATTGCCTTATTACTTACTTCCTTATAAGTAGGAGTGAAATAAGGGTATACGCTAGGCTAAACAGATAGTCAAATCTTTTATAAACTGGTCCTATGTGAAACAACTGAAGTTTGGGTAGCTTTGAATGACCTGCAGTAAAACAAAAGAGAGAAAAATTAAAGTCGTATAAAATTGTAGCGAATAACAAGGAACATCTAAGAAACGGTCAGCTCTATATAAAAACGTATATGGCATAAATGATCCGTTTTAACCACATCTACAATTTTTATATTGTAAATTTTTATCATTCTTACAGATTAACCGTTATGCAAAATTCTGCAAAATTCGTCCAGAATAAAGAGGTCTTTAGAGACTATACTCACAAAATTCAAAATATACAGTTTATTTGTGATGTAAATATCTTTAATATACAGTATTTTAATCAAAATCATTATAGCCATTTTTGAGAAAACCAAAATTTCAAAATTGCGTTTAGGGAGAGATCGGGGAAATAACATATGTACATTCAAGGATGCGAGAAGACGGCCACTCATAGAGATGGCACAGGATATCTGAATGAGAAAATGTTATGGCGAAATCCAAAAAATGATCCCAATTCGTCAGAGCTCTCCTTATACATTCTGCTTTCACTGTTTAAAATATAACTGAATCGAATGTGTCTTGCCACACCTATATTTTAGACGTCAGAACCTTTACTGAACTCCCTCTAGGAACCTTATAGCCAAGTCCATTCTAATGCCAGTGTTGCTTATGAGGGCATAACTCTGCCATTATTTACATCTTGCCCTCAATATCGGTTGCTCAAACTAATACAACATTACTTCTTATTTCATTAAATATTTAATTTGCCCAGCATGACTAGAGAGTACCTTACAATATATAACATAAAATAAAATGCACACTTAAGGAGCATTTAAAATTTGTTCCTTTTGAACTGGTGTAGGAAACTGGAAGCTGGCATAGGTCCGTGCATCTTACTTTCCTCATCTCTACTGAGTTTGGCAGAAAAGAAATACAGAGAGTAGTTGCTCTAATTTCTGAACATAGCGTCTTCAGCAAACACCTAGGGAGAATAGGACTCAAAGAAGATGAAAAAATCTGTAGAATATGGAAGGAGGATGAAAATACTGTCATTCTGTTTGATTGATCTCTTCTGGTAAGAAACAGATTTTCCGTTTTTATAACCAAGGAAGAAAGAAAGGATGCTAACAGTGGAACTAAACTGCTGAACTGGTTCAGGGAATGAAGGCATTCTTTTCAGTGCGTTTTTACAATAAGACTCGCGTGCTGAAGATCGGTGTAAAAAGCTCTTTTCCATATTTCTACCAATGGAAAGTTGGTCGGAATGAGTGCAACGGCATAGATTTGAATACAATACAAACCACATATCCTCAAACGTTGATATTTGAATACTCATATTTCTAATTCTTTATCATGTAGACAAGCCGTGAAAGCTATATTTAAATTTATATAATTCCACTCCAAACTAAAGTTTATAGGAAAGTATTTTCGAAAATGTTCATTTTATCAACAATGTCTCTGACGATTTTGATTAATATGCTATATGTTTAAGCATATTTTTATGAAAATGAATTTTCTGGGGAAAACATTTGAAGTTCTCTTGTATCAGGATTACTTATGCATAACTTATAAACCGTAAAGATATACAAAATCTTATAACCAAAAAATTTAGATTTCGTTAAAGCAGACCAATTATATCAAATACATTTCTTATGGAGTTAGCCATTTCCGAGCTATTGCTTGTTATTGGCTGAAGTTTTGCAACTCATATTTTTGTCCAATGGGCAGTAATTATGAGTTATTTTTTCATTTTGGTTATGAAAGGAGAACGGAATATCAATGTCATCACATAGCGATCACACCTTAAAACTGTTGACTGTCGCTTTAGTATTAAGTATTCTCACATTTCCCTTGAACTACAAGGAAATATGTAATAAAACCGTTTATGGCAACGCTTATGTCTCGATTAGCATGAAGTAGGGATAGAAATAAACTTTTGATAACATAATTTGTTCCAGAAGAGAGAAAACAATGAATGTATTACATCAGCGTTTTCCTTTGAAGTTAAGGTGATAAGAACTGGAAGTCTACATGCGAGAACTTTTGTGGTTTAGAATAGTGAGTCTGTATCTATTTCGGTCAACAACTCCGCCACCTTCACTTTGATACAGTATTATTGAGCTCTGCAAAGTCGATTGATTTGGCGTGCCCGGGCATCCATGTCTGGGATCACTGCCTTCTATGAATTCTTTAGCGCAGAGTAAAAAGATAACCGCAAAATCCAATCCTGTTCACGTCTCTTTCTGTTGCCAGCAAAAATGATGTACAGCGAGGTATAGTGTGTTTCAAAAGTTGATGAAAATTGAAATTTACGGTTATTTATAGACGCTCTATGGTTCTTTGCATGGCTCTTCCCTCTACATTGAAAAAACTTTGAAAATTTTGATTTTCCCAGAAATGGCTAACAATTTGGATTAAAATACCATACCCATATTAAAGGTATTCATATGGACAATAAAGTGTATATCTTTAATTTTCTGGGAATAGTCTCTAAAGACCTCTCTATTTTGAATGAATTTTACTGAATTTTGTGTAACTGGTAAACCGTAAGAGATAGACAAAAGCTTATTGTACAAAAAATGTAGATTACGTTAAGACACATAATATAAGTTCTTTTCGTAGAATTGACCATTTTTTAGATATTTCTTGTTATTTGTTTCAGATGCAAAATATTTAAACTTTCCTCACACGGAAAGCTGTAAACTCCTGGACCTGCATAGAAACGGATTTCAACCACATGGCAACCAGCTTTTAAGTGATTTGACTATTGTTTTAGCCTAGTGTATTAATTTATTTTCCTTCTATTTACAATGAAGTAAGTAATTAAGTCAATTTATGCTAATGTTAATCTCGATTATCGTAAAGTAGACAGAGGAATATACTTTTTAACACTAATTTGTTACAGTGAAAGTCATGTGAATGCAACACACAATATTTTTTTCAAAATCGGTACTTAGCTTTTGGACGCGTCTCGTTACTTAAAAACTAGCTACAGTGAGAATAAGTGAAAATAGTTACAACATTAGTGAAAAGGAATAATAATATAACTCCATGGCACGACAGCTCACGGTGAACCTTGGCCTACCGCCCGGCCGCTGCGTCCCCCATCTCGGTCCACTACTGACGTCATGGATGGGGTGCAGTATTGGAGGGTGAGACGTGGTCAGCGCCTCGAGTCCCCCCCGACCGGTTAATGCGGTCCTCATGACCTGGAGCCGCTACTTCTCCATCAAGTAGCTCCTCAATTGGCCCCCCAGGGACCTTACGAGGCTGAGTGCACCCCGGGCCAGGTCTCCCAGCGGGGGAAAAATCCCCTCGCCGGTACTGGGGATCGAACCCAGGTCTCCCGCTTGGTAAGCAGCAACGCTACCACCGCGCTAAGGAGACGACCGGAATAATAATATCTGTCACATCAAAATATTTCAGAGTGAATTTTAACTCTTTTAGATCGGATACGTGTATAATCAATCCCCGTTTCCTCTCAAAGAAACAGATCTGATTAATTACTTCAACTTATAAATACACACCGTATTCTGCCTACTTTGAAACAGTTATAGCAGCTACATAAAAATAGAAAATTGACCCTCAAATGATGGAATTACGATGGACATTTTGCAATTTCAACAATTTTTACCATGTGCAGTGCACATAATAGCGACAGAAAATATTCTATTTCATCCAAAGATTCGATACCGAGATTTCACCGGAAGTATATGTTTTGAGGACCCTTGGGCATTTTATTAAAAGGTCCGTGTGTATATCTGTCTGCTTGTCTGCAAATTTTTGCGTCCTCGTTTGTGTATCTGAGGATAGCATATATTAAGAAGTCCATTGCACCATCTTTCTAAGGTGCGATACGAATATTTTCAGGAAATACTGCCACTCCCAATTATCTTTTGCATTAAAATTTTGAAAATTATTATCAATAATAGCTCTAATAATTGTTAATGAAATTCCCTAATGCTTAAGATATTTTATTACAAATAAAATATGTATCTTGAATCCTCTGGGAATACATTGTTTATGCCCAATTAATAATTTTTTCATAGCTGGTAAATTTACCACACAAAATCAAAGTTCACGTTAAAATGCACAATTTGTTTTAAATGCAACACTTTAACCTTTATCAAATGTGAAATTCAACCTTATTATCTAAGTTTTCCGGGCTTATTGGTCGTAGTCCAGTTGTTTGCATAACCAACGTTTCGCCGAAAGCTGCGTTCGGCATCTTCAGGGTGAGAATATAGCTCCGGAGTCCAGGCAAGAACTGGCAAAGGATCACTTAAACAATAATTTACAGCTTTAACATGTGTATATTAAACATCCAGTTGTGCATTATGAAAAAAAAAAAAAAAAAAAAAGGTGCTTATCTCTAAAAAAAAAAAAAAAAAAAAATACCAAACTTGATATTTTAGTAGACTAAAAAAAAATTTACTTGGTGCTTGCTTATATTTTCTTTCTTGAATATACTTCAAATTTAGTTTACGTTTACTTTTCAATAAAACATGTATTGCTTATTTTATTTACTCCACAATTAATTAATTGGCTGCTAATACGGTAAAAAAGAAAGCAAAAAAAAAAAAAAACAGCATAATCGAAAACGAAAATTCCTATAAATACCCAAATTGGCGTAGGGTTCAGTAATAGCGATTTTTGAGAAAATATCCCCACACCAAACTAAAACTACATGGATATTTTTTATTTTCTATAATGTGTAAACGATTCAGTCAGAACCACGAATCATTTATGTGTTTATATCGGAAATATAATGCATTTAGAAATTCCTGGAAGTAGGCTACAAAGTCCTCTTCATTCCGAAGAATTTCAGTTTTATTTAGTATAACTGCTTACCTCTTCAGATATGCAAAAATGTAGAACAAACTTTTAGATCTCTATAAAACACATAGTTTATTTAAAATAGCTACTTTAGTATAATTATCGGTTTTTAATGTGGCCTTGAATTTTTTAATTTTTGGTATAATTTCCACTGCCATTCCATTGTGTCTCAATACATCATGGTGAGTGTTTCCCATTTCTAGCCCAATACATAGAGAGTCGGTTTGTAAATATCTGATAAATCAGTTTCCTTTATGACTAGAACGAAATGTGTAGGGAAACTATTTCTGCAAAGGTTTATCTCGATTAACATGCAGTAGTTCGAAGAATAAACTTTCGTAATAAGGGGAGTCTTGCCAATGTTAGCGTTTGACCCCCTATCTCAGCAACAGTTTAAGATAATGAGCTAAATTTTTCAAGGTATATTCAGCAACTCCTTTACAGTTTATTGATGAAAAATAAAGTACTACTGTTCATTAGAAGGAAAGATACGACTTTATTAATAAATATCCTAAAATGATTTATGATTTTTAAATTCCAAATAATAAATAATCCATATACATAAAAAAGTGTTCGTTAAAATAAAGCCTATTTAGGTGCAAATCTATGGTAAATATTTCAGCCCTTAAGAGTCAATAGTGTCTGTGATAATAGGACATTTTTATACACACTTTTACATCTTCAGAATCTGTCTTCAAACATTAAATTAAAAATAAATGTAACCTAACGTTCCAAACAACTTTGCAATGCCTCGAAGCTCCCACATAAAGGTAATACGACTGAGATGTCAATACAGCAGATAGCTAATATAGAACTTTGCAATCAGAAATTCAGGAAATTTATCAATTTTTATACCTTTAACTTCTGCTTGTTTTATAAAATATATACTCTCTAACGCTAGTATTTACAAACTTATTGATGTTTTACTAAGAGAGTGTACCTGAATGTTCTAAACATTTATACGCGTGATTATTTCCACAGCATTTTTACGTATTTACAATTAGCCTACCTCTATGAAAGTTATAGCAAAATTACGGGAGATTCTAAAATCTCGTATGCAAATAAAAATGAAAATTAAAAAAAAATATGAAAATTCTATTTCGACTCCCATTAAGGAAGCTGTATAAAGTAAAAAAAAGTGGAGAGAGAGAAAGTAGGTGTATATAACGCACCAGATATATTCTCCCGAGAGATTAAAACCCATTTTCAACCAATTCCACAATATATTACACACAAAATTTTAAATTTTCTAAAAGTTTTTACAAGCATTATTATAGTCGAATATGTAAGTTGGATGATAAATTTAATGTCCAGTCAAAATATTCTCATGGTAAGGGCAACCGGACAGAAACGGGAAGATCCGTAGCTCAAATGCCGGCTATGGCATTTAATTTTTACTTTCTCCACACATAGTAAAATTTGATACAGAGAGTTTATAATACATGAACGCTTTACGATCAGCTGTATTCATAAAAATAATGTTAGAAAAAGATCCGTCTGAGTACGTGTGTGTGCATGCGCGCACGTGCGCGAATAGGGTAACTCAAAAGCGAAAAGTCGGTACTTAATTTCGGTATCTTCTAAAGATGCGACCGAAGATTTTCAAGAATATACCCCCCCCCCCCACTCCCAACTACCCTTTCGGTAGAAACATTTTGAAAATTTAGATATTTTCAAAAATGACAAACGATTCTGAAAAAATACTGCACCTTAAATATACTTAAATGACAAATAAAATGTGTCTCGAATTTTCTAGCAAAGGCCTCTTAGGCTCTCCTTATTCTAGATGACTTTGGCATAACTGGTGAACCATAAGAGATAGACAGAAACTTACTACTCAAAAATTAAAACAAGCAAATTATGTTACGGACATTTTTTTCATGGATCAGTTCCGAGATATCTTTAGCATTGGTTACGGTTTTAAATGTTTTCACTTTTCTCAAACGGAAATTTCTCAGCTCCTTGACTTGCAAAGATACGAATTTACATAGATACCAGTTAATAAAAGATTTGACTATTGCTTTAAGATAGTGCATTCGCTTATTTCCCTTATATGTACAAGTATGCAAGAGCACCATTTCTGCTAATTTCTGTCTGATTAATTGAACACTCTTTCCTCAACACTTTCGAGGTTTAGCACGAATACCCCGACGATACTAAGATTAACCAGGTGCTTCTACCTCATTAAATATTGTTTGTCCAATAGGATAAATAATTCCATTTATTGCAATTCTTATATTTATGCTTATTTTCTGAGAAAGTATATACAGAATAAGCTTTTAGCAATAATTATTACAGAGATGTAGAGAAGGAAATGTAAATGGAGCACATCAGATATTCAGTGCAATTCTATCTTTCCAACAGATCTGTGATTTATTTATTTTATATAAGTTTTGTTAATTTATTTTATTAGGGAATCTTAATTCGTGTATTTCCGGTGAAATAGCAGTATTGCATTTCTGGGTGCAATGCAATAATGCTATTTACTGCAGATAACAAGTAGAGAATATGAAAATATAAATTAACAGTACTTCAAAAGTACCAGATTTAGTTTGGGTTAGTGATGATAAAAATCTGATGCGTTTTATTCATATCACTTTCTCTACACCTCTGCAACAAATTATTGTTAAAAAGCTTATGCTTCTATTGACTTCATGCTAATCGAGAAAACAAAATAGCAGGAATAGTCTTATTATTTGCTTCATTGCAAGTAGAAGCGAAATGAAGGAGTACCATAGGTTAAGGTGATAGTCAAAAGCTGGTTGCTGTGTTAGTGAAGCTCCTTTGTTTGTATGTATGGACAAGAGTTGACAAATTTCTGTATAAAAGTTTTTTAAAGCTGAAACAAATATCAAGGAATAACGATAAACTCCACGAAAAAATTATATAACATTAATTCTGTGCTTTAGCGTGTTCCATATTTTTTGTGGTAAGGTTCTCTCCATCCCTTATGGTTTAGCAGTTATATAAAATTCCGTAAAATTCATCCAAAATAGCCTTCAGAGGCTATTCCAAGAAAATTCAAGATATACATGCTATTTGTCAGGTAGATATTTTAATCAAAACCGTAACCATTTTTGAGAAAATTAAAATTTTCGAAAGAAGTTCCATGTGAATGATATTCTGGGGTGGGGGGGATTTTTCTCAAAATCTTAGTGTCACATTTCTGAAAGATACTAAACTTAAATACAAAGTTTGGTATTTTACAGACTTTTCGTGTTTTAGTTATCGTGTTCACAGACATTCGGACACACACACACGGATATTCTTCTGAAAATAGGGGACCCTAAAACATATATTTCCGGTGAAAACTCGGAATCGAATTTTTGGGTGGAGTGCAATATCTTCTATATACACTATGTACATAGTAAGTATAGAGAAAGTAAAAATAGGGAGTCTGAAGCTTTTAGTGCAATTTGACGGAATGGTAAATGTTTGGGAGTACAGGATACTTTGAAAGAAACAGTATGGACATATCCTTCAAAAATTTCGCTTGAAAAACACATGTAGATGTTATGTTGTTGAATTCTAATTATCGTTTGTTTTTTATTACTTTTATAGCAAGTACAATTTACATAGTAGGTAGAGCGTGCATTCCATTACACCAAAACATTATGTTCCGAGATTCCACTGGAAATACATGTTCTGAGGACCCCTGAAAATGTTTTAGAGAAATGTGTATATCTGTGTGTGAAAACAGAATAACTAAAAAATTAAAACTCGTTTTTTTTAACTACTAGTACCTTTAAGTACTAAACTTAACATTTAAGTTCAGTATTTTCCATGATACGCTAAGAAAATTTTCTGAAAATTTCTCTCAGAGCATCCTACCGCTTATTTATAAGATTTTTCGTAGCTTTAACTTTCTCAAAAATGACTCGATGGTCTTATGCATATATTAAAGAATATTTATAGAAGTAAAACATATCTTTTAATTTTCTAGGAATAGTCCCTGGATTTCATTTCATTGTTACAGTTTATCTCATAGATTTTTGTGAAGTTTTGTGGAATTAAACGAGAACTCAACAAAATTCTCTTCTTTTTAATTCTCATCATAAAAACGGAGCGGAATTACCAGGGAATCTAATAGTGACCAATTATTAAAATATGTTACTTTCAGTTTAGGCTGTGGCAGTTCCTTATTCCGTTTGAACTAATAAAAAAAATCTATAACTAAACCATTTCTTCTAATGGTTTTATTAATAAGCATGAAGTAGGAAGGAGAATAAGCCTTTTAAAGTATAGTATGCTGCTGAAGAGAAAGTCTTGTGAATGTAACACATTATTTGTTATATTATATAGTGATATTAATCAGGGAGAAAAACCCATTGTTGTCCAGTCCATCACGGAGATTGTCAAGTGTCAGCTCGAATCTCACTGAAGTGGTATTTCAACAGCACGGTTGCTAAGTAATCCATTTCCAAACGATTAACTATTATCGTGCATACCTTGCTGATAGTTCGGGTAATCATCTTTATTGGGATTGGCTGGCGCTTCCAATTTGCCGAGATTTAATGTAATTCCCACTCTGCGGAGGATAAACAAATTGCAGATAACGCGATAATCTCCTTATTGCCTCTAGAGACGGTTATGTTGGCACTCCTTGCACCGGAAGACAAGTGCTGCCGCAACAGCGCATTAAAGAGACCGTGGAAGGTAATGATTGGGGGTCATGAAGCGACAGCAGCGATCTTTATTATGGGGACATGTCGTAAAGCCAAGAGTTCCGTGAGCTTCGGCGTAATGTGGGAGAACCAATTTGCTCCTTGTGCTGAGAAAATGATGATTTTGATGACGATAGCGGCAATAAGCCACGTTAGATGTCCTACAAACTTCAGAGCAAGAAGTTTAATATCCTAGAGCCACATGGGAAATACGCTAACCGTACAGATTAAAGCAGCAAATGAAATTTTATTAGTCATCACTTAATAATGATAAATCCCTGCTTAAAAAGTCAATTTACACGCTGGAAATGCTGATTTTATTTTTAAACATTTTCTATGTCTTACATTCTCTAGTACGTATAACTAACATACATAGTGAACCATGAAGCATGAGATCCTTTTCGCTTTCGCGCTTGTGCTTAGCTTGGAGCAGCAATCATATGTCATCTCAGAACGTTTTAATGGGCTTGTTGGGCTTTACAGATCCAGACTAGTTGGCGATTTGTTAAATAATTCATCACAAGGATTTTCTTGGCGAAACTGTAGTTTATTCACAATTATCTTGTACAATTCTTATACGAAACTTCAATCGCCCGATGCAATTATGTGCTTTGTTCAAACACAAATATTCTTTCCCTCGCAACTCCACTTCTTTTACAAGTTCCAACGGGTTAACCTGATTCCTCGGAACAATATACTTTCACTTTTTAATATAAATGAGCGGAAATGACTCAACGATCTCTCTGCAAATATTTCTGCGTATATACGTACTTCTACGCGAATACTTTAATGTACACGTATACTCCAAGTAGCCTTTTACATGCTTGTAAAAACGCCTATTTTATAATAACTGGGTTCACAACTAAGAAAATCAACACGTAAGTATGATATTTACTGTTGAATGAGCAAAATAACATAGAGAATGTAAATGTAGTGGCAGAACTCTATTTAACTGCTGTGGTTCTCAGCGTCCCATACTAAATTGGGCGTGAAAGACCGCTTAATTTTACTCAGTGGCATTTATATCACGAGACCAATAGCTTTACTTCCCTTCCGAAACCATGCCAAGGATTCTTAAACCCGAAAAAAAACCCATCGTTTTCCGCCGGGTATGAACCCGCGATCTTGGCATGGTAGCCATTAAACCACGGAGGACGACAAAATCGCATAGAGAAAATCTAAACATTTATACACGACGAAAACACAAGGAATAATAAACATTACACTCAGTGATTTCAACTTCGGAATGCAACAGAACAAAAACATTTGAGCATCAAGTATTACAATAATTACATGAAATGTCGGCAGATTTTCTGGCTAGGCAATAAATATTACCTCAGCCGTTACCCCTTCCAAAGCACAAATCGCACTGTTGGTAATCACTTACGTCACTATTACGGCAGAAGCAAGCTCACTTTACAACTTGCAACTTGCAACTCTGCTACCACCTGGTGGAAAAGGGCAGAGCGATTCATCCTCCGCTTCCCTTTAACAAGCCATCGTGGGAGAGAACAAACTCAATTCAGGATCATCGCCAGGGATGGTTTTCTCTTCAACAAGCACAGCTTGCTGCGTAGCCGTCCAGGTTAGGCAAAAAAGGGGTTTCTTTTCACTTGGGTAAAATTGGGGATATTATAGGTTTGGTAAGTCAACATTTTGTATTTATGAAAACACACTTTTGCTCAGAATAATCAGACGTTTAATTCATATCTAAATATTCACCACAATTTGCTTCATTGCCTTTAACTGACCCGTAACTTTTGAATAATTTATGAGCCGGATTCACAACTTGAATATTAAAATTTAAAATTGTAATCAAGGTTGAAGAAGTCTGCCTGTCGAGTAATTAGCAGGCTAGCTTCTCACCTGAAGGTCCCGGGTTCGATTTCCGGCTGGGGCGGGGAGTTTTCCTTTATTCAGAATTATCCCTTATCCCTCACAGAGCTTGGAAGTATGTAAGAGTGAATTTGTGTGTGAGTATGTGTGTGTGTGTGCGTGCGTTTAAGGAAAGTTAAACGATTTAAACCTAACGTAAAAAGAACCTACAGACAACGAGTTGTTTCTACTGCAAATCCTCCGATATGATCAGATGTTGCAGGGGGCTATTAAAAAAGAAACAATAAAAAAAAAAAGGTTAAAGAAACATATATTATTGATTGTCTCATGAAATAAAGGTAATTAAAAATAAATATAATCAAACTCTTCCAGGGTTTTTGTAGTTTCCTAGAATCATTTTCGTTGGCTTTTAGGAAACTTTTTATGTAAAGATTCCCTCTAGGATTTTTGTAAAATCTATTGCCTAGGAATACTACAGTACAATAGTAGATAGAGCAGGTATAGTATTCCAACCAAAATACCATACCAATATTTCACTGGAAATGAATGTTTGAGGACACCTGAATTGAAGAAACCGTTTTAGAAAAGGTCTGTGCAGAATAACTTAAAATTGAAAAGTCCGTTAAATACCGCAAATAAACGATGCGACACAAGATGTTCATGAAAATATCCATCCCAAACTACCCTTTTACATGGAATATTTTTCGAAATTTTCCATTGCCTAAAAATGGCTCTAACGGTTTTGAATGAAATGCCGTCTATTAAAGATGTTTAAAGAAAACTTGGTATCTCACCTAACAACCTGGTGGATTGTAATGTGAACCATGCATTCAAATCTTTCCTTGTTTTCTCGTTATTGCCATTTTCAGCTGTTTTCCTCCTGTAAAATGCTCTTGCGGAACAGTTTTTCTGCTACACAAATAAAATTCCCGGTGCATGTTCATAGAGATACAATACATAAAAGGTGCCCCAGGTTTTACCGTTAGATGTATTTAAGCACATGTTTTCAATTTTCAAACATATAAATAATATTCCTATAACAAAAACAGCACATTCATAAGTTCATAGTTTTCAAAATCTTTAGAACCTAAACCAAAGAACTTAGGGCAATTTAAAACAATTAGATGTATTGTTAAACTAAAGTTAGAATATTAGACCCAATGTTCAATTTTTTGTCGAAAGAGGCTTTTGAGTGGCGTGACAAAATCATAAACAAATTTGGTCATAGCCTCTAAACAAGTAGAGAAATATCTGATGTGTTCCATTCACATGACTTTCTCTACATCTCTACAACAACTTACTGTTAAGAAGCTTATGCTTCTATTTATGCTAATCCAGAAAAAATTAGCAGAAATAGTCTTAACTCCTCGTAAATAGAAGCGAAATAAGGGAGTACCATGGATTAAAGCGATAGTAAAAAACTGGTTGCTATGTTACTGAAGTTTCTTTGTTTGGACAGGAGTTGACAAATTCCTGTATGAGAAAAGAAGTTTTTCAAAGCTGAAACCAAATACAAGAAATATCTCAAAAACGATTAACTCCACGAAAAATGTATGTAACGTGAATTGTGTATTTAAACGGGCTCTACATTTTTTGTGTGATAAGTTTTCGTCCACTTCTTACGGTTTAGCGGTTATGCAAAAATACGTAAAATTCATCCAGAATAAAGTGGTATTCAGAGGATATTACCAGAAAATTCAAGATATAATTTTATTTGTCAGATAAATATCTTTAATATATGATATTTCAATCAAAATTGTTACAGCCATTTTGGAGAAAATCAAAATTTTTGAAAAAAGATCCATGTAAAGGGTAGTTAGGGGTGTCGAATCCCTGGAAGATATTAAACTTAAACACCAGTTTTGGTATTTTGCCGACTTTTCGTTTTTTTAAGTTAATTGTGTTCACAGACTCACAGACTCACAGACACACACACACAGGGATCATTTTCTGAAAATAACTTTTTTTTGGATACAGGGGACCGTATAACACATTTCCGGTGAAATCTCGGTACTGAATTTTTGGGCAATACCTTCTCTATACACTATCTACATAGTACGAATGGAGAAAGTAAAAATTAATGGCATTTGCACAATAACTTATTTGCATTATATTACACATGTTGTATAAATTTCAAAAAGCTGGTATTATTAGTTTAAAACTTCAAACTTTCGGTTCTACAGGTCCTTAAAATGTCTATATTGACACTCTTAAGTTTTAAGGGTCTATTTTCCAGTAAAACTTATTTTTCTCTGCGTTACATTAACATTTTGTATTTATTTGTTTCATTTTATATTATGAATGCAATTATAAATATATCATAATACTCTACTAAGCCATCTTATACTTGTACCGTTAATTCCAGACAGACAGAAAACTTTAAAGCGCTACTATTCAACACGAGGTATTTAGTAGATTTTCGGCGACATATGATACAAATTAATATTTGTGACAGTTACCGTGGCTTAGAGGAAGTGCTTATAATTTACTCCGAGGCCAACTAGTCAATGACGTTTAATTTTAATCTGTAATTATGGTATGCATGTCAATTGTGAAATGTATTTGGTTTGTTTTAAAGCCAACATAGCACATTTCAAGCTCATTAAATCGCTTACATTGCTGTTTTAGTGTTTGTTTAAATCTGTCTATTTACATCTGCCCATATTTACTTTCTCTACAGTGTATATTATGGAAAGTATTGCTTCCGACCCAGAAATTCAAAAAATATGATTTGTGTAATCGCGTGCGCGTGCGTGTGTGCGTGTGCGTGTGCGTGTGCGTGTGCGTGTGTGTGTGTGTGTGTGTGTGTGGAAAGCATATTTTAAAAAAGTATGTATTCCATTTACATGATTGTAAAAAGTTTATTCTTATATTTACTTCATAATAATCGAGATAAGCATTAAGAGAAATTGGTTCTTTGTAAGTAGAACGGAAAAAATCTTTATGTGCTCCATTCACATGATGTCCTCTAGCTGTTCGCCTAACAAACCTAGATTCCTTGAACGAAGAAGGGAAATAAGGGAATGCACAGGTTAAAGCGATAGTCTCGTTCTTTAATTGCCGGTCGCTATGTGAAACAATTGAAACTCTAATCTATTTGCTTGCCAGGAATAAACAAACGAGAAACGAGAAGAAAGGTGTCTTCCCGTTTTAGAAAAGTTTAAGTGGCTTAAAATTGAAACCAATAAACCGGAATATCTTGGAAACGGTTAACTGTGCAAAAAATTACATAAAAAATAAAACAATGTATATGAGATAAATTGTGTGTTTTAATTGTCTACATTTTTGAATGTACTCGTAAGTTTGCCAGTTATACAAAAGTCATCCAGAATGAAGAGGTCTTCAGAGGCTATTCCCAGAGAATTCAAGATATACATTTCTTTTGTCATCAATAAGGTATTTTAATCAAATCCGTTAGTGTAATTTTTGAGAAAATAAAATTTTCGAAACATGTTACATGTAAAGTGAAGTTTGGGGTAGGAGGATGTTCTTGAACTTAAATACCAGGTTTAGTAATTAACGGACTTTTCGTTTTTGGGCTATGCTGCCCACAAACACATACATAAACATACATACACACACGGATATATATCTAAAAATGCTGCTTTTTTGGCATCAGGTGGTCTCAAAACATATATTTTCGGTGAAATCTCGGTATGGAATTTTTGGGTGGAATAAAATACTGTCTCTATCGAGTATGCACATATTACGTGTACAGAAAGTAAAAAAACGAGAAGTCCGTTTAAACGAAACTTGATATTTAACTTAACATCTTCTGAGTTTGCAAAACAAATATTTTCAAGAAAATTCTCTGACCACAAACTATGCGTAGCATGGAACATGTTTCTAAATGTTTGATTAAGCCAAAAATGGCTCTAAAACAGCATATTTTAAAGACGTTTCCATTAAGTGTAAGTGACGTGTATATTTTGAAGTCCTATTCATTGTGATGACATTTGCCTAACTGTAAACCGTATCAGAAAGACAAAACCTCCTTAACAAGTAACTTCAGTCACATAGCAACCAGCTAAAATGTATATAACATAAATTGTGTATTTTAACGTTCTCTACATTGTTTGTGTGGCAAGTTTTTGTCCATCTCTTACGATTTAGCAGTTATGCAAAATCTTTGAGAGACTATTCCGAGAAAATTCAAGATATGCATTTTATTTGTCAGTAAAATATCTTTAATATACCATATTTCAAACAACATCTTTTGAGCCATATTTCCTAAAGTCAAAATTTTCGAAAAAAGTTCTATGTAAAGGGCAGTTGGGGATGGTGGATTTTCTTGAAAATCTTTGTGTGGCATCCTTGGAAAATACCAAACCTAAGTCCCAAGTTTGATTTTTAACGGGCTTTTTATTCTTGAGCTATGCTGCCTACACATACACACACACACACACACATTGAAACACACATACGGACATTTTTCTAAAAAAAAAAAAAAAATCAGGGGGTCTCAAAGCATGTATTTCCGGTGAAATCTCGGTATCGAATTTTTGGGTGCATTACAATACCTTTTCTGTACACTATATGCACATAGTACGTGTAGAGAAAGTAAAAACTTAAATCTCGTTAAAGTAGATTATGAATGGCAAATTCATTTTTGTGGAGTTAAGTACTTCGGAAACATTCCTTAGTAGTTTAAATTTTCCACTACTTACTGCATAATATACTTTGGTAAAACGGTAATTCGTTATTCGTTTTTCACTTGCTGGTTGAATAAAGGGAATGAAATTTAAATGTCATCACACAGACAAGCCTTCATCGCTTTAACGTTATGTATACACTTATTGCTTTACATCCACAAGGAAATTTAAAAGCATTTACACAAAACTTGATCTGTATTAGCATGAAGTTCATGTAAGAATAAGCTTTTTAAACTATATATTTTTTGAAAAGTGGGCAGAGAAAGACAAGTGTGTGACACATAAATTTTATAATTATTTATTTATCATGAGTCACGCAATAAGTATGCTTTGTTTTTATAAGAAAAGCTATATGTTTAGGATGATATATATATATATATATATATATATATATATATATATATATATTTAATTCAATTGTTAAGTCTTTCCGGTGTTGTATAGCATGGTAAACTAGACAGTATTACAGTATTACAAATGTAAACAATTTGTTGATAACTGTAAAGAGATTGAAATAGGAAACAACATATTTTTAAAACACAAGGCATCATTTTATATATTATAGGTATTTCAAACTTCAATATACCAATTTGTTTACCTGAACATGAAGAATGATGTGAACCTCAAATATTTTAAGTAAATCAGCTATTTAAACAATTGTAAAACTCAAAATAAACTTTTTTAACAATTTGATTTTGATTTAAAATTTCTACATAATTTCTAACTTACTTAAAGCCGCATATGTTGGTTCGCATCATTTGTTGCGTAACAAGTTTCAACATCGTATACAACTATGGTCCGTAGCTTAATTTTAAGAGTGTTCATTTGATTACATTATAAAAATGTGACTACTTTAATTCATAGAAATAGTGAATTGAAGGGTCAAAAATCTGTTCCATTTACATGACTTTCTCTACTTCTGTGTAACAAATTAAGGTTAATAAGCTTATTCTTCTATTTATTTCAAGCTAATTGAGAAAACAATAGCAGAAATAGTCTTATTACTTGCTTCCTTGTAAGTAGGAGCGATATATGGGAGTATCATAGGTTAAGGTGAAATCAAAATCTGGTTACTAGGTGACTGAAGTTCCTTTGTTTGTATGGGCACGAATTGACAAACTCCTGTGTGAGAAAAGTTTAAGTTTTTCAAAGTTGAAACTAAAAACAAGGAATATCTCAAAAACGATCAACTCCTTGAAAAAATCATTTAGCATAAATTGTGTGTTTTAATGTGATCTACATTTTTTGTGTGGCAAGTTCTTATCCATTTCTTACGGTTTAGCAGCTATGTAAAATTCCTCCAGAATAAAGTAGTCTTCAGAGGCTATTCCTAGAAAATTCAAGATATGACTTTTATTTGTCAGGTAAATATCTTTAATATACGATATTTTAATCAAAATCATTTGAGCCATTTTTGAGAAAATCAAAATTTTCGAAAAAAGTTCCATGTATAGGGTAGTTGGGGGAGGGGGTATTTTCTTGCAAATCTTCTTGCTGCATCCTTGGAAGATACCAAACTTAAATACCAAGTTTGCTATTTAACGGTCATTTCGTTTTTGAGCTATGCTGTCCACAGGCACACAGACACACAAACACGGACCTTTTTCCAAAAATGCTTTTTTTGGATTCAGGGAGACCCAAAACTTGTATTTCCGGTGAAATCTCGGTATCGAATTTTTGGGTGGAATACAATACCTTCTCTACACGTACTATGTACATAGTACGTGTAGAGAAAGTAAAAATCTGCTCAGAGTAGCAGTAAAGGATGCTATAAAATATTAGCTTACTTTCACTTACCATAAATGGGTGTAAATGTATTATACAGCATCTATATGAAAGAAATCTGATGAGTTTCATTCAAATTACTTTGTAAGCCTGCTTTGTAAACAAACTGTTCTTTCAAACCATTAATCCTTTATCGATGTCATGCTAATTCAGATGAACATTATCAAAAATGGTTGTATTATTTGCTTCCTGTAAGTAAAAGGAAAATAAGAAAATACCCTAAGCTAAACTAGGAGTCAAATTTTTTAAAAACTGGTCTATATGTGATATAATGATTCTCTTTACGTGGACAGGAGTAAATCAAAAGAGGTATGAAACGAATTGCAAAAGAATAATATTTGTAAAACTGAAACTAATAACATGGAGTATCTCTCATATGGACAACTCTACAAATAAAAACTGTATATAAAATTAATTGTGTGTTTTAACCAGATTTACATTTCTTGTGTAGCAAGTTTTTGTCTACTTTTATGGTTTACCAGTTATACAAAAGTAATTCAGAACAAACAGGACTTCAGGGGATATTGCAAAGAAATTGAGGACATACATTTTATTGGCCACATCAACCTCTTTTAATATATGCCATTTTATTTAAATTCGTTACAGCCTGTTTTAGAAATTCGAACATACAAGTATAGACAAATTTCCATGCAAAGTGTAGTTTTTAGTTGGGTATTTTCCTGAAATTTTTCATGTCCGTCCTTCTAAGATACTAAACTTGTATTCCAGGTTTAGTATTTAACGGAGTTCTTTTCTTTTTGAGCTATGCTGTCTCCACACAAAACGCCCACACACATACGACAATTTTCTAAAAGTCTGATGTTCCATTCAGTTCTCTAGCTATTCCAAAAAGAAACTTTCTTTACTGTTTTTATTATTTACTTCATGGTAATCAAGATAAACATTAACAGAACTGGCCTTATTACTAAGTTCCTTATAAATATAAGGAAAATAAGGGAATACACTAGCTGAAGCGATAGTCAAATCGTTTGAGAGCTGGTTACTATGTGATTAAAATTGCATGAACATAATTAAATTAGTAGAAACAGGAATGAAAATTGTCGTTTGAGAAATAAACTAATATTAGCAAGGTCTTGGAAATGGTTAATTAGACAAAATGTGTCTATAATATGTGTTAGCCGAGTGAAGTTATTCGAAGAAGAGAGTAACGACAAGGAAAATTGGACCAGTACACACTGAAAGAGACAGTGTACACTATGTGAAAGCGCAATGAAAGTTTAATTAGATTGATAATGAGAAATTAGCGAAGTGACTGTGACAACAGGATAGTTCAATGAAAGATATTAAAAATCTGATTCACATGACTTTCTCTATATCCCTGCAACAAATTATTCTTAAAAAGCCTATACTTATATTTACTTTATGCTAATCAGAAAAAATTAGCAGAAATACTCTTATTACTTGCTACCTTGTAAGTAGAAGCGAAATAAGAGACTGCCATAGGTGAAATGATAGTCAAAAGCTGGTTGCTATGTCAATGAAGTTCCTTTGTTTATATGGATAGGAGTTGACAAGTTCCTGTATGAGAAAAGTATACGTTTTTCATAGCAGAAACCAAAAATAAGGAATGTCTCAAAAACGACGAACTTACGAAAAAAATGTATATAGCATAAATTGTGTGTTTTAACGTGCTCTACATTTGTTATGTAGTAAGTTTTTGTCCATCTCTTACGGTTTAGCAGTTATTCAAAATTCAGTAAAATTCATCCAGAATAAACTATTCTTCAGAGATTAAATCCAGAAAATTCAAGATATACATTTTATTTGTCAGGTAAATATCTTTAATATACGAAATGATAATCAAAATCGTTAGAGCCATTTTTGAGAAAATCAAAATTTTCGAAAAAAAGTTCCATGTAAAGGGTAGTTTAGGGTGGGGGGATTTTTCTCAAAATCTTCGTGTCGCATCCCTGGAATATATTAAACTTAAATACCAAGTTTGGTATTTCACCGACTTTTCGTTTTTGAGTTATCGTGTTCGGTCACACGGACACATGGACACACACACACACACACACACACACACACACACACACACACACACACACGCGGACCTTTTTGTGAAAATGCTTTTTTTGGGGGGGGGGATATTGGGGACCCTAAAACATTTATTTCCGGTGAAACCTCTGTATCGAATTTTGGGTGGAGTGCAATACCTTATCTATACACTATGTACATAGTGCGTATAGAGAAAGTTAAAATACTCCTAGAAGTACTTTCGTGAGACGGGGTCTTTTCGCTGACTCCTCAGTGTCTTCACCAGTTCGTTAAGTTCTTAAAAGCGTATGGATAGGCAACGTTACCCAAGGGACGGGATTGAAAATGATACATAACTTGCGACAAATAAAGTTCCGAGTTGCCAACTTTCTGGTTTGACAATCTTCCACCCCTATCACGGGTCTTACAAAATTGTGGTTAATCTGCGTTTAATGCCAAGGTAATGTGCGCACGTGGTGGACTAAATTAATACACTGCTTATACAAGTCAACCTGTTCTGATGGAGCGTGAAGGAGGGGTGAAGGAATGGATTGACCAATCGGTTTTGCATTTACTTACTCGCGTAGTATGTTGTACCAGAATGACACCAAAGAAAATCGTGCAAAGATCACACTTGTCAGGCGGTCACTTTTCAGCAAAATCGCAGCGCCAGGCGTATTTTTAATATCTTTGAGTGTACATGGTACGCAGGTAGAGATACATTGCACTCCACGCAAAAATTCCATACGAAGATATGCCCGGAAATACAGGTTTTGGGGTCTCCTGTATAAAAATTACTTTCTCTACACGTATATACTGAAAGCCCAAAAAGAAACCAGCACTGCTTTCCAGCGTACATGTCATTCCTTACCGTTTATAGGATACTTTATTAGGTTATGTTTTCATTTTATTGACTGATACTGTCATAATTTAGGTGCGTATCACGCCTTGTGTTCTATATCGAATCAATAGAGCACACCTATGCTGGGTTTGTCAACTCATTCGCTAATGCGTATAGCCACCTCCTTCAACAGGAAGCGACAAAATGGTGGAGACCGATTTTTTGACGATCTTTGGAATGGCTAATCGAACTACAGAGAGAAAATTCCCGTTTCGAAATTTAAATCTTCAAGAGCAGGTTCTCGAGATGTTTGGGGTTTGCAGAATTGTTTTATGTGCGTCTGGTAGAACATTTGTTTTTGGTATAATGCCTAAAGTTACGGTGGGGATGAGGTTTGGTCTGATGGAGAATAAAACTGTCAAAGTAGGCAGTTATCGGTACAGTTCGTGAACCTCTTCAATAACACCTCAGTTTTTACGACTTCATTACTTTTTCATCCAGCAGATTAAATTGCACTTTTGCTGCGAGTTCAAGCGGGTGTGTTATGCCACACAGTTTTGTGTCAAACAGTAAAACGTGATGAAAACAGTAGAATAGCGCCAGAGCACGTGAGCTGTGATGTTTTCTCTTTCCGCATATTCAGAATGAGAATTATTGCCTTTTAACTTGGCTACTGGAATCTTTTACAATGGAGACAGAAAATGACAATCCGATTGTGAGAAACTTTCGTTGTAAGGAATATCTGATTCCAGACTACTGATTAAATACATATCATTCTTCTATAGAAATAAAATACATTATACCAGGAGAAAATAAAAAATATTTTTTTTCTTCTTCTTCTTCTTCGAAAAAACTAAGGAAAATTGTTCTTGCATATTTATAAAGTACTTTAGTAGAGAGTCCTCCATCCTTTTTTTGTCTAATACTGCATGCATTTTTTATTCATGGACCCTTACAGGGTGTATATAAATGAATACCGGGGTTTTAAGTCTTTATAATATTTATTACATTCAACTTACAGTTATAAATGATATGTCAAATGAAAAAAGCAACTCAAACAGTTTTACCAAAACGCTTAGAAATGTTCAATGTGACTACCCTTTGTCACACGGTACACATCAAGTCTATAGCCGAGTTCTTCCCAAACGTTGATAAGTGTGTATTCAGTAATTGTAGCAACAGCTGCTTTAATCCGGTTTCTTAATTCAGGGAGGTCAGCTGGTAGCGGAGGCACGTACACTGGATCCTTGATGAAGCCCCAAAGGTAAAAATCGCATGGCGTAAGGCCAGGAGAACGTGGAGGCCATGCATAGCAAGCCCTGTCATTGGGCCCTTGCGGCCTATCCAGCGCTCGGATACAGTGACGTTCAACCAATCGCGTACTTTGTTATGCCAGTGAGGTGGCGCACCATCCTGCTGGAAAATGAAGTTTTCTGGCTCATTTTCTTCCAACTGAGGGAAGAGCCGTTGCTCTAGTGTATCAAGGTAATAAGAGCCAGTTACAGTAGGTTCACTAAAAACGAAAGGCCCCTAAACTTTTCGCCGGGATACGGCACAAAAAAAACATTCACTTTAGGGGAATCTCGTAGCATTTGTACCATCTCGTGAGGATTTTCTGAGCCCCAGTTGCGCATATTATGAGTGTTAACATGTCCACTAAGGTGAAAGGTCGATTCATCACTGAAGACAACACGATCCACAAAATCGTTATGAAACAACATGTCGTTTGCGAATTTGGCACCTAATCCGTGGTCTGTCGGCTTTAGAGCCTGTAATAACTGTAAACGGCAAGGACGTAGCTGTAAGCGGTTTCTTACAACTTTCCAAACAGTCGACACAGGAACTTGTAATACACGACTAGCCTTCCGGACTGATTTCTTTGGGCCACGAGTGAACGACTCTCTCACTCGTTCAACAGTCTCTTCCCTTTACAAAGGCAGCCGGTATCTTCAAACTGATTATACCATCTACGAATGTTTTTATCACTAGGAGGATCACAACCGAACTTACTACGGAACGCACGTTGCACAGTAACTACAGATTCGGTCTTTGCAAACTGCAAAACACAAAACGCTTTCTGTTTACTAGTCGCCATCTTTGCTACTACTGCTGTCTAGCAGATTACGGTAGAAACATTGCACACACATGCGCACTTGTGCCAACAAACAAAACTGTTTGAGTTGCTTTTTCATTTGACATATCATTTATAAATGTCAGTTGAATGTAATAAATATTATAAAGAGTTAAAAACCCTGATATTCATTTATGTACACCCTGTATTTGCACAAATGGGGCCTTTGCTCAATGTTTTATCAAACTTCAAAGACACGGGATATCAGGGCATCTGCAGTTTGTTCCTGAAGATGTTCCCAATCGCGAGTCATTAAAGTCCGTCCGTACATGTCAATTAGGTTCAAATCAGGGCTTTTAACCGGCAATTAATTACTGAAATTTCTGGATGTGTGCTAAGGCATCTTAGAGCAGCCTTAGATATGTGGACATTGACGTAATCGTACACGAACGTAACGGTGGACATCTCACTGGCTGTATAAGTAGCTCGGGAGTATACAATTTTCCAGAATACTTATGTGTTCTTCGGAATCCATTCGACCTGATACTTGGATGAATTCTCGTAGTCTTGAAGAAGACATCCAACCCCAAATTCCCACACTTATGCGGCCACTTCTTGGCCACTACGTGTTCTGGAACATAGCGAGTATAGCCTGGTCGCCACAAATATATTCGCCCATCCTCATCAGAGCAAAAAACCTTTTCATCTGAGAAAATCACTAGCTACCAAAATTTGTCTGATTCGAGCAAGTATTCCAGTCAAACCCCATTTGAATATTGCGGTGCTGTTCAGTCAAGTTTATTCTCTTTGCTGCCTATCGATGATGGGTGATTCCGGAGGTGGTTTCTCACCGTAGTAAGGGAGCAAGTCAACTTCTGATCGCTGCGCAATCTTCTAGCCGGTTTAAATGCTTCATCTCTGCTTGCATTTATAATCCTACCATCGACTTCCACTGTTGTTTTTCTTGGTTTTCCCGATTTTGGACGCGTCTTTAATCCAGCTTCACCGCGCTCCTGGAAACGTTTAATCCAATCTACTCATTTACACAACTTTGCAATCTGTTTTACCGAGTGCCCTGCTTCCCACATGCCCACAATTCGTCCGCGGGTCACCTCACTTTGTAAGGCATTGCTGCCTGCCATCAAACAGAATAGAAAACGTATGAAATTACGTTATTACAACAGGCAAGTTACAACGTCTTCTCCTTTCCCTAATTAGTTTGACGGAGGGGCCAGCGGATATCAAGAGACACGCCCTATATTTGCCCCTACAGACAATCAGAAATTCGAGCTATTACTATTTGTGCTCTGTGTGTTTAGTTTATAGAGAAGGTATTGCATTTCATCCAAAAACTCGATACTCGTATTTCACCGGAAATGGTTTTATGGTCCCCCGTATCAAAAAAAAAAGCATTTTTAAAAAGGTCCGTGTGTGTATGTGTGTCCGTGCATCTGTGAGCACGATAATTCAAAACCGAAAAGTTGGTAAAATATTAAACATGGTATATAAGTTCTAAAGATGTGAAACGAGGATTTTGAGGAAAATTCCACCACCACCCCAATCTATACTTTACATGGAACAATTTTCGAAAATTTTGATTTTCTCAAAAATTGCTCATATGATTTTGATTAAAATATCTTTTGTGAAAGACATTAAAAGAAAAACAATATGTATATTTTGAATTTTCTGGGAATATACTCTGAAAACCTCTAATTCTGGATGAATTGTCTGGATTTTGCATAACTAATAAACTGTAAAAGATAGACAAAAACTTACTACAGAAACCATGCAGCTCTCGCTGAAGCACATAATTTATGCCATATACCTTTATTTCGTGGAGTTTTTGAGATATTCCTTGTTATTGGTTTCCGTTTTAAAATCTTTTCTCATATGGGACTTTTTTAAACTCCTGGCCAGCAAAGAAACGGATTTCGATAACATAGAAACAGCTTTTAAAAAATTAGACTATCACTTTAGCCTTGTGAATTGCCTTATTTCCCTTCAGCTTATAAAGAATCAAGTAATAATACCAATTCTACTAATGTTTATCTCAATAACAATGAAATAGAGAGAAAAATAAGATTATTAACAATAATTTGTTACAGAAATGTAGAGAAAGTCTTGTGAATGGAATACATCAGATTATTTTATGCAGACACTTAAAATAGTCTTATAAAGATTTCCTTGTTACTTATTAAAATTTGGACGCTGCTAATGTAAGGTTATTAATTTATCAGCAGTTATAGCATTTGCTTGTTTTCCACTTAGTACTTGTTTACTTTCACACGAGTAGAGCTTTGCCATAATTACTCTTTGTAATTGGGACTTCCGTTGAAAATAAATAAATAGATTTTTTGTCTTGAAACATATAGACGAGACTGACTTTTTATGTACAGTCAAAGACATTAAAAATAGGCCTTGGGTCCAACCCTTCATCCCTCAGCCCCGCTCGACACTCCGTCAGAACAGGTTGGCTTGTATAAGCAGTGTATTAATTTAGTCTACCTTCAGTATGTAGCGCAAAGAAAATATTAACCTCACTTTGTAGCACCCGGTGAGAAGCGTTATCCCACCAGAAAGTTTAGGGATCACCAGTTCGCAACTCAGAACTTCATTTGTCGCAAGTTACGTTTCATATAATCAACCCCTTCCCTTCGGTAAAGTCCCCAGTTCAATACCCATTGAAGAGCATAGTAAACACATGGAAGAGTTGGACGGGTCAGCAAAAATACCCCGTCTTATGATAAATATTTCCAGGAGTATTTTTAATGTCTTTGAGTGTACAGCTACCAGTACAGCATGCATGTCGATTTATTCAACGCTAGAATCAAACACGTTGAGGCGGAAATGCAAGGACTGTCTAATTTAACCCTATTGATGGTTGAGGGACTGTTTACATGCAATTGAAGTCCTAGAATTGTTCCCCTTATCGGGTAGGCAGCTCAACGTAAGCCATACTTAAAATCAATACTACCACCTTGCTATTTCAGCAAAATTCCTTCGACAGATAAACTTATATGCCAACTTTAAGAAACAGACAATACAACTAGACCTGCTATTTGTGAAATGGAATAAACTGGGAATAAAGAGCTACATTTGATATGTTACACTGGTATACTTTTCTGTCGCAATTCTTCAATCAATTATTATTATAAATGTTTGTTATTTTACCAGCCCAATGTTAATCGGGATAAACATTTTCACAAAAATATGTATTAATATTTTCTTCTATGTATAAGGTGAATAGGGGAATGAAGTAGGTATAAGTGAAATTCCCATCGAAATTCTGCACTCTTTATTTAACCGTGAAAGAAAAATAAGTTAACGATCAGCGATTTTCCTCTTGTGAAAAAGGTTTCGATAATCCAAACCAACAACAAAGAATATCCGGAAGTTCTTAATGGTGCAAACGGTTTACATAATACATTTAGAATTAAGTGGGCTCCAGAGGGTATTCTATTCATTTCAATTTATTAAAAACATAACTACAAAACTTCATATTACTTAAATAACCCGTTTAATCCGAAACATAAGAAAATAGAAACTAAAACTTAAATAATAATAATAATTCCTATTTTGTACTTTTTGTATCGCAACATTTAACATCTTAATTTCTGTTTCTTTTTCATGAAAATATGTTACACAAAAATATTATTTTAATGAAAATTGCTAGAAACAACTTTAAGAACATCAACCGCATTAATATTCATATTCATTTGACACATAATGACCTAAATAATATGTTAGAAAATTTAAATATTCCTATAATTCAAAATAACTATGAATATGTTGCAAAAATATAAAATTAAGCAAATGATGGGCTCAGACAGTTAAGGGTACATACGGAAATTACACCTTAAGTGAGTTGCCTTATCACTGCTGTTAAAGTCTTCAATTGGTTTTCCAGAATTTTGTATGAAAATTATTAAAATTATTTCAAGCGGCTGTCTACATTAATAGCTTATGTGGTTGAAACTATAAACAGTATTTTATTCAGCAGTAACGTATTAAAACTTAGTCTTAAAACATGTGAATTCATGTACCTTTTACTCTGATATTGCCTGCAATACATAACCACACTTTTGCATGTTTGTTCTTAGTATAATCAGCTATCTTCTGAAGCTCAGTTATTTAGCTCTGATACAATTTCATTAGAAATTAAAAAAGTAATATATTTACAAATTCAAGGAAGTTAAAATGTAGAAAATTTGCATTCTTAATTTGATCAATATATACTATAACATCACTAATATGATTCAGAAAGTGCAACTATATGTTGTATATATGTGCAGAAAATGTGAGCTTTGCAGCTCTCATACTTTCTAAGAAAAAGTATCCAAAAATGCTGTTTTGAGAAAACTGAATTTAAAGATACAAATGCTCTAAAAAGGGGCATTGGATAACAGCTTTAAAGAAATGCAGACTATCGTTTAAATTATATTTAAATTGATTAAAATCCTCTTAATTCCCCAAAAGTATACATTTTCTGTAACTAGAAGTAATACAGGTTTTATTAGTGTCTAAAACAAAAAAAATATTATTTTTTTACCACTTCAGAGTACCTTGTCCCCTTAAACTTTATCTCCTTCAAATGTCAAATTAAATCAATGTGTTACTCTCATTTGTTACAGGTTCCAGCAGTTTAATGACCTAGAATCATTTTAGAGTCCTACTCTTTGACGTTCCTCTACACTTATTTTACATTACCAATGCATTGGCCGGGTTTTCTTATATATTATTCCTATCGCAATTTAAGAAGTTAACTTGAGCTAATAACACACACACACACACACACACACACACACACACACACACACGTGTGCACTTGCGGACCAACGGACCATTTTGTAATAATTATTTTTGGGTAGGAGGTTCGGGGTATCTCAAATCATGTATTTTCAGTGTAATCTCGGTATTACATTTTTTAGTGGAATGCAATATAGTACCTAATACGTACATTTTCATCCATAAAATGGGATTCATAGAGGCTTTTTATGTTGGTAGTGACTAAATTTCACACACATTTACAAGCGCGAACACGTCCATTTCCCGAGATAATTCGAGCCACTGGATTGTCAGCGCACCTCTCCCAAAATATGGCACAACTGCCCAAGGCAACATAATAACTTTAACTTTGTATTTTAATGCTACATTTACATTTCTTAATATCGGTTTGGTTATTCCCGTTTTCCGTTCAATATTGACAATAACTTTAACCTTCGTCTCCATGTAGCTGATGTAATCCCTTATATCGTAGCTATTGTGTTGTTTAATGCAAATAATTCTTTATTTGACCACTTCTGCAGTGTTGGGGTAGCGTGTATGCCACACATTCAAGAGGTCGCAGGTTCAAATCTCGTTTAGGGTGAGTTATACTAATAAGTTTTTTGGGGGAAGAAGATGAATGTCGAGCATCTTTATGCTCAATAGACCTCGAGATAATTTGAAAATCAGTTCACCAATTCTATTCATCGTTCGATATAACCTGCTAGGCAAAATGAAGCTATGCTAAAAAAAAAAAAAAAAAAAAAAAAAAAACAAACACACATACATACACAAACAAAAAAGGAAAACAAGACCATGTCGAGTAAGTTTATGCTCCATGGACCTCAACATTGTTTGAGCATAATTTCACCAACTTCATTCAATGCAAATTTCTTTCTTGGTACGGTATGACACCCATTCCTTTATTTCACAACAATTATAATAGCGTTCATTGGTTCTGATCATGCCTCTGAATTATTTTTCAGTACAAACACATAAGATATTAGACACTGACTGGAAGGAATTTAAGTTTGGTTAACGGAAGGCGTAAACTTTACAGAAAGTAGAACAATATCTTAATTTAAATTAATGAATCGTTTTTATGCACGCATATGTACGTGATGGAAACATTTACTACAGAATCTTATGCCGAATTATGTGCAATTGGTTTTAACAATCCTTTGGTATCAGTCGTGGCGAATCTGTTTCCTAGAAACGGTATGGGACCCATTCCTTTATTTCACGATTATAAGAAAGTACATTTGTCGTGATTGTATTCCTGAATTTTTGTCAGAGCACTTACACGTAGAACTGCTACCAGCTGGGATGAGATTAACTTTGGTTAACTTAATACAGAAGCCTTATGCAGAGTAGCATACTATTATAATTTAGAGGAATGCATCGTTTTAAGCACGCACATGGTAGAGAATTTTAGCATACAATCCATACCTTTGTTGTGGGCAGACTAGTTTTCCAAAGTTGGTACTGGGCTTCCTATTCTGGTGCGAATTTTGCACATTAGAAATTCAGAATTCATAGCTGAGATCCAGTGAAGTTTGGAATGTCCCTCAGTCAGCTCTCTCTGAATATATTGGTGGGAGCCTGCAAAACACTGTAGTGTTAAAACTACAGCACCCTTTGTGATCAGCTTTAATAGAGGACCTTTATAAATGCAATTCTCAACTATTAATTTTGCAGTATATAGTCGCCCTTGCATTATTCGAATCCCTGGAGATCGATAGTCGGTCTATCTATACTTCTATTTTAGCTTATTTCCCTTGAGAAGTTCTTGCATAAGAGGGATTCTGGTACGGCAATTAATGGATAGCAGAGGTGGAATAAAACCTAGGAAAATGGGGAATCTTGGTCAGTGCTGCCAAATGTGTAAAATGAAGCCAGGGGCAATTCACTTCTATCTTGCTAATAGCTCAAGTTCAGAAAAGTAATTTTTGGCTGAGGACGAGGGTGACTGAGTGATTAGAACACTCGCCTCTCATCAAAGAGGCCCGGGTTCGATCCCAAGCGACCACCGTAGTTGGATAAAGCGGCGAAGAGACAGTTTTCTTCGTGTTCTCCAGTTTCACCTGCTATCGCATTCCACCGGAGCTCCATCTTCACTCCATGTATCATCAGTGACATAGTAAAAGCTAGCGATAAACACTATCCAAAATGGCTCAAAGTAAGCGGACATAGGTCATTACATTTTATCTAATTACTATACTGTTTAGCCAGGGCATCTGTAATAACAACGTCATTTTTCAGTTTTTCTGGGTGTTCCTAAGTTTTCTGTCCTGTTTGTCTGTATATATAACTTAATTTTAAAAATCCTGTTTGCTTCATACGTTATTCCAATCATTTCTTTGTGGTTGAATGGTATATGTATGCAATATATCTTTAATTACTTTCTCATGCCTTAATTTCGTATTCGAGCTGATCATGTATAGTGAATATTACGTCCTGAATACTGCTACTAGTCTCCTTTGTGTCACCCAGTTTTTACAGCAAAAGAAGTTAACAACCAGTATTTTATTCAACTTGTGTCTTTTCTTATCTTTTGTTTTAAGGTATTGTAAACTGTACATAGCTTATCCAGTTAAAGTTTTAACACTTTTTGTGAAATATATCTTGTTCTTAAATCTTAGTGTAAATTCACACACATATATAAGATTCTCATATGTTTAGTTATTTTTCTAGAATTACATGAAATATTTTTGTTGATTCTTCTGACAATATAAGCATTATAGATTTTTATTTTCATATTTTAAAATTTTGACTACTGTGTGCGTACCTACTTTCTAGGTAGATATAGTAGGATTACTCAAGAATTCATTTTTTCTTTCTATTATGACATCACGGCGTATAATGATATATTAAAGTATTCACTGTTGTTAATTTAATCTATATAGTAAAAGTAACTCTGTCACTAATTAAATATTTTCTTTGCCACATTAACATAATATACGAATTTTAATCAAAATTGTTTGAAACATTTTTTGGGAAAATCAAACATTTTGAACGTTTTTCCTGTATAGGATATTTTGGGTGGAGAGATTTTCTTAAACATTTTCATTTAATCACAAATGAGTTTGGACACTATAAAATCATTTAAATACCCATGCAAGACAGAATATTGATAAATTTCAAAGCCATCACTGTTGTGTATAATAGTTAGTATAAATTTGAATAAAATATCTTTATATACTTCGATTTCAAAAGCAGGGCGGTAATTGATACTTTTCTTTTGCAAAAGCATCTCTTTATTTTCGTATAAAGTAAATCAAATGTACTTTCACATAGCAATATGTTACAAAACACTCTGTAAATTACGTCATGATTCTTAAATAAAAAATTTTCTTTCCAAATTTTAGCATATTGTTTCCCTGGAGTACAATAGAAGGTCTTGAAGAAAATAAAGACATTTTTCTATTGCTTATTACCATGCAATCATACAGGAAAACAATTTAAGCCTTTTAGGTTAAGTATGAGTTCAACCATAAATCACACAAGAAAACTTTAATTTATAGTAATCTGACGATTTGCACAATGTTTAATTCGTTTAAGGAGCCGTATTATCTCATAAACTGACACTTTTTTCGGCCAACTCATTTGTTACATGGCTAACCCGAATTTCTTCATAAATCAGGTTACGCATACCAATAATATCACACTCAATAGGACTATCAAAAACAGACTTTGCATAATTTGATAAAAATCTTCCATAATTTTAAGATACATTATCGAAAATGGCGATTTATTGATTTCAATTAACTACAGTGGTTACCATAACAATAAGTTCAGGATGTGAATAGATATAGAATTAAAATTACTCACTGATATACGTTTTAATGTGCTTATTATAATTATTTCCTGCATTATTAACGTATTTTGTTGAATAAACATATATAAAGTATAGTATTCAACTTGGTGCAAAAGTAGCTTTATTAACTCGTGGGCCTTAGATCAATGGTAGTAAAATTTAGCGTAACATCAAGCATTTATTGCGTGCGATTGCAATGTGTGGTCGTCTATTTGCCTGGGTGCGCACGAACTGGAATCCATCATAGATGAAGCTGATATGTGTCGGATGTGTATGGCATATCTTCCCTTGTGATCTGCTCCCAGGAATATCAGACTTCCAGGAAATGTGTTCCAGTAGCGTTAGCCTCAGGCCTGATTGTCAGAGACAGATATTATACCCTCTATTCGCAATACGAATACTCCTTTCATATCATATTTTTAACTGGTATTTCAAAAAGCGAGTCTTGAACAGTTACCAACTAATATCAAAGGGAATATACGAGTTATTCAAGAGCCTTTTTATACGTTAAACATATGCTAGTGATGTTATCGTTATATATTTTCGTTAGCCATTGATGACCTTTTCAGACTGCGAAGATTTATACCACAAACTGTGATTTTATTTCTACGTCCATTTATTTAAAATTATCTAACAAGAGCCCATTGCCACAAGTATAACTTACCTGCTATTTTTATTTTTTCTAGCACATATGTACAATTAACATATTAGTATAAAAGATATTGTGTTCAAGCCAATACTTCAATACTTCTATTTTCCCGAAAAAGTTTCCGGAAAATGAGAACCCCTGAATAAAAAAGAAAAAACCACTTTCAGAAAAAGATAGGGTTCCTGTGTGTGTCCGTGGAAAGCATAACCAAAAAATCTGATGTGTTCCATTCACATGCCTTTCTCTATCTCTCTCTAACAAATTATTGTTAATAAGCTTATCTTTTATTTATTTCATGTTAATCGAGGAAAATTAGCAGAAATAGTCTTATTCCTTGCTTTATTGTAAATACAAGCGAAATAGGGGAGTACCATAGGTTAAAGTGAAAGCCAAAAGCTGGTTGCTATGTGACTGATGTTCCTTTGTTTGTGTGGACAGAAGTTGACAAATTCCTGTATGACAAAAGTATAAGTTTTTCAAAGCTTAAACCAAGAAAAGGACATATCTCAAAAACGATCAACTCCACGAAAAAATGTATAAAACATAAATTGTGTGTTTTAAGGTGCTCTACATTTTTTGTGTTACGTTTTTGTCCATCTCTTATGGTTTAGTAGTTATGCAAAATTCATCCAGAATAAAGTAGTCTTCAGAGGCTATTCCCAGAAAATTCAAAATATACATTTTATTTGTCAGGTAAATATCTTTAATATACGATATTTTAATTAAAATCGTTAGAGCCATTTTTTAGAAAATCGAAATTTACTAAAAAAATTTCCATGTAAAGGGTAGTTTGAGGTGGGGGATTTTTCTCAAAATCTTCGTGTCGCATCCCTGGAAGATACCAAACTTAAATACCAAGTTTGGTATTTTACCGACTTTTCGTTTTTGAGTTATCGTGTTCACAGACACACGGACACACTGACACACGGACACACACACACACACACGGACCTTTTTTTAAAAATGCTTTTTTCGGACCCCAAAACATATATTTCCGGTGAAATTTGGGTATCGAATTTTTGGTTGCATTGCAATACCTTATCTATCTCTATGTACATTGTACAATGAAAATTCCCCGTATGAAACGTTCGAGTATTTTAAAATTGAACTATAACAAGAAAGTCCTCGAACGTGTTTAACTCTACAAAAAATGTTGGACCTAAATTGGATGTTTAGCCACCTCGATAGTTTTTGTGTAGTAACTTCTTGTCTATTTCTTACGATTTACCAATATGCAAAAGTATTTCAGGATGATGAGGTCTTTGGTGACTTTTCCTCGAGAATTTAAGAAATAAATGTTCAAAATCTTCGCGTCGCAACCTTGGAAGATGCTAAACTTGGATAAAAATCTGGTAGCTGACCAACTTTTCGTTTTTGAATTATCGTGTTAAAGACACACGGACCTTTTCATTAACTTTTTTTTTTATTTAGGAAAGTCTATTTTCAGTACTGTGTCAGTATCGAATTTTTTAGTAGAATGCAGTACCTTCTCGACCATTCTGTCAAGAAAGTACCGGGCATTGATCATTTGAAAATCCTGTTTAAAAGGGGATTTGAAATTATTGTTGTCGCTAAGTTGGTACAACTTTCCTCTATACCCACGCGGATTTTGATCGTCATCTGTCATCTAGTTTGTTTACAGTACGCCATTTTGTTAGTTCATCTCAAAGGTGATTTGCGATTTTACGAAGGATACAAATATTGAACAAAGAATCGGTTTAAATTTTGCATTGCAAATGGTATTTCGTGTGCCGAATCGCTGAAAATGTTTCAGAGGGCTTACGGTGAATCGACTTTATCAAAAACACGTGCATGTGAGTGGTACAGTGCATTCAAAAGTGGTCGAGATGTGGTGGAACATTTATCTCACTCTGGTCGGCCATCAACGGTTTCAACTGAACTGAACATCGCTAAAGTGAAGAAAATGGTGTCTGAAAATCGTCATTTAGGTCTGAGAGAGATTGCCGCTGAACTTTCTGTGTCTCACGAATCGATTAGTGCCTACCATTTTAAACGATTGTTTGGACATGACACGCGTTGCAGCTCGGTTAGTTCCGAAAGACTTGAATTTTCTACAAAAACTCAATCGCATAAGGTTTGCTGAAGACGTGCTAGAACGAGCCAGTTCCGACCCCTCATTCATGAAACGCATTGTAATTGGTGATGATGAGACGTGGGTTTACGAGTTTGACACTCAAACCAGTCAAGAAACTTTCGAATGGCACCTTCCAACTGAACCGAAACCTAAAAGGGCACGTCAAACTCGATCAACTCGTGCATTCAGAGTCTTGCCAGAAGGTCAGAAGGTAAATAAAGACTATTATCTGAGCGTTATGTGGCGTTTGAGAGAACAAATACGGCGAAAACAGGGATTTTGCACCACGATAACGCACTACCTCACAAAGCTATTATTTTGAACGAATTTCTGGCCAAACACTCAACAAATTTCATCGAACAACCACCGTATTAACCTGATCTGACTCCTACTGATTTCTTTCTCTTTCCAAAACTCAAGTTACCACTTCGAGGAACGTTTTTCAGTCGATAGAAGACATAAAGGAAAATTCGCGGCGACAATCGACATCGATTCCTAAAGGTGATGATTGGATTATTTGTTGGCATAAATGTATAATTTCATAAGGGGCCTATTTTGAAGGCGATAAAATAAAATTGGATGAATAATTCATTTTTTGTGTTTCATTGGAACATTCCCGGAACTTTCTTGACACAGTAGTATGTATTATGTACGAACTAGAGAAAGGAAAACGATAAGCCAGCTCAATTTACAAATTGAGTTTTAATTTTTTTGTGAATAGTTTTAGAAATACATCACTTGCCTCATTTTATTAGAACAATGAATTTGGACAATAAACAACTATTATTTAAAAAAGAACACGCAAGCTAGAATTTTGATGCATGTCAAAAATATCACTGTCTTATAACAGTACAGAGTTCAATAGGATATCTTACGTATTGTGGATTTTTCAAATTTCGTAGAAGCATTGCCTTGAGTAAACCGCTTTGAGTACAGTAGCACTGAACACTGAAGCTTGTTGACCGCGATAGTGCATCACGTCGATTGCTTCCATCCCCAGCAATCGCGTCGTAAAGAAAACGACTCGCTATCATCCGAAAAAAAGAGAGCAAGAAGAAACAAAAAAGGTTGGAGCAGTAGTGATAAAGCGCACTCTATTGAGCATTGTTGCTGTAATTGGGTCTATGTTGGCGTCATTTACGGAATTGCTTCCGAGATTCAGAGTAAAAGCTTGCGGTTTTTTCTAGCAGTAGATCATAGAGTTCTTGACTTTATATGGCAAAGCACATGAAGCAATTCCGGGAGTCTACAAAACAATTTTCTTTATAAAATCTATACCACACTACTTATTCTACTACATAACTTCAGTAGATTTACCTGTTTCCTTATTTTTCAGTTACTAGTTTTCTCAGCTCTGGAGCGGTACTTGGTTCGTATCCTGGTGCATAGATTATGGTTTTGGAATGGTGTGGAAATATGGTTGGATTTGCTCAGGGTTATTAGCATCCTCACAAAGCTATTATTTTGAACGAATTTCTGGCCAAACACTCAACAAATTTCATCGAACAACCACCGTATTAACCTGATCTGACTCCTGCTGATTTCTTTCTCTTTCCAAAACTCAAGTTACCACTTCGAGGCACGTTTTTCAGTCGATAGAAGACAAAGGAAAATTCGCGGCGACAATTGACATCGATTCCTAAAGGTGCCTACAAAAAATGTTTTGATGATTGGAATATTTGGAATGGTGTGGAAATATGGTTGGATTTGCTCAGGGTTATTAGCATCCTCACAAAGCTATTATTTTGAACGAATTTCTGGCCAAACACTCAACAAATTTCATCGAACAACCACCGTATTAACCTGATCTGACTCCTGCTGATTTCTTTCTCTTTCCAAAACTCAAGTTACCACTTCGAGGCACGTTTTTCAGTCGATAGAAGACAAAGGAAAATTCGCGGCGACAATTGACATCGATTCCTAAAGGTGCCTACAAAAAATGTTTTGATGATTGGAATATTTGTTGGCATAAATGTATAATTTCAGAAGGGGCCTATTTTGAAGGTTGGATTTGCTCAGGGTTATTAGCATCGAGACTCTTTCAGGTTGTGGTGAGGCAAAAGTGCTTTATTAACTGAGTCCGTCATTTTTCCGCCGTAGAACACACGTGTATACTTCTTAATTATTTTTACTGTGACGTTACACTTTACTCGCCCGCTAGTGTTATTGTTTATTAATATTGAGGCCGTGATTTATTACGTACTATGATCGGTCTTAAAATCACTTACTTCCGTCACAACTAATGATTATACCACGCGCTCAAATATCACATCTTGGTCGTGCGGGGTTTCTTAGTGCCTTACAATTAAAAGGTAGTCTGTTCGGCTACATCACGAATTCTAAATTTCACGAAGGGCCCTTCACCAAGTGCCTTACAATGTCGCCTTAACAGCGAGCATAGTTTTGTGTCCCATTAGTTTTCCTTCGGCAGGGCATTCTCGCCCCTTTCCCTCGGGTCAATGCACGGCAGGTAACAGATCTTGTAGCCTCGACATCGTGCCTTATACGTGTTAAAAGTTTTTCTACCCTTGCCATTTTCACTCTACATATATATTTTATCTAGTGATGTAATTTATATTCTTGGCTATGATTGATATTTCTCTTCTTAATAATTCTTTCCGCAGGGACAAGACATGTACTGTCTCAGCTCATATGGGTACAGCAGTAGTGTATTGTAGTAATCCTAGGCAAAACTATAGTATAAGAGAGAATCTTTAGGGTCTAGGGAAAATTTTCAGGAAAATGCCAAAACCTCTGGCAGAGTTTCACAATGTTTATTAGAATAACTTTTTTAAAAAACCGCTATTAAAGTTATATCTGATTTGTCCATGAACACCTTTAGCTAGAAAGCTACATTATTTAAATTTTTAAGTTACAGTTTGTAAAACGACTATCCCGAGAAAGAAACGGGTTTTCACAATAATAACGATATAGACTCACGAAACTTTGATAATCCCAAATTTTGCCCAAGCCGAAAGAAATTTGCCTACCCTCGGCGCCTATACATCAAAGCTTCCCTATGCTTTTTCAAGATGGTCTGTCCCTCGGCGAGTTATCCGGTTGACTTAATTGCTGCTCTCCCCACGAGAGCCTGCCTGAGAATCGGAAGGATAGCTCTAACATTTCCAACTAGGTGGCAGCAAAATCTTAATTTATGTCACTGACAATATAGAGGATTTTGTTCCTGCCATAACTGTGTGACGTTAGTAGGTACCAGTCGATGCAGTTTGAACTGTGGAAGGAGGCAACGGCAAAGTAGTCAAAATTACTTTTAAAAATGGCCTCCTGTCCTAATTGAAAGAAATATTATTTTTAACAATTAAATCAAGTATATTTATTAGATTAGCACTTAAATGAATAAACATTTGGTATTAAGAAAAATTTACTTTAATGCACAAAATACCATACTCTTTTTCGAAGCTAAGGGACACTCTTGTATTTTAAAGGAAAAGAAAAAGTACGAAGTGGAAATGACATTCTCTTTATTTTCACAAATGCAGTAATAGAAAGTACGATAAATATTAGATTTATTGGGAAATTTCTTTTAAAAATCTAGTGTGTTCCTTCCACTTAACTTACGCTATCTGCAAACGAACTATTCATTACAAATATGCTTTTATATATGTACGTCATGCTAATCGAGATATATATTAACAAAAATGGTCGTATTACTATGGAACGGAATAAGGGAATACAGTAAGCTAAAGCGATAGTCTAATATTTTAAAAGCTATCGTTATGTGAGGCAATTACATTTCGGTACGATTAAATGAAAACTCACGTTCCCGTTGTTCAGTACTTCAAAAACTGAAACAACAAGGAATATCACAGAAAGGGTTAACTCTAAAAAAAATATAGAAATAAATTGTGAGTTTTAATACGATCCTCATTATTTGAGTAGTAAGCTTAAGTTTATCTCTTGCGGTTTACGAGTTTAACTAAAGACACTCAGAATGAAGAGGTCCTCAGAGGCTATTCAAAATTTTAGATTCCTGTTTTGGTATTGAGTTTTTGAGTGGAATACAATACCTTCTGCATCTATATGTGCATTGTATACGTGCTAGAGAAAGTAAACAACTAAACTGTTTTCGTAACTGAAAGAATTAATAATTTTGAAAATATAATCAAAAGTATTTGTTGGATCAGGTTCTAAATAAATAAAAATCGCATGTGTTCCATTCACATGGCCTTCATAGTCCGAAACAAACTACTCTTAAAACAAAATAATAAAGCTTCTTCATGCTAATGGAGATCAACATTAGTATACATGGTCTTTTTACTTATTACCTTATAATTAGAAGGGAAATAAGGGAATACACTAGGTTAAAGCGATAGTGAAATATTTAAAACTTGGTTGCTTTAAGATTGAAACTGGATTCCCTTTGCATGACAAGGAGTAAAACAAACGAAACGGAAATGGCGAATTCGCGTTTAAAATGTGTAGGTTTATTAAGAGTGAAACCAATAACAAGGAATACCTCGGAAATGATCCACTCCACAAAAAAAAAAAAAAAAAAAAAAAAAAAAGTCTATGATATAAATTGTGTGTTTTAATGGGGCGTACATGTTTTCTGCAGTAAACTTTTCTTTATCTTTCAGTTTACTGGTTATGCAAGTCATTCAGAATGTTGAGGTCTTCAATGGCTATTCGCAGAAAATTCAAGATATATATTTTATTTTTCGGGCATATCTTAAGTATACGGTATTATTCTCGAAATAGTTTTAAGATTTCGAAAATTTTTCCACTTAAAGGGTACTTTGGGGAGAGAAGTTTCTGAAAATATTCCGCTGCGGTCACCTTCAAGTTCACTTTGTAAACGAGTCAGCGAAGTTGGATATCTTGGAACGCTAAAAACAAGAAATTCGGTGACAAGATAACCGAATGCTTTGCAACACCCCAAGGACTGGATTTGTCTAGTAACTTCGACAAGCTTCCAGAAAGATCAGTGACGTAATATTCTAGCTATAAAAACATGAAGAATTGCAAACTTGTTGGTCGTGAGTCAGATAGGCTGGAGGGGCCTGTACGTTGTGACACGAGAAAGCAAGTCACCTGTCTTCGCGTCGAAGCTCGAGTGATTATTTTATAGCAATGGATTAAGACCTTATTTTGGGAAAAAATGAGTAAATAAAGAACTTTGTTACAATACTTACAGACTCTGTGAAGGGTCGAAATGTTTTATTCATAGCGAAAATTAAAACAGAGACGTTTGGATTGAGAAGTCAGAACGAAATGGGTTTGTTGTTGATAACGTAATTTTAAAAACATTTTTCACATTGCATTTTGTTTTTACTTTCATTGTCACAGCTACAAAGAACATATAAACTCTTTAGTTTATAATTATTTGTATGCCGCCAATTCTATGACATTGTTAATTAATTCAGCAATACAAGGTTTGATTGATTACTTGCTCTAACACATATTCAAGTGACATACACAATAAGATTTAGATTGTATTTATTTTATTCAGACAGTTTTTAATGGACCGGCATTTTTTAGATTTTAAATGTTTTAGATCTAGTTCTTTAACCCAGAATTTTGTTCACCCTTACGGTTGTGCTTGCTCCGTTTTTTATTCAGTTCTGGCTTGATCTGTGGCTTTCGCCATCGGTTTTATTCCCTGGATTTTATAATATCGCTTATAATTTACATTGTTTTTGCTGTGGTGTTTTTATTGGACCTTCTTTTTATAAGGACGCTAAAGTCCATAGTAGTCGAGCACCTGTAAACACCAATAATCACCATCACATCTAGCACATATGTACATACAATATATATGTATAGTAGCTACAGAAGATATTGCATTCCACCCAAAAGCTTGATGTCGAGATTTCCCTGGAAGTACTCTATATGTATTTAGGTCTCCTGAGTCCAAAAAAATAAATTTTAGAAAACATGTATGCGTCCGTACCCAGCATTGCTTAAAAACAAAAATACTGTTATATACAAAACCAGGTATTTATGTGACACGAAGACTTTCAAGAAATAAATTACCCTTTACTTGGAAACTTTTGAAAAATGTTTTTCTAAATATAAAATTGCCTCTAAGGATTTTGATTAAAACAATTTATATCAAATACACTTAATCACAAATGAAATTTATATTTTAAATTTTATGGGAATAGCCTAAGAGAAAGACAAAATCTTGCTGCACAAAAAAGTAGATATATTTAAAACACATAATTTTGTCATATATGCTTTTCTTGTACATTTAATCGTTTTTGAGATATTCCTTGTTATTGGTTTCATTTTTAAGCCACTTAACTTTTCTCAAAGGCGACCGTTTCAATTTGCTACCCGCTTCTAAAATATCTAATAATCACTTTTGCCTAATGTATGCCGTTATTTCTCTTCTGCATACAAGGAAATAAATAACAACACAATTTCTGCTAATATATATATTATTTAGGATGTTATTGATAAAGGAATAATCTTTAGTAAGAATGTTTTGTATGAAACATCTAGATAAGGTTAAGTAATGGAACATATCCGATATTTTTGATAAGTTTACAAATTGTCGTCTTTAAGGTGCTGTTATCATTAATTTTGTTAGATTTTGATGTATTGCAGAATATTGTTTATTATTTTTACTTTCTCTACACGTACTATGTACGTGGTGTATAGAGAAGATATTGTAATTCACCCAAAAATTCGATACCGACATTTCATCAGAAATACATGTTTTGGGTCCCCCTGAATCCAACAAAAGCATTTTTGGAAAAAGGTCAATATGTGTGTGATGTACTGTGTGTGTGTGTGTGTGTGTGTGTGTGTGTGTGTGCGCGCGCGCGCGCGCGCAACATAGCTCAAAAATGAGAAGACCGTTAAAAACCAAACTTGGTATTTAAATTTGCTATCTTCCAAGGATGCGACACGAATATTTTCAAGAAAATCCCCCCCAACCCTAACTACCCTCTACATGGAACTTTTTTTGAAAATGTTGATTTTCTTAAAAATGGTCCTAACGATTTTGATTACAATTTCGTATATTTAAGATATTTAATTTACAAATAAAATGCATATCTTGAATTTTCTGGGAATAGCCTCAGAAGACTACTTTATTCCGGATGAATTTTACGGATTTTTGCATAACTACTAAACCGTAAGAGATGGACAAAAACTTACCAGAAAGAAAAAGTAGAGCACAGTAAAACACACAATTTAAGTTATATACACTTTTTTCGTAGAGTTGATCGTTTTTAAGATGTTCCTTGTTTTTAGCTTCAGCTTTAAAAAACTTATATTTTTCTCATTCAGGAATTTGTCAACTCCTGTTCAGACAAACAAAGGAACTTCAGGCACATAGAAACCAGCTTCTGACACTCACTTTAACCTATGGTATTCCATTATTTCGCATCTACATACAAGGACGGAAGTAATAAGACTATTTCTGCTAATTTTTCCTAACTAGAATGAAGTAAATAGATGCATAAGCTTTTTAACAATAATTTGTTGCAGAGATGTAGAGAAAGTCATGTGAATGGAACACATTAGACTTTTATGCAGTATTACTCTCTTAAAATACAATGCTGGAAACCCCGGTATTTCAAGAGAGGCTAAGCTGTTATACAATGAAATCAAATAAAATGCTGCAGTTGCAATTAGCGGTTTTGAGGTAGTTCATTATATGTCCCGGCACTTTATTATTAATGGAAAACGACTCTTTATTTAGCAGAGCACGGTAATGAAGATATCATTATCAAGTGTTGAGAGTTTACACCTTTACAAATTGGAGTATTATCCAGTTTAAAAATGGAATTTAAGTTCTCCATTTTCAGTTTTCCATATAATTTTTAGCTACTCTACCACGTACATGCATTATAAATAAAGAGAAGGTAGATATTATATTCCACCCAACAATGTTATACCGAAATTTCACCGAAAATGCATGTTTTGAGATACCCTTAATCGAAAAAAAGCATTTTTAATAACAGGTCCGTGTATGTGAAAACGAAAGTCTGTAAATACCAAACTTAATATTTAGTTCTGCATCTCTGAAGGATACGAGACGAAGATTTCCAAGAAAATCACTCACAACGAACTATCTTTACCTGGACCATTTACCGGAACTTTTTATTTTCTCTAAAATATATCTAATGAGTTTGATTAAAATAGCACGTGCTTATCATTTTTTGTGACAAATAAATTTGTATTTTCCACTTTGTATGAGTGGCCTCTGAAGCACTCTTCATTTTGCATGACTTTTGCATAGTGGTAAATCTACGAAATAAACAAGAACTTATTGCACAAAAATTTAGATCTTGATAAAATACGAAATTGTTTTTTTATTTATTTTGAATTAACCATTTCCGAGATATTTCATGTTATTGGTTTGAATTTTTCCATAATTATATTCTTCTCAAATGGAAAATCATCATTGATTGCCATTCCGTTGTTCAAGTAAAGAGAACGAAATTTCAAAGCTCTCATGTAGCGAGTAGCCTTTTAAACATTTGACTATCGCTTAAGTTTATTGTAGTCCTCTAATTGCACTGTATCTACACGGAAATATGCAATAAAAGTATTTCAGAGCTATTGAGGACGAATATTGCTTAGGATAAGTTTTTAGGGGGGGTCTTTATCCTGAGAAAACGAATGTCATCAACGCTAAGCCCAATAAACCCCGAGCTCATTTGAACATTATTTCACCTATTTCACCCATCGTGCTATATGACCAATCAAGCTAAAAGATGTTAAGCTACAAACTAAAATTATTTCTGCAGATGTTTCTCTCGGTTATGGAAATAGATAGAAAAACAACTTTTTTAAATATATGTTTCAGAATAGGTTCATAAAGTCACATGAATGCAACATAACAGATTTTGGAGGATTTATTTTCTCGCTTTTTCCTACTTCTATCTCCTATCTGAAATTTATTGTCTTACAAGCATAAAAGAGCCGGTCCCCATGGTCACGCTCGCTAAGGCGTCTCGCTTTGGTGCAGGGGATCGTGGGTTCGAGTCCCGCCCTGGGCATGGGTGTTATATGTTTGTGTAAAGGAGTAGTAAAACCAGTAATCATACAGTACATTTAAGGGGGGGGATGTAAAACGGGGATAAAGCGCCGGAGTCCTGATCACACTCCGGTAGTGTTAAAAAAAACAAAAAAAAAACTGATTCTTCGACAAACTGTACATATTGTGTGGTCATTTGCATCTAAGCTACTTATTGTTCTCAATTATTAATCTCAATTGACTGGTTGATTACCTAGAAAAATGTAGCAGAAAGGTTTTTTAAGCTTTGTTATTCAATATTTTAATATAGGAATAAATGCTTCATACTTTAACCATTAGTGAACAATAGTGTTTCATGTGCTTTTGTAATGTTTCGTTACATTGTCTTAAAAACTTTGGAAGTTACAAAAGAATGTTCGTAACTATGTATCTTCACCTACGTCCTCGGTTAAACTTTTCCCAAACAGGGAGTTGTCAATCCTTTATCCTTTATTTTACTTCTAGGCATGGCATAGCCACCCGCTTTTAGTCTAGTGTATTCCCTTACTGCCCTTTGACTTATAAAGAACTAAGTACTAAGATCATTGCTGCCGATATTTATCTCGATTAGCTAAGTAGATAGAATAATACGTTTTTATAACAATAGCCTGTTTCAGGATAGTTATAACAAGTCATATGCATGGAATACATCTTGGTTTTAAAGAAATGTTCAAATTATCTAATGGTATTGCTCTTAAGCAAGCAGTAATTTTTTCTAAGTTTAATGGTTTTTACAATGATAAAAATCCATAAAGTTCTTGTAGTTTACTGCACTAAATTTTATAATTTATTACTAATAGTGCAAAAGTCCATAAGTATATTTTAAATAAATAAAAGTGAAACTGCTCTAAACGTATTAAATATTCTAGAGGTAGTGAGTTTTTTACAGTTTGCTTCCGATTACTTTGAATTTTTATTACACACTCAAAACATAGTGCATATAAATCTTAACAAACAACGTTCTATTGTTATTAATATAACAACTTTTCCATTAATAAAACTCTTTAGATTATAAAATAGGATGTTTTTTAATATGAAACAATGCCAGATTGTAAAGCAAAGCGATATTTTCAAATTCCCTTTAAAAGGAATTTGATTACTCTGGAAAGATAGGACTTGGTTTTTCTTTACTTAACACATTCCTCACATGCTGATCTAACACTCTCTTCATTATGATCCGAGAATACTACAGAAATTGGAAATCCTGTAAAGATTAAGAAAAATCGAATTTAAAGTGGAATGCTGTGCTTTACCTAAATGGTACACATTTGTAAATTTAATAGTTAATATGAGAAAACAAAATATTTCCATGATTTAAAAGTTATGCGTAATATAAATGTAATTATATATGTATATAAATTACATTTTTATCCAACTACGCCGCTTCATTACCGTACAGTATAAGATATTTTTCTTCAAAGTATAGGGTTATATTCCAGGTTACTAACATAAAATGTACTTAATATTAACTAGCTGTCCTTTGGCATGATCTTGTCGGCTTTGGTTACTATACGTAAGGCTTATTCCTCAGAGATCTACAAGTTTTGATTACATTTATACGGGTGGGTAATCAGCCAATCGCACAACTCTTACACCGGTGGACTGGACAAAGACATTGAAGAGAAAATTAACAGGTTTCAATCTGTCTGTGGAACAAGTGGAAAGGACTTGAGGTGATCAATTCACATGACTTTCTCTACATCTCTGTAACACATTATTGTTAAAAAGCTTATACTTCTACCATGCTATTCGAGATAAACTTTAGCAGAAATGATCTTATCATTTGCTTCCTTGTAAGTAGAGGAAAAATAAGGGAACACATTAAACTAAAGCATAAATAAACCTTTTAAAAGGTAGGTGATACAAATTAATTTCTTTTCATGGCCAGGAATTTACAAATTCATATGAGATAAGTTTTAAACTGATCACCAAATAATAAGGAACGTCTGCCAAACGGTAAACTTCACGAAAACACGGTGTAGGCCATAATTTGTGTGTTTTAATGAGTTCTACAGTTTTGTGCGGTATGTCTTTGTCTATCTCTTATGGTTTCTTAGTTATACTAAATTCATCCAGAATGAAGAGGTCCTTTGAGGCTATTCACTGAAAATCAAAATATAGATTTTATTTGTTATGTAAGTATCTTTAATATGCAGTATTTTAAATCAAAATCTTACAGCAATTTTTAAGAAAATCAAAATTATCGGAACTTATCCGTGTAAAGAGTAGTTAGGTGGGGGAATTTTCCTCAATATCTTCGTGTCGCATCTCTGGAGCATACTAAACTTAAATACCAAGTTTGGTAGTTTAACGACCTTTGATTTTTGTGTTATTGTGCTCACAGACACAAAGATACACTGACACACACACACACACACACACACACACATACACAAGTCGAGTGGTTAGACCATTCGTCTCTCACCTAGACGCCTGGGCTCAATCCCAAAGCGACTGCATATGACTTGCGGTGCCACAAGTGGTAAAAGCGGGCGTTAAACGGACACAAAAGACTTTTTCTTAGATAGAGGGGACCTTAAGGTATATATCTTCGGTAAAATCTTGGTATTGATTTGTGGGTGGAACACAATACTTTCTCTACCTATGTACTATGTGCTAAGTAGAGAAAATAAAGATAGATTACCAAACAAAATGAAATAGCATAAAAATGGAATCTAAACATAAACTAAAAGTGTTGTTAATGAAACCAATATTTTCATTTGTTCTTCAAAGTTTCAATTTTCGGCATTTTTTGGGGGGTTTGGTAGGTCTACAGCCAATTGGAAATTCAGGGTAGATCTCGTAAAAGGTTGATGTATAGCACAGACTGGAACGGTGATAAGAAGAATAGTAAATAGTACACATATATTTAATATAATTATGTTCTAAATACCTATCTTCATTAGGTAGCGTCAGACTTATAAATTCAATGCCATAGCCGGGGTTTGAACCACGGACTTCCCGGTCTCTAGCCGGTTGTTCTGCCACTGAACTACCATGGCAACATGGCAGCAAAGCATTGAATGCTGACTGTCTATCCAACTCCTGTCCTACACACGGCTTGTGTGAAAAAAACAATTAAATTAACACCACTTGAATAATTTGAGATCACCTTGTATGGTTTACCGAGAAACATGCGAGTCAGCTGAGAAATTCAATGCTATCCCGGCATGTTGCCATGGTAGCTCAGTGGTAGAGCAACCTATCCAACTCCTGTCCTACACATTTCCTGTATGAAGAATCAATTAAATCAACGCCTATCTTCATATTCAGCTGACCACAAATCACTAATTTTCAATTTAAATTATCGAATATTTGGGTGGAATGCAGTACATTTTCTGCCTACTATGTACGTTTTAAAGAAATTAAAAGTGGCTTAAATGACTAAAACTACATAACACCGGCAGGGATCAATCCAGACAAACATTTCTCTGAAAGACCAGGCTCTTGCATATCTTTTTAGAGTTGACTGTACTCGATGACGCTGCGACACTCGAGATTGATTGGAGCTGTCATATACACGCCCTGGTCTGGATCGTATCAAGTCTAAACTTCATGTCAACTGAAATTTATTTTTAACCATGTGGATTATTTTGGTTATTCAAGTCTATCCCTTGCGATAAAGGAACTGTTTTGATGCAAAACGCACGCTACTTTTGGCTGTTTTTATTGAATGCACTCTATTTTATAACAAGCAGTCCAGCCAATCCTGTATTCACAAAGAAGCGTGGCGAACGGGAATGAAGAGGATTTCAAAATGTTCTTGGGTGCTGTGCCTCTGGTGTCTACCTTAAAGTGAGATAAAATTATGCCTTTGACTAAAATCGAGTCTTGTAAAATGAAAAATACAGGAGTCACAGTTTACAAATTAAAACTACCCAGTTTATTACTTATAACATCATATAACGTCTGAACTAGTGATCAATTCTCGAACCGAGTGATAGTCAAACCGTCGAATGACATTTATCTGGGCTGCATCATAAATAAAATATAAATTTAAATATTTTAAGAAAAAAATCTGATGTTTTGCACTCACATTACTTTCTATAGCTCTTCTATAAACATCTTACTAAGGTTACTCTTGTTTCTACACCTTGCTAATCAAGATAATCATTAGTAAAATGTTCTTATTACTTAGTTCCTTGTAAGTCGGAAAAAAATCAGCGAATTCACTAGGTTAAAACAATGTCCCTATGCGATTGAAACCGATAGCAAGGATTATTTCGGAAACGGTTACATCCACACAAAAAATGTAAAGGACATAACTGTCAGCTATCACGAGATCTACATTTTTTGTAGTAAGTTTTGTCTATCTCTTACAGTTTACCAGTTATGAAAAAGTAGCCCAGAATGAAGAGTATTTCAGGAGCTGTTCTCAGAAAATTCAAGGTATACATTTTAATTGGAAGCTAAACATCTTTAATATACGGGATTTTAATGAAAATCGTTAGAATCATTTTTTAGAGAATCAAAATATTTGAAACTTTTTCCATGTAAAGGGCAATTGGGGGTGGGGGAAATCTCCTTTAAAATCTTCGTGTTGAATCCTTGGAAAATAACAAACCTAAATACCAAGTTTGGTGTTTAACGGTCTGTTTGTTTTTGAGCTATGCTGACAAGACACACCCAAGGACAGACAGACAGACAGACATGTACACACACGGACTTTTTTCTGAAAATGCTTTTTATGGATTCAGGGGGTCCTAAAACATGTATTTACGTGAAATATCGGTATCGAATTTTAGGGTGCAATACAATACTTCCTGTATACATTATGTACATACTACGTGTAGAGAAAGTAAAATTTAAATTCTATAAAAATTGAAGTATTCCATTCACATAAATGTTTCTAAGTGTTCCACAAAAAAACGTTTCTTACAAAAGATTAGTCTTGTATCTATACCATGCTAATCAAAATAAATATTACCATAATTGATCTTATTAATTCCGTCTTTGTAAGTAGAAGGGATTCCACTACGATAGAGCTAGAATCAATATTTTAAAAGTCATCGCTAAATGAAACAATTGAAATTCGATTCTATTTGCTTGTTAGAAATAAACAAAAGAGAGACGATAAGAAAGATGTCCTCCCGTTTGAGAAAAGTTTAAGTGGCTTAAAACGAAAACCAATAACTTGGGATATCTTGAAAACGGTTAACTCTACAAAGAAAAAAATAGTATAGGGCTAAATTATTGTGTGGTTTGATGAGATATATATTTTTGTGAGTTAAGTTTTTCTTTATCTCCTACATTTATCAGCATTGCAAAAGTTATACATAAATTTACCAGAATCAACAGGTCTTCACAGTGTATTTAAAAAATCACGATACATTTTATTTGTAATGAAAATGTCTAAAAACCAATTAGCCATTTTTTTAAAAACTCACATTTTCGAAAAATTTCACATGTAAGGGGTTATGAGATTTTCTTGAAAATCATCGCGTCGAATCCTTCTAAACTTGAATACAAATTTTGTTATTTTACCTACTTTTCGTTTTTAAGCTGTGCTGCCCACAGACACAGACTCACACACTATAGTACATACACGCGGATATGTTTCTAACAATATTTTTTTATGAATTCAGAGATCTGAAAACATGTATTTGCGGGGAAATCTCGATGTCACTTATTTGGGTGGAATACAATAACTTCCCTATCCGCTATGAACATTGTACATACAAGCTAGAGAAAGTAAACACAATATAATGACGAGGTAATAAATTATATATTTATGAAATATTTTCTGATAATTAATTGTATCTGTAAAGAGGTTGAATTTGTAATGTAAAACCACACTGAACAGTTCTATATCTTATAGCTTGAAAATAACAAACATTAATTGCATTTTTAATATTACATTTCAAACTTTAGCCTCTAAAAGACATGGATTAAAGACATTTTAATTACAATTAATTTTTATAAGAGACGCTAACTATGAAGGAAGAGACTTATAAGCACCATGTAAGTCTTACACTTACAAGAAATTTGAAATATGTTAATAGTTCATTATAAGAAATAAGATAGAAAACAGAATAATTCACAATTTAAAAAAAAATGTTGTGTTCCATTCACATGACTTTCTTTACATCTCTGCAAAAAGGTATTGTTAAAAAGCTTAGACTTCTATTTGCTTCATACTAATCGAGAAAAATATAATATTTTTACTTCCTTGCTTGTAAATAGAAGCGAAATAAGGAAGTACCATAAGGTTAAAGTGATAGTCAAAAGCTGGTTACTATGTGACTGAAGTTGCTTTGTTTGTATGGACAGGAGTTGAATAATTCCTGTGTGAGAAAAGTGTAAGTTTTGCAAGGATGCAACTAAAAACAAGGAATATCTTAAAAACGATCAACTCCACGAAAAAAATGTATATAACATAAGTTGTGTGTCTTAATGTGCTGTACATTTTATGTGTGGTAAGTTTAGCAGTTATGCACAAATCCGTTAAATTCATCCAGAGAAAGAAGGTCTTCAGAAGCTATTCCCAGAAAATTCAAGATATACATTTCATTTGTCAAGTAAATATCTTAAATATATGAGATTTTAATCAAAATCGTTATAGCCATGTTTAACAAGATCAACATTTTAAATTTTTTTTTATGTAAAGGATAGTTTGAGGCAGGGGAATTTCCTTGAAAATCTTTGTGTTGCATCAAAAACTTAAATGCCAAGCTTGGTTTATAACGGTCTTTTCATTTTGGTGCTATGCTGACCACAGACACACACACAGACAGTCGGACATGTTTCTAAAAATCTTTTTTTAGATTCAGGGGTCTCAAAACAACACAATACCTTCTCTATACATTATGTACATAGTACATAAAGAAAATGTAATAGTTTCTAGAACAGTGAGTGCAATACACCAGTTTATTTTCTGAATACCTTTTATTTGATGAAGCTAAACGAAATCTTTAATTCTGCGCACCCATAGGGAGTATTTCATTATGAAACAACACCTACAAAGCAACCTCAAACACGCTATGAATTTGAAGCTGCAATAATTAATACCTTGTTCGTTAAACCACGGAAATTTAAGAGCGTTTTGTGTAGCAGAGGAAACTGGCAATATTTCAACTAATTCGTCCGCCGAGGTCTGAATTATCACATTGGAATAAAAAAACGATAATCATGTTATGGGAGAGCTAAGGGAGACATGGAATACGGTGGAATGGTGCATGAATATTCCACGAGGGTGCATTTGAATTTCAACAGGCGATGAGATCTGGCGTTCATCGCGAAGGTTACTGGAAAAGAGGCACTAGGGAATCCAGCTCGCTTTGCTCTAAGGCTTTAATGGCAACCCGAACCTTCTAACATGCCCATCATAGTTATTCCTGCATAATAGATCTTCCATAGCTCTTTCTTTGTTTAAGGGGGGGTCAAAATGGGATTTTCATAATTCTTTTTCCGTTTTCATGTTTTAACTCATATTGATATTTCGAATATCCCGCTCATTTTGGTATAACTTTAATAGAGGTTCACTAATTGTAAAGAGTTTAAAAATACATTTGAAAATAACACTGTGTAGTAGTTTTTAGAACATTGGTAAAGCATTAATAACTTTGTGAGCATTAGCATTCGAGAAGAGATTGAAAGCTCGTTCATATTTCCTTCATGTTAGAGTATCCATAGTGTATAGAGAAGGTATTGTAATGCACCCAAAATTTCGATACCGAGATTTTACCGGAAATACATGTTTTGGGTCCCCCTGATTCCAAAAAAAAAAGCATTTTTAGAAAAAGGTCGGTGTGCGTGTGCCTGTGGACATCATAGCTCAAAAACGAAAAGACCGTTGAATACCAACCTTAGAATTTAAGTTTGGTATCTCCCAAGGATGCGACACAAAAATTTTCAAGAAAATCCACCACTCACAACAACTTTTTACATAGAACTTTTTTTTTAAATTTTCTATTTTCTCAAAATTGGCTCTTAGCGATTTTGATTAAAATATCGTATATTAAAGATGTTTACCTGGCAAATAAAATAAAACCTGAATTTTCTGAGAATAGCCTTGGAAGACGACTTTATTCTGGATGAATTTTACGGAATTTTGCATAACTGGTAAACCGTAAGAGATAGACAAAAACTTACTGCACAAAAATGTAGAACACGATAAAACAGACAATTTATGTCATATACATTTTTTTCATGGAGTTGATCGGTTTTGAGATATTCCTTGTTATTGGTTTCCGCTTTAAAAACATACAGGAGTTTGCCAACTCCTGTCCGTTCAAACAAAGGAACTTCAGTCACATAGCTTTTGACTATGGTACTTCCTTATTTCGCTTCTATTTACAAAAAAGAACACTGATTCTTTTTCTCGATTAGCATGAAGTAAATAGAAGCACAAGCTTTATAACAATAATTTGTTCCAGAGATGTACAGAAAATTATGTGAATGGAACACATAATTTTTCTCCGTTTTCACGTTTTAATTCATATGGATATTTCGAATCTCCCGCTCGTTTCGGTATAACTTTAGTAGTGGTACGCTAATTGTAAAATTGTTTAAAAGTATTGTTGAAAATAATACCTCATGGTAATTTTTAGAACATTTTGGTATACTCACTTGGTAAAACATCAATAAATTTGTAAATATTAGTATTACAGAAGAGAGTTTTTTTTTTTTTTTGTTTTGAACGGAAAGTTTTAATTTAGCTAGTCACAACATTGGCATCCCATTCATATTTCCTTCATGTGAGAGTTTCGAATGGAAAGTTGTGTTACATTTTCTTTAAATGTTATACTTGAAAGCAATTTCTGAATAAGTAAACATTTTTTATACAAATGCCTCATTATCTAAGAAACTAATTAGCACTAAGGTCCGACATTTTTACCACAAATTTGCACCTACATAAGCTTTATATTAAGAAAAACGTTTTTATGTACATTAATTTTTATTTTTTTTTTTAAAGTTAAAAATCCGTTATTTTTCAATGGAATAAAAAAAAACATACCTTTCCTTCTAATCAACAAAAGTATTCTATTTTTCCATCAATCGATAGTAAATACATTGCTGAAGATTCCTTGAAAAGGTAAGAAGCCATATCCAGAGTTTAGTTTTCACAGGGAATTCATTGCGTGCAACAGTTGAGTTAGTTTCGGAAGAAAATTCGCACTTGCACATAGGCGCCTAGGATCAGAAACCGGCCACAACATAACCCGTAAGGAGGATCGGCTCGTAGACAGGTATCGGAGCGAGAGAAACAGAGGATGAAATCTAGCCGAAATGAATAGCACAAAGGGTGATGTTAGAGCATGTTTTGTAATGAATGGCGGGGGAAACCTGAGAAATCCCATCTAGATGCTGTTCTGCCCTCACAAATTCCAGTCGCGTGGGATTGAAACCGGTGAGCCGTGGTGAGAAATGTGTCTACCATTTGGTCCCGGAGCCACCCCTTATATAAAAAATCCCATCCAAAAAGTTAGTATATGAATTTCAGTACAACCCATATTCCGCCCAACAGACATCACTTCTTTTGTTTTTCGCTGGCTTTGAGCTAATAAAGAAATTCGATCCACCTCTTCTTCTGTAATTAAAATTGAGCTGAAGCAACAGAAGTACTGCTTTCGACTCCCAAAATGAAACTATTTGTATCTGTACGGGATGTTTACAAAAATGAAATACTTTAATTAAAACAATTATATTAACCATATTTTGCTTTTCAAAAATGTAAGGGCGAAGGCTAGATAATGCCGAAGACAACTCAGCACCATGATCTATATCGCTCTATTATGCACACAGACCACAGATCTCCCCAGTAACCTAAATAACCGCCAATACCACTGGTTCTGTGTGTGGTAAGGATTCCGTCCCGGCACCCACGAGGACAGCGACCAAAATGACACTCTAACGCCGAGAACAGCTATTACAAAACGCTTGGATCCGCGCGCCATCTGCTGGCATTGCCGTGCACCACGACCTCAGAGGGAATGAGTGAAGCAAGTTGTGCAGAATAAGCACCACAGCATCCCCTGAGTGACAAGGGGAACCATTATAAACCCTAACTCAGAGAGCGCGGTCGTAGGGAATCGAACCTCCGACCTCCCAAATGCGAATTGCACACGTTGCCGTTGCACCACCTCTCGGTTTGCGTTGTAAAGATACCAAAACCATTTTAGTATAAAAAATGTGTTTACGTTTTTTTACTACACATTTTTATAATTGTAATATATGATTTAGCCTAATCACACTTTATTTTTTCATATATTATCTAATTTTCTGCATGAACTGTAAACTCCTACGTTTCTTAGCAAAATCATGAATCAGGAAATCTTGCAATTGAAACGGTTTCAGGAGGTGTCTGCTAAGAGTCTTACAGACTTTGGGGAAAAGGCACAGATCTTACCAGATCATATGAAGAGAACTGGTCGCAGTGACATGTATAGTTCGTAAGTTAAAAAAAAAATAAATAAAATAAGTAAGTATGAAATAAAAAAGAAGGGCAGTTCTAACATACAACCCTGTAAATCAGAATTAAGAACAGTTTATTTTTGCAGTTATAAGATATACAAGGCGTTTAAAATTTGACAACACCATACTTTACGTGCTCTGTGGTGCGCTGGCACGCACACTGGATTGCGGCGTAGCCAAGTTGATCATAAAATTCTACTTTAGTTACTGGCTAAACTTGCAAGAAAAGGGAATTAGGCGAACTTTGTTTCGAAAATGATACACTTCACTTCTGCAACGATCATATTTTTATTCTGAACCTATGACACTCTAGGCTATTCTAAATTAAGCAAGTAATTAAGTATAACATGTAAAAACCTACCATAATTTTAAAATATTCTGTATTCTAAAAATACGCTGTCAAATGTAAAATCTGTCAAAAATGATATAGCTTTTGTACATAATACTGAGACAATAGCTCTTTTTTTTCAACCACGAGAAGAAAAAAATGTTACGTAGCGTTATGACGAATTGAACCTACGGAAGCAGATTATAAATTGAGCCATTGCGCAGCAAATGCCAGCTGTAAATGCAGGATAAACTTAATGGTTTTGTGTTCCTACTGAATACGGATACAAACATTCAAGTCAGAAGGTAGGAAAACCAGTTTCGGCCGGGAAACGTATTTTCTAAATGAGAAGCGTCCTTCGCGGGGATCGTGCCAAGCCGCGACGAAAATTTAAATCAGAGTGACGTGACAATGAGGGCGGCATTAAGGGGACAATAAGAGCTCTGCTTCATCTCACACCCGCATTGCACCATTACAGATTCAAGTCTCTCCTTCAAATAACCTTATCTCTCTGCTTAGACTAATGATGCCAGTTTAAACTCATTAGTTCCCATCCTCTTGCTGGTTCTGTCTGCTACTGTGTTTCAGTTAGCGAAATCAAATTCTCAAGTGCACTCAAACTTCTTTACATACATACCTCTTTCTTAAATCTGTTTGTCTACTGATTTGTTCTTCTTTAGACTCTATGCTGCAGCTTTCATACAGTAGTTTCTTAAAAAAAGTATAATGCATTCAAGTCACATGAATTTCCCTACCTGCTCTGCAAAAAAACCTCTTACAAATCTCTTACCAAGATTTCAACGGAAATACATTTTTTGGAACCCCTTGAATACTAAAAATAAAAAAAAAAACAATTTTAGAAAAATGTAGTATGTATGTCTGTCTTCTGTATGTGTGTATTTCCGTTAAATCCCAAACTATCTTTTACAAGGAAAACATTTCAAAAATTGTATTATCTCATAAATGGTTCAAACGATTTTGTTTAAAATCTCTTATATTTAAAATATTTACTCCACAAATAAAACGCATATCTTGAACTTGCTGGGAATAGTTTTTAAAAACCCCTATATTCTGGATGATTTTTATTAAATTTTGCATAACTTTTAAACCGTAAGAAATAAATAAAAACTTACTGCACAAAAAATGTGGATATCGAGAAAACTCATAGTTAATGTCATACACATGTTTTTCGTGGAATTGGCCGTTACCGAGGTATTCCTTGATAATGATTTCAGTTTTAGAATACTTATTGTCAATGCTTGCCTCGCACAGAAACGCATTCCAATCCCACAGCAACCACGTTTTAAAACATTTGTCTGTCGGTTTAATCTAGTATATTCCCTTCTTCTTACAAGGGAAGTAATAAGACCGTTTCTGCTTTGAAATAGATAGAAAGATAAGCTTATTTACGATAATTTCTTACATAGATGTCGATAAACTCATGTGAATAGAGCACATCAGATTTTTTTCCTTCATACTGATCGAGATAACATTAGCAGAATGGTCTTATTACTTAGTTCCTTATAACACTAGTGACTCGAATAAAATGATACTTAAATGCTTTAAAAACTTTCGCTAGGAGATTGTCATAGAAATTGCATGACCAGGAGTAAAACAAAATAAACAGGAATTCTTTCTTTTGAAAAAAATGGAAATAAGATGATGGACCCTCTTTAAGTTCCGTGGTTCTCAGCGTCTCATACTATATTGGGCGTGAAAGACTGATTAACTTTGCTCAGAGGCCTCTTTGCAGACTTGAGGTTCTTTTATGTGCCGTAAATCTACGACACGGGGCCAACGGTTTACTTCCTTTCAGAAGGAAGCCATGCTAAGGATTTTTGTGCCCGAAAACATCCATCGTCCTCCGCCGAGTTTAAACCCGCTACCTTGAATTTCTTTTGAGAACAGTGTATTTTAAAATTGAAACCAGTAAACAAAGATTATATCGGAAACGGTTAAAGACAGTTTAAAAATTTATAGGAGATACATTGTGTGTTTTAACGAGATCTATATTTTTCAATATTACGCTTCTGTCTACCTCTTAAGTTTATCTGTTATGCGAAAGTCATTTAAATCAAGGGGATATCAGAGCCTATTCCCAGAAAATTAAAGATATATACTTTATCCGTCATACGCTATACGCTATTTTAATCAATTTTTGAGCACATAATTTTTTTGAAAAAAAATGTTCGCTATAAAGGGTTATTTGGAGTTGGATTTTTCTTGAAAACCTTCCATCACATCCTTGAGAAATACTATATTTAAATACTAAATTTTGGTATTTAACGAACTTTTCGTTTTTGAATTATGCTGTCCAAAGACACGGACTCACAGATGCACACTAACCTTTTCTAAAAACTTTTTTTTTTATTCACGGGTGGAATCTCATCAATTTTTTGGCTGGAATACAATAGTATCTCTAACTACTATGCACTTTTTACATACAGTATGTACTGAACGGAGATTTCGTCATGTAACACGAATAAATATATGTATTTTATAAAATGTAATGAACATTTTTATGCACACATGAATTTGGTTTGCAACTACTAACATAAGAAAGAAAAGATACATACTGTTAAACCTGTAGAAAAAAAATACAAAAAATACATAAATATATTTAAATTTCTTAGAGAAACTACTTCCAAAATTATATCCTTCAAATAAAAACCAGCCAAAAAAGGCATTCCACATAAAGCAAAATTTGATACTATAAAACAAGCAGAAGTTAAAGGTATAAAAATTGATAAATTCCCTATAAAACGAATATCCTGGTCATAGGAATTTTAAATAGATGACTTAAAGTTCTCTACACTCAAACTGTACACCTGGTATTTTTTTCTTCTTGATTTCTAGCGCAAGAAATGTCGTCATCAATACCATCGCAGATGGAACGAGTTTATTTTTTGACTCCCCATAGTTTCTACCCATGGTGCAACCTCAATACTGTCCCTCTAGAGAGAGGCGTGGATACTTGATATTTTGGGGTTAATATTCATCAGTGCAATTATATTAAGTATGTTTATAGTTCCTATACAGTCCCCAGAATGATAATAAGACTAAACCACAGCCACATGTGGTGTTCATATTCGGTTTTTCAACAAAGTCACACTGAAAATTTAATGCCATAGCTAAGATATGAACTACGGAACTTCTAGTTTCCATCCAGTTGTTCTAATCATGAGCTACCATGACAACATTCCGACATGGCACTAAATTCCCCAACTGATTCGCATTTTTCCCCATTAAACCACACAAGCAGACCTCAAATTATTTTGAGATGACATTTCATTCTCGTATTAAGTACCTATTTTAAGTCCCAAGCTTGAACCTTTAACTAATTATTCACTAGCCGTATTTATTTATTGGATTTCCAAAATATTAAAATCCTATTTTATAATAGGATATTAGGACTATAGTTGTAAAAATGTATACAATTACATAATAACAGTTAATATTAAACACATATGTCACAATAAAAGAATTAACATCACTGTAAATAGAGAAAAGTAAAATAGTTATTTACATTACTGTAAGTATAAAGTAATCTAAGTATATGGAAACATTTGGGTAATTATTCATAATGCATTAAATATATATTGACAAATGTTTTAAATTCTGGGTAGCAACATTGTTTTCTAATGATGTATAATTGTGCAGTGAAAGATTTATTACAGAAGTATAAGTAAATTATTAATTTGAGTCGTTTCCTTTCGTGTCATGGACAGTCAAGGAGGAAGTGATTAACATTATTTTTGATTGCATATATAACAATATTTTGACTCAATTTTAAATCGTTGTGATACGATCCAAATTGTTTGTGTCCAGTCATGATGAGTCTACTTATATCTAATTTATCTTGACTTTCAAGAAAGAATATCCATTTTGTAAAATGACCATTAATACTTTATTGCCATATTGAGTTCTGTTAACTATGCCACCTTTTAAAGCGTTTTTACCAACGATATTGGGCATTTTGAAGAACATATTGGCCGTATGCACTTGGGCCGTTTTTTTTTTTCAACCTCCGATAGGCTCTAAGTAAAAGACAAGTTCATAGAAAACCATTATTTTATTACTAAACGTTTTCTACACTTATTGTTACTTTTCAACCTAATCACCGAAAAGATTGATACCTTTATCGCACCTGTGCACAAGCTTTGCAATAACCGCTTCAAGAAATCTTGCCGCCAATGATTTCAAATGAGCATCGACGTTGTTTTGAAGATCTTCGTTGGTTTGAAAGTACTGCCCTTCTAGCCAGGTCTTCAGTTCAGGGAAAAGGTGAAGGTCGCTGATCAGGATTGTACGGCGGATGATCGAAAATATCCCATTGGAATTGTCGATGGGTTGTGCCAGCAGTGTGTGGACGAACGTTGTCATGGATCAACACAATTCCTGAAGTCAGTATTCCTCTTCGTTTGTTTTGAATGACTCGTCGTTATGACTCGCAAAATTCGTAAAGTACGAAGATCTTCAAAACAACATCAATGCTCATTTGAAATCATTGGCGGCAACATTTTTGAAGCGGGCGCAGCAAAGCTTGTGCAAAGGTACAATAAATGTGTCAATCTTTACGGTGATTATGTTGAAAAGTAGCCATTAGTGTAGGTACAAAACTTAGTCATAACATAATTGTTTTCTATGAACTTGTCTTTTATTCATAGCTTATCGGAGGTTGAAAAAAAAAAAACGGTCCTTGTAGAACAGGCGTTTGAAAGGTGGAGCCAGAGTGAAAAATGCAATACCATAGCTAGGTCATGAACCACGGATCTGTTGGTATCTGTACATTTATCCTGACCACTAAGCTATTATTAGAACATGACGGCACGGCATTAAATTTTCCAACATTTTAAGTCGCTATTGAGGTAAGTCATCTCAAAATAAATTGAGATGTCCTTGTGGTTTACAGGGAAATAAAAACGCTATTCAGTTATATAGACACAGTGGGTTTTACAATGATATACAGTGAAGAAAACCTAGCCCTTGAGCCAGCAATTTTGGCTCAAAATGGGTCGGCCATAACAGCGTAGAGACAAGCTCCATTTTTGCTTTCTCTAGCCCGTATGTACAGTGTACATAGTGGATAGAGAAGGTAGGTACTGTATTCCACCAAGAAATTTCATATCGAGATTTCACCGCAAAAACATGTTTTGAGACCCGTAGAATTAAGAAAAGCATTTTTAGAAACATATCCGTGGGTGTATCTGTGAACAGCATAGCTCAAAAACCAAAATTCGGTGAAATATCCAACTTGGCATTAAGTTCAGTTACTGATAAGGCTGTGACACATGGAACATTTTTTGAAAATGTTGGTTCTCTCAAAAATTGCTCCAACACTTTTGATTACAATTCCATATGTTCAAGATATTTTATGACAAACGAAATGTACATCTTGAACTTTCTGGGAATAGCCTCTGAAGACCACTTTATTCTGGATGACTTTTGTATAATTTGTGTATAACTGGCAAGAGATACACACACACACACACATGCTACACAACAATGTAGATGCCATTAAAACACCACTTTATGTCATACACCTTTTCGGTAGAATTGGCCGTTTTCGAGATATTCCGAGTTATTGACTTCAGCTTTACGGTACAAACTTTTCTCAAACGCAAGTAATCTTTCTTTTCGTTTCTCTTTTGTTTATTCCTAGCAAGCAAAGAGAAATAAATTTCAATTGTTTCACTTGTGACCGGATTTAAAAAAAAAAAAAAAATCTGACTCACTTTAGCCTAATGTGCTCCTTTATTTCCCTCCTACTTATAAAGAAGCAAGTAGTGAGACTTTCTGGAAATGTTTATTTTCAATAGTGTGATGTAGATAAAAGAATAACCTTTTATTAGTAAAATTTATTTGTGGAACAGCTAGTGAAAGTCATGTGAATGGAACACAACAAATTTTTCTTAATGCATTTTACTTCCTAAGTATGTGTTAGAAAATGTTTGTAATGATTAAAAGTTAATGTACTTCTATTCACAATTATTGTATACCACCTATGTACAATATTAAAATAAAAATCTGATGTGTTCTATTCACATGACTTTCTCTACCTCTCTACAACAAATTACTGTTAAAAGCTTATGCTTATATTTACTTCGTGCTAATTGAGAAAAAAATTAGCATAAATAGTCTTATTACTTGCTTCCTTGTAAGTAGAAGCGAAATAAGTGATAGTTAAGGTGTGTGCGGACAGGAGTTGACAAATTCCTGTATGAGAAAAGTATAAGTTTATGAAAGCTGAAACCAAAAACAAGGAATACCTCAAAAACTATGAGCTCTACGAAAAAAGTATATAGAACCTAAATTGTGTGTTTTAATGTGCTCAACATTTTTTGTGTGCTAAGCTTTTGTCCATCTATTACGGTTTACCAGTTATGCAATATTCCGTAAAATTCATCCAGAATGAATCTGTCTTCAGAGGCTGTTCCCAGAAATTCAAGATATACATTTTATTTGTCAGGTAAATATCTTTCATATACGATATTTTAATCAAAATCGTTAGCCATTTTTTAAAAAAAGCAAAAATTTCTAAAATGTTTCCATGTAAAATGTAGTTAAGAGTGAGGGGATTTTCTTGAAACTCATGTCGCATCCTTGGAAGATACCAAACTATAATACCAAGTTTGGTATTCAACCGTCTTTTCGTTTTTGAGCTATACTGTTCACAGAAACAGAAACACACACACAGAGACACACACGGACCTGTTTCTGAAATGCTTCTTTTGGATTAAGGGGGAACTAAATCATGTATTTCCAGTGAAATCTCGACATCGAATTTTTGGGTGGAATCAACATTTCTTTATCCCTATGTACATTGTACATACGGGGCTAGAGAAACTAAAAAATCTGATGTGTTACATTCACATGAATTTCTCCACAAACTGTTGTAATAAGAGATTATTTCTTTATCTACATCATAGTAAACATGAGCAGAAATGGCTGTATTAGTTTATTCTAAGGAGAAGGAAAATAAGGTAAAATATGCTTTTTTCGCTCTGCACGGCCAGCGAAGCAGAAGAGACATGAAACGAAAGATGAGCTTCCGTTTGAGAAATGTCATATAGCTTAAAATATCAACCAATCGCAAGGAATATATCGGAAAAGCCTAAGTCTACAAAACTGTATATGACAAATTCTATTTTAACGAGTCCTACATTTTTTGTGCAAAAAGCTTTTTGTCTATCTATTACAATTTAAAAATAATGCAAATTCATTTGGAATGCAAAAGTCTTCATAGGCTATTCCCAGAGAATGAAAGTTATGCATTTTATTTCCTATGTAAATATTCTTTATATACGGAAGTTTAATTAAAATCGTCAGAGCTATTTTTGATAAAAACATAAAAAATCATTCCATGTAAAGAGTACTTTGGGGTAGGGGACTTTTCTGGAAAATCTTCACGTTGTGTCCATGGAAAGCACTAAACTTAAATACTAAATTTGGTAGTTAACGGTCTTTTCGCTTTTAGCTATGCTGTCCACACTTATCTATTTCTAATTTTTATTATTCAGGGGAGCTCAAAACACATATAATTGGGTGAAATCCCGAAATGGTATTTTTGGTGAAATACCGCTCATTCTCTACCAATTTTTTTCTAGTACGTGTAGAGAAAGTAAAAGTGGAGCCAGATTTGCATATAGAATCTAATATAAAGTAATACATAATTGAAATATGCTGCGTCTTCGTCCAATGCGACTTATGAGTTAATATTTATATTTATTAACAGAAATGTTAATGGTCCTAACAACAAGGGGGTGTGTAAATATTTTTATCACAGAAAAAGTGGTGCAAATAATATATCAGTGAAACTACATACAGTTCATCTACGACATTTGGTAAATCCTACTGTGTTAAGACATCTTAGTGAAATCTATACCTGGTATTGATACAATCATAGTGATACTTTTGTCATGTATCAAAATTCTAAGTTACATGGTATTTTAAATAATAATTTTTATGTTCCATTTTTCTTTTGTTCTAATAGGAATGAGCTACGTGATGCGTTTTTAAAAATACATACATAAAAAAATCGACTTTTAGGAAAAATGTGTTTACAGACAGATCTGTCAAATTATGTTCTTTTATACTCATATTAGCCCTAATTAGTGCTGAAAATAATTACTTTTCGTACTCTTGATTTTTCAAAGTATAATAATTTATTTAGTAAAGTTGGAGCATTATTTAAAAAAATATATTATGACCAACTTATTTGCAGTTTTTTTAACACGAGTAAACTTTTAAAGCAAATTAATGAAAAATGTGAGAATATTTTGAGTATAAAAAAGTATTGGAAAAAGTTAGCGAGAAAATAAAGTTTACATTTGCGAATGCCTATAAATAAGAATGTGACTACCCATCTATAGCCTCAGTTAATTATTAGTTAAATACGCCAAGTGCGAGAAACGATATATTTTCTTAAGTTTTAGAGCTTTCATCGTAGAAACTCTCATCAAAGATTGGTAACTGATCTTGGCCTTAAACACACACACACACACACGCGCACGCGCACGCCACTAGTTCCTAATACATAGAACTACGTATCCCCAAACGAGCGAAGTGTCACTTTTCTACTGCTACAATATTCCCTATACGCAGGGAATACTATTAGTAATGCTTATTACAAACGCACAGACATGAATTAAAAATATAGTTATTACACATAACCTGAAAATTATAGATTATAATAACAAGCAGTTAACAATAATTGTCGCATGAAATGTGGGGTGCAATACCACCGCTCTACTCTTCATGCTGTTAATGTATCCCGTGTCAGAAAAGTTCCAGGACAGGTTTTGAATTTCTGAGTGTACATGAATATGTTCCTGCAGGACAAATAGCGAACAAAATTCTTTACATCGAAGTCTTGAAACGTCTGCAACAAATAATTCGACATTGTCGCCCTGATTTGTGGCATTTTAAGGGCCAGTTTTTACTGCATCAATGCAAGACCCTTATTACTTTATCTGTTACCGAATATCTGGCCAGATATTCTGTTATTACCATCCCACTTTCAATATATTCGCCCGAACTCTCGCCTTGTGAATTTTTCTTGTTTCGGCGAGTGAAAAGGCAACTAGAACGAAAGCCTCATCAAGATAACGCTCACATCCAACTGGCTTAAACAAATGAGCTTAGAAGAATCGCAGTTGAAGATGTCCCTGCTTGCTTCCAGGACCCCCAGAAACGTTGGCAATTGTGTATAGATAGCCAAGAGAAATGCTTCGATAGGAGCTAGGATCATTACTGGGTAAATGCAATTTTCCATTTTCTACGATCTCTATCCTGGAACTTTTGTGACAAAGGAATAACGTTCTATGGTGGCACCGATTGTAATGGTCATTGCTGTTCCGTCCCTTAGAGTGACTGAAGAAATTCTTCTATCGGGCTGTCAGCAATTCTTGTAGGGGCTCACTTCTGCTCTAGACCTCTTATCACTTATTATGGACCACTATCAAGCAACAAGCCGAATGATTTTTGCTTCTCCAACACAACCAACGGCCTGGCAAAGCCCCATGATATTGTACTAACCCTATCGGGAGACTTGGCTTCATCGAGGGAATGCGTTTGACTGATAGAAGATGCAGTCAGTATGGAACTCAGCGTTGAGCAGGGACAATGTTAAGGAGTCAATCAATTAACACTGCCCTTGATCAACTCTGACTTCCGTACTGCAAATAAGACGCCTGGTGTCATAATCTAGACGCCGTTGGCAAGTTCATTAGTTGCAAAAAGGTGATAAGAGGGCTCCACATGAGACACATGAACGTCCAGAACATCAATAAACGCAATCACCGACTTATCTTCATAATTCCAGCACTTGTCAAAATAACACTGCATAGTACAGATCCTTTGGCCGTGATGGCGAAATATCGTGACTTACTGGTCGATACCTCTGTTCCATTATAGCTTATATCCATCCTCTATGGTGTGTCAACATTTTCTAGGTTCCGATGCGGCAGGTGAACTAGTGTCACCATAAAATTTGGAGTTCACATACAAAACAGACCTTGTCACTCAAATACAAGTTTCAGTAATGACCAAAAGTAGATCTTCTCAAAGTAACCTGTTATATTTTAATGTTGGTATTTCAATGCATGCATATAGATTATAAGAATGTAATCAGAAACACTAATCAGTTTAATAACACAAAGAAAATCTGGACATAGTTTGTTTTTGATTGAACTGCAAGGACATAATATATTTTGTTTGTATGAAAATGGGGCATAGATCTCTTTGACTGTACATTGTTTTAATAAAGATTGAATCATTATTTTAAAGATTAGTTATTTTATTAAGGTGAATACACAACTCGTTGTAATTTTCTTAGAAACATGACTTGCAGTTTTACAAAAATAAAAAGTAAACTTTAAAAATCGAAGCCCTCATCATATTGCAAAAAATCACACACCACTTCCTCAGAAGGAGCATTTGCTACATTCCCTCTCAAGCAAATTATTAATAATTATTAGCTGAATACCAAATGCAAAAATAATATTAACTCACGACATGATGAAGTGCATTTCTATGATGGCAGTATTCTGACTGGCTAAAGATGACAGAGTCTTGTTTGATTGAATAGTCGACAAAGATGATTTCTTAATGAACAATCTACATTCAAATATCAATATCACAGGAACTAAATTTGTTTTGAAAGTAATCAGACTGCTGAGACCACAGAATGAATCTCATACGCTGAAAACGTATTTACCTTATTTTTTAATTTTTTGGACAAAGTTTCCTTTGAATGCGAGTTCCTCAAATGTATCGTGACGTAATCTTTGCATAAGCTATGAATGTGACTTCATATTGCTAGAATATGTTGATACTCGACATCACTTTTTGTTTACAAAAGTTTACTTCTTGATTGTAGATCACACTGTAATCCCCACACAAGACAATGCCATATTGGCCTTCTTTAAGATATTACCCTCTTCTATGAATGACTTACACTCTCAAGAAGTTACACTTCTTTCAGTCAGCAGCCTGTTGAGGAACAAGCAAACTCTACACTATAGATAAGGAGCCCTGGTGTATGTAGATACTCAAGTTCACATTGTCAGACGCAAGCAGCACACGCTCTTTGAATCAGAACTCGGTAAGTGGGGCAGTAACCTCACCAATTGTGTGCGAAAACTTTGATGAACTGACACCACTACCTGATTCCGACGTCATTAATCCCCGTAGAGCTGCTAACTTGAAATGCTTCAAATATACGTCGTCTGCTATCCCTAATAATAGCACCATTAGAATGGGCGATCAAGCAAAACTTGGTATGGTGGTGAAACAGAAGGAAATGGAGTGTAGTAATGAAAGGGACGATAGAAAACTACAGATCAAATTAGAACTCAGCATTTGCCTAACGACCGAGAAAAACCGCGGATACCTTTCCGTCAAGCTGGTGGACCCGAGGTTGGAAATTCGGGACCTCCCGAGTGTGAACCAGACACACTATCATGCTCAGCGGTTTGTATTGTAAGGTGACATTCGGTAACGGTCTGCTTGTACTGTATGGTGACCTTCACGTAAAAATCATGCTGCACATATGTTTTGTGCAGCAAACCCATTTAATAGAATTATGTGTACCTGATTTTTCTAAGGTCATTGAGAAAGTATGCGATTGGCTATCTAGAATCCCTTAAAAACTTTTGAAATTTTAAAAAAAATAAGTGCATCTTAGGTGGCCTCTTTTTTATTTTGCAGTTTTCATCTCCTTCAAGAGAAATTTAACTTACGTAGCAGTACTTTTCATTTAACACCTAAAATGATTTGTAGTTATTTGGGTGAAGTTATTGATTCATTCTATATCAATCATAATTCAATAGATATTCAATAGAAATAGCAGTAGATGGGTGACATAGAAATGCCTATTCAATCTGCTCACCTTCCCTTTGTCGCATCCACATTCACAAACCAAAGGACATCTGCATTAGTGTCATCTAAAACCGTTCTGTGTTCGGTTCATCTTTGTCGAGTGTGACTTTTTAGAGCACGAAAAGTTTCGTTCGTTTGACGTTGCCCCTTGATTACTAAACGGGCTCTCTCCTTTACGCAACTCAGTTAACGTAAAGCTCCGTCCGCTACCGGAAAAATAGGTCATGAATCTCACGGGCTGTCACACGGGATTTTATTGTTTCTATGCACGAAAACAAATCCAAACTACTATGTTAGTTATGCACCCTGAAATAATTGGAAATTTGAGAGCTGAATACTATTTGGGTTCACTCTTGGTTTTCCAATTTAACTTCGAAAATTGCTAATTATTAATACATTGTCTATCCGTTCTTAGAAGCACACTTTGTCTATTACTTCGCGACCACGTGCACAAATGTAAAACGCCAGTGTTACTTAGCCCATGAGTTACGCCAAATATTCAAAACAAGATGTATAAACAAGAATTGCTTACTTGTAGGTTTTTCCTACAATAAATAATGTTGCGAAATGTATCAGTAACATAATATTACATTGAATACATCAAAACAAAGACGTGATTTTAAAGCACTTTTAGACTTACTTTAGTCAGATTCAGACTGGCATCACCAGGAGGTAGTACTGCAACTTCCAAGTTGGAATGTAGGATTACCAATTACCCTGAACTGCCAGTGAAACAATCCGGTTGCCATAGTTTTCTTCTTCCTTGTTTACATGTGTGATGTCAGCCTGACACATTTCTGCCATCACCTGAGCCAATGCCTCGTCTAAAAACTGAAGCACCTCTTACAGATGGAGAATTCTGTTTCTATAGCGCAATCTACAATTATATTGACGTTGCTTTGTTTCACAAACGAAAATCCCATTTCTAAAAGTAATGTACGGAAGATCTTGCGTTTAAAATCTGACAAATAAAGACCACCATTGAATGCACTTAACACTGTTTATTATAGGTGGATCATTGTCAAAACAAAAAAAACAAAAACAAAAAAAAATTATGAAATTTAGAACGAGTTACACATTTAAAGTCGAGCACGTGTCCTAAAACTGCTCTAGTTCTCTTCCTCTTTTTAGAAGATGTTTTAACACTATCAGTTTCTTTAAATTCTTTGCGAACGTAAAAAACACTCGTTTCTGACACGCCGATGTACTCTGCCGTTATTTTCATTACTTCATTCACTAAAATTATCATATTTTGCCCCTTTAACTTATGAAACATATTTAAAACAATTTGCTTTTCGCCACTCTTTAACCGTTTAGCATTAGGGTGCTTTTTACACCAGGGAACACCTAGTTTTAGCATTACCAAATTCACCACAGTCGCAAGCTTGCCACTGGCATTTTGTTTGCAATTCTCCGGCCAGTTTTACCATTATTTCTTCTGAAAGAATACAGCTGTATTTCCAAAATACAACGTATCTTAATGCTACTTTTAAACTTAGCCTATTTTACAAGCAATAACGTTAAGTAAAGATGAATATATTTTTCTCTCCTGAAATTGCGTGCTTCGTTCTCAATGAGAACATTTTCAGAGGTCACGTGCGGAACTGTTCTCGGAATTACTTATGCAAAAGCATAAGCTTCTAAGCGCGGCAGGAGTATAGATGCACATTGCCAGCGTTGAGTTCCTTTGCGATCGGGGTTAAAAGGAAACAGACTACGCACGAAGGTTCACTTCGGACCATTTGGCAAGCCTATGATTGCAGTAATGTGTACAAAGAGGACTCACTTTATGGTATACGTCAAATTACACTTTACACATTATGCGTTTCTGTATGCCACGTAACCCCAAAATACGCTGTTTTGCAAAGTAATTTTAGGAAATTTTTCTTTGTATTTTTAATGTAAGTTTTTATATACATTGATCTTGTACAATAAATAGAAGAATTTTCAACCAGTTTTTGTGAAAAAAATATTAATTTCTTTCAATAATATTGTACTGTTTGCAATTATAGTCAAACATACCCAGTCATCACTCACGCGTAGCATCACACCGATTATTTACGTGGACCCTCCCCATCCTTCACCACACGCACAGTTGACTGCGGTTTCCGGGATTCGAACTTACGAAATTTACCTCTGCATGGATAGCCGGTTCATTATGTATCGCAATAACGACCACGGTTATTCGAGCCAGTTCCATACCAGATAAAAATGAAACCAGTTTACGAAATAGAGGACGAGTGATATATGTAGCAAATTAATTTGCGCATAAAAGGTTTAAGTTTGAATATAACACATAGTGGTTGTTTTGTGCCCAGAGAATCCTTTATTAGTGGTTCAGATTACGGTTTCGTAGGGATGGTGCGCTTATTATCTTCAGGGCGAGCATTTGTTTTCTCAAATTGTGAAAGCAATATAGCTCTACATGCCTAAACTAGCCTTGGCGAATTTTTTAGTATTTTTCAGTGGAGAACGGTTCTTCGTATTCATTAGCATAGGTTTCAGCAATAAATGGAAGCTGCATTCTTCTTTAAGAGCATCCCATATATACTAATACCAAAAATCTGATCTGATTCATTTACATGACTTTCTCTACATCTGTGCAATAATTTTTTATAAAGCTTATTCTTATATTTACTTCTTGCTAATCAGAAAAAAATGGTAGAAAGGGTCTTTTTAATTGTTTTCTTGTAAGTAGAAGGAAAATGAGTCAGTATCATAGGCGAAATCGATAGTCAAATCTTTTAAAAGCTGGTTACTATGTGATTGAAGTACCTTTGTGTGGACAGATGTTGACAAACTCCCGTATGAGAAAAATAAGTATTTTAAAGCCAAAACCATTAAAAAGGAATATCTAAAAATAGTCAACTGCACGAAAAAAGGTAAATTGTGTGTTTTAACGAGTTCTACATTTTTTGTTTTGTAAGTTTTTGTCTCTCATACGGTTTACCAATTGTGCAGAGCTGCACACAATTCATCCAGAACAAACATGTCTTCAGTGGTTATTCCCAGAAAATTCAAGATATACATTTTGTTTATCACATATATATATTAAATATAAGATATTTTAATCAAAATAGTTAGCTATTTTTGACAAAGTCGAAATTTTCTGTTAGTTGGGGTTTGGGGATTTTCTTGAAAATTTTTGGTCGTATTCTTGGAAGATACCGAACTTAAATATCTAGTTTGGTATTTAACGTACTTTGCGTTTTTTGAGCTATGCTTCCCACGAACACCGACACAGACAGACATACACGGACATTTTTCTAAAAAAAATTTTTTTTTGGATTCAGAGGGACCCAAAACATGTACTTCCGGTGAAATCTCGCTATCGAATTTTTGGGTGGAATACAATTGCATCTCTATACACTATGTACATAGTGCGTGTAGAGAAAATAAAAATATGTCAGTATTTGTTGGTTCATAAGCCAAAGGTAGTTCCAAATTTTCCTGAAGCCCTCGCATATGAAGCTATGATATGAGGTATGATGTGAAGTAGATAGGGAAGGTACTACATTATCTCCAAAAATCTGATGTGTTCCATTCACATGACTTTCTCTATATCCCTGCAACACATTATTGTTAAAAAACTTGCTTCCTTGTAAGTAGAAGCGAAAAAAGGGAATACCTTGGGTTAAAGTGATAGCCAAAACCTGGTTGCTATGTGCCTGAAGTTCCATTGTTTGTATGGACAGCAGTTGACAAATTCCTGTATGAGAAAAGTATAAGTTTTTCAAATCAGAAGCCAAAAACAAGGAATGTCTTATAAACGATGAACTCCGTGAAAAAATGTATATAACATAAATTGTGTGTTTTAACGTGTTCTGCATTTTTCGTGTAGCAAGTTTTTGTCCATCTCTTACGGTTTATCAGTAATTCAAAATTCCGTAAAATTCATACAGAATAAAGGCTATTCCCAGAAAATTTGAAATATACATTTTATTTCTCAGGTAAATAGCTTTAATATTCAATATTTTAATCATAATCATTAGAGCCATTTTGAAAAAAATCAAAATTTTCGAAAAAAGTTCCATGTAAAGGGTAGTTGGGGGTGGGGGATTTTTCTCTGGAGAATACTAAACTTAAATACCAAGTTTGGTTTTTCAGGGTTCTCTCTGGGACTCGCTGGGATGGTCAGGGGCGCAGGAAGCGTTCCAAATTTAACCATCCATGCTTGCGCCTGTTAACATCCGGATCTGATCCCTTCTTCCTTCCCTGGGTTCACGTAACTGACAAAGGGTCACAGAGCCCCGTTCGGGGCTAACCGTAATGTTAATCCTCATAAAGAGTTAGAAATTGTATTTATTTACGAAACTACTATTGACAGAATGGTAATGTTTGGAGAAAAAAAAACGTATATTTCTGCACATTTTATTGGTTTCTGATGGCTTTATGTCAACATTGACTCGTAATTTCTAGGTGTGAAGCCACAATCAAAAACTGCACTTATATAACATTGCTATTCTATAACACTTGTTAATTATTGTTTCAAATGTGTTACCAAATTAATGAGCCACGGCAAGGGAAAATGAAATATGGTAAGTGAGTTAAGCCTTCAATTAGTGCATCTCAATACGCAATACACCTATTTTTTTTTATAACTCCTGAACTTATGAGAAAATATCGGGTATATTAAAAAAAATGAATTCCTGGACTATACACTAAGTTTTATAACAGTTCATTTTTAGGAATCATTAATAAACATACCGATATTCGTAATTTCAGTCTATGCTGAGGGTACAAAATAATTATAATTTCATAAAAGGTCTGATTTTCTCCATTCACATGCCTTTCTCTATCTGTTCTGTAAAAAGAGTATTTTTACAAAAGATTAATCTTAATTTTAATCGAGATAAACTGTAGAAATGTTACAATTTGCTTCCTGGTAAGTAGATGGGAATTAAGTATTTATTTTTATTAACGACACTGTACCACTTTGTGTCCGAATTTCGTCTATCAGGAGATCTTTAGCATGCTAGTAAATCTACTGACTTGGATCTGCCACTTTCAAGCACACCTAAAGCACATCAGTTTGGGCCGGGTTTTGAGACAGTATATGTCTTGTCACGGGGCAAAGAATTATTCAGAAGGGAAATATAAATCATAGCTAATAATATAAATGACATGAAGAAGAGGAAATATAAATGTACAGAGAAAATGGGAAGGGCAGAAAGACTTGAAACCCATATCGGTAGCCGAGTTGTCACGAGTTGGTGGCACAAGATACCGTTACGTGCGTGCATTGAACTGAGGGTAAGGGGTGAGAACACTGCCCGAGGTGAACATAACGGGAGAGAAAACAATGTTCGCTGTTCAGGCAACACTGTTTGGGCACTTGGCGAAGAACCTCCGCACAACTAAGATGTGATATTTAGAGTCCGTGGTGGAGTCGAACAGTCTACCTTTAGTCGCGAGGGAAGTAGTTTTAATACTGACCAGAATACGTAATAAATCTCGGCATCAAACTAATAAATAACAGTCGCGGTCGCGTAAAGTTCAGTTTCATAAGATACCATTAAGAGGAATGAGTGTGTGTTCTACGGCGGAAAAGGCCGAACTAAATTAATAAAGTACTTGTGTCTCACCACACCCTAGAAGTGTTTCCATGCTACTAAAAACCCTGAGCTAGGCCACCCAAATACCCACACCATACCCAATACTCATAACCTGCGCCTGGGATACGAACCCACAACCAGAACCGCCCCAGTTTGAACCAGCGACCTAGAGTTTAGTAGGCCGGCGCCTAACCAACTGAGATACCCAGACCGATGAAAGAATAAAGGAAATAAACGAGTACCCTAGGCGATAGTTCAATGTTTTAAAAACATTACTATGCGATTGACCATGAAATTCGATTCTCCTTGCATGGCAAGGACTAAAACAGAAGAAAAGGGGAATGAGAAATTGCCGTTTGAGAAAAATTTGCAACAGTCATTTAGAATAAGAGGGACTTCAGAGCTATTCCCAAAAAGCTCAAGATATAGTTTTTATTTCTTATTTGAAGATCTTTAAGCACAATATTTTAAACAAAATTGTAGGCATTTTTGAGAAAATAAAAAAAAAATTAAATTCTTTTTCCATTTAAAGGGATTTTCTTGACAAAATCTTGTATCGTATCTCTAGAAGCTGCCTAAGTTATATGTATGTCAAGTTTGTTACTAACCGACTTTTCATTTTTGAGTTATCGATTTCACAGACACACGGACAACTAACATACGCAAGCATACCTTTTGTTATAAAACTGCTTTTTTGGATATAGGGGACCCTAAAACTGTATTTCCAGTAAAATCTCAGTATTGAACTGTTAGATGGAATACCCGATGTGGAGCATTTTTATTAGAACATAAATGTATACAATAAAAACATATTATTCAAATAAGCAAGCATATCATAGAATATCATAGTTATTCAATGTAATAACTATTCTAAATTTCAAAATATATATGACATAGTTGAATTGTTCAACTTTCACAGATGAACCGCCTTAAGTTATTGTATATACCATTATTTTTGCTGCTAAAAGACTCTAGTACATTGAAAATATAATTTACTCTTAAAACTGTGAAGATATATAAACACTCTACGTCAGAATATAAATCCTAGTCATTTTAGTAGAGAGGAAAGATCGGGCAACATAAATTCCGCAGTTTTCTGCTTCCATGGAAAACGCAGTTTATCATCCTAGAGTTGATTAACACAGGCAGGAGACACGTTTAATGCCACTTTATTAATCCTGCTACTACGAAGGGAGTGGGATAACCACTGAGTGATCGATTAACCATGACTAAAAGATAATCTTGCCAAGCTACAAGACGCTGGCAAATACATATACCCAAGCTGTTTACAGTCTGCGTCTTAAAGGGGACCTTCTCGTATAGCTCTTCTCCCGTCTCTCGCAAAAAGGTTCAAGAAAGAAATGATATAGGTTGCTTTTGACACAGTCGCAAATCTGTTTGAGTTCGTGTGTAAGAATAAAATTTAAATGTAAAGAATATGAATGGATAAATGTTTTATAGTGAAGGTAGCAGTAGCAGCAGCATCAACAGTAGTAGAAGGAGTAGGAGATATGATAGTGGTGGTGGTAGTAGTTGTAGTAGCGGTGGTGGTGATGGTAGTGAACGTGGTAGTGGTAATGGTCAGGGCGGTTATGTGGAGGTGGGGGTGATAGTGGTAGTGCTGCTAATGGTGGTGGTGGTAGTGGTAGTGGTGGTGGTGTAGGTGATACTGGTATTGATTAGGGTGGTGGTGGTATTGGTGGTAAAGTTTTTTTTTGGTAGTGTTTAACGTCCACTTTTACTACTTTGGGACTGCAGGTGGTGACACTGCTGATACATGGGATGAAGATGAAGCACCGATAGAATGCGATGGCGGGGGAAACCGCGGAAACCGCAGAACCCGCAGAAAAACCGCCCCTGCGCCGCTTTGTCAATCACAAATCTCACAGTCACTGGGATCGAAACTGGGCTGTCTTGGTGAGAGGTGAGTAATCTAACCACTCGACCACGGTGCGGCTCTTGGTAGTGGTGATAGTGATAGTGGTAGTGGTAATGGTCATGGTGCTGGTGGTGGTGGTGGTGGTGGTGGTGGTGGTAGTCATGCCTTCCCGCTGGTCCTCGAAATTTGGTTCTTCAAAACTTCCTTTTCTCTGCACCCTTCTTTATAGTCCAATATTTCCCATTTCTCTTAAGTCATCTGGTAGCTAAATTCTTCTTCTTTCGAGTCGAATCGTTTCATTTACCTTTCCTTCTATGACGCAGCAGGAAGTCTAATTTATAATGCTTTCCTCCTGCGAATTTTTATAACTGATTGCTTCTCACCCGTTATTCTCAGAATCTCCTAATTTGTCACCATGATTAACCACTTTATCTTATCCATCCATCTCCAACACAAAATCCCTAAGCTCTCTAAATAATTCTTCTACATTATCTTCAAAGTCCATGTCTTCGATTCACACAGATCAACCCCAAAGTAACATTTTACGAGGCTCTTACATAATTTTAGGTTCAAATTTCTAGTCAGCAATGCTATCTTCTTTGAGAAGGCTTTCTTAGACATGGCAATCTGTGATATATCTGTGGTGCAGTTAAGCGTACTTCGTCAGTAAACTTTCCAAGCATTTAAACTGATTTAAGTCTATTTCTTGATTTTGAATGCTAATTCGGAGAGCCTATTCGGTCTTTGATATTGTAGCACACCCAATGTGGGGTAATTTTCACCCCTACACAGAGAATATTAGAGATAGTAGACTCAGAGATAGCACTATTCTTATCTGCGAGAGGGAAGTGGTTAGCCTCAGAATTTAAGTGCAGGAGGGTGTCCTTTTGGTTCGAAATATCAGGATCCATAAATACGCAAGAGTGCGAGAAGCCATGTGCCTTTTACTGTTAAGAAATAAGGTGTTGTTAGTTGTGAGAGAACCTAGGATTACCTATACTCCATTCGACTCACCTGGAGCATAGTAGATCTTGCAGTTTACACTTTGAAATAAAACTGTCCTCGCTCAGTTCCTTTCACAATGTCAGCCGCTCGTATGAACACGACTCTTGAAGCCTTTATAATAAAACCCATGTTTATGCCAGCATTACTTCCGCATTTCAACATCTTGCCACTAATATCGATTGTTGATACAGGTGCAACATTACCTCTTACTAAATGAAATATAATTTACTCAAAATGATAACATATCGGGTACGGTACAATATCCTCATGACCTTTGACTTCTCTTTGTTCATTTCTATTTCATCTGTTTCTACCAGCCAGTTGATCTTCCCTTGCAATATTTCTTGATTGCTTCTCAGAAAAACCAGGTCATCTGCATAATTGATGGTGTTAATTGCCTTTCCTATCAAGAAGTCTCTGGCTCCTTTAAAGTCTAACCAATCTCCGTAGCGGTTGAACAAGATGGGTGACATACAGCATCTTTGACGTATACCTCTCCCTATTTCTACACTTTTCTCTAGATACACTTTGCTCCAGATACAGGTTGCGGATGAGTCTTCTGTCAATGTATTTCCTTTAAGATTTCCCCAATCACCCGTTCGAAAGAGTGTTGCCGACCAATAAAGCGTGCACACCTTATTTGTTGACGTGTTGAACTTCTTATGTTATAGTCATTATCATTCCAATTCTGTTTCTAGTTCCTCTTTCTCTTCTCCTTGATGGGTATCCTATTTGGTACAGTATAAATTTTGGTTTCCTAAAATGTAAAATAAATATCATGATCCTTGTATTTGTTGAACAACAAATAGTTGCCCCACACAAAAGTAAGCATGGCAAATTAAAATATTTGTTTTCATGTGTGCATTTTACCTTTTACTCAAGAGCTGGTACTGGGGCGGAAGGAATATAGCAGGAGAGCCGTTGAAGGGTGTATAGTCCTTCCCGAACTCCCCCACCATTGTATTCCAACTACCGTAGCCTCTCTGACATAACAAGCAATGCCACAACGAATGGGGTCATGACAGTCACTGGATTTAATTAACATTTTGATAGACTTACCTAGGATTGGTGTCTTATTGCTGAGTTACTTAAGTATATAATATCGAAGCTGTTATTATCCTTGAATATATTTATAAAAATTAAAATGAGAATATGATAGCCCACATGCTTGTCATAGCTGTAATAATAACAACACATATAGCGGTTTAGCATGTTTGCTTTAAACTGTAAAAACTGCATTATTGTGCAGTGATTTCGTTATTTTACTTTTGGATAAGAAAACTTTAGAAGTGATAAAGCGAAATTAGATATGGACCTTTCACATCTACGAGAATGATTAGATATTGCTTGAAAGGCTTCAAACGTAGTCAAACATCTTTTTTGATGAGTGTCCAGATATTCTGCAGATTTGGTTAGCGAGGAAATCATTGGAAAAGTTTACGATGTGATCGTAACACTGATCTTGGGACGAAAGTTCCCGACGTGAACGTGAGCATAGGTGTGTCGAGCGAAACGGTAATACACATTTTAAGTGATAAGTGAGAGATGGAACATTTATGAGCCCGAGGATGCCGCATTAGCTAATAGTAGACAACAATAAAGTGTGGCTTTAAACCTCGAAGCTGTGTTTGGAGCTTTAAACGAAATCCTTAGGATATTTTGCGTCAGGTTCTTACCGTCAATGAGGCCTGGATGTATCATTATACTCCGGAAATCAAGCAAGAATCAAAACAATGGATTGTCTCCTGAATATCTATTCCATATAAGGCAAAGACGGTCTCATCGGACGGAAAAACTATGGCGACGATTTTTAGGAATGTGAAAGATATGATATTCATTTACTTCTAAGAAAAATCTGATGTGCTCCAGACAGAACACACCAGATTTTTCTCTAGTTGTTCCATAAACAACTTTTCTTACGATAGATTATACTTTTTCCGTAACTACCGTTATATCGAATTTCCCTTTCTTAATTTCCATCAATAATTCGTCTGTTTTAGTTACAAGTTAGTATATTCCATGTAACTATTGTCCAATTATTTAAAATCTTTAAACTTATTCCAAATCCATTGTCGTCATCAAGGTTTTCCGTCCGGTTATTTCTCTTTTTAACCTTCTGAGTAATATATTTTTACAGGAGTAGGTTACCAACCTTCAGCCCAACCCCCAACTTGGAGGACCGAGTTCTTCTATCGGGGAACTATCGCTGGTCGCTGAGGGGGCAAGATAAACGAGACCAGAAGCAGCACAAATGTATTTTGAGCGTTATCTGTTACGGAAGACTAGAAGAGACAAAGTTAGAAATCAAGACATAAGAGCACAGTTGGGAGTCAAGAATGTAGCAGATGAAATATGTAACTACCGGAAGCAATGCAAAGAGTATGTTATGAGAATGCTCCCTTGGAGATTACCGAAACTGGCAATGTTTTATAAACTAAGGGAACAAGAAAATTGGGAAGACCAAGAAGATGATGTGGTGATCAATATGTAACTGAAATTTAGTTAGCCTCGGAACAGGTCATCGGCCTACACCTTGGAAGTATTTTCTATGCTTCAAGTCTAATTAAGATATGTATTCCCAGAAGTGATTTTATTATTTGTTTCTTTTCGAAAGTTGAGGGGAATGCACAAGCTAATGCGATAGCCAGATATTTTAAAAGCCGGTTGCTATGTGAAACAATTGAAATTCGGTTATCCTTGATTCCTAGGAAGAAGTTAAAGAAATGCGAAAAGAAATATGTCTCCCATTTGAGAAAAGTTTATATACTTTAAAACTAAAACCACTAACTCGGAATATCTCGAAAACGGTTAAACACAACAAAAAACTGTATATAACATAAATTGTGTGCTGTAATGATATCTACATTTTTTTGTGTGGTAAGGTTTTGTCTATCTCTTACGGTTTACCAGTTATGAGATACACGTTTTACAAAATGTATCCGAATGAAGAATTATTCAGAGGCTGTTCCCAGAGAATTCAAGCTACACATTTCGTTTGCCACAAAACTATCTTAAACATATGACATGTTAATAAATATCTTTAGAACCATTTTTGAGAAGATCAAAATTTTCGAAAAATCTTCCATGTAAGGGTGGTTAAGAGTGGAGGAATTTATCCAGGCGCGCGCGCATACACACACAGTGACACATGGATGTGTTTCTAAAAATGCTTTCTTTGTAATCAGCGGGTCTCAAAACATTTATTTCCCGTGAAATCTCGGTATCGGATTTGTGAGTGCATTGCTATACTTTCTCTATCAATATGTTCATAGTACGTGTAGAGAAAGTAATAAGATAAGTTATCTTATATTTGTCTTATTAATAAGATAAATAATTGTCTAGCTCTTCAAATTATATTTAATCGGTTTCCATCATTTATTTCGTATAAGATTGATTTATTTCTTTGAGCGTTTTAAAGGTAAAATATATAAAGCATTTTTGGCTTAACAAAAGAAATAGCAGTTGTTTTAGATGCTAGAATCACGATGTTACCTCGGCTCCACAAGCTTCTGGACGTTGCTTACTATTTCATCGCTGTAGAAACAGGGAAAGCCATTTAGATTTACTACAGAACTGCCTACATTTTTATCACCCATAAGACAATAAAGCCACCACATGTGTAGCTCTAAGCTTCGACACTCCCTGTTAAGCAGCAAATATCCTTCAAAGATTACCGTTTATTGCTTCTCGTACTAACGTGGGCAGAGCTTGATAGTGTGTATAGCTACAGTGGACAGTATTATGTACATAGAGCTTGTACTTTACATTTCTTCTTTTAAGGTATTTGTCCTAATGATTAGAAAATATAAAGCTTTGCATACTTACACTAATTAGAGCAGGAAGGAAGCAGTAAAGGAAGGAAATAAGGAAGGAAGGACCAGCGAAAGGAAGGAAGATCGTGAGGAAGGGAATGGGCGGAAGGGTGGAATAGGGGAAGGGGCGGTAATGGTAGGTTTAGGAGGGCGGGAAATCGCTTGTCAGGCAGAGAAACAGATGGGCGGGGGGCAGACAGATTTGAGTAGATAGATATAGGTAGGTAGGCGGATAGATAAATTTAGGTGGATATAGACAGATAAAAGGATAGATTAATATATATATACAGACCATAGGTAGGTAGGTGGGTGGGTGGGTGAGTAGCTGGGTGGGTAGGTGGGTGGGTGAATAGGTGGGTGGGTGAGTAGCTGGGTGGGTAGGTGGGTGGGTGAATAGGTGGGTGGGTAGGTGGATGGATAGGTGGGTGGGTATATGGGTGGGTGGTTAAGTAGGTGGGTAGGTGGGTGGGTGAGTAGCTGGGTGGGTAGGTGGGTGGGTGGGTGAGTAGCTGGGTGGGTAGGTGGGTGGGTGGATAGGTGGGTAGGTGGGTGGATAGGTGGGTGGGTGGTTAAGTAGGTAGGTGGGTGGGTAGGTGGGTGGATAGGTGGGGTGTAGATGGGTGGATAGGTGGGTGGGCGCATAGGTGGGTGGGTGGATAGGTGGGGTGTAGATGGGTGTGTAGGTGGGTGGGTGGATAGGTGGGTGGGTAGGTAGGTTGGTGGGTGGGTGGGTAGGTTGGGTGGGTGTGTGGGTAGGTTGGGTGGGTGGATGGGTAGGTGGGTGGGTGGGTGGGTAGGTAAGTGGGTGGGTGGATAGGTAGGTGAGTGGATGGATAGGTGGATGGGTGGATAGGTGGGTGGGAGTGTGGATAGGTGGGTGGGTGGATAGGTGGGTGGGTGGATAGGTGGGTGGGTAGGTTGTTGGATAGGTGGGTGGATCGGTGGGTAGATAGGTGCATGGGTGAATAGGTGGGTGGGTGTGTAGGTGGGTGGGTGGATATGTGGGTAGGTGAGTGAGTAGGCGAGTGGATCGGTGGGTGGATAGGTGGGTGGGTAGATGGGTGGGTGGATAGGTGGGTGGGTGGATAGGTAGGTAGGTGGGTGGGTGGGTGGGTAGGTAGGTGGGTGGGTGGGTGGGTGGATATGTGGGTGGGTGGATATGTGGGTAGGTGAGTAGGCGAGTGGATCGGTGGGTGGATAGGTGGGTGTGTAAGTGGGTGGGTAGATGGGTGGGTGGGTAGGTAGGTTGGTGGGTGGGTGGGTGGATATGTAGTTGGGTGGTTGGGTGGATAGGTGGGTGGGTAGGTTGGTGGGTGGGTGGGTGGATAGGTGGGTGGGTAGGTGGGTGGGTAGGTGGGTAGAAGGGTGGATAGGTAGGTGGGTGGGTGTAGGCAGATGGGTGGGTGGGTGTGTGTAGGTAGATAGGTACTTGGGTGGTTGGGTGTGTAGGTGGGTGGGTGGGTGGGTAGGTAGGTAGGTAGGTAGGTAGGTAGGTAGGTAGGTAGGTAGGTAGGCAGGCAGGAGGCTGGGTAGGTAGGCGGATAGGTAGGTGAGTGGGTAGGTGGATAGGTGGATGGGTGGGTGGGTATGTGGGTGGGTGGGTAGGCGGGTAGGTAGGTGAGTTGGTCGGGTGGGTGGGTGGTTTAATGGGGGGCGGGAGGTGGGTGGGTAGATTGATTAGATTGGATTAGTTTGGATGGATGGATGGATGGATGGATAGATAGATAGCTAGCTAGTTATATAGACAGACCGACAGACAGATGAATAGATAATCTTTCCTGATGGTTTTAAACGGGGTTTACATGGATCCAACTACAACCAAATTTTCTATCAATGGACAATTTTTATATTTGATCCCTACTAATGTACAATATTGCTCGAATAAACACACAAGATACCCTTTGATCTTCAAGAATTGCTCGAACACTTATGGTTTCATAAGTAACAGCAGTTCTTGGGCGTCTATCAGTAAACAAACTAAATGTATTTTGAATTCTGTACCAAATAAAATCGTTAACTAAGATGGAGGCTCTTTGCCAAATGCTTTTATAAGTTGATTTTCAGCTTGTTTAAGCGTTAAAGCAATTAACATCGTAAGAAATCATAGCCCGGAAATTTTATATAGTCAAGTTTTTTGAGTGAATACAAAATATTTACATTACAACAATTAAATCACATCGAATAAACTAAACAATCAGCTCCCAAAACATTAAAAAGTATAAGTCAGATATAATTGGTTCTATTTTTGAAAGGTGGTATTCTAAAACATATGTTGCACTTGCTTCCCACCCATTTCCTGATATCATCAATAAAATATATGTTGAGGCCTTTTTAACTCCCTTTCCACCAAAAGCACAGTCAGAAACAAAATTCTGATAAATATCAAACTAATATTAAGTTTCAGGGTCTTCAAAGCTACAATACGAAGATTTTCAAAATTATTCATCACATCATACCACCGATTATAGGGAACGTTGTATTTATTATTATTATTATTATTATTATTATTATTATTATTATTATTATTATTATTATTATTATTATTATTATCTTTATTATTATTTATATTACTTTCTCTACACGTAGTATGTACATAGTGTATAGAGTGGTATTGTATTGAACGCAAACATTCGATAAAGAGATTTTCCCGGAAATACATGTTTTGAGACCCTCTTAATGCAACTACTTAAAAAAAAACTAAATTATAGGAATATTATGCTAATACTGACCTTGATTAATATGGGTTAAAAGAAGAGCAATCATTTGCAAGTTTCTTGTAGAACAAGAGAAGTCATGTAACGGACCACATCAGAGATAAACATTTACAGAAATATGTCACAGCTTAATTTTTTCTATATTGGAGGCAATTAAGGGAATACAATAGCTTAAAGTGAGTGTAGGTAATGCTGGTTCCTATGTGATGACTTAAATAGGATGTCTGTGCATGGCCCAGAGTATATATAGTATATAGGTATACATGTACATGGTATGAAGGAGATTTTTATCTTTGTTTTTAAATTATATATCTTTTACTTAGAATTAAAAAATTCTTTTAAATGTATAGGCGAATGAAACAGAGAAGGAAAAAATACAACTAGAAAGAAAGAAGGAATGAAAAAAAGAATGAGATAAAAATGAATTACGACTTTGTTTAAAAGTGTATAGGCTTATACAATTTAAACCAATAACCAAAAATATCTCGGAATTGGACAAATCTCCTTCCTCCCAATAGAAAAACGAATCCCGCACAAGTTGTGTACTAACGAGATCTATAATTACTGTATACAAATATTTTTGTCTGTTTCTCATGGTTTAGCAATTATGCCAAAGTCTTTTAGTATGAACACAACTTCAGAGGTCTTTCCCAAAATGCAAGAAAACATTTCCGTTGCCATGAAACTGTCTATAATAGAGGTATGTTATTTTTATTAAACAATTATTTATTATAGCATATCGATAAATATTCCGTATAAAGCGTAGTTTTGAATGTATACTATTTTTACAAATATTATCCTTGTATCTTTGTTAGATGCTAAACTTGAAAATACAGTTTATATCTAAAGGAATATTTGTTTTTGAGTTATGCTGTCCACAAACAGACAAACTGAGCAAGTACTCAAATCAAATACTCAGTGAAACCTTTGTATCGACTTTTTTGGGTGGAATGCAATGTATTTTCTACCTCCTATATCCTACATGGTAGAGAAAGTAAAATATGACTTTATTAGTCTATTGTAAATTCTCTTATACCTTGATAAAAAGTAAGGGTTACAAAAGATAGGTTGTATAGAAGTAGAAAATCATGCAAATGCTAGGCATCAGAATGTTCCTATAATGATGATGCTATAATGTCTTTTATGCTAAACAAATGAGAAAGTTTACGAGTTTTCCTCTCTTTTGTAATTTCTTCCACATTTTCCTTCCTAGTTTCTCTTAACAGCGCCTTAGCACTTCAACATTTCATTCCGTACGCAATATATCTCAGGCTCCTCATTTTTATTTTCTGCCTAATGGCTCCATTTACAATCTTCTTAGGAATTTCATTCGTCCCTTATTTCACTTCCGCTTTCATCCTCTTCCACAGCACAAGAAAATACACTGCGGAACTTGAGGACAACTCGTAAATTCGAATAAACTTTCCCTACCTACTTTTTAATTTCTCTACATATGTACATAGTGTATAAAGAAAGTATTGTATTGCATCAAAAATTTCGAGAGTTCGCTCGAAATATGTTTTGAGGTCCCCTTAGTCCAAAAGAGAGCAAATATTCAACACTAACTGTGTTTGTGTGTATTGTGTGTCTGTGAATAGCATAGTTCAAAAACAAAAAGGCGGTAAAACCAAATTTGGTTTTGTTAATAGGACTATTGAAGAATGGAATGAATTGCCTGCAGCAGCCTTTCAGGTCTGCCCTCCGACTTTAAAGCAGTTTAGGAATAATTTAAAGAGAATAATGTGAGTTAATTTGAGTAAATATTGTGAAGTAATTAAGGATCTCAAAAACTGTATTAGTGTATATTATTGTTAATAATAATAATAATAATAATAATAATAATAATGTATATATAGTATTAATGTTGAGGCTTCATAATGACTGTTTAAAATTAGCTGGTACCTAGTTGACATAAGTATTGCTATACTGAAAAATAAGTAGTTAGGCATTTAAAAAAAAAAATAGGTATATGTAATATGTTACTTGTATTACTATTCTTCATTTAACTTAAGATTATTATTATTGTAAGCGAGTTTTGGACATTTAACTCTTCCACCGGGCAGCATCCAATTGCAGGGAATAAATACAGGCAGACAGACGGACATACAGACACACATACAACTTCAGCATCTTCCAAGGACTAAACGGCATCTGGGCATGTTTCTCCAGTTCATTTTAGCAGAAGCTATTACTCTTCTTCTTCTTTTTTATTTTTATTATTGTGTTACAACATGCTTCATTACATATTAATATTACATGTTTCAGTTTTCTCTTAGTGTTCGTTTCCATTAGAATGTGTTTAGAATACTTAATACTGATCTAACAGTCCGACATCTGAATATATATTTTTTGATCCATTTATCACACCAGTTGTTCTATCACCAGCTTTCCTATCACCCAATTCGCTTTCGTCTCATATTATCGATTTCCTCACGCTTATGCCTGGCTACGGGCCGACCTCTCGTTCCAAGTTCTTCATTTAGTGGTTATACGCCGTTGGTTCCTGACAGGCTTCTGAGCCATAGACATCCGCTTGGAATTCCTAGGTGGAGTCAATTCTGCATATGGGGAGGGTAAGCAGACTACGTAAAGAGAAAAACAAATCCCCCAAGGATGCGACACAACGATTTTCAAGCCGTCCCCAATTACAGTTTACATCCAACATCTTTTAACATATTGATTTCCTCCAAAATGGCTCTTCCGATTTTTATTAAAACACTATTATGTTTAAGATATTTCATAACAAACTAAATATATTTCTTGAATTTTATGGGAATAGCCTCTGAACAGCTCTTTATTCTGGGTGAATTTTTCTGAATTTTGTATTGCCAAATTGAAGAGATGGACAAAAGCTTGCTACACAAAAATGTAGATCTCGTTAAAACACACAATTTATGTCATACAAGTTTTTTCGAGGAGTTGACCATTTTTATAGATTCCTCGTTATTGGTTTCAATTTTAAAATAAAATATCTGTCAGCAATGCTAAGAAATGGATTTTTACCATATGATTCGACTATCCTCGAGCCTAGGGGTACTTCCTTCTTTCCCTTTTAGTTACAAGAAATCAAGTAATAAGACCGTTTCTGCTAATGTTCATCTTGATTAGCATGAAGTATATAGAAGAATAAGTGTTTTTAACAATTATTTGTTATAGACTTTTAGAGACAGTCATGTGAATGGAACGCATATTTTTTCTGTTAAAATAATTGAATATTATTAAGCAATTAAAGAAGCAATATGCTGCATTAGGTTTATTGTTCATCAATTCTTTATATTTAACAAAAGCAGATTCATGTTTTCCTACTGTAAAGAATCAGATTCTATGAAGCTTTGGGGAATAATATACATTTGGCACATAAGGAGAAAAAACTTAATAAATCGAAACTGATCTTTTCTATAGATTCTCTCGTTTAATACAATATAGTAATATATGCAAAAATTAAATGTAAAAATGGTAAACCATTATAATTTGAAAATAATGTTTTTCTTGTTAAACTTGGCCCTGTGTGAGAAAGCCAAAACCGGCTACTCTAGTTGTATCTGTATACGTTACACAAATGCCCCTTGTCAATGAATTTTTTTCATTAACTAATTTTAATTAACTAAGTAGGCTTATTACTTGCTTCTTTGTAAGTAGAAGGGAAATAAAGGAGTACCATAGGTTAAAGTGATAGTCAAAACTGGTTGCCATGTAACTGAAGTTCCTTTTTTTGTACAGACAGGAGTAGACAAATTCTTGTATGAAAAAAGTATGCTTTTAAAGCTGAAACCAAGAACAAGGAATATCTAAAACGATCAACTCCACGACAAAAATTATATAACATAAATTGTGTGTTTTAATGTGATCTACATTTTTTGTGTGGTAATTTTTTGTCTATCTCTTACGGTTCAGCAGTTAGGCAAAATTTCGAAAAATTCCTTCAGAATAAAGCAGTCTTCAGAGACTATTATCAGAAAATTCAAGATACACATATTATTTGTCATGTAAATATCTTTAATATACCATATTTTAATCAAAATCGTTAGACCCATTTTTGAGGAAATCCAAATTTTCGAAAAAACTTCTATGTAAAGGGTAGTTGGGGGATTTTCTTGAAAATATTTGTATTGCATCCTTGCAAGTTACCAAACTTGAATACCAACTTTGGTATTTAACGGTCTTTTCGTTTTTGAGATATGCTTTTCACACATGGATCTTTTTACAGGAATCCTTTTTTTTTTTTTTTTTTTTTTTTTTTTTTTTTGGGATTCAGGGGCCCAAAACATGTATTTGCGGAGATATCTCGAATTTCTGGGTGCATTACAATACCTTCTCTATACACTATGTAAATAGTTCGTGTAGAGGAAGTAAAAATGTGCAGTTCTTATGTCTGATTTTATTGGAGACATATTGGTTTGGAAACTATATTTATGAGCTACTTAATTTTCAGCATTTTCCTATTTCAGAAACATCGTTTTGCAATCTCTCCCACACGCCTACTAGGAAAAGAAGCACAAAAAAACTGTAAGAACGAATTAGTTTTAATAAGGCCGTGGAAAAGTATATATAATTGTGTCATCCGTACCCTCTAGCAAATCTGTTCCTTTTGTCGTTTCACTTCTGTCAATTCAAAAACCAATACATTTTTCTCTCTTCTTTAAGACGATTATTTTGGAGGATGTTTTTGTAGGTACGCGATGTTATTGAATTCTGTTCCTCATTCAGCTCCATGAAGAACAGAAAATATGAATCTCTGATTCAGGCTGTCTCGAGGATTTTCTTTTACCATTAGAGATTGCGTAGATTGCGAATTCTATAAATTCTTCTAAAGATCATTGAGAAAAGAGTTGACGTTTTAATAACACCTGCAATACGTGACGAAACAAGACTTTAAATAATATTCAAATAATTGCACAATGCAGTGAGAAGATACCGCTGAAAGTATAGTCTCAGCTAAAATCGTAGTGGGGTATGGAGCAAATCACCAAAACAGGTACCGAACTCATTAGAAAGGGACTCTCGTGGATTAGACTAGGAGCATCGCGGAGTATAAAATTACTGACCAAAATTGTATGGGAATCTGCCCCATTTGCTAGGAGGAAGAGTCGTGGACAATGGAAGCAAAGTGTTTACCCCCACGAATAGAGAGTTAGGAGCATGTTGGACGCTACTGGCAGGTATGGAAGACGCGGAGAAAATAGGTACATTTCTAATTAAGACGAGACAGCTGAGACCTGAGAAGGCTGATAGTAGGGAACAGGCGCAAAAAGAAAAAATAAAAGTGATTATAATGTTTTATATACATTTTATTTCATTCTTTTCGGTCGTTGTTTTGTTGAGGTGTTTGTATTGTCTGGGTATACCTCTCTTAAGTGTATTTGTTTACGATAATGTATCGGAATACAGTTTGTTGTGTGTTGTAAATTTGAGATGCTATATTTGAATATGTATATATGCTGGTATTTAAATAAATACACTCACTCATTCAAATAATACTCAGATTTAAATTATTACGTTCAATGTATATGCTTCAATTAGAAAGGTTAATTATAATGACAGATGCCACTTTACTTTCTGTACTAGCGTCGAACAACCTTTGCTATGATCACATTAGAAGTGCCTATAAAATAGATATAGATTAACAAAGAGAAGTAATACAGAGTTATAAACAGATTATTTCCAAATTACGAAACATTTTATTAACAAATAGTATGTGATATATTATTGTTTGCGCTAACGCAGAATATCAACGGCAATCCAGGTAGAAGTAGCTTGCAATCTTATTATCAAAATGATCTGTATTAAGTGGAAGTGAACAACATTTATAAGGGCCGACTCATATGCACCATTCTCGTAAAAGAAGCCCTTCAGTAAATAACCTTTCACATTACTGCGGTAAAAATTTGACCACGGTAATCACACAGCGGTGCACAAATGTTAGTTGGCAGGTGCTTACTTTGGTTGAACGCACCGCTCATTGCAGGTTAACTCTATTGAACGCACCCGGAAGTACTTAAGGATATAAAGTTTTTACTTTCTCTACACGTACTATGTACATAGCGTACAGAGAAGGTATTGCATTCCACCCAAAAATTTGATAACGAGATTTCACCGAAAATACATATTTTGTGTGCCCCCGAATCCATCTTTTTGGAAAAAGGTTCATGTGTGCGTGTGTGGTCTGTGTGTGTGTGATGCTGACAGCATAGCTCAAAAATGAAAACTTGGTATTTAAGTTTTGTACCTGCCAAGGATGATTTTCAAGAAAATCCCCCCATCCACAACTACCCTTTACAAGGAACTTTTTCGAAAATTGTGATTTGCTCAAAAATTGCTTTAACAATTTTGATTAAAATGTCATATTAAGGATATTTACCTGAGAAATAAAACGTATATCTTGAATTTTCTTTTAATAGCCGCTGAAGACTTCTTTATTCTGGATGAATTTTACGGAATTTTGCATAGCTGCTAAACCGTAAGAGCAAAACAAAAACTTACCACATAAAAAATGAAGAACACATTAAAACACAACATTTATGTATTATCATTTTTTCGTGGGATTGATCGATTTTGAGATATTTCCTGTTTCAGGTTTCAGCTTTAAAAAACTTATACATTTCTCACATAGGAATTTCTCAACTCCTGTCCATACAAAAAAAAAAAGGGACTTCAGTCACATAGCAACCAGCTTTGACTATCACTTTAAACTATGGTACTCCCTTAATTCGTTTCTACTTACAAGGAGGCAATTAATAAGAATATTTCTGCTATTTTTTTTTTCTCGATTAGCACGAAGTAAATAGAAGCATAGGCTTTCTAACTATAATTAGTTCCAGAGATGTGGAGAAAATTCACATGATTGGAGGACATCAGATTTTTTTTTGTAGCGTTTAACGCCCGTTTTTACTACTTGCAGAATACAGGAGATGACACTGGTGATACTTGGAATGAAGATGGAGCACCGGTGGAATGTAATGGCGGGGAAAATCGGAGAACCCGTAGAATACCCGCCCCTGCGCCGGTTTGTCCACCACAAATCTCACATGCGGTCGTTTGGGATTGAACCCTATCAGAGATATATAAAGATCTGTGTTTAGTTGGTAACGAATTTAGTAGAGCAGTTCCTTCCACATTTATTAATCATCGGGTTCCAGCAAGAAAGTTGAATGGCGTATTTTTTGCGATGCTGGATGTGTACTATAGGCTTTATGTTCCTTGAGAAAACATTATCAATTCAGTTTTATAAATTTTTCTTCCATAGGAAGGAATGTAGAATCAGAATTAAATGAATGTAAAGTCGGCATTCGGGTATATATACAAATTGTTTCAAAACGACACCAAACGAAGATGAGGCCCTTGTTAGACATACCGTACGTGAATATAATTTTCAGCTCTAAAGCACATACAAAAACTGCCATAAAATCACCATGGATTAGACAATCGTACATAACCAGATGGCACGTGCCTGACCCACTCCAAGAGAGATGCCGGTTGGTAGCGAAAGTCCGACGCGGGACAGGTCACCTTAGTAATGGAAAACGTAGTATATGGGTGTTGCGTCTGACAACCGTTGTTCCTTTGCTGCCTTATCCCAAATGTGTGCGATTTTTATACACACACAAAACTTTAAATAGAAGATTTTGAAAGTTGCGCCATGAAGTTTCGGACAAAGTGTAAGCTAATGGACTGTTATCTTCGTTTGGTGTCGTGTTGAAATGACCTGTATTTGTTAATTCTTTTTACTTTCTCTACACATACTATGTATATAGGTATACAGAAGATACCTATGTTATTTTAACCAAAAATTCAATACCAAGATTTCACCGCAAACACAATTTTAGACCCTCTGAATCCAAAAAAAGCATTTTAAGAAAAATTTCCGTGCGAGTGTTTGTGGACAGCATAGCTCAAAAATTAAAAGTCCATTATATACCAAACTTGGTATTTAAGTTAAGTATCTCTCAAGGATGCGACAGAAGTATTTTCGAGACAATCCCCCCACCCTAAACTGCTCTTTATATGGAAAAAGTTTCGAAAGTTTCGTTTTTCTCGAAATCAGCGGTAACAAATTTGATTAAAATACCGTATATTAAAGACATTTAGATAACAAATAAAATGCACATCTTGAGTTTTCTGGGAATAGACTCTGAAGACCTGTTTATTCTGAATGAATTTCGCTGATTTATTTATAAGTGGTAATCCGTAATGTTAGACAATAACTTACTAGTAGAAATGTAAGATCTCGTTGAAATAATTTATTTCAAATACTTTTTTTGATAGAACTGATTGTTTTTGAGGTATTCATTGTTATTGGTTGCAGCTTTAAGGTGCTTATACTTTTCTCATTTGAAAATTTGTCAACACCTAGGCATAAAAAGGAATTTCTATTTCATAACAACTAGCTTTAAAAAAATTTATTTTCACATTAGCCTATGGTGCTCTCTTATTTTCCTTCTACGTATAAGGAAGCAAGCAATGCGAAAATTTCCTAATTTTAGTTCGATTAGCATAAAACAAATAGAAGAGCATGCTTTTAACATAATTTAATTTGTTACAGAGATGTAGAGAAAATCACATGAATGGAATACATCAGGTTTTTTCTGTTTTGTGTTGTTCCATTTAACTGCATGGTCCTATCGACGTATTTCCGTTTGGAATATATTGCCTATTGGCAATGGCGTTAACTTGTATACTGGCGTCATTAGAATTCCATTTATCTTTAATTTGAAACATTAGATCACACACATTCACACTCACATTCAAGTTCAAGACTCTGGGGAGGATGGGGAATAATCCGACTAGAGAAAAATCCCCAGCCAGGAATCGAACCCGGGACACCTTGAACAATGGAAACTTGCTCTACAGCCAACATGACGTATGTTATTTCATGAGGTTGTTGTGTTGCCTTGTGTTTTAACGGGAGCAATTCGAGTCACATTGAAATTTTCATTTTTCTTATAGCTCAAACGGGACAACGAAAGAGGAAGATGAAGAATGCTGATTCGGTTTGCGACTATGGCACTTATTGTTTTCCATTGTTATTCTGCCTTACCATTGCTATTTTGAATGCATATTATTTTCAATCAATTTTATTATTACAATTTTGCTTGAAAATTAATATAAAGAAAGTTTCCAATCCTATTTAAGTAATACAGATTTGTAGCGTTTTAATGAGTTTTTATTTGGTTCATTTGTATATACCTTACTTCCTTACGATTCCATTAACAAAGTTGTCCTGTAACTTCGTTGGTATATTTTCTTCCAAAATTATTTTTTCTTTTCTTTCTTTCTTTCAAATGACATATAATCTTTATCAAACAATTTGAGGTATCAACTCACTATATTACCCTCTCCCGTCCCGCAGATATTCCAACACTCCTGTACCCACAACCGAATTCGTTCATTGGTTAGAGTTTGACCGTAAGAATTTCAACATGAGACCAATGGGAGACGGGTATAACCAGAGTGTTTCTTCCAGACACTGATATGTTTCCGTTTCCCATCTCTTTGATCCTCAAACCAATTGTTCAAACAGTAGGTGTGGACTCCACTTATAAGATAGTTCTGCCAACATTAAATAAAGAAAAACACTATAGAAAACTAAAAATATGGTACTGTCATCTGCTTTTCACTTGTTCCATCTTTTTGCGAGGTGCATACATATATGTACTTGCCGAGTGAGCAAAGCAATGGAAGAAGGTAAAAGTTCCACATTCGTCAGATACAGCAGATATTCTTAAACTTAACCATACTATTTTAAAAAAAATGTCGAAGGTAAAGAGACAACAATAAGAGAACAAAGAGAGATGGGGACCTAAGAAAATCTGACATTACAAGAAAAATATTCTCAACTGTTATGAATTTGTTTCACACTGTTTAAAGATTTATTTTGTTTAATCAACATTCGCCTTCTAGAAAAGAGATTATTTTGAAGTACACCGTTTCCTAATTAATGTTGTTAAAAATAACCAAGTATGTTATTGACACCAAGTAATTCTCAGTGAAAACAGAATTTTCATGTTTTTTTATCCTAAAAGTTTATTTAGCTATCTTCAAAAATACTGATAAACCTGTGCTTTAGAGAAAAAAAACTAGAACTCGCAGTAAAAGCTGCTCAAACTAAAGCTGGACAACACAATCTCGTATATATTTACAAGGAAAATAAACATATGGTTTGATGTAACAGAAGCTACCCACTTATGAGAGGCAACAAAATTTAGAGAAAAATTCTCTTTAGATTGGATAAAACTTGCTTCATTATTCTAAAGTGTGTAGATATTTTGATTCTTTGGTCTATTAAGTGGTGCAGAGTTACTATAAACATTTCAGTTATGGGAATGAGATTTTATTAGTTGTGAAAAATGCACATCGTATAAACTAACCTAGCATAAATGGAATAATGCTGTACAATGACAGGGTGCTGTTGATTTTCAATTATTTTCCATTTTTTATTTTTTAAAAGCCATTCTCTCTTTATTGCTTAATTTGTCTGGTAAAAATACATACGATGCGTGCAAAACATATTCCTTAAGATCATAATAGGAAAATGTTTCCCCCTCGTAAGGTTTACATCTTCAGATAACCAACCGCTGACTACACACAATTGTATCAGCTTTCTATGTCAGACGTGCCCAACCTGTGCTCTTATAAGCAATGACATCACCCAATCGCTTTACCCTGCCTGCTTCGTTTTAGTCATCCTTTCACTCACTCAGTGGCAGCTCCACGCAATATCCAAGCTAACCAAATGTATCCTATTTCAGAAACAATAGGAGGAAACAATAGGAGGAAGCATTTATTTATTAATTTATTTGTTGTTGAGGAAAGAAACACGTTGAAATGTCTTATTTGTAGACATTACTTATCGGAGGTTCCCGATATAATATGAAACGAAAATTTGAATAGTACCTTCCCTCTGTTAATGGCAAATAAGTTTAATCAGGTAAAATATCTCTTGCTGTTATAGTTTGAATTTCAATATATCAGCTGACTTCTGAGTTGATAGTGTAATAATAATATACTTCATTTACTGGAGAAGGAACTAAAACATTTTTATACTTCTAATGGCATTTTCCTAACAATGCTGTTAAAGGGATACTGAGAGTGACTTTCCAAATTTCTATATTGCTGTATAGATTTCTCTGATATATTTACCGCATTTGAAATTCTATTATCTTAACAAGAGTATCAAATGCCAATCAAACTTATTAAGTAATTTGCAAAATATAGCTTATTTAATACAGTAAATTATCGAAATATACATCGTGATTAAAATGCTCTGCGCACCTCAAAATTTGAAAAGAATCATTTCGGCTTTTACGAATTGGAGCTTTGAAGTACACACAAAACCTTAACGTAGTGATATTTTAATAACATTGATTAATGCATTATGATTTCATTTTAATATTAGACAAATTTTATCTCTAAAATATTTTGTTAAAAATATGCTGTTAGCTTTAGGTAATTTTGTCAATTATAATATTGTAATAGATATTTCTTCATATTCTGAGAAGTGTTGGTTGTATCTAAAAGAAAGAGCAAGGTGAGAAGAAAGAGCAAAAATGTTATTTCGTAAAACAAAACAAACAAAAAAAAAACAAAAAAAAAAACAAAAAAAAAACCTGCTCTCTAAAATAGTGAGCTAGGAACAGGTAAATTGTAATATATTTAAATGGCTGTAGAGTCTTAAGCAAGAGGGAATGCTAAATGTTATTCTCTATGGATGCTCAAGGGTTCTGAAGTGTTTGATCCAAAATTTTGGCGGACTAGCTCAATATTTCACTCAATGTCCCTTAAAACGTATTTTTATAGAGAACGTTCAACGCATTATACATAATATAAATTATTTTAATGGACAGAATTTATAATTATGGTTTAATTATAGCAATCGAGGAAGTGGGCCCCAACATGAATTAATAAAAAATATAATTTAGAAAGCCAAAATGAAAATAAAAAACATTCATTGTGATACAGGAAAGTTCTAGTTAATGATTCACTTTTTTAGAAAAATCAAAGTACAATACACAATTCTTAGTTCAACTACACCTTTTCAATTTTCTTGGTTCTGATTTAAATTCTTTTATATCTTAATTAAACATTGATTTCCTTTAAAATTGTGGATTTTAAAAAGAGATTTTGTATTAATTTGGTTTTAAGTTTATTAAAGTAGTTTAATAAAATATTTTACAATAATAATGTGTATAAAAATGAAAAGCCTGAAAAAAAAAGATAAAAATAGCATCCGCATCTAAAAAAGAATGCTCTTACAGATAAAGCACGTACCATTACGATTTAGCGACTCTCGCTCGGCCAGAGCTCATCTTCCTGGCTAAAACATACGTGAACGTACAGTATGTACCTTTTGGCCTCTGCTGTAATATTTCAAAATTGTAGTTTAATACATGGTATTACACTTTTTATAGTACGAAAAGAAAATCTTGTAGCTAGAATTCTATAACTATAAACTATCTATTTAACAGATATACTATTCATCTCAATAACTCATAATATTCAACCAGTAAATATAATTCAGTGAACTATTGCAAGCGTTTGCCTCGGTGAATTCTAAATAAATGTGTTCCTGTTGAGAGGAAATTGTCAGTAAATCATTCATGCACATAACTATTAAATTTACCTATGAAATCACTGTATTGTTAAATAACTTCGTGTACAAAGGTGTATACTAAATGTGCTTCCACGAAAATGCCCATATAAACACGTGAAAACGTAGAGCAGCTAAATACTATGCTAGAGTTGTCTATACCGATATTCTGTGCAGTTCATTTTCTATATGTGACGTTGTACAATAGGCAACACTAAACCTGTTAGTGAATAATCTTTCTACAGTGTTTTTAGTGCAGAGTCATTAAAGTGTATCGTAGAACTTTCCATGCCGGCTGTCGGCTGTCGGCTGTAAAGGAGAATCAAGGAAAACAGAAAACCATTCTTAGAAACATTTCTCATTAAAACATATTCCGGAACTGCAGCCTCTTAAATACAATTACTGCGGTAAATTTTACTGAGCTCAGAAACCTAAGTCTGCGTGTTTTTAAAGAACTTCATTAATGTGGAAAAAGACTTTTGTACGAGGCATAAACCGCAGAAATATAAATACATTGTACGCAAGTAGAGGCTAAAGAGTGAGTGCAGAGATCTCTTTGCTTTGATGTTACAGTGAGGTAGCAGAAATTTAATTCGAAACGAAGGAGTGAAGGGGCTCGTTTTCGTTCTTAAGCGTTTCCCTTTGTTTACCGCGACATGTCTCTGTTTTCAAGTGCCACTGCAGAGGCTTAGACACTAGGTATCTGCTTTATTAGCTACAAATCCTGGGTTCAAAGTAGTACATAAGCGTTTAAAGGATACATTTGGAAATCTTCATTCCATGTACCTAGCTGCAAACAATCTATAACGGTACAGTTTGTACTATTTTTACTTTCTCCATACGCACTATGTAGAGAGAAAGTATTGCACTCCACCAAAAATTCGATAGCGAGATTTCACCGGAAATACATGTTTTAGGGTCCCCAATATAAAAAAAAAAAGCATTTTCACAAAAAGGTCCGTGTGTCTGTGAACACGATAACTCAAAAACGAAAAGTCGGTAAAATACCAAACTTGGTATTTAAGTTTAGTATCTTCCAGGGATGCGACACGAAGATTTTGAGAAAAATTAACCCACCCCCAACTACCCTTTTCATGGAACTTTTTTCGAAAATTTTGATTTTCTCTAAAATGGCTCTAACGATTTTGATTAAAATTTCGGATATTAAACATATTTACCTAACAAATGAAATGTATATCCTGAATTTTCTGTGAATAGCCTCTGAAGAGTAGTTTATTCTGGATGAATTTTACTAAATTTTGAATAACTGCAAAACCAAAAGAGACGGACAAAACTTACTACACAAAAAACGTAGAGCACATTAAAACACACAATTTATGTTATATACATTTTTTTCGTGGAGTTCGTCAATTTTGTGACATTCCTTATTTTTGGTTTCTGCTATGAAAAACGTATACTTTTCTCATACTGGAACTTGTCAACTCCTATCCATATAAACAAAGGAACTTCATTGACATAGCAACCAACTTTTGACTATCACTTTAACCTACGGTTGCCCCTTATTTCGCTTCTACTTACAAGGAAGCAAGTAATAAGATATTTCTGCTAATTTTTTCTGATTAGCATAAAGTAAATAGAAGTATAAGCTTTTTAAGAGTTACTTGTTGCAGGGATATGGAGAAAGTCATGTGAATGGTACACATCACATTTTTACTTTATCTATATGTACTATGTACATATTGTATAGAGAACTTATTGCATTGCACCCAAAAATTCGATACTGAGAGTTCACTGGAAATACATGTTTTGAGACTCTCCGAATACAGAAAAAGCATTGTGTGTGTGTGTGTGTGTGTGTGTGCAGCATAGCTCAAAAACGAAAATACCGTTAAAGCCCAAACTTGGTATTTAAGTTTGGTATCTTCCAAAGTTGCAACACGAAGATTTTCAAGAAAATCCCCCCATCCCAAACTACCCTTTACATGGAACTTTTTTCGAAAATTTTTATTTTCTCAAAAATTGCTCTAACGATTTTGATTAAAATATCATATATTTACCTGACAAATAAAATGTAAATCTTGAATGTTCTGGGAAAATCCTCTGAAGACTACTTTATTCTGGATGAAATAGCAGAATTTTGCATAACTGCTAAACCATAAGAGATGGACAAAAACTTACAACACAAAAAATTTAGAGCACCTTAAAACACATAATTTATCCTATATATGTTTTTTTCGTGGAGTTGATCGTTTTTGAGATACTCCTTGCTTTTTGGTTTCAGCTTCAAAAACATACTTTTGTCATACAGGAATTTAACAATTCCAGTCCATACAAACAAACTTCAGTCACATAGCAACCAACTTTTGACTATCACCTTAACCAATAGTACTCCCTTATTTCGCTCCTACTTACTAGGAAGCAAGTAATAATACTATTTCTGCTGATTTTTTCTCGATTAGTATGAAGTAAAAAGAAACATAAGATTTTTAACAATAATTTGTTACAGAGATATAGAGAAAGTCATGTGAATGGAACCCATCAGAATTTTGCGAGTAGAGTTCAGTCCGGGGTCACAAAATTGCCGGATTGAGTCAGTATACACAAAATATAACTATAATGTGAAGGAGCAGACGTGGCCTGTATAGCCCGTTTCGAAACATGTTGCACTATCTAGCATTGCTCACTGCCTGGCCTCGTTCAGTTTCTGCTAGTAGATAAACCAGTGAAAACTGAAAGAGTGCATTTTGAAAGATCTCTAAAATATGTAAGAGTAGGCGTTCGACACTGAACAAACTTGTGAATGACTCAAACTGGTTTGAGTGACAGGTGGAGAGCCTTTTCTTTCGATACATAGAGGTGTATCTTGTAATTCACTGCAATAAATTCTGAGTGAGTTTGGTTGATTTATATTCATTGTCTTTTCAAAGCTCTGCAGATTACTGTCCTGAATATTTTGTATGAAGCATTATGCTTTTTATTTATAAAATTACAAATCGTATTTATTTGCTAATCATGTTATGAAATAGTTGTTTTATTGTGTTACTCTATGAATTAGAACGATGCAAGTTAGAACGCCACATATAATGTAAGCTACTTTTGGAAGAGATTTTACCTCAACGTGTGCATGTTTACGTTACAAACCCCTCCCCACTGCCCTCTCTTTATACCGCTGACTGCTGTGTGTGTTCCTCTCGTTTGTATAACTAATGGTTAAATGCTCACAGTAACAACCAATAATTACTTCACTCAAATTTAGCCACAATACAATATAAATGACCTAATTATTAATTCCAGGAAGTTGAAACAGGTTGACATTTGTAAGGAAGCCCCATTCTTATTCAACTAAGCAAGATAGTCTTCTTAAAGTACAAAATAATAACTACAATTTATAGCATAAATATAGAAAGCATTGGCCAAGATAGAACAAAGCGTTGTCCAACATACAGGATATAGTGGCCATGCAAAACATAGTAGCTTGTCCAGTTCCAAGCTAATAGGTATTTTAATATATATGCGTGTCCAAATATAGAGGTTTTTACTATGTTTATATAATCCAATAATACTATACATTTATATAAAAAGTGCAATTGGAAAGTTTGAATGTCGTAAGAAAAGGTTTAGTGTAACTAGCTACCTGTACTTAGAATATACCTGTCATTTCGATGCATATGTAGAGTCAGATTGAAAATTTTAATGCCATAGTCAGCGTTTGAACAACAATCCCTAACCATTTGCTGTAATCATTTATTTAGCAACATGCCACACGGCATTAAAGTACTCAAAGGATTGGAATGTTTCCCAGTAAACCACAAGGTGTTCTCAACTTATTTTGAGATTCTTATACCAAATTACGAGTTACAATCGTAAATACTTTCAAGTCCCGGACTTTTTAGCTTAACCCACTGGGAAATGTATTATAACAGAACTAGAAAAGCACCAGGATTCTTTTATACATATAAAACACACGTATATTTTACAATCGTAAATTTATCATTAAAAAATTAAACACTTTACGTGCTATTTATTATTACAAATATTATAAAAGAGCAACTAGAACAATAACAGCAACGCTTTCAGAACTACTTGTTATACCGCAGTGTAGAGATAGTTTCGTAATCTCTTGATCTGAAAACTCTAGAACGATGTTTGTGTGTTGTATCGGTTTGTGTTAAGCAAAAAGGAACAAATGTGTACCCTCCCGAAACAACCAATTTGTCCAAAATTCGTCTTCTAAATGTATTTCAAAACATTGGTATGCTTAACGGAATTTATAGTATTGCTTTATATTACACAGGTGCGGAACTTAAGTTCCCAAAAACAAACACCACTGCCGTTTACTTTTGTTGTCTTGTCCTATTGAGTTGAGGTACGATTATCACTCTTCCACTAAGCTGTTTCAGCCCATACAGTTCTTTTCAGACCATGATAAGGTATTCGATGGATTGATATTGAAATATAATTTGAAGGTGGATTTAATTTTATAATGATTGCTAAATGATTATGTCTAAAGCTGCCACTTCTTTCTAGGCACATTTCAGTTTTCTGATGAAATGTGTACAATACCGTCTAACGTGCTGCTTCTATCTGTGAGCCAAATTTTAGTTGCTACTATTTATCGCGGTACACAATTCTACGATGGTCTACTAATTAATGTGTCATTGATGCAGAAGGAATTCGACTATTCTATTCTATTGATGTAATTACCAAAACTATGGAGCTAAATGATGTCGCTATAAAGAAATTAACTCGTAATTTAATATTTTTAATCTAAAAAAGTTCAAATTCCTGTAGTATGAAACTGCCATTTCCATACATGCATTGCAAAGTTACTAAAAAGATAAACAGGTAAACAGAAAACCTGAAAAATATATTCGCTATAGTGGAAACGTGCTTCTATATATGCGCGAAATATTCTCCTTCCTGATGTACGCAGCTACCAAATTAATGTCAATAACATCACGAACACAAAAACACCTACTGGAAACACTGGAAAGAAAATGTTTCCGCTTAGTCGCAAAAATACCTTATTGCTTTCCAAATGATGAAATTTATGATCGAACCTTTAGAAGACTTCAGGGAGCCTAAGAAAGCTACATGACCAAGGCAGACCAACCACCTGCTTCTAGAAGAAAAAAAAATACAAGAAGAATGGACCAAACCAATGTCGAACTCTCATCCCCTCTCCTCTCTCATATCTAAAAGAATGGCTCGACAAGAAGAAAGATGACGATGAAGCAACAGCAATTCAGTACCCCCAAAACTTGACAGATTAAATAGACTACAAGCAACGCCACACCCCATATAACTCCCTCAGCACTATTTACATTAAAAGCATAAAACATTAGTTCACCTATGCCAAAATTCACAGAAAGAACATAAGGCAAAAACAAGGGTATTTGACCGGAAAGTCCGTTGAAAAGGAAGAAAAAAGAGAAAAAGAGAAAAAGAAAGCCAAAAGGGAAAAAAAAGAAAGCCAAAGAGGAAACTCAACAAAAACGCAAACAAAAGTCTTTAACCTCCATAAATGAACACGAAAAGATGGTTGCCCTCCTAAAAACGCCTCATAGTAATTCTCATTCATCCCCTGTTCTGGAGTCGTGTCGTGCTTTTGGGAGTCTCACACCCTAAACAAACAATAAAAATCTGATGTGCTACACTCACATGACTTTCTCTAGCTGTTCTACAAACTTCATACATAAGATCCTTCTTCTTTCTGCACCTTGCTAATCGTGGTACTCATTAGCACAATGTTCTTATTATTTAGTTACGTATAAGTAGGAAGAAAATAAGGGAATAACTAGGCTAAACCAATAGTCAAATGTTTTAAAAAGCTGTCGTTATGCGATTGTCATCACAAATCGCTTCTTTTCTTGGCTAGGAGTAGAACAAAAGAAATAGGACACTCCCGTCTGAGAAAATTAAATGTACTTCACAATTGAAACTAATAACAATGAATAACTTGAAAACGGTAAGCTCCACGGGATAAATGTATATGACAGGACTTGTGTATTTTAACAAGACCTAAATTTATTGTATAGTAAGTTTTTGTCTATCTCTTACGGTTTACTAGTTATGCCAAATCAAGCAAAATTCATTGAGAATAAACAAGTCTTCAGAAGCTATTCCCAAAAAATTCAAGATATACATTTTATTTGCTAGGTAAATATCTTTAATATATGATATCTTAATGAAAATCGTTAGAGCAATTTTTAAGAAAATCAAAATTTTCGAAAAAAGTTCCATGTAAAGGGTAGTTTGGGGTAGGGGGATTTTCCTCAAAATCTTCGTGTCGCATCCCTGGAAGATACTAAACTTAGATACCAAGTTTGGTATTTCTACTTTTCGTTTTTGAGTTATCGTGTTCACGGACACACGGACACACACACACACACACACACAGACCTTTTTCTGCAAATGCTTTTTTTAATACAGGGGGTCCTAAAACATGTATTACCAGTGAAATCTCGGTATCGAATTTTAGGGTGGAATACAATACTTCTCTATCCCTATGTACATTGTACATATGGGGCTAGAGAAAGTAATAAAACACTTATCTTTGTTATTAACACTATTAATATTTGAGGTTCCATTGCAGAGTTCGTGCTCATTAAAATAAGCCAAAAGTGCATTTTCATCGTAAGAATTTATACTCTTTTCTAAATGCCACTTCATAAATTTCTCACATAACTTTTCGGGATTTAGAGAGTAGTAAATTTGATTCTGCTTCTTTCGCAACTCTAAGGATATCTTATTCTCAAAATCTGCCATTTTCTCAAAATACATTACAGAACAACAACAAAAATCTGATTTGTTTCATTCACATGACTTTTTCTACATCGCTGCAAGAGATTATTGTTAGAAAGCTTATGTTTCTATTTACTTCATGCTAATCGAGAAAAAATTATGATATTGTAATCAAAATCGTTAGAGCCATTTTTAAGAAAATCAAAATTTTCAAAAAAAGTTTCATATGAAGGGTAGTTTGAGGTGGGGGGATTTTTCTCAAAATCTTCATGTCACATCCCTGGAAGATACTAAACTTAAATACCAAGTTTGGTATTTTAGCTACTTTTCGTTTTTGAGTTATCGTGTTCACAGACACACGGACACACACACGAACCTTTTTCTGCAAATGCTATTTTGGATACATGGGGTCCTGAAACATGGAATTTCCGGAGAAATCTCGGTATCGAATTTTTGGGTGGAATACAATACTTCTCTATCCTTATGTACATTGTACAGTAAATCTTCGTTCGTTCGTGAGTGAGTTAGTCGTGTCTGCGCAGAACATTCTTTCCATTGTTGTTCGCCTATAGGCAATGAGTCATATTATAAAATGGCGATGAAGTCTAGCAGCATTGGAACGAAACAATGAGGGCAATAGGAATAAAATTATTAATGTTGCAGAATAATTCTCCTTTTAATTACTTTTAAGCTGTACTTTTTCTGACGACTATGATGTTCATTTCACCAAGAGAGTGCAGAATTATAGGTACATAACATTTCTAAATATTATATTTTTATCCAGACTGTTTTCAAAAATGTTCACGTACTGTTGAAGTATATATGTACTTATATGTGTTTTATATTTAGGCAGATATAATTCATAGTTTGATTTACTTTACTTTTATTATACTAATAAATCAGATTTTACAATCGATATAACACACAATAATGACACACAAAAAGTTTCATTCTAATATTTACAAATAAATAATACTAAATCATAAATATAATTGTCTAGGAATTTATCCAGAGTGGTTGAAATGATTGTATCGTACTTTAGTAGTTTAAACGTGTATCAATAAGCACATGCCATATTTTTTTAAATTCGCTTTGTACGAGTTTTTGCCCAAATTGGAATAAAACTTGTTGCAAATAACATAGTATAAAGTAAAAAATAACGGTAACAAAAATCAATGTCGCATAACAGCCATTAAGTCACACACTCTTCATTTTAGTAACCCTCTGAGAGGAACGTCATTGATGCTAAAAGTTCAAAGTAAAACAAATTATTTATAAACTTTCTGAAAATTTTACCCAATTTCAGCTAATGGGAGAGCTAAGGGAGAGAATCCTTTGAGCCCATGTAATACACTTTTTATTTTTAATACGATGGAAGTTATGACAAGCATCAGGTTTATTCTAAGTATGCTTGAATTTGCTGTCACAGACAAAATTATTGGCGAGGAAAAAATTAATCCAAGAACTATCTCGGAGATCGAAAATAGATTGTAAATAATGAAAACAGACTTACAATTGTACAGCTAATGTTTATTAAAGCATAATTTATTAAAAGTTACTATATACAGTTTAATTGCAAGGTAAACGGATTACACTTCTTAATCAGAAGATTAGTTTCGAGAAAATCTATTATAATTTTGGTATTATCTCTTGGGCGCTAAATAATTATGTTTACTTTCCGATAACTTACTCCGTGTGGCTGTAACCCCCCTCCCCAATCGTCCTGACGCTCCATAAAAGCAAGAAGGGAGCAGTGATTGGTAGGTGAGAAAGTGGCCGTACATCACATGCATCTCTTATTAGTCCGTACAATTGCGCATCTTTGCTTCAGGATTGGGGGAGTCTCACGACCATTAGCACAAGTTTTACTTGTGGCTCGGTCGAGTTAACGTCCCTCTGCAGTGTGAGGGGTCCAAGATTCAATTCCCGACAGAGGTTGGGTTTTCTTTATAGCCAACATCATTCTCTAAGCTACCCAGAGTCAAGAGATATGAATGAGCGAGAGAGAAATAACATCCAATGACAGTGATACAAGAGTTAACGCTCTTTCTGATGGGCAATTGTTCCACGGGTAAATGGCCGACGAGCGTTGCAGTGGCAGGACGTTGCGACAGTATTTTAATACGACGCATATATTATTAGTTTAATCATTAGTTTATAATATTTAACATAAGAAATATATGCTCAGTGGAAAGCATTACCGTGGAGGGTAGAAAATCGCTTTTGTATTCGTCAAGGCTACGGACTTTGTTGAAAATATCACACATTTTAATGCATTAGGGACATAAGTAACAACCCTTAAGAGAAAGCTAGGTACTTTCCCTTTGAAACTGGAGAAAGGGAAATCCGCATTGTATAACAAGGTCACGTGGGTGTAAAATAGAAAAAAAATCCCCCATTGTCATGTGATAACGACACTTTACGCACCCTTTTTCAGCCAATTAAAAAGGAGGGCAAAACTCGGACCTTTTTGTATATAACTGATGTGCGGACAAGAAATCAGGCTAGTAAGATTCACAATGTTAACAGGGTTTAGAAGCACAACGCATAACCCACAAGGCTCATAAAGTATGACACATCATGTAGGAAATATCGCGCCGTATATTAGAGAAAATCAGTGTTATACAAATTAATATGACTGGCTATCATTATCGTGAGTGGTATACATACCGAGAAACTCCAGACCACAGTGACTAATGTAAAGTTATAATAGCTCCGTAAAAGTGGAATCAGCACATAATGAAAACGGCTTCATCAAGTTCGCGATTAATAATGTCGGGAGTAGGACTAGTGCCTCAAATGAACAATAATTCACCAATAAAGGAAGCATACAGTGAATTAAATGAACCTTCTCTGGGTCTACTAGAATAAGCTTCGCCGGTGCAACCAAGGTGATCTGCAAGGTATGTACACTTAATGTAGCATTAACCCGCGACCAACTCCAGGTAGACTCACCTGAGAGCGTCATACTGACACCCCAACAAAAATAATACAACGTAAACGGAACAATTAAAAAAAAAATAGCAATAAAAATACTTCACAGATGTCTCGGAGACTTCGTTAACCGTGATAAATCTACTGTTTTTCATTCACACCTGGTTCTTATTCATCACCAGCCTACGAAGGCAGAGGTATTTCTATTCCACCATAGGAATGCCACTCTCGATCTCCTGTCAATATTCCATATTACGCTTAAATTTTCGCTCTGGTTTCCCAGAAGAGTTGATTTCCTTTGCTGAAGTCTGGTTCCCAATATGATCAAATTTTTCAGACACGCTTCATTTGCTTCCTTTTGACTCTCCTTTAAAGCTTCTCCTTTCAATGAAAGTCTAGCTCTTTAAGACCGGCTGGATAGATATTTCTATGGTGTGCAAGTGCAGTTTGTGTTATGTATGTAGTCGTTAGGGTGGACATACCCAGAGAGGTAAGCTGGTCGGAGGAACTCGTTCATAGCCTCGGCCGTGCAGAAACCCCTGTGGCACAACACATATGTAAATGTGCAGGTGTTCCATTTTGCTGGAACATTGATACTAATTGCTAGTGAAAACACTTAAGAATCATATACATTTTAAAACAGTACTAACTATAACATATAAATTCAGTAAACGTTATACACATACATTTATTTAGTTATTTGTATTCACACCTAACAGCTGCTCTGGGAGAAATTCCATTCGAAGGAATTCCCTTTTATCTGTTGTGGTTTTTAACTCCTTCATAGAATTTCGACTTCCATAAATGCTCATTCTTAACCCACTAAACATGATACTGTGTGATCAGTATAGAGTGGAACAGATTTCAGGGCTCTTAGACAGATGGGGGTGAAGCGCGAGGGCTCAGCATGAGTTCATGGTAGTTGGCGCAACACACTGTATATAAAGTACAATGCCTCTATTCAGAAACCGGTATTCTGTTTCCCAAAATGTATTCATTTATGAGTCATACGTTCGTATAGAATCTGTGAATGGCCCCCGCGTTCCTCCGATTTAACTTCCTCGTATTGTTATGTCTAGGGGTATGTGCGAAACATATCCACGTACTTTAGAGGAACTTAAAAACAAATTCGTGATGAAATTTCTGCTATTTTAGTATATAACAAATTTCTTGAGCAGGTCTCTAAAATGCTTAAACAATGAAAAGAGGCACTTCCAGCTTCTTCTGGCTTTACTATCAGGTGCCTACCTTAGTCTCTTTGTTCGAAATGACCTACACGATAACCCGTAGTTGATTTGTCGCGGACGGGAAGTCAGCCGCTCAGAACGCAGAGCAACAGCACCGTCAGTCAGTTAAGAGCCATAAAACCTGTTCTACTCTATGCTCGTCACTCAGTATAAGTACAAGTTATGTGTACTTTTAGTGGTTGGGTATTCTTTTTCACCCAGTGTAGCTGCAATGTGGTTTTACCTCTCTTGTGTAAGCATTTAACAAATATTGCGACAAGGGTAAATATATTACCTCAGCGATGTGAAAATATTTTAAACATTAAAAATGATTATTATATTACCCATAGCAATGAATAAAAAAGATGGTGTGTGACCAATAAAATTTATATATTTCTTGAAATCTTTTCAACGTCCGGTCTTACCACATGCAGCACCGTCAGAGGTATTCAGAATTTTGAGTCTTCAACTTTTTATTATAAAATAAAAAGCATGCTAGCATGCCTCTACAACATCTAAGGTATAATTTGGCACGTTATGAGTGCATTCGGTGGGAAGAACAACAGTTTTGCACTCGGAACCAAGGTCATTAGTTCGATTACATTGAGCAAGTATACCTTCCAATTAACGTCTGGGCATTACTTCTCTTGGGTCGCAAGCCTCGGCAATATTACTCAGTGTTAACAAAACAGTGGTGCCCTCCTCCAAGCACACTCATATCGCGACCTGATAACACAGGATCTTACACAAATTTACAACAAAGTATATTTTATGGAATGAAGGCTCACCGTATGTATCATTGGGGTGAGTACATTTAAACTAACGTTTAAGAACCAAACAAATCTATTTCACAACTTTGCAGAATCTACTGTTACAACTTTGTTAATTTATTAAAGACATTTGTATAAAAACCATGTTTAAATAAAAAGAAGAGGATGTTCAATGGCAAATAAATAAAATTTTCAACATATTAATCACCGAAATTGACGTATCGAGGGCATGATAATTGTCGTGTTCTTTGAGGTTATACGAACATAAACTTTTCTCTGACTGAAGTTTTTATGGAAAATATGACGTTTGAAGTAGTTTATTAATTATTATTATTATTATTATTATTATTATTATTATTATTATTATTATTATATGATATAAGCAGGCTTCAAGTCTGAACGGCCTACAGTAGAACAATTGATTGAGAAAACTAATAATATAAATGAAAAAAAAAACATTTTAAATGCTTCTGGCTTCACAGCCGAATTTCAATCCCGGCTACAGGTGGAAATTTTTCTTTAACTGGAATTATTACATATATCCCAAATAATCTAGAAGTATGACGTGTGTATGCGTGTTAAATAGTATAAAACTGAAAACCCCATAGTTAACAAATCCTACAGTGCAGCCAGAAAATATCAGCAGTTGCATCTTAAGTTAAGACCCCCGATATGACCATTGAAGGGGGCTATTTAAATTATATAATTAAATAAATAAGTTAATTTTTTTAATTTAGGAAAAGGTTATGATACTGTACACAATTTGTGAGAAGCATTAGAAGATATAAACACCAACACATAAATACATTTATAAATGTATCTAAAATCAAAATTGCAAAAGTTATATCAGAAGGCATTAAAGCAATAAATCACGGTTGCAGTATATCGCTCACATTATTTAATATATTTATGTATACAGTATTATCAAATTGGAGCAAAAAATTTCAACACTGCGAGTCCAATTTGAAATGGATCAGTAGACATATTGGGCATACTGTTATTTGCAGATGTTCAGGTAGTATTAAATGGTTTCTATAATAAGCATTTTTATTAGAAAATAATTTAGACAGTAACATTTTGTTCTTTAAATAAAAATGTAAGCTAAAATGTTTAAACTTGCAAATATATCGCTCTTGTGTGTTTAATAACTGGCTGAATAAAATAAAGCTCAAAAAAGACTTCTTACTGTGGATTTTCCAATTTTTTAAAAAGAACCCAAAATGTCTTAACTTTCGAATTTAATATATTAAATTTGATTTTTGCGCCAAAATTCTACCCTAGTTCCACTTTACTAGTGCGTTTTAAAGTTGTCCTTCGTAATTTGACCATATTTTTGAGCAGATAAAGCACTCTGTGAGATTCATCGAGTAGAATTATGCTCGAGAAACAGGGTCCAAACTGTTGGGGGGTAGAACTAGATTTGTCAGTACCAGCATAAACCCTGCGTTACATTAGGGACCACTTTTCAGCCACTCCAGTATACAATAAGTAATTCCATAATTTTGAGACATGTGTTTAATTTGAGGATGCTGTAGCATTTAGTTTCAATGAAAATTAAGGGCATCTTGGAGACCATAGAAACGTATTAATTACAATTGGGTTTTCCTGTAATTTACAATATTTGCTTAAAGACAAATTATTTTCAATGCATTATTGGGCAATTTTAGCACATGAGACACATATCGTAATGAAAGTCTTAGTTTTTCACCAAGAATGTTAATTTTTGAATGATTTTGTAGGATACTTAAAGCAGAGATTCTTGTTTCGATATTAAACTCTGTACATTTCTGCAAGTAAATCTTAGTAGTACATAAGCAAATATATGAGAGTTCTACAATGCAATTACTCGAAAACATAACAGAAATTTAGTTTTAATATTGCTTAGAATTAAAACAGTTTACACAAACTTCAACGATACATATATGAACATGATAATGCAGACCATAATCTATTACAGATTATGAGAAACATATATAATTTGTTTAAGTTTTCATTACGTGACAATATAAGTTATAATTGGATCATCTCAATCTTTTCAAATACTCCGAATATATTTACGGACTGTTATATAATTCTGTTTTCCGTAAATAAATGAAATCAAAAACTATTATCACAAATAAAAAAGACAGAATTACCTAGAATTTTAGTCAGTAATTTAGGAAGTAAATGCATATACACTAAAAGGTATTTTATAATAGCAACACACAATTACATTGTACACAAAAGGAATTATATTATGCATTCTAAAGTATAGTTTTCAGAAACTTTTAAATTTTGATAAAGTAAAATTAATTTAATTTAAAATTTTGAGTGATATTACGCCTTAATATTCAAATAAAAATTATGTCCAAGGGTCCATGTGCATATATTTATTCCCAACATTAAGAGAATATTTTTAATAGCTGAAAAATAGTCAATTATTCTGGAGATGTTAGCAAAACTAACCAAACCATGGAAAATCCCAAAACCCTGGGTTGTTCAATCTCAATTTTTCATATTAAAACATATAGTTATTTATGATACAATTGTGTACAGTCGTATTCGTTTTAATTGAGGGGTAAGAGAGAATCGAAAAAATACTTTACATATATATAGATATTATACAATGTGTTTTGTGTGACAGTACGAAAACAAAATAAATGCTAAAAAGGCGTTTCATTTTCACAGACATACACAATATCGATTGTTTATGCAGTCATATGTGTTGCAACAATCTGCAGTCTTAGAGCAAATATTACATGTTTCAATAAATATTGAACAATTAAAAACAATATCGCTTACGTAGAAGATTTTGCAACATGCAGTTACAGTTCCGCAGAAATAGATGATGTATTGAAACTTGCTCTAGGAGATTAGTTACCCAAAACTGTTTAAAAAAACTGATATTATATATCGTAGTTTTTTCGCGATAGGTGAAAAGTTATCACTTGCTAATTATACGCTAACATGTTACAAAACTTTAAGCATGATAACTATCATCTAAAAAAAATATATTTTACTTATATGCTTACAGAGGCTAAACTAACAGAAGCTTAAATTTGAACATCGTTCATACTCGCTACAATATGGTGAAGCTAATAAGAGAAGTGTCTTACCTTGACCTTTTTGTCGACCTCGGGCTTGTCGATGAGGCATGTGGTCACAGAGGGTCTGCCCTGACTCTCCACGTCGTAGTGCGCCATTTTGGTGGCTGGGGACGTCAGAGGCACTGTTTTAGCATCTTGTTCTTCATCTTCCCCTGGGCTTTCTGGAAAGAATTTATAATATTTATGTACAAGATATGTAATGTGTAATACAAATGTCCAAAAAATTATGCCAAATATTGTTTATCTATTCGAGATAAGCAACACAACTGTCATAATAAACCCAAACATTGTACATTACTTTACGTTTATGTACGGTTCATTTCATGACTTAAGGCACGAAAGTAGCACGTAGGGACTGCACGTGGAGTGAGAAACGCAGCCGTGTCTGAATATCAGACATACGCTATCATTGGTTACAAAAGGAACGCTAAAGGACAAAAATTAATAAGGTCACCGATGTAAAATATTTAAGGTTAATCTACTTTATATATATTCATTTAGGCTATGTAATAATTACAAGTAAGATACATATATATATATATATATATATATATATATAATTAATATAGGAATAATAGTTGAAAGAATATTATTTGAGGCTAATGTTTCCCTATTTTCCTCAAGACTTCTGAAAGGATAGTGAAGTATAGCTCCACGTGCAATCAAAGTACAACTGTCAAATGGTAGGTACGCTACCATTGGTTTTAAGAGGAACCTAATTGAACAAACACTAAATTTGAGAGCTGATGTTGCCTCCTATCACTTCAGGACAGTAGCGACAATGTTCATAGTATACATTGACTCTAGATCATTCTGTATGCATACTATACATTCACATTTTTTATATATAACATTTTGGCGCCATGTTTGATAAAAACTCGCCGACACTTCCAGTAGATATAAGTTAAAGTGTAAATATGTTTTAATTCCATTGCATACATAAATCAACAATAGAAAATAGAGGATGATGTAGTATATTTATTGGTGCACAAAATATTTCATTCTTCTTCTTCATCTTCACTAACAAGGGTTGGGGGATTATCCTGTTCCAAGATTCTGTGTCCGATTGTTTGGTATGAAATATTCCTGGAGGGCCGGAAACACAGTTTTCTTGTTTGGTTTTTGCACTTTTGTGCAATTACTGAATAGTTGCACCTCAATAAATGCTCTAATATTAACTTTTCGTTTGAAATCGACTTATAATTCTTGTAAAACGCTAAAAATTAAGATAAGAGGATAAACTTCTATGCTAAATTCAATATGATGTGCAGATATTTTAGTAAAATTCATTAATTTTATGCTGGTTTTGCTTATTCCGAAAATAGGTTTTTAGGTACCCTTAATAAAAAACAAAGAATTAGATAATCAAATGCGATAAATAAATTAATATATTAATATAAAGCAACAATGTATAAATGTGACATAAATAACAGTAAAAAGAAGCTTACCAAGAGTATTTACTTTCTCTTTCGATGCCGAGATTTCACCGGAAATATATGTTTTAGGGTCCCCTGTATCCAAAAAATGCACTTTCGGAAAAAGATCCGTGTATGTGTCTGTGAACGCGATAACTCAAAAACGAAAAGTCGGTAAAATACCAAACTTGATATTTATGCTTAGTATCTTCCAGGGATGCGACACGAAGATTTTGAGGAAATTCCCCTCACCCCAAACTACCCTATATGTGGCATTTTTGTCGAACATTTTGATTTTTTCAAAAATGGCTATAACGATTTTGATTAAAATATCGAATATTAAAGATGTTAATCTGGCAAATAAAATGTATTTCTTGAATATTCTTTGAATAACCTCTGAAGACTACTTTATTCTGGATGAGTTTTACGGTATTTTGCATAACTGCTAAACCTAAGAGATGGACAAAAACTTACCACACAAAACATGTAGAGCACGTTAAAACACACAATTTATATCACAAACACTTTTTTCGTAAAGCTGATCGTTTTTGAGTTATTCCTTGTTTTTGATTTCAACATTAAAAAACTTAAATTTTCTCATACAGGAATTTGTCAACTCCTGCTCATACAAAGGAACTTCAGTCAGATAGCAACCAGCTTTTTACTATCACTTTAACCTATGGTACTCCTTTATTTCACTTCTGCTTACAAGAAAGCAAGTAATAAGAATATTTCTGCTATTTTGCTCAAATAGCATGAAGTAAATAGAAGCAAAAGTGTTTCAACAATAATTTGTTGCAGAGATGTAGAGAAAGTTATGTGAGTGGAGCACATCAGATTTTTTATTTCAATTCTTTTAAAACTTTCGGAATAAATGAAAACATCTTCAATCTGTATTTTCACTTTGGCAATATTAAACGAAATGGAAGCTTTAAGTACTAAAATTCACGTTTTCTCGTATCTTTCTGCAGGAGCCCAAAGGAAGTGAATTGCACACTTAAATATATCTTGACCAGAAGAGCCTCACTTCGAGCGTTATTCAAGTACATCTTGCTCTTTAAAGCCCCCAAGAATATCAGTTTGTGCTGCCTAGGGAGACTCAAGGGGTTCATACAGCTTTATAACTTACCGTTTTATTCAGGAAGCATTTCCCAACAGGAGTAAAATCGAATGCATTTCTCTCGATCCTCTACAGAAATTCTCAAGTCTGCCATTTCTACTGTCCCTACTTAGAACACCGTAAATAGCTAGAGAAGCTATTGCACTTCACCCAAAATATTTGTTACCGAGATTGCACCGTAAATACATGTTCTGTGGTCCACTGTAACTAAATAAAGGCAATTTCTACTTTCTCTACACGTACTATGTACATAGTGTATAGAAAAACTATTGCACTCCACCCAAAAATTCAATACCGAGATTTAACCGGAAATATATCTATGTTTTATGGTACCCTGTAACAAAAAACTTTTCAGAAAAAGGTCCATGCGTGTATGTTTGTGTGTGTCCGTGAACACGATAACTCAAAAACGAAAAGTCGCTAAAATACCAAACTTGGTAATTAAGTTTAGTATCTTCTAGGGATGCGACACGAAGATTTTGAGAAAAATTTCCCTACGCTAACTACCCTTTACATTGAACTTTTTATCGAAAATCTTGATTTCCTAAAAATTGCATGTTATGATTTTGATTAAAATATCGTATATTAAAGATATTTACAAATATCGTATATTTACAAATAATATGTATATCTTGAATTTTCTGGGAATAGCCTCTGAAGACTACTTTATTCTGAGTGAGTTTTACGGAATTTTATATAACTGCTAAACCGCAAGAGATAGACAAAAACTTGCCACACGAAAATGTAGAGCACATTAAAACACACAATTTATGTCATATACACTTTTTTTATATTCGTTGTTTTTGGTTTCAGCTTTGAAAACTTATACTTTTCTCATACAGGAATTTGTCAACTCCTGTGCATACAAACAAAGGAACTTCAGTCACAGAGCAACCAGCTTTTGAATATCTCTAACTCATGGTACTCCCTTATTTCGCTTCTACTTAAAAGGAAGTAATGAGACTATTTCTGCTAATTTTTTCTCGATTAGCATGAAGTATATAGAAGCATTAGCTTTTGACCAATAATTTGTTGCAGAGATGTAGAGAAAGTCATGTGAATGGAACACATCAAATTTTTAGAAATATGGTCCGCGTGTGTCTGTGAACCACGTAACTCGAAAATGAAAAGTTGGTAAAATACCAAACTTTGTATTGAAGTTTAGTATCTTCCAAAGATGCGACACGAAGATTTTCAGGAAAATTTTCCCATAATCAAAACTACCCTATACATGGAAAAACATTACAACATTTTGATTTTCTCAAATATGCCTCTTAACAGTTTTGATTAAAACAGCGTACATTAAAGACATTTACATGATCAATGAAGTGTATATCATAAATTTTCTAGAAACACCCACTGAGAAACTCCTCATTCGATTACTTTTGCAAAACTGTTAAACCGTAAGAGATGAACATAAGTTTACTGCAAAAAAAAAAATAAAAGAAGAAAAAAAAGTGTAGGTCTCTTTACAACATACAATTTATGTCATGTGCATATTTGTAAAGTTGACCATTTCGAAATACTCCTTGTTAATGATTCTAGTTTTAAAATACTTCTATTTTTTAATTCCTAGGACCTAGTATTTCGTAGATAAAGTAAAAATCATTACTATACAGAGAATAAAAGCAAGAGACATTTCTATACATTTTAAAACGATTATTAGAAGAATCTTGCGATATTTACTGAAGACAACAGCTAAGATTTAATATACTCACAACTGTTCAGTTGTATTACTGTACTTTTTTGTTCACTGTTAACAATCAAAACTTATGCCCTATTAGTTCCTTTTACTGTTTACTTAATAACGTAACAAAAAAAATCTGATCTTTCTCTACATCCCTGCAACAAATTATTCTTAAAAAGTTTATGCTTCTATTTACTTCATGCTAATCTAGAAAAATTATCAGAAACAGTCTTATTACCTTCCTTGTAAGTAGAAAGGAAATGAGGGAGTAGCATAGGTTAAAGCGATAGTCAAAAGCTGGTTACTATGTCACTGAAGTTCCTTTGTTTGTATGTATGGAGATGAGTTGACAAATTCCTGTATGAGAAAAGTTAAGAATTTCGACCCTGAAAGCAAAAACAAGGAATATCTCAAAAAGATCAACTCCAAGAAAAAAACTTATAGAACATAAATTGTGTGTTTTAATGTACTCTACATTTTTTGTGTGGTAAGTTTTTGTCTATCTCTTACGGTTTAGCAGTTATACAAAATTCCGGAAAATTCACTCAGAATAAAGTAGTCTTCAGAGGCTATTCCCAGAAAATTCAAAATATAAATTTTATTTTTCGGTTAAATATCTTTAAACATCTTTAATAATAAAGGTTTTAATCAAAATCGTTAGCAATTTTTTAGAAAATCAAAATGTTCGAAAAAAGTTCTTTGTAAAGAGTAGTTTGGTGTAGGGGTATTTTTCTCAAAATCTTCGTGTCGCATCCCCAGAAGATACCAAACTTAAAAACTAAGTTTGGTATTTTACCGACTTTTCGTTTTTGAGTTTTCGTGTTCACAGGCACGGACACACTGACACACGGATGCACGCACACGGACCTTTTTCTGAAAATACTTTTTTTTTTTTAGATAAAGGGGACCCTAAAACATATTTCCGGTGAAATCTCGGTATCGAATTTTTTGGTGGAGTGCAATACCTTCTCTATACACAATGTACATAGTTCGTATATATATAAAATCAAGACTGTAATACGACCAATATTGTAAAATGGCAAATAAAAAAAAAAATATGTAGATTTTGGACCCCACAGAATTCTGCCGTTTCTGTTTAGTTGTATTAAATTTTGCAAGCAACAAGACCCTTTCTGCTAATTTTGTCTCGATTAGCATTAAGTAAATAGAAGAATAAGCTTTTTGACAATTTATTGTAGAGATACAGAAAGTCATGTGAATGGAACACGTCAGATTTTTTGTTTTTAATAGTGCTTTTTGTGTATTGCAAATCACGTACGGTGTGTGGAACCGTGCGATTGATAAAGATCAGTGCATGCACACTGGTATGTCAACATACACACTTATTTATTCATTCATAAATGTCTGTGCGACCGCTCTGATCGGAGTCGCGTCTAAACAGGCAGCAGAAAACACGTACGATGTAATCCAAAATTTTATTAAGCTCCAAAGGATAAAGTACTAAAATAACATAACTACAGTAATAGCAGTAGGGGCAGAAAACGACCCCAGATGCTGATACCGCACATCTCTGCACTACACAACGTGGTTCTGCAATTCTCCAGCATCGCAGATGCGCTGCGCAATGAACATTATAGCTTATAAGAAAAGTGAGTTGCATGGGGTGCCATAAAACGCGTGGCTAAAGCATCCCGACGCCACTTGAACGTAAAAAGCTTATTGCCCCATAAAAACTCCGTAATGGGACGATAAAACGGAAACCACTGACTGCACCTCATCTTCCTCATACCGGAGCTGTCCCTTAATGAACAGTCATGTGTTTATTGTTGGAACAAATTGTTGCTACTTCCTCCATACCTCCTCTATTGTTACGCACATTAACTTTTATCTTTGGTATACAGGGTGTTTTAAAGCGGTTCTTTGGTTATGGTTGAAGGCGCCTATAAAATTATTTATCGTTCTCTCTGACAAGGGATTTAAATGCATCTCATTTTTGGAGACACCTTTAGAAAATGAATTTCAATGCAAGTACAATACAATACATACATTAGGAACAAATATGATATGAAACTCACCAGAGAAAGTCAAATAACCTTGTGTAGAATATACCTATTTTAGCATAAATAAGTTCAAAATATTTAAAATCTATTAATATGATAAAGTTAGGAACATGAAAAATAATATCAAATACGACTGCCAATACGACTTGAACCTCCAACTGTAGAAGGAAAAATACAGCAGAAGTCCTACAGATGCAAGACTATAAACTATTTTTAATCTAATATTTTTCTAATATAAATGTATACAAGTTGAAATCAATTCCGAGAGCATTATTTATATTTTCAGCCTAATAATAAAAAAGAGCAATTTATCACTGAAATTCCCTTTATTATTTCTCGAAATATTTTCCTTTAAGAGTCAATACACTTTTGCTGCGTTCTAACCATTTTTTATGTCATTTGTTTTCAAATCTGCCTTCAGACCCTCCTCAGCGGCTTCTTCCGCCAACGAAAATCGTTGTCCACGCATTTTATTCTTGATGTTCGGCAACAAAAAGAAACCATTGGGTGTCAAATGAAAACTGTACCGTTGATGAGTCAACAATTCGATTATTTTAGTGTTTAAATAGCCGATTGTTGGACAAGATGTGTAATCCGAAGGCAATTGTTTGTTTGCCTTGTTTCACCGAAGATTTCTGGCAAACAAATGGTTGTGTACAACTCAGAATTAACCGTTTTATGTTCCTTTAAAGGCACTATTTCCTCATGATCAATTTTTCTGAGGAAACAGGTGACCATTTGTTTTGAAGCGCTTCGAGTTTAAACCTCTTTTGTTGGATATTTCACTTTGAAACACCTATACATCTAATTGCCGTTTCCTTTCCGGCTCTTATGAACTCTCTGAAGTAGTACAGAATTCAAAGCATAAAATAGAAAATATTCACTTGAAATATAATGTATAATAAAGTAATAACTGCACAACTATAATTTATGAATAAATGTAATACACGAAATTAAACTACAAGTCTGCAAATCAATTAAAAACAAACATAAAACACAATAAAAATTAAAAAAAAATCGCCGATTTTTTACATTGAGTGCTCCTTTAACCGCGGTTCATATATAATCTTTGGAACATAGGAATAAAAGCGGGATTTTTAAGCAACGCGCATGTCACCGAAATCAATTTTCCCTAAGACATCATGCATGATGCACGTTTCCAAGATTCTGGACGCAACGAAGCTTTAATATAATTCCAAATACTAACATAATATAATGTAAGTATATTATGTTAGTATTTAAGTATAACATAAGGCATATTAATCAAAATGATTAGATCTAGATTGAGAAATACATTTCAATTTTTTTTCCATGTAAAGGGTAGTTTGGGGTAGGAATACTTTTCTGAAAATCTTCCTGTCGCATCCTTGAAAGATAATACATTTAAATATCAAGTTTGGTATTTAACGGTCTTTTAGATTTTGAGCTATCTTGTCCACACACACACATAATCCTTTTAATATAATACTAACATCAAGGTTTCCGGACTATAAAATGCCATACCCTATTTGAAGTACTTGGCTACTCTCTTTCTTTCTTTCTTTCTTCAAAGTACCATAGACTTTTTTTTTGTGTTTTGTTTTGTTACCTTTCGTACAAAACTTCTCTTTGAGGTCAAAACTTTCGCATTTATTGAATAAGTATATATGGGTACATATGAAGAAATTTTCACTTATAACCCCATCAAGAACTTCACTATTGTTGTACTTCACTAATAATTATACATGCTTTTTTCCCAATGTTGCCTCTGTCTTATTTTCTGCAAGAGAATTGTTGGATGATTGTCCAACAACTTCAATTCTCTCACAGTTCTTCCAAATTTTTAGAGTCTCTAGTTTGAAACTTCATAGTTCATTCAGAATTCCAGTACTTCTTCAAGAAAAAATTCATGTTGCGCTACAACAATTCTAATTTGACTTATTTGCCTGCATCGAAAAATTATTTACTTCGCATAGGATACAAATCGTAGGTTCATATTTGCTCATTGTAAGTCTCTCTTATTTCTCATGCCGCTCAATTATTACAGAAGCTTTATTTGTTGTATATAATTTTAATTTCATGTGTGCTGTATAACAACACATTCATAGAAAATGAACCTAAAACTCAATTCGCCTGGACTTCTACACAGAGGTGTGTTTTATTGAGATACACATTTTTTGTGCGGTAAGTTTTTTGTCTATTTCTTACGGTTTACTAGTTATGCAAAATTTAGAAAGAAGTATGCAGAACAAACAGGTATTCAGAAGTTATTTCCGGAAAATTCAAGATATACATTTTATTTGTGATGCAAATATGTATAACATAAGGCATATTAATCAAAATGATTAGATCTAGCTTGAGAAATACATTTCAAACTTTTTCCATGTAAAGGCTAGTTTGGGGTAGGAATACTTTCTTGAAAATCTTCCTGTCGCATCCTTGAAAGATAATACATTCAAGTATCAAGTTTGGTATTTAACGGTCTTTTAGATTTTGAGCTATGTTGTCCACACACACACACCCGCGCGCGCATCCCTTTTTATACATAATTTTATTTGGACACTCACGGGACATCAAAATATATTTATTTCCGAAGAAATCTTGGTATCGAAATTCTGGGTGGAACACAATACTTCCTCTATACACTATTTACATGGTACGTGTAGAGAAAGTAAGAACTGGTAAGATACCATCAATGTAGTTAAATTCAGCGTCTTCCAAGAATGTTATACGCTATTTTCAACAAATCCTCCACCCCAAACTGCGTTTTACTACAACATATTTCGGCAATTTTCTATTTTCTCGCAAATAGTTATAACTGATCCTGATTAGATTACCATTAAGTATAAGCTATTTCATAGCTTCTGAAACATCTTTAATTTTTCTCAGAATTATCCCTGCAGGTCCTTTCATTTTTAGTACCTTATGCTTAACTGCTAAACCGTATTAGAGAAACGATCTACCACTACCCAAATATGAATACATCGTTACAGCACAGAAATTATGCACATACACTTTTTGTAAGGTTAATTTCTGAGATACTCATAATTGGCTTGAAATCTCAAATTTTATAGTCTCATTGACTGAAGTTATTTTTCTTTCTCTAGATAAAGAAAAGAATTCACATAGAAGGTAGCTAAAAATGATTATGATCTTTGTATTTTCACATTTCCATTATATCTGAAGGGAAATGTGAAATATTAAAATTTTACAAATGTTTATCTCGATTAAAATAAATAGAATGGAAGAATAAGCTTGTTTTTAACAATAGTGTGTTTAAGAATGGGTAAATCCATGTAAAATTAATACTTCTTAATAAGCATTCTGCAGAAACAAAGATTAAATTTAAGTAAAATGCGCTATACCAGGTACTAAGAGGTTAGTAACAGGATATCTTCACACATTATTCAAAGAGCAGTTAATGTATAAAATTTACTCCTTAACAATGAATAATGTGCCTATGGTAAAGGACGGGAGGGGTCCAAGTAAAATACTCGGTGATGGCACGCCTGAATCATGAAGGTGTGAATGAATGATTTGAGTGCTGGATTTTTCTATTTGTTTCACAAAAATTCTGTACTTTTTATTGCAAAAATTCGACAATTTTACAATATAAAGAGCTATAAATACTCATGTGTTACTGTTGAAGGCTAGTATAAACATAATTAAAAACCAAAACGATTAAAAATTGGTACTGCCTTGATAAAGTACCTTTATGTGAAATAAGTTATACCAGGCACTTTAAGGGTTAATGACAAGATAATTTCATAGGCTATTCAAAGAGAACTCAAGGATTCATTCGTTAAGAAAATCTCTCACCCTTAAGGAATCAATGTTACGCTTTACTTAGCGTAGAGGTTTCCTCTTTTAAAGCCTTTCGGACATTTTTTACAGCATCTGACTGTAGTAGGAAATTTGATATTTATCCGGTTTTTCATTTTGGGTTATCGTCCTCTGTCTGCCGCCTGCTCCCTCCCTCCATCTTTACTCTGTGCCGAAATATTTCCCCGGATTTACTTTATAGACCAGTAAATCTACTGGCAAGTTATTGTCGCATTCAGGCAAATGGACGGAGCTGAAATAGAATCTACATCCTGGGTACAAAATCCCTTTGGCAATCACCTGTTCTAGCAGCACTACTAAACCGCTGAAGGAATTGTATCTAATATAATAAAATAATCTATAATATTAAGTCCAGAAGTAATAGCTTAATATTTAATGTATGAACTATTTCTAAAATTAGAATAATAAGTATATAAAACTTTGATTTTTTTTTTCTTTTTTGTTCCTCCACTTATATATCAGGCATACAACATTTAGTTTTCACCTAAAAATTCGTTAACATTTGCCAGAAGAAGTCTCTGGCCTCTAAACGAGCTAACTCGAAATAAAAAGTCCCATAAATTCCAAACTTTAAATACTGTTCATTCTAAAGTTGCCAATACCAATATTAAAAAAAAAAAAAAAACCTAAACAGCCTCTAGATGGAGGATTTGCGAATTTTGTTTGTTTTTTAAAATGTTCAATTCTAACATGTTTCATATATCTATATATAAATAAATTTGTGTTTTACTTATGGGGATTATTTGTTGAAACCTCTTCAATCTGAAGGGTTTTGTATATATTTATAATAAATTCAAATAAAGAATTAGTGTCATCCGCAGTTACGGAAATATCAGCTGTTATTTTAAGTTGTCAATTTTTTCACTTTTTAAAAACATCAGTTATTTATCACAAAGCCAAACAAAACTTATGGGAGTTTCCAGACTTGCAAATGGCGATCCAGCTTACATACATTTGACGATGTGTTTGGGCTGCGTATCTCCTTTTCACTGTCAACAAAGTGTATAATGCACCTATTTTCTTTCATGGTTGTAGCCGATTTTAACTGGCAGCAGCCTGAATAATTGTTAAATATAAGTGTGTGAAACGATATAAAGATAAAAGGTGCCCAAAACTGCCAAGATCCCGCCACAAATACTATTACGCGCGTTGGTTGCATGGGTAGAAATATTGCTTAAGTAATATTTTGAAACTTTATTAAAAGAAATAATATTTTAAATATTTATCAGGTTAAATAACCCTATCTTAGTTTACTTATATGTATATATGTATATTAAATATGTAAAAGAAAGGAAAATTATAATTTAAAGTGTACTAAAGAGACGGTATTGTTGCAACATAGCATCATGTAACATGAAGAAAAAGGAGAGACGTTTTATCTTTACCGTTACCTTCTTCGGGTGAGAATGCTATATGAATGCTATAGTGTAATCGAGCTGTCGCAATTAATAATTTGTATTGTAAATAATTAAGAACCGATTTAATGTGTAAGTTTAATACAAATAAATTCCTGGAATTATTGGTTTCAAAAATTACTCTTATTTATTATACAATGAGATCAACATTTTCTATTCCCAGACTAATTGCTCTGAAATAGAAGCCGTACAAGAAAGAAGAGATCACCCCTCTACGACGGAGTCTAGAACGAAGTATATATCTGATATATTGTGGTAACTGTAATAAATATTACAAATTGGAGCCCAACGTGGGGCTCGAGTCCACGCCCCTGAGATTAAGAGCCCCAAGCTCTGTGACTAAGATAGCTGGACATATAATGTGGTATTGTGGAATTATATGCTTTATCGCGTTTATTACGAAGTCGTAGAATAGTATATATTTCAAAGACTAGATTTTAGAAACTGTACAAAACACTATCATGTATAAAAAGTATGCGAATGTAACACATAATTTACCTTTTTTTCTTTTCTTTTCAGTTTCAAAATCAGCTTTGGGTTTGACACCTTGCATTACTTTTTCTACTATATAGAGTATGAATTCGGTGCCGATTTCACTGAAAATATGTTTTGAGGTTCCTTGAATTAAGAAGAGTATTACTTAGAAAAAAAAACCCTGTATGTCTTTGCCTTTGCGTGCGTGCATATATATAAAGTACACAGTATAACTAAAAAAAAGCCGATAAATACAAAACCTTTACGTTTATATTCCGCACCTTCCATTGGTGTAACACGAAAAATTTTAAACTAGACTTTAAAGGAACATTTATGCAGAAATTTGATTTTCTGAAAACTAAATGATTTTTATTAGAATACTATATTTCATAACATTAAATGAATTTCTTGAACTTTCTAAAAATAAAGTCTTAAGCCTTCTACATTCTATATGACCTTTGGATAACTGGTGTAAACCGTTAGAGAATGAACACAATCTAGTACACAAAAATAGATCTTGTT